>CM041793.1:95040969-95680669 GCA_023376895.1 Aspiorhynchus laticeps | reverse complement strand
GGTGGGTTATATCACCTTGTTTGTCCTGAATTTTATTTATTAGAAGTGAAATTCTGAGTTATTAATAGCTGGCGACAACGTCATGCATTGACCGATCTCCGCAATGTCCCTTCACACCTAACCTGCAAAACACACGGCTGCCTGTCAGTTGTCTTGGTAACCGCCACCAGAGGTGTAGAAATGACCATCTGACCACAAGACAAAGACGAGAATCACATTAATAGCTCTTATTACAATCAGCTAGCGGAGGCTTGTAAAATCTGGTGCTTTGTCTTATCAAAATTCAGCACAGAAAATAGAAAATGAGCATAGCGTTGGTGCTTCATAGTGTAAGTGTCTGAGTTTAAACACACCACAGCCATTGAACAGCATCTGCAGGCCATTAGTGTTATATAGTGTCGTCAGTCTTGACAGGTAACAGCACTTGTGCATCCAAACTGAATTTGAAATGAACAGCCACATTCAAGCGTTTTGCGCTATTTATGGATCGCACTCAGCATGAGAGTGACGTCTCAAAGCACTGTGTTTGCTGTTGCAGTGATGTGTCTGGTGTCAAACAGAAGGCCCTCTGACCGGTGGTCTGGGAGTGTTAGCCCACATAAGCTACGTCTACGATAACATCTTTGTGGCTGCTTACAGGTTGTTTATCAGTAAGACTGAACAGTGACTTTTTAGTCATGTTGCTGTTGGCTGCAAGACCTAGTGTTATATTCAAGATTTTTATTGCTTTTATTTAATTTTATTTTTTCTTTAAGTGAAATTTCTTCACCATTAACCACTGTTTTCAAATCAGCTTACTGTTCAGAATAGCATGCTAACATGCTATTATCACGATCCTTGGAGTATATAGTATGTACACAATATACAAAATTTTCTGTTTGCAATATTATGTTTGCTGTGGCATCCAGCATACAATAAAATGCACTGTGTGCAATGCTGTATCCCACAATGCATTGTCCTTAACTTGACCTTACCATTTCCAATGTGATAAATAGACTGAATTAGATCCATATTTCTTTTTACATTATTATTTGATCAGACTGCCCCCCAAAAAAGTGTCCTTAAAAGTACAAAATAACCATATTTTATTCCAAGATGATAATTGGACACACTATATAAGATGCAATGAGGTCATAAGACAAAAATAAAAGATACAATTGTTGCAGTTGTTTATTGTGTTATATATAATTGGTATCTAGCAACATCAAAATCATGAGTAGTACTTTATAATAAAATATAGTTGGGATAAATGAGTAAGTAAATGCAGCCCGAATGTATGATCTTTTTTTGCTGGATGTACTTTAGTTTGGGTTGATATGAATCAGAGACTGTGTCAGGGGTAAAATTCCTGACCTTTCTCAGAGTGATCGTTCAGTTTATGTGGAAATGAGAAAAGAACTGAAACCTAAAGCAGCTGGGAATAACAACGGTAAACATTTGCATTTGTGACCTTTCAATCTTGGGTATGGAGAATACAAATGTTAACACTTCAATCTTAAAAATGTGTGAAATATATAAAGACTTTCCAAATAATTGCACTTTAATTTAATTGCAATTTTTCTATAGGTCATTATATAGCTAAACTGTTGTGGTTACTAAAACGTTTAAAACAACTGAAATGAAAACATGCAACTAATGTAGAATTGAAACTTTAGCACTTTCTGAGAACCCCTCCATACCAGATAAACCAGAAATAAACCAAAGACATGAAGTAGTATTTTCGTGCTGCAGCGTGCCAGGTTATTAATTTTAAAAGTCACATCCTCATGCGTTTTTTTAGGGACTAGCCCTGCCTGTGCTGCCCCATAAAGCACTAGAGGGGGAGTGTGCCTCCCCTGGCATCCTGCTATAAAATCCTGGGTGTAATTGTAGCGTACTGAGGCAGAACAGGAGTAATCAGATCAGTCCCGAGGCTGGGAACATACATGGACACACACAGCATCAGCACTGGATTAAATCCCCCCCTCCACGACCCCCCTCACTGATTGAGGTACAACGAGTTTCTGCAAGTAGGTAAACGAGAGCGAGGGAGAGAGGAAAAGCTGTGAGAGGGAGTGGGAGGAAGAATGAACCAGAAAGGGAGGCAGCGCAATGCGAGCGAGCGAGAGAGAGGGGATGGGGAGGGAGCCAAAGGCAGGAAGCAAGCAACAGCCAGTGGAACAGAAATGCAGGGACTTTGAGAGAGAGGGTGGAAAACGGAGGCCCGCTGCCAACGAGAGGACGACGGGAGCGAAGTGAGGTAAGAGAGAAAGAAGGGCAAGGGTCCAGAGGAAGAAAACACACCGGGATAACATCTGCGAGAGGAAACAACACACCAGAAGGTGGGGGTCAGGGTGAAGAAACATGCAAGAGAAAGTTTAAAGACAGGACAGATGACAAAAACATCTCCTAGTAATGACAAGGCCGGGACACTTAAAGAAGGGACACGTCCTCTCGAGAGTCCCCTTCTTGGGCCGCAGAATGTTCTCCGAGACAAAAGGGGTCGGAGAGCCACGCATTAAACCCACCACTTCAAGCCAACTACAAAATGGAATACAAAGACCTCAAGCAGACATCCTTGCCTATTTTGGGACTGGGGACCACGGACCGAACACCTGTGGACCAAAGCAGCAGAATTCCCCCCTCAATGGATACACTGCCAAGAAACATTTAGCTGTTCAGGGGGGTCATGCACAGCTAGACGTGACTGGCCAGATTTGTCAAACCAGCGTGCAGTGGAACCGGCCTCCAGGGAAGGGGCTGCAACATAACAGCGTCTCTGTGAACTACAGCTTAAGAGAATGCAGCTTTGTGGTCCACCGGCACCAGACCGAGCCACACCCCTTCTTGAGGAAGTGTGCTCTGGATGCGCCAACACAGTTCAGAGGTCATGGAAACTGTGGAGTGCCTGTTTGTGCAGCGGAGCAACAATCAGGCTCTGTGCGAGGGGCCCTGCTTACGGAACAACATGCATCGGACTGGATGGACACAAGTGGCGCTCACAGTTCAACCTTTAATAAGGATGCAGAACTTTACTCTTCTAACGGACAGGGAACTTTACGTAGATGCCTGGGACCTGTAATGCAAGACTTAAACGGACCTAGTCTGGCAAATGAAGTTATGCTGTCTACCAAAGATGTCAACAAGACCAATTCTAACCACCTTAAGTGTCAAGCAAAGGTCGCCCAAGGGGATCTCAGTGGACCTGGAAGAGGGTCTTACGCTTTCAGCTCTAAGCAGTCGGAGAGAGCTATTCGGGACCAGATCCAAAGAGTTGTTGTGAATCTCGAGGAGGTTCTACATGGCCTGAAAGAGATACATCTGGAAATGAAGGAGGTAAAGGTTTATTTATCACTTGGGGATGTTAACAGATGTTCCTCATAATGAGTTCAACAATGGGAGGTGTTTTAAATTTTCTGTTTAGTTAAATCCCAAACTCTTTACTATCCATCAGCTGCCGGATACTCTAAATGGTCATACTTTAGATAACACACGGGCCATGAATTTTGAGTTTTAATATTAATCTTCATATCAATAATGAATGCTGTTTATAGAGACCCTTGAATTTATTGCGGACTGGGCAATTTCACTTCTATGAGGGCATAGTGAAACTTTAATGCAGAGAGGATTGGTCTGATCCGCTCCATTTAGCAAATGTATTCAGCGTTGGAGAGGAACGTTGGCCAGTGGTTTATAGTCCCCTCAGACAAGCAAGAAAGGGCCGCTGTCCGCTCTCAGCCTTCTGCTGCAGTTTCATAATCTTGTAAACTAGCCTGTTGGCACTCTTGTGTGAAATGTGCCCCAATAGAAACTCGAGACATGTGTGATACTCAACATTTCCAGGAACTTTTTGCGTTAAATTCTAAATAAACTATGCTTTGTCTTCCCCTGGAACGCAGGTGGTCCAGAAGATAGACCTTCTGACGGCTGACATTGATATAGGCAATGAGGATCCAGGGGACACTTTCAAAGGATGCCACTCAGGAAGGATAGACACCGGAGTGGCATCATCTCAAGGAGTCTGCTCTGACAAGTCATCCCTCAAAGCACCAACTCCATCTGTGGCACCACCAGCATATCCCATAAAAGATCAAGGGCTGCATGATGCAGGTCAAAAACGGGAATCAACTCAGGAGTTGGTCATTTCTCAAAGAGATACATCAGGAACCACTTCCAGACGCAGGAACAAGAAGCCTCCACCTTACCCCTACACCAGCACAATGGTAAGAGTGAATCCTAAAGCAAAAGACAAAGGTCAGAAGACGCCACCCTACCCATTTAGACGGAGACTGCTCTCGACCATTGTTTGAGCAGACCGTGGCTTCAGGGTACAACGTGGAGGATTACACACTCTACATGGAATACCGTGTTACAGGCACCTTTGCGGTAAGTTTGGGCTTTATTGGACTCAATAACTCAGAGTGCAGCAGCAATTTATTGTACAGAAAGTCTCTTAGATCGCAGGTGAACAGTGTAATACCTTTTCTCTTTAGGTCTATAAAGAGGACACGACAGGAACATCATGTACTAATAAATCTAGAGAATGACATGGGTGACTGGGGACCACTTCTTTGAAATACTGTACGTAAACCGAAGGTAGCGGGAGATTATTTCTAGCCTTAGATGACATCTGGAGTGGGACGCAATCACAATTCCAATCTCCCAGCAACCCCCATCTGTTAAAGGATTATTTTTTTATTGCTTTTCCAACTCTAGTCTAGTGTTTGAAGTCTTGCTTTAGTAATATGATGTTCTCAGATACACGTCCCGAGGATATTTAAACAAAAAGACAATGCAACAGTACTTAGTATTCAAATGTAGGCATTTTTCAACAGGTACTGAAAAGAAAAGGGGAGAAAGGTTATTTTACAGCATTTTGTCTCCCTCATGTGTACTGCTATGCTCATTTCAAGCTTTTTAAAGATGTAGGACGACAAAGCATTTTCTGGCTTTAATGTATTTTTGAGTCTAAATGCCACAGAATCTAATGTAGGAAAAATGTCATGCTTTCGGTTCAAGACATTCATTTCCTGAACTGCTGATAATGAGAATTACGACACGGTGCAGATGCTCATATGTACATTTGTGGTACCGACAGTCCTTCTGCAGAGCTGAGTGGACAAATCTCACAATATGACCAGAATCTGCACATAGATGGATACTGCAGATTTTTTTCAAACACATTTTTGTGTAACTGAAGTTCATGTGGCAGAATTATACAGATTTCGCCCCCTTAAATTTGTAATAAAATGCGAAAATATCTGCAGATTTTGAGATTACGGTACTTAGAAACAGATAATGCACATTCACTTTATGAAAAATATTAATACAAGAAATCATTTCAAATGTTCTGATAACAGATTTATTAAAAATTCCAATCAGAATAAAGCACGATTTTCTGTCTTTTCCTCCACCACAGAAATAATCAAAGGATTCTGACGTACCCCAAAAATTTAGGAAATTCTCTACGAGTGTGCCATTACACCAGCTTAAGAAAGTAAGTATGAGCATGAATGCGCTCGTGATAATCAGATTTGCAGGTATGAAGTCAAAGTCAGGCTGAAACCCTAAACCGATAAATGCTGCCAGGAATAGAAATCAATCTACTGCTCTGAACTTAATTTGAAGAAGCCTTCATATCACCTCACAAACATGAATAAATGTGCATGTACATTTTATTTTTATTTTCCTCAAGTCTGGTAGTAGACTTTTCATCTACCAATCAGTCCAGTTCTTGGCCACTGGCGTAATGCTGCATCTAGAGGAAATCTCTGTAGTATTTTCTTTCACGGAAAGTTCTTTATTTCATAGCTTCCTGTGGTTTGATTTCCTTTGCTTGACTTATGACAGTGAGCAGTTAAGTGGCAGAGTGTCCATTGCTGTCAAATAAATGTCCTCAAGTGATGGGACAATCCTCTTTCGGATCCGCCAATCAGAGTTCATCGTGGTGTGTCCGACAAATGACAGTGAGCTTGGAAAGCTCGGAATGGAATTTCCCTTCTCTGTGGGTCACTGAAGGACAGAATAAAGATGTGCTTGATTAGAAACATTTATATACAGTATTGCCAGTAATTGCCAAGATTGACTTTTCCAAACCTGGAAAACACCATTTTAAATTTCTCTGTTATTTCCAGGTTTCCCATAGCTGTGTCAGCCTTGTTGGAAGTAGGAATATGCAGACTCACCTGAAGACTCTGACACAATGTACTCTTCTTCCTTCAAAGCGACATCCCTCTGTCCACCCATGGCCATCTGGGACTGAGAAGAAGAGAAAGAGAGAGAATGAGTGACACAAGACATTAACAAAGAAGCCTAGTGGAGTGGGCTGAATAACAAAGAGTTCCTCACTAAGAAAACAAAAAGAGACATGGAGTCTATGGAGAACTTGTTTCAAGCACGCTTTTGAACTTTTCTTATTTACACAGGGGACAAGGCCACCAGAACGTCACCGTCATCCCGCTACTGAGAATTTCAATTTAATCTGAAGATAAAGATGTTTTCATAAAGTCTTGATATGCAACACCTGTACAAAAAGGGCTGACTGCTTTTGATCTGAGAGCGACGAGCGTTAGGAATCTGAATTAAGGTTTGATCTGCGGCAAATGTCAATGTCACAACTAAGGATAAATTTTAAACAAGATCTTCAAAAACCTGTGTCAATTCTTTGTATGTGCAAAGCACACAAATAAAAAGTTGTCATCTGAATATTCTTGGTCGATGAAATGCATCAACGCATTAAAAGCTAATTTATTCATATTGAATCATATATACTACGGATTGCTGAATGTTTCACTCAGTTGATGTGGTGTCAGGTCATGAAGAATAGCTGAAGTTAATGTGATACTTACATATGCAGTGGCGTATTCAATCTTGGCTCCTTTTATCTCGGCTTTGAACTGGGTAAAAAACAAGTAGGACTTCCCTTGGGGCCTATCGTGAAAAAATGACAGAAAAATCAATATTGTCGCCTTTCATCTTAAATTACATGACAATGTTTGAAAACACAGAAAACCAAGATTAGACTTGCTTGTACTTCCGAGTAAACCTCATTTTTGATATTGCATATTGAGCACAGCCACCAAAAACCAATGCAACAGTGTTTTGAAAGTTACCTCCATACTGAACAGGAAAACATCTGGTCATCGTCACTTAGTCCAACGCTCATTTGCCATTGCTAGAAGAAATTACAGCACAAAGGTTTCACATTTTAGTCTGAAACTGTGCAATTCTGTGAAATCGGGACGTTTTACAACAGTGTATAATTGCTACAATTTCCGGGTCGTTAGTGCCAGAGTGACAAATGTCTTGATGTCATAAGTTGGCATCGTCTTAAAATACTTACTGACACAAAGCTACAAATTTTAGGAGGCTCGAACAGCAATGTTTAATTTCCTCATATTTATCTTTGAAAATATAATAAACTTCTCAGCACATAGGATGGAAAGTAATGATAAACAAAATAATCTAATAATGAAGCAATAATATAAAGTGCTACAAAATAAAATCACAAGTTTTGTTATTGCACTGACTTTATATTTTGTGAACTGTATATTACTTACATTTATCTCCAACACACTTATATAACCAACAGTGTTTATAAATAACAAAAAATGTGTCTTACCTCATTGGTTCCTCCTTGACACGCATATGTGAAGGTGCATTTATACTTTTTCTAAAACAAAACCAAGAAACAGATCACTGTAAATAAACAGGTTGACAATGCCAAGCTTACACCTACGAGATTTCTCCAGACTAAACTGAGCTTTTGAAGATGGCTCTGCATTGAAAGGATGTTGACCCTTACAAAAATAAGGGTACTTATGTCTGAATATGAGATTTGATTTAAGAGCTAAGACAGAAAGCAATATTTTGGTCTCTTCCTCACATAAAAAAATTGAATGGCTTCATAAGACTTAGTGTATAGATAGCACACGTACATCTGCGAGATGTCTGTTAAAGATCGCTTGATCTGTGGCCCGTACCACGAAGCCGGTTTCAGTTTTACCCAGGTAAGTTTTTGGGCTCAAGAAGATGGGTTGGTTTTGAGCGTGTTTCGTCACCATGGTAACTTACGCTACAAGGCTACCCTGCTCTGGAGCAGGTTTTATTCTGGGTTAGAGATCGCACACCCAAACTGGACCAATCAGCTGTGAGCAAAGTGACGTATATCTGATGCAATGAAGCCACTCCCCGTATCTCTCGCTCCAAATTAAAGCAGTTTACAGTCTTTAGAGATAAAATTGCCTTTTGCTGCTAATTATTTATTATATTCATATCATATGAATTATTCATAATTATATAATATATGTAAAAATTATTATGTGAACTGGCAATTAATATAAAATTTGCATTTGAATTAATTGAAATGTACATTGCCTATAAATAGGTCTCAATATATAAAGCTTTTAAAATGACTAAACGTTATGCATTTTCTTTTGAGCACTTTGTGAAACTATATAAACTATTAAATTCAGCTGATTCTTTTGCACAGTCAGATATTTTCTTTCTGCTGCCTTCTAAAACGTTTGCTGCAGCATCGGTGTTTATTCCTGCCTTGTAAATGCATTTAAATTAATTATATTTTTAATAACAAGATCTCTTTTTTTAACAGAGAAGTGAATTATGCTGACTCTTGCGAGAAGTGAATCAAACTGTGAATCTCCATGTTTCGTGTGCTTGGCTGTTTGATGTCACACTTTCAGGTACACACGCTCCAGAGTTCAGAATCTGAGTTGACAGAGAACATTTACATCGAGGTTTGTGAGCCCGCTGAACCTGATCTAAATCTGGTTGATTTGTCTGGTTTTGTCAACTCTAAACCTACTCTGGAACTTAGAGTTTATTCATCTCCCTTCGAGCTACAGGCCACTGGAAAGCATCTGCTGTACAAACATCTGACAGATGATGTCAGTTCTACATGCATTCTATATCATAAACATCTTAAAGACATCTAATAAACGTCTATTTGACAAAAAGTGTTTTGTGCATGCTTTTTTTATTTATTTTATTGCTTGCTTGATATTTATATATTTATCTGTAGGTTTATATTATTGTAAGTAATGTTTATAGGTATATGGACATTTACTATCCTTATTTATATGTTTTTGTTTTTCTTTGTTCATTTAGTTCTGTAACAGATAGATACTTGTATTGTGCCTTGAGATGCTTGTGTTTTCTTTAATAAAAAAAAACTAAAACAGTAAACGTCTTTGACATCTGAAAAATGTCCTACAGATGTACTGCATATGAGCAAACACCCTAAAAAAATACGTCTTGCAGATGTATATGCAAATGTCAAATAGAAGTCTCCATGTATGTGTGCTATCAGGGCATTTAGCCACGGTCAGGAAATATGGACTACCGTTACTTTATGAGGACTTAGCCTTTTCGTTTCTTCACATCTCCATCCACTTTCATTCGATAGAAAATAGCAGCTCGGATATTCATTAAAATGGGTGGGGGGGGGGGTCATACGGTGTCGGAATAACGTGCAGGTGAATAAATCATATTTTAGTTTTTGACTGAACTATTCCTTTAAAACGTAAAATCGTGTCGCTAGGGGCGCAGTGAACATGGATCCCCGACAGTCCAATGAGAAGCTGACGGGTGGATTTCCTTTCAACGCGTCGCGGCTTTTCAAACACAGCATTCATTCATTACTGTGAGTTTAATATAAACGTATTTTAACAGATACACGGTACAGTAGTGCATTAATATACTTTAAAATGTAGAAATGACTGAAAACGACTGTGTAAACACGAAATCGGGTCTATGCAAATCATGCATACACGATAGTTACTCGTGGTTTAAATTTTTTATAAAAACGTGTTATCAAATATTGCGTTGTTAAAATATCAAAAGGGGTTTACTCACAAGTTTAGCAGAGACAGTCTGCACAACTCCTCCAGGTTTGACATCGAAGTCGAGTGTTTTAGTCCTGTCAGCAAAAGCGCGGGCCGCGCACAGCACGAGCAGTAACAGCAGAAGCTTTACGCATGAGCTTATGTGATCATTACATGCCATGATGCTTTATGGATGAGAGATCTGTGTTGATGTTGTGAATGAAAAGATGCCAGCACTGTTCCTGTATGTTCTTCGTAGGATGGGGAAGTTCTGTGTGTTGGGCATCTAGTGGACTGGAGTAGAATAACAGCTTTCTACGCTCTACAGTGGCCCAAACATTATTTGGACACTAAAGGTCATGCACATTCAAATTTATGAAAATTTGTGAATATTGTTTTATTGACATATGGCTTTTTGAATATACAAAAATAGCATTATTACTGTACATTCAAATATAATTTTAAATATAGGCTAATATTTGAATGTGAACATAAGCCTTGCCCTTATGAAAATTAACCACGGTTTTATTATAGTAAAAGTGTAGAAACGTTTTTTTAGTGTATTGATTACTCTTTGTATAATCACAGTTTTACAACACCATGGTTAAACTGTAGCAAAACCACGGTTAATCTGTGGATATAATGGTTTAACTATAGTAACTATATATTTTTGGTTTTATTTGTAATAAACCATGGTTATTTTTCATAGGAGTAATGATGTTATTTTACATAAGGATCCCACTATTTATCAGAGATGTTTTTCACTTCTCCACACATCATTCACCGTCAGCATGTCAGTTTTTCCTGAGACTCTTCAATGAGTGCATTGTTTATGATTTACAGTAGCCCCCTTGTGGATTTATTTATTATTTTAATTAACACCAATTCTTTAATTTAAATAGCCCAATAGAATTCTTCTCCATAGTCAACAGTGACTGAGTTTCCTTCTGAATTCATCTCTCATATGAATGTGTCTCTGTCCATGACAGCTCTGGAATTTCTCTTTCTCATGTTATTTTAAATGTTCAAGCAGAAGGGAACGTTTCCAGAGACTTTGTTGCACTCTCAGCATGTTTGGAGATCTTGAGCAAACTGAGCTTTCATGACTCTGACGTCTGGCTGTGTTGATGTTACACCATAGAGCCATTTTTAAATGAGCCTTGACCACAATTACTTCAGAAGATTATGAATATATGACCCAGTGGTTAAAACAAAATAAACTAGCAGTAAAACATATTTATGACTAAATGAATGGAGCATAAAAATCTGGGTGAGCTCTCAACTTTATTTCTACATGTTTTAATGCTGTAAGACTTTGTGAAATACTAGATATTCTATTAATCAGTCTTTGAACAAATAATTTATAAATTATTTACTTGAGTTTTACTAAAACTTTAGCACCAAAGTTTACTCCAAATTACAGCATTAAAAAATAAATCGATGTAATTGAATACTTTCTTAAATTACAAAAGGTGAATAAATATTCACTGTATAGCATTATTGGCATTTATTAAACATTTAGCTTTACTGAATATGTCACAGTCACTTTACTAAAAGAGTGTCTGCTGAGAACATAAATTAAGTAAAAATAAGTCAAGTTATACCTAATCTATCCATAACAATGTGTTTTTTTTAATAACGTGCTTGGATGATTTCAACTCAGCACCACTGGAGGTTTGAATGAAGTAAACCGGATCAGTATCTGAAATAAATAAACATCATTAAAGTGTTTGCAGTGATTAAGAAACTTCTGATTCAACGCATTCTCAAAACTCACCCTGTGATTCTGCAGTTATTTGCTTGAACGTATGACCCCATGTATCTGATGTCACATCTAACAACGTTATTGGAGAAATCAGACTCTTGCACCTGGAAACCTGGGTTCACGGTTACCTGTCAATGGGTCACGTAGTTTAAAAACATGTTTCTAAATATTGGTATTGCTAAATAATGCAGTGACCAATTTATAACTCACTTTCAAAATATAATCTCCAGGAGAAACATCTGTAATATCAATCCACTGACAGTCGATGTTGGCATGGTAGGTGTCATAGCAGCCTGGGCCCAATCCCTGCTCCACAAAAAACAATAGTTCCAAACCGGCTAATAAATGGCTTAATTGTATAAAAATAAGACATTTCACACAAGTAACTTTGTTCTCTTAACCTGTGTGTGAGCTGTGCAGGCGTATCTTCTCCTCACACCTGGATCACAGCTGGTGTCCTCCAGACAGAAACTGGCTTTATGTCCCTCAGCCACCTTTCTGCCCGTGGAGGCGTCCAGGAGGTCGTAATTGCTGAAGGCATCCATGCTGTGATAATGTCTTTAGGATAAAAAACAAAGTAATACATTAAAATAACTTAATAAAGTCATAAAAGGGTGCTTTTTAACTACTAAGTTGTTGTTGGCAATTCTGTTCTCAGCAATGCAAATATTCGATTCCTGAGGCCTATATACAAAAATGTATATTGTGAATTAATTTTAAGGTGCAAAGGATTTAACAAATGTGCAAATATGTAAATAACATAAAACCCATTCACAACAAGGATGACAAATATAACGATAAAGTTTTAAAAAAGCGTCCTAATCATATCACTGCCCTAGTTCTAAGTTCACATCACAACTAATAACGACACAGAGGAACGATTGACAGCCAATACACTCGACTTTAAAGAGCACGAGCATTTAAAGCAGTGTGAATGGGCCTTAACACTAAAGAATAAAACAATATCTTCACCCTTTCTTCTATCTTTCTGTAGAAACAAGGTGAATGCTGATGTGTGAATGTTGTAGAACAGAAATGGTCAGAAACCTACTGATGGCAGCTGTGCCATTCCCACTGATGATGTGGTTTCACAGGGAGAAAACCTGCTGTGCCTTGATTTCTGACCCTCTGAGGAAATCTGAGAAGCACTCTGTAATCAAGCTCTCTCACTCTCCAGTTGTACGCTGAACTTGAGGAAAAAGGCAAATATTCCCTTTAAAATGCTTCAAAGGTTTGAATTCTTTACTGCTTTTGTAGTTTGGTTGCAAATAGTCAGTACCTGGAGAGGCAGTTCTCTTCTGCAGCACATCTTAATGTGTACATCTGAACTCTCTGGATATAAGATGCTGCTTGGATATAGTATGGATCAGGAATGAGATCAGGCAGACCTGGAAAATATTTTTTAGAACTTAATAATAAACATTTAAATTGACTGAAATTAAGGATATTTTCCTTTAAGTGCTCAGAGCCAAATATAATTGAAAAATATAATATAAACATACAAATGCTTACAAATTTATTTATTTATTTAAAGCTGCAGTCCGTAACTTTTTTGTGTTCAAAATTTACTAAATGTATAATAAGCGAGTACACCATGAATCCGTTCTCTAAAAAGTGTTTTTGGCTTATCCTAAATCATTAGAGTACAACTATAAGAAGTGTTTATATTCGGACTATTTTAGACTGGTTCGGGTAGGTACCGCTGCGGAGTAGCCTAGTGCCTGCGTGATTCGTCATAGACATAAACAGAGAGAAGTAGCTCCGGCAACAATGTTCTTCCGCAAGACGCATGCAGTTCTGTTTAATAACCACTGATTTGTAATAGAGAATATTATATATAGATTAGTGTTATTAACCGCTAGAGCGCCAAAAGTTACGGACTGCAGCTTTAACCAGGCTCTTAAAAACGTACAAAAAAAAAGAAAAAAAAAAGTACGCCTGAGGTAACATAGCAACAGTAAGTTACAGCAACAGCAACATCTCGATCACTTTTCGTCGGGATTTGACACTAGAAACCATGACGGTAATGTCATTTATCGCTTTATTATAAATCTACATCACAGTGCACAAACCGTTTATATGTTAAAATGTAAGCTAATATTTGGCCAACAGTGGGCGCCAAAATACAATGTGCGTTACGGGAGATTTATTTGTTCGCGCCGATAAAAGGTCCTATGAAACTTACTTTAACGCCCTCTAAGTCATTGTATAACTTGCACATTGCATAAAAAGGTAAATGTTGTCTTACCGTTATGAAAATACCTTGTACCCGTCTCTCTCTGAGGAGATCTATCGCCACTTCCATACGGGAGCAGATTATAGAAAAAAGAGTTTCTGTTGTTTACTTGAGGATTAGTTGGTTCATCACCAATCATACTGTCACCTCCTCTTTCCTCAGCCTGGAAGGGATGCATTACTGTATTTCTGTTGTTAACACTTGCTGAAGGTGCAGCTACATTGGTTCTTGTTAAAAGTTTTGATTTATTAGCAGTGTTACTCCCAGTCAAAGTGTAAAGTTGAGGTTGAGGAAGCAGATTCTCCTCAGAATGAATAGTGGATGGTTTTTCAGTTGCTGCAGTGGGTGATGTTCGTTTTGGCATTGGTGTGCTGGTAACTAAATCATGGCGTCTGGATGCTCTTGAGCTCCCTGAGGCTTCCAGTGTAGTTGTGCCAGTTGGTGCTGTCCCATATTGCATGGACTGGGGCACTTCATCTGAAGAAAGTGCAGTTCTTTTTGAATGCAAAGGCCACTGGTTATTATTTCCAATGTGAGATGCATAACCAGATATCATGTAGGGTCTTGCATCCATACCAAGACTGTGCTCTGGCACAGAGTTTGAATGCACCACTTGCCCAACTGTGTGTATCTTAGTATTGGCAAAGCGTCCCATGAAAATCCTGCTCGAGAATGTTGGCATATGCCTCGTCAGTAAAAACCTTGCGTTCCGTTTTCCAGAAACAGGTGTGTGATACTGAGAACCAGTGCTCAGTAACCTGTAAACCTGTCCGTTAGTTTCCCACTTAACCTTGTGTCTCCAGGGTCCATGGTGCTGTGTGGTGCTCAAGCAAACCAGGATGCACAGGTTTATGAAGAAGAACAGAATAAATGAATATTTTGTCATTTTAAATGATTAATATATTTGTAATTTTGCGCAGGATGCAAGAGAAAGTGCAGCACTTTGTGCTCCCAAAAGCTTTTAAATAAGCCCAGGTACAGATGAAGGGCGGTACATTGTGAGGCGTTTCTTTTTCCACTTTTTCCTCCTGGAGGTTTAACATAACAGGCACACCACACATTTACAAAAATTACATGTGGTGCCACCTTAATAATAAAGGCATAGTTAGTTGACAAAAAAAGGTCTATTTGTTTTGTAATCTTTCTTTATTGCAGATCATTGCGTATGATTGGTATTGGTATTACTACTAGAGGGAGTTAGATGTTATGTGCGAGTTTTTATATAATTGCATAAGGGTTTATTACTGGAATATTAACAATATAGTTACCTCTTTATCAATAAAACACATTAAATAATGCGAACATTTCAGTCATGCCATTGTCACAAGAAAATCTGACCTACGAAATGTTTAAACCATACCAATCTCCTAATGACGACAATTGCTCCTAATAGTGATGAATGTCTTAACTTTCCCTTCCACTTATTTCATTGCGCAAATATTTGAAGTGAATGTGTAGGCATTTGTCATATGAGAAAGGGACACTATTTAAAAGCACATAGGCACATTCAACACCGAGTTTAAAACATGAGCTCAAGGTTTATTCAGGAAAATGTCTAGACAATGTTTGTTTTCATGCAGGTTGAACATCAGCCATAGGCCTTATTGCACACACTAATAAATAGTAGAGCTGAGCTGGAACTTGTGTTGGAGCGGAAAGAATGATTATTTGATCATGGAGATTACTGTATGCATTTAAATGTTATGTTTTTGTAAAAATAATCTATGGGTCAAATGCAAGCTAATTTGGGAGAAAAAAAAAAAAAAAAAAACATACCCAGGAATATTATTTGTCAGATTGTGAAGGGGAAAACCATGAACGTTAGTTAATGGCCTTGTTGAAATTTAGCTCTTATCTTATATGCATTTAATGGCTTTAACCGTAACTCTAAATTAAACTCAAGTAACAAAACATTCTCATGCTGGACACGGCAAAGTATTATTTTGAAAATCATAATTTAATTTTATGATAAAACAGCATTATCAGAAGAAAAAAAATACATTATACAGTAACGACAAAACTTGGTCATTATTGGTGTGAAATGCAAAGTGTGATGCAAAGACTGACAAATGTAAAAGTCAAAGCACAATGTTTATTGCTACACAAGTACAAACAAATTTCAGAAACTCATGATTATGTGGTAAACAGACTATTTCCAGAATGAAGAAGTCACAAAGGAGTGCTTTAAAAGAATAGTAAAAACCTCCTTCAAAAATGGTCCTCAAGTGGTAATGCAAGTCCCCCCCCCCCAATTATTTAAGTTACATTCAAGTCAAACTATTTACAAAATTACATGTAAAAGAAGGCCACATGTAAAATTCCTATTTACAATATTGTACAGATAATTGGCGGCAACCTCCTCCTGCTGCAAGACAAAACCAAAACAAGTTACTTTATTATGGCACATAAATAGTTAATTGTTCCAACAACCATCTGGATTGGCTCGCTTGCCTATAAACGATTCAGGAGTGTGTTGTGGATGTCTTCGTGAACCTGGTTGTAGATTTCGTCTTTCGTTTTCAAGCCGTCCAAGTAATCTGTTGAAGTAGATGTGACAAAATTAATATTTATCTAAAATGTGGTTTTGAATCAAAAACAAGAGTCTGAAGAACGTATACCGTACCAATCGGCAAACCGCAGTTCTCCATGTTATTTCTGTGTTTCAGGTACATGGGCCACACGTGACCATCAAAGAGCCCGGGAGGGTCGGGGACGGTGTATTGCCTTGTACTGAAAAAAAAAAAAAAATATTATTTCAGCTGCTCAAAATTAGCACAATTCATGAGTTTTCGATTGCAGTTTTAACACACCTTCTCCTTAACTTGCACTCCTCGTATGGGATGGTTATGTAATACGATTTGTCAAAGAATTCCAGCAAAGGCCTGTTTGGAGGGGAAAAAAAGATAAAAAGGTCATAGCCTTAAAAAGAACACCATCTCGCAAGTCATTTACTGATTGGGGCACTTCTACATAGCCGGCTCAGAAATCAGCACATGCAGCTCCACGTGCCCACCAATAGCTCAGTGCGTCTCCTTATCTACACTAATGCAGAGCGTCACATGACTGGCATGTATGCCCCAATGTTCCCTTCGTACATATGCATTGAGCACATGTTACCCAATGTTCCCAGAATCTAATCTTTGCCATTCATGCAGTTCAGGCCACCGAAAGTTAAATGTTTCTCACTTGTAGTTGTACAGCAGAAATCCTTCTACGATGAGTATGTGCACTTGGCTCTCTGGGTCGTCCATTTCCATGGCTGGGGTCACTTGTACACCGTGGGAACGGGCGAATTTGATTGGGTTTTCAATCCAACCCTTGACAGTGTTCACCATGGCCTCCATATCCAAAGCTGTGATCACTACAAAAGCAGAATAAAAATTTTTAGCGGAAGATTGAAATTTGAAAATGGAAGTTGAAATTTAATTTCAGCTATAGCAAAGCCACACAGAGAGAATGTAAATGAGTTGGGAGGGACTGTAAAATCTTTGTTATGGGAGGGCGATGCGTAGAATGAGGAGTTATTACTCTCCTACTGTTTATAGTCTTACCATCCCACTGTTTAAAGCCATCCTCTCCGACTGCTATCTGATCCGGAGGCTGAAATAACAGTGACCAGTAAAACACTGCAGCAAATGCCATCGTCTACATCTGCCGTCAGGTATATTTGAGCCAGACTGCTGATCTAGAATCAGGTCTCAGCCATCATAACCTGATGAATACAACTCGACAGATGGGAGGAAACTGATCTTTGATCAGCACTTTTGAGTTGTTACATTACCCTCGTATCACAGACTTGTACAAGGAGCCAAATGAAAGTTATCAAAAAAAAAAAAAAACTTGAGAAAAACCAAATGTAAAGAGTCATTACTAGATCATTATCTTAAAGTTAATTCTTATTGAATCCATGCATGCAGTACTACAACAGGCAAGAACAAATAGCTACATAATTAAATTGAATTACATAAATAAATAAAAATCCTAATTGTTTAATTACTAATTTAAATATAAGTAGGGGAAAAAAAATTACAGTTAAAGGTTTTTTTTTTTTTTATCTAAAGGAAGTGTCATTTGTAAAGCCAACACTAAAATAGAACCTCAACTAGAAATACTAAAAACACTACATTTAGTTGAACTCACCTTGAAGAAGTCATCCTGGTGAACCACACAGCAGTTTGGTAAGGCTTTTATTAACCTGTTCGTCAAAGTGGTTTTACCACCATTAGTCACACTGAAAGATAAAAAACAAACAAACAAGGAAGGTTAAAATGATCAAACAGTTGAAACGACTCAAAAATCGGAACGATTAAACATATTTTCCGTGTAATCTTTTGTTTAATAGTGTATTTGAAAAGTTTATTCAAGCAAAAATGGCGGGATGGTCCTCAGTTGTCTTATGATTGACAACAAACTGACCCAGGTTTACTTTGTTGTTAGTTATCCACGTGTTCAATACAATAACGTCCTATATTAACAAAAAAACGCTTTATAATAATCTACAATAAAAATATAACAAACACAGCAACTTTAGACGTCTTTAAAGTTTAATATTCCGTCCTTTGTATTAAAGCCATGGTGGCCAGGCACAAACACATTACAATCACAAATAACATTAAACATGGCACCTCAACAAGAAAAACGAATTAAAAACCTGTTATTTTACTTCATACACGATAAAAAAAACAATAAGGATAAGACTAGTAGATGACTAGATATATCGAAGCGCGAATGTCCGTTAAAACATTCAGAAGTTTCAGCGCGCTCACGGTTTCAAATCTCCCGCTCAAAACCTCAACGTGGTTTCAAAAGCTCGCGATTACTAATCCCACACGTCATAAATGAGAATAATAAATTACTAAATGTACAATATATTATCTTCATTTAAAAAAAAAATTAAAAGCCACATATGTGGCTCGACTATAACTATTAACTAGTTGTTCATAATATTACTGTAAAAAGCCACTTACCCCCCTATTCCAATGATGTACTTCATTGTATCCGACCTGGTTGAGGTTTTACAATTTAGACGCCGCAAAAGGCCTAAAATAAAAACGTACGATTAAAAACTTCCGCTTAAAGCTAAACTTGCAGCCTTATCTCCGTAGACACTAATGCGTTGTGAGAAAACACTTGCACGTGGGCATATAACCAAAGGCATACGTCACAGAAAAGGCGTGGCTTACGTGCTAGGCAGCCAATCGTGGCTCACGCAGGGGAGAACATACTGTAACTGAATCAGTCTATAAATTCCCACGAATTGCACAGAAGATAAAATAGTACAGATTAGTACAATTAGAACAAATAAGCAAAAAGAGATACTGGTGTAGTGAGTTGGTTCTCTTATGTAATAGAGCCATTCTTTGAAACATATATTACAATTATCATCACTAAAAGAAACAAACTAAAAGAACATTTCCTGTAATACCAGCTGACAAGGACACAGACAATTAGACGGTTAGAGTGTTTTTATAGATATCCTCAATAGAGCCTCAAATATTTAGGTGAGGGGTCAGAATGATCCTGCAGGCTTCTTCAGGGCAACACGTTCCTCAAAGTCTCATGAGGGCAAAATCACATGTATTGTGGTCTGGTACGGTTAATACATCACAGATGTGCACTTGTACCATGTGGGAAGGATATCTTGGACACTTTTATAGTGTGAAATATTTAATTCACAATGTCTTTCAAGCGTGTTAAGTGTCTTTCAGTGGTAATCGAAATTAAATATTCATATAGACTATATTTGAATTTTGTTGACTAGGGCTACTAAATCCAGGTGTACATGCTTATGGTCAAAGCGTATGGTTAATGAGTGTAGAATTTATAATTGTTTCCCATTTCTAAATGTCCATGACAGTGAGGGTCATTCTTTATTTAGGTCCAAGAGAGTGTGACTGGTCACTCCGTCGTAAAGACTGCTGATATAATAGTCACACACACACAGGAATAGTCTGTCACATCATGGAAATATGAAAATAACTCTTTCTTGTGACTAGATGAAAGACATCTACGCAACTCTTTGTTGAACTCTGGTGGTTGATTTGTTTGATAGGATATGTTGAGAGGTAAAACCCCACCTTTTTTGAATTTAAGAAAGAAATGTTTACTGTTTTTTGTTCATAAAAACACATTATTATTAGAAAGTCCTATATAAACAGTATTGGGTAGATTACTTACAAAATGTAGTCTGTTACTTATTCCAAATTACATTACATTACACATTTTAGGTAATATAATCAGACTACTTTTTGATGAACTCATTTATCATATTTAAATAGGATAATCTTGTACCATATTGATATAGAAATACAAAGAGAAAGAAAATATATTCCCCTCACTGCAATTAACAACATGAAATGCATTAAACATTACATTACGTCAAGGTTTCCCAAACTGGGGTTCATGAAGGAACTGCAGGGGATTAAGGAGTTTAATGAAAAGCTAATAATCAATAAAATCATAAAAAATGTACAATTCAAATAAATCATTTTAAAATAACAACAGTCTAAATAAAAGCAAACAAAATCATGTGATCAATAAAAAAGTAACTGTAGTCTGATTACGAGTATTTTGTAATATAAATGTAATATAATCTAATTACAAGAAGTTAATTTCTGTAATCTGATTACATAATCCAGAATACATGCAATCACTTACTACCCAAAACTGGACATAAAGATCAAGAAAAGACGAAAGCAAATCAAAATTGTAGTCATACATATAGCAGAATGTTTAATTTTGAACCATTTTCATAGCAAACATAAGGCAACATAAAAGTACAGCTAATGTCAAAATGTTTTCAGAGATGACTGGCACATATCATTTACAAAAGCTGGTCATTAAACAAGATGGAAGGGGTTAAAACATTCAAAAACATCCAAGAAAGGATTCCAGGCAAACATAATCAGCAAAATGGAAGAAAGTTACATTCGATTTGGGCGCATACACACAGAGAAGCACAGAGATGCTTGGAAATCGACATGCAACAGCTATCGAATCCTGAGCGGACACATCCGTCTATTAAAGTCAGGTCACATGACATTCTCCAGGGTCAGCAAGCAGGGAACAGCCTATTTTAAAAGCGATAACAGCAAAGAGGCTACAGTGCACGATGGTACATCCTGCTACCAGACAGCGACGTTTCTCTGTGCGTAGTGCCATCTGTTGGTGGATTTCGAAATGCTTTTTTAAAATTGTGCCTTTGAGGATGAAAGCGAGAGCAGCTGGCCTTCTCACTCGCCAACTTTCGATTAAAGTTTCCGCTTTGTTGCTGATCTAAGACCAGGTTTGAGACGTCTGATATGTGTATTAATATATAATTTGGGAATATGACAAATGATCCAAGATCAGCAACAAAAACATTCAAGCTCGTCCTCTCAGAGTCCAGGTTCTTCAATCGCTGTTGTCCTGGAGGTAGAGAGTTGTTTGGTTATTTTATGAATCAGTCATGGACTAATGATGTGTTTTGTTTGTTTGCTCACCTCTCTGTATTGACAGGCTTCTGTTTCTGTTCTTGATGCTGCTGCTCTTTCTGTTCATGCTCCATTCTACAAAGAGAAGAGCATTCTGGGTAAACAGGGAGTTGCTGGTCTCCTCTTTCATTTTGCGAAAGCATTATCTAATAGGTGTCAAATTAGCCAAATTAATCACCAAATTAGTTTGGTGATTACCTCTCTTTTCTAGCGTTTATTCTTTCCTCTTCAAATCTGTAAAAAAGACAAATCGATCTTAGAAATTGGTATCAGATTTTAGTTTTAGTTAGCAAAGGGTAAAATATGTTTGAAATATTCTTACTGTAAGATACACTCTGGGATCTGGATATGATCCATAGGAACAATCTTTTCCAGCTCTTCCAGACTGTGCACATAACGTATCTTATTCATGAACTTCACACTGTAGAGCAAAAAAAAAAAAGATTTACGAGCATGTCTCAACCCTGCATAATGAACTTTGAATAGTTATCCATGCACTTTTCATTAATTATGAGAATTTATTTCTATTTAGTACAATATTTTGTATTTAGTTTTAAATTAAGTTCCAATATATTCCTAAAATTAATTTACCAATAATTTAGCTTTTTAATAAGTACTTGATTTTATTTAAACAACTTCAAATCTCATTTCCGTTCTCGTGTTGAATAATATGTTTACCTGATGAAAGGTTTGGAAATTGCGATGACTGTCCGAATGAACCAGGACGGATGAGTGATGATCAGAGATTTCAGGTTTTTCCTCAGTCTGAGGATGAAGATTGAAGCTGTTTATCTCAATTTCTTAAAATCCATGTGCATAAAAGTGATCACTATTTCCATACCTTCTGTCGATCATCTGATAGCACTTCTTGAGCCAGCTAATGCCGGGCATCTTGCTCCGCGGCGTTCCTCCATTCATGTATATGATCAGGTAATCCTCTGCCACCAGCATCTCCAGACTGCTCACCACATACCTGAGGAACAGGTGTGAAGACAGCGTGAACGTGTGAAGAGAAGCCAAATAAGAAAATCACAGAACAAGAAGGTTGTACAGTCTGGCTTGGCTGTGTTTGCTAAGTCGAACAAGTTCATTTCCTTACAGGAAGAGGTTTTCCATCAGGTAATGGTAATCTGGGCAGCTGCTGTCAGGAAGGTAACACGCCGTGAACACAATGATGGCGTTCAAGCCCTCGCCATAGTACCCTAAAGAACAGAAGAAGAAGCGACTTGAGGACACAGCAGAGATTAAATAAACTGCATAAATAATGATTCTGAAGCGTGATGTACCTCCATGCGATATGACGCGCAGATAGGGCCGTATGACCTGCATATCGATCCGATGTTCCTGTTCGCCGATAATCACAGTCCTCCATAAACGGCCGTTGACACCAGTCCCGTCCACACCTTCTCCATCAGCGTCGCTGTCAGCAGGGGGTGCTTTGGCCGAGGCAACGGGTGTGTCATCTGAAAGCCATGGATCAATGAGTGGAACATATAGCTACTTAACTTCTTACCTAACGATCTAACTATCTACTGATTTTTCTATCTACCAACCTATCTTTTCTTCTATCTATCTACTGACCTTTTCATCTATCCACCAACCCTACCAATATTTGTATCTATCTACCTACTGATCTAGCTACTAACTGATCTTTCTATCTACCAACTGATATCTATCTTCCGATCTAACTACCTAGAGATCTATAACTACTTACCAATCTAACTACCTACCAATCTTTTTATTTTTCCACCTACCAATCTATCTAACTACTTACCAATCTTTTTATCTATCTACCTACTAATCTAACTACCTACTGATCTATAACTACTTACCGATCTATCTAACTACCTACCAATCATTTTATTTATCTACCTAACATTTTAACTACCTACCAATCTATCTAACTACTTACCTACCTACCGACCTATTTGACTACTTACCAATCTTTTTATCTATCTACCTACTACTCTAACTCTAACTGATAAGTAGATGGAAAGATCAGTAGGATCTTTCCATCTACTTATCTACCAATCAATATAACTACCTACCGATCTATCTAACTACTATTTACCAATCTTTTTATTTACCTACGTATTAATCTATCCAACTACCTACTGATCTTTCGATCTACTTACCTACCAATCTATCTATGTGTCTAACTACCAATCTTTTTATCCAACTACCTACAAACATTTTTATCTAACTACCTACCAATCTATTTATTTATCTAACTACTTACCAATCTATCTATCTATCTATCTATCTATCTATCTATCTATCTATCTATCTATCTATCTATCTATCTATCTGTCTGTCTATCTACCTCCCAACCTTTTCATCTATCTATCTATCTATCTATCTATCTATCTATCTATCTATCTATCTATCTATCTATCTATCTATGTATCTATCTATCTATCTATCTATCTACCTATTTTCTGATCTCTTTCCAGAGCCATGAAGAACAGCATATTCTTACCCTCCCACTCCAGGTCGTTGCCGTTGGTAATGAACTCCAGCGAATCCGTCTCATCAGGCGTCTCAATGTCATCCACGTTAATATCCAGATCATCAGGTGTATCCAGGAAGTCATCGGAGAGCAAGGACCCTTCGCTCTGGTCCAACGACAAGTTCATATCCGGGGCCACCAGCGTGCGACGCTTCCGGTGAGCTCCGCCCCCTCCAGCTCCACCAATGAGGAGAGAGTTTGGGGGAGCTGTGGCAATAACAATACGATTTGCATTACACAAATGCTAATTGCTCATTTAAGAAGAACATTTGCATATGAAACAAAGTGACTTACAAGTTCTCCCCTCGTTCAGGGCGCAGGAAGAGTCCATGTCACCCTCCGCAGGAAGTGGCCTAGCGAGGGCAATTTTTCAATTCACTTAATATTGACACAAATTTTTGTATGTGCAAATATTGATTCAAGTAAGAAAAGAAAGTCCAAAGTCAAAGAAAGTCATACAATTTTGGAACAATATGAGGGTGAGTAAATGACAAAATTGTAATTTTGGGGTGAACTGCTTCTTTAAGACCAGAGCATATTGTGATATGCTAATTAGTGAGTAGGCCCTCGGGGTCGTTGCACACGCAGCTGATAAACAGAGGGGGTTGTCAGAGCCGGTGGGGTTCACAGCTGCTGCTTCTATGCTAAAAGACTATTTAACTGGCAGTTGTCATTGTTTCCCCGTGAAATGCACATTTTAGATGACAACGACAAACCAGAAGCCTTGAGAAAGACGGTTATTAGCATCAACAAAGCAAAACATACTACAGAAGTGCATAATAATATTGCATATTAATACTAACAGATGCAAATAAATGAATGAATCACAGCCTAAATTTGGCACCATGTTATTTATAACAACAACAGCTTCCCTGTAGAGATTCATCAAATTTCTATTTCTCTCAGTTTGGTATTAAACAATAATACAGCACAGCATTATAACCCATTTTAATCAACACAAACTTAATAAAATGGATGATTTTAGCATTCTTTAGAAAACAAACAAACCAAAAACGCACAATCAAAGCTGCTCTCGCTTACCTGCTGCGCGAGACGTATACAAGGTTTCTGGCTGCTTTCTGATTGTACGAGTTCTTACTCTACACTTGCGTGAAAGCTCATGGCCCTAATGCTGTTTAATATTTCAAAAGCATCATGCTGTCGTGTGATGCTGGAGCTGCTCTTCTATGCCTGACCTGCCTCCATTTTCCTGGTGATGCTGCTTGTGTTGTTGGCAGCTCGCTGCGTCACATGACGTGGCTGCTTTCATTTAAGGAGAGAGCTGCACCTGCTCCCTTCTCCATTCAGCATCTCACTCAGGATTCGCTGAAGAAATGATGCTCTTTTCCTTTTTTTAAAGCCTGTATCTATCTGTAAGGCCAGTGTAGTCTTCAAACTTCAAGTTAGTTTTGGTGAACCTTCTTTTCTTTCTTTTTTTGGAATCGCTTACATTCAGTTCAGACTGGAATAATTTACCAATATAAACACTTTAATGCATCAAATGTCCAGTTTCTTCACGTTTCATGCATCCCACAAACACATATGATGTATTTTACACCACAATGTGAACGAATTTTGAAATTTGAGGCAGAAAATATAGTAAAGTTCAACCATTCAAAACCAATTCATCAATGTCTATGGTCGACACTTATTGAGTTTCCAAAAGAATAAAAGAAAAGTTGCATGGTTACCTGGGAAAATCATCATCCAGCCATTCGTCTCTCGCCTCTATGATCTCCATCAGAGGATTGAAGTCAACGCTGCCCATGCTGAAGAAACCTGGACCTGAAAAACAAAGTCAAATCCTCTCCTGAAGAGTTTAATCACCAAAAGTCAGTGCATACCAGAGGAAGTGTTAGTGTGCTACGGATAGGGATGGGTACCGAAACTCTATATTTAATCGGTCTCGGTGCTAAATTATGAAAGACCGGAGTATCGATAAGCTCTGACGTTATCGGTTCTGCTGTCGGTACTGGAGAAATTATGAAAACACACATTTATTGTTGCTACATATACACATTATCTTGCAAATTCTATCTTACCAGAGTTGCCAGCTGTTTTAATGTGCAATAATATTCAAACATTTTTCTATGATGCATCTTTGCTATTCGTAATTCAGAAGCGAGATCGCGCTCACGCAGAGGAGCTTCAGCACGCGGAACATGAAAGCCCTGTTTAATTATGATGAGATAACTAACTATTAAAACATATGCACTTTATGCCTGTGGCTGTTATATTAATCTAAGTTTATTTATTTATTTTTGATTTTGGCTTCTAAGGATTATAGCCGCGTTTCTTATAGCACAACTTCCATCCCTTCACAGCGGCGTGCATTCGTTCCTCCCGAACCAACACTTAACGTCTGAATCAGCTCAATCGGTGATTGTTGTAAAATGCCGTCTTTACTGTTGCTAAATTGCGGGACATGTTTGATAATAAAACGTTGAAAGCACAATCCGCACAAGAGACGCTGCTCCCCAGGCTGAAATGTGTGTGTGTGTGTATGTGTGTGTGTGTATGTGTGTGTGTGTATGTGTGTATGTGTGTGTGTGCGTGCCTGCGCCGCGCGCTCCAAAACGGACAGACAAATTAGTTTGAGCTTCGGGCGCGTCCAAACGATCAAATACACACAAAAATATGTCACAATGGCCAGCTATGAGAGTATTCACTTAAACAGTTTTTCTTAAGTGGACCAGAACTGTTCGGAGAAAATCCGATGTGTGTCAATATATTGCCTTAAAGTGACAGACTGGCGCTTCAATGTTAATCAAAGAACAAAATGTGAGAGAAAATCCCCCACAGCTCTTAATCTGAATAACGGTATAGCTTTAATAAGCATTAATCTATCAATACACAGTGAAAACTATGCAGTGCGCATTTACATTTGATTACTTTTTAGATTTCTTTTGTATGCTATTACTTGCCTAAACAGTAATGTTAGTAGACCTTCATGGAAAAATTAAAGCACTGTTTATTTCATTTAATTTGTATATTTGTTTTATTGCATTTGTCAGTTTGTTTTTACTTTGTTTCTTTGTTAATATTCTTACTGTATCTTATGTATATACAACACTAAAAATGCCTGCACACTAGTGCATTTACAAATTGATGTTTTATATTAATTTAATTAAATATTTATTTTACATTTCAGAATATAAAGTAATGTTAATTCAGCTCCTAATTTGTTATAATATATATATATATATACACACATATATATATATATATATATATATATATATATATATATATATATATATATACAGTATATATATATACAGTATAACAGAAAGTACCGATAAGAATACCGTTAAAGTACCGAACCGATAAGCAGTATCGATAAGAGTAGTAATACCGTTAAAACCTTAACGATACCCATCCCTAGCTACGGATTAATGGGAAAATCATTTTAATCCCTGACTGAAGTGGCCTCTGCTTTAATGTGGGGATAATTCCCTTTTGTTCACTTTTGAATTGTCTTTTTGAATTTAGACTATTTTTTGTCTGCACATTGGAAGAAATGTATATATATATATACTGACATTAACTGGATTATTATAGTTCATTAAAAGTAAAATTAAACTAAAAACAATTAAAAGACATTTTCATTACTTGAAATAAAAGAAATATTAACTGGAATAAATTTGATAAAATAAATATTTATATATTTGCATAAAATAAATTATAATAGATGAAAAATAGTTATTTTTATTTCAACTAGTTACCAAAGCAACATTTTTTTTATTTTATTTTATTTTATTTTAACTTGATGTACTAAATTGACTAAAACTAATAACAACTGAATAAACATACTCAAAATAAAACAAAAACAGCTAAAAATATCACAAACGCACAACAAAATGACTGCATTTTAAAAGCTGAATTTAAAATAAATATAATAAAAAATTCAAAATGTGAATAAAAAATATAATAGTACCTCAGTGATACTACAATAAAGCTGCTGTATTTGGAGTCTAAATGTTATATAATGAATATTAAATTCAATATTATATTGAAACGTCATGGTGGTGTGGCTTGAAAGCACTAATCCACTATTTTTCCTCATGATTCTTCAAAATCCTTCGAAAAACTCAACAAATCTAGCTAAATTCAGTCTTTGATAGATGAAAATAATAGCAAGAGATTATTAAGCCGCTCTTACTCACATAAGGATCAGATTATTCCCGGTGAACTGATGATTTTTCCTCTTCACCCAGAGCAGAACGCAGGTGTTGATGCAGCTGCTCCAGGAGAAACACAACACTCCTCTGTTCACTGTGAGGGAAAGAAAAAACTACACTCATGACACTTTGAAACTGAATTCAGTCCATCATGTTTCCAGATGCGTGTATATTCTGCTATTTAAATCCAAACATTACCAGTAAGGATGCTTTAGGAGCATCAGCGATGCGTGGTCATATTGCTTCTCCTCTTGAATGCTGAATGCTGGTGGTCCAGGCTCAGGATGAATAGAGCATCTGTTATTTAGGCACTTCCACATCCTCTGAGCACTGGAACAACAGAGTCTTTGAGATCCCACTTTAACCCTCTCAACCCACAGGTGGCGCTAATGTACTCATGTACAAGCTCATTCTGACTGGATGAGACATTCATTTTGGTTTATTTATGGTTTGGCTATAAAATATCTGTAACCCACATGGGCAGATTTGATTGTTTATTAACTTGACTGTTATATTACTATATGTTTAATTTTCAGTTTGTGTGTTTATATATGCAGTATTGTGGTGCATTTGATTTACATTTTATATATCTATAAATCATAAAAATAATGATATTTACATATTATATATAAAGTACATGTATATGATAATTTAAATGTAAGTATGTAAACATAGTTAATTCTAGAATAATATTATAAAATTATATTTTTGTTTACTTTCTTTTAGATATTTAATATATTTGTACATAATATTAATAGGCCTATTTGTATGAAACAAAGTTGAAACAAACAAAGTTATGAAAAGAAATGAAGTGACTATTAAAAGTAATACCTGAACATCGTTTACAAAAGTCACTAACTTCACCTCATCATTTCAGAGCGCCACCGTAACCTCCGCCTCTGATATAAACCTATGTAACGATTCATAGGTGTATAATATACATATTTGTGTAAATTCATCTTTGCATCAACGGTTTTAGGCTCCGCGTGGGGGAAGCGGCGCGAAGGTGACCGTTGACGTCACGGACACGTGTCGGTCACGTGATCGCCGGAGACGCCGCCGCCGTTGCTGCTGCTGCTGAAGTTTCTATGATGGCGGCCAGTAATTATTATGGATTCACACATGCAGCTGCCGCCGCCGCCGCCGCCGCTGTTGGCGGCCCGCAGTACAGGTACAAAACAAACACATGCGCTTGAATACATCGCTTAGTTACAGCAGTCATGATGCCATGACATATATTTACACGAGGTGCTGACGGCCAGTGCGCAAAGATCTCATGAGCTGCTGTTGTTTATGTGCTTATTGATGCTTGCGTGCTGTTATTATATCGTTAGCGGGAAATATGCGTGTGCTAATATAAATACCGCGGTGCTGCCATACTTATGGACTCGTAATACCATTTTTATACCATGGTAAATATTTGGTATGCTTTTACCATATAATTCTGTGACTTTACCATTGTACTGTATTAAAAATGTGCATATGCTTACAAAAAGTTCTATATTTTGGTAGCCTATTCTTTAAAGTAAATACGGTTACCATGGTATTTTGCACACTTGTAACTCATACGAAAATTAACCAAGGTTTTATTGTAGTAAAAGTGTAGTAACCATGTTTTTTTGGCGTATTGATTACCATTTGTGACCCTTTTTCGAAATTGAGATGTATACATCATCTGAAAGCTGAATTAATAAGCTTAGGATAGCTGGGATAAGATAGAACTACATTTGGTCAAGAGACAACTGTATGAAAATCTGGAATTTGAGGGTGCAAAAAAAAAATCAACATATTGACAAAATCGCCTTTAAAGCTTTCTAAATGAACTCCTAAGCAATGCATATTACTAATCAAAAATTAAGTTTGATATATTCAATATCCACTCATGATCTTTACTTAATTTCCTAATGATTTTTGGCATAAAAGAAAACTCGATAATTTTGACCCGTATGTTTTCACTATACTTCGCTTAACTATAGTAACCATGTTTTTTTGTTTAATTTGTACTAAAACCATGGTTAATTTTCATAAGGGAAGGGTGTATAAACCGCATTAATTCTGAATCCCGAAATTCCCATCCAGCACCCAGCCCCCTCCTGCCTATTCCCACCCAACCACGGGCAGCTATAACATCCAGCCCGCCCCCGGAGTGGCCCATGCGGTGACGGCCTCGTACCCCTCCGCCACCGTCCAACCGGCGAGTCCTGTGGTGACCACCCCCTACCCCTACCAGCCCCATCCTGCCCCAAACTACGGCTACCGGCAGCCTGAAACATCCCCACAACTGACGACCACCCCTCAAACTTACCAGGTGTTGACTGAACCGGTAAGTCTTCTCTTTGCTTCATTGTTTTTAATGATGCATCTCGAGTTGGCTCATTTACTTATTCCTGATTTAATTGGTTATACAGGAGAATTATAACTACAGTCGACCGCCACCGGTCAGCAGCTATGAGAACAAGCAGTACTTTCAAACGAGCATCGCACCTGCGCAGCAAACCGCAACCGAGGCCTACTTCCAGACAGGTGAGTCTGATTCCTCTTTAACAGCAATAATGGCCAAGTACTGTATGTAAACAGATTTATCAAAGATGAAATAATGTGTTTTTAAAGACAGCTTGTGTTTGGTTTACCCAAAAATTGTCATTTACAAATAATCAAGTTGTTCCAAACTTGTATAAGTTTCTTTCTTCTGATGAAAATAAAAGAAGATATTTTGAATAATGTGGGTAACCAAACAGTTGATGATCCCCATTGACTAATACAGTGTGGAAAAAGATGCTATGGAAGTCATTAGGGACCAGAAACTGTTTGGTTATCAACATTTTACAAAGTATCTTCTTTTGTGAGTAAATGATGACAGAATTGTCATTTTTGGGTGAACAATCACTTTAAGTTGTTTTGTAAATGTTTCCAGTTTTTTTTCAGCAGACATGTTGAGCTTTGGCACTCATGCGGGTGATGCAGATTCAACTCTGGTCTGCAACATTGTCATTCAGAAATATTATGTAATTTTTAAAAATAAATTTCAATATCCATAACCATAAAGGTAATATTGATTTGCAGACTGTTGCTGAATAGTTTGTATTAGTTTAATATTTTAATGTAATATTTGTTAGTATTATATTTACATTTTATTACATTTATGTTTGATGTAATATTTATTTCATAATATATTAATATTAGTGAAATATAATTATTTAATTATTTGTACTTATTATAATTGTTGTAATTGTTTAAACAGTATTGTGACTATTGCAATGATTTTAATGAACTTTTTGACCATAAAGTTTTCTAAAAACGTATAAAACACGTACATATATAAACGTTTAAATGAATCAAACTGTTTAAATTAAAATTCTAAATAAAAAGTCTCTGGTGTTGCATTTTTTTAGATAAAAAAGTTTTAATCAGTGTATATCAGTATAGTTTTTGTTATCTAAAGCTGTTGTTAACTGTTTAACTAAAACTAAAACAGTTTTTGGTAATTTAAAATTGTTATTATTAATTTAATAAAGTTATTAAAAATAAAAGCTAATTCAAAATACTAATAAATACAATAATAGTATATAAGTAGTAGTGTTGTTTCTGTTGTTATATTGGTGCACATAAATGAAAATAATTAAATATTGGGCTGCACAATAAATCACACTTTCAGATGGAGCGGCATTTAATACACAGAGCCGTAGTTCACTGACAAGCTATGCAATATCGCGTTCATAATCGAAGGCGATTCATCTGCGATTATGAACGCGATATTGCGTAGCTTGTCAGGGATCTATGACTCTGTGTATTAAATGCCACTCCATCTGAAAGCGCTTCATGGAGATTTACTACTAATCACAGAACCGGCTTTACTGATGAGATGCGCATGACAATCGCATGTGATTTATTGTGCAGCCCTAATTAAATATTTATTTTGGTGAGAAACCATGTTTATTTTACGTCTTGCATTAAGCATTTAGAAAGCTCTAAGAAATAACAAGCCCATCTAAGCTATTTCAGAGCAATCAAATATCATCATAATATTCAATATTTAGGTTTAAATGAGAACATCTTTGCCTTTTCAGGGCTGAAAACTGGCTACAGCCCCACGAGCACAGTGTACAGTCAGCCGCCTGTTCAAAGACAGGTCGCAGCTCTGAAACCCCCTCCTGCTGTGAGCTCTGTGTCTAGCTACACCATCTACCCGGCATCAACCAGCGTACAGCAAACTCCAGTCCCCATATCCACTTACACCCCCAGTTCTTCCTTCAACTCCACAGCTGCTACGTCCTACTCCGGTATGGCCTTGTCCGATTCAGATTTATATGCCACAAATATCCACCGGCATATTGTCTAACGGTATCTCTTTCTTTGTTGCTTCAGCCGGTCTCAGCTATTCCAGCTATGTGTCTAGCGGTTACACATCCACGCCGTCGTACTTTCAGCCGGCGCAGCTGGCGCCCCCGCAGGCGCAGCCTCAACCGCCTCTCCAGCAGCCGCAACAGCCTCCACCGCCACCACAGCAGACGCAACAACCTCCAAAACAGCACGCCAACTCCTCCTGGAGCAACACTGGAAGTGGCACGATCACCAGCCATTCCGTCAACACATACAAGAAACCTGTTTTCCACCAGAGCAAGATCCAAAAGCCCAAAGGGCCGCCCAAACAGCCACAGCTGCACTATTGCGATATCTGCAAGATAAGCTGTGCCGGTCCACAGGTGAGCGTTTGCATGAAATCCACATTCAGTTTCACCCAAAAATGCAATTTTCCTGATTATTTACTCAACCTCAGGCCATCCAAAATGTATAGGTCTTTTATTCTTCAGCCAAAGAGAACTTAAAGGAAAACGCCACCGTTTTTCCATATTCCAATATGTTCTTCCCTCAGCTTAGATGAGTTGATATGTACCTCTCCAGTCTCAGTGCGTGCACTTAATCGCTCTAGCGCGCGGCACCACTATGCTAGCGTTTAGCTTAGCACCATTCATTTCTTAGGATCCAAACTGGGATAAATTTAGAAGCCACCAAACACTTCCATGTTTTCCCTATTTAAAGACGTTTACATGAGTAGTTACATGAGTAAGTAGGCCAAAAAAATAAAACGTGGCCATTTTCTAAGCGGATAAAAATGATAACTATAATGTGTGGCGGAAGAGGACTTTGCAGCACTTCGACCTCGGCGCAGTAATATCATCACTCCTGAAAACTCCCTCTCACTGATAGTGATAGTGCAGGCCACGTTGGTCGTATTGACGGAAGAGGGAGAGGGAGAGTTTTTGGAAGTGTTTGGTGGCTTCTAAATTTATCCCAGTTTGGATCCTAAGAAATGAATGGTGCTAAGATAAACGCTAGCATAGTGGTGCCGCGCGCTAGAGGGATTAAGTGCACGGACTGAGACGGGAGAGGTATATATCAACTCGTCTAAGCTGATGGAAGAACATATTGGAATATGGAAAAACGGTGGCGTTTTCCTTTAAAGGGTTAGTTCACCCAGAAATGCAATTTTCCTGATTATTTACTCACCCTCAAGCCACCCTTGGTGATATGACTTTCTTCTTTCAGACGATTCCATTCGGAGTTATATTTCAAAACATCCTGGCTCTTCCAATCTTTATAATGGCAGTGAATGGGTGTTATTTTTCAATAGTCCAAAAGAAGTCCAATAAAGTGCATCCATCCATAATAAAAAGTGCCTCACATGGCTCCGGGGGGTGAATAAAAGCCTCCTGATGCATTTTTGTAAGAAAAGTATCCATATTTAAAATTATATAAACAGTAATCTCTAACTTCCGCTAACTGTTGTATGCGTGTTCACAATAGAACACCGTTCTGGGCTGATGACGTAGCATGTCGTTGTAGAGCAAACTCCGGTGAGAAGTGACGAATGCGGAAGCGCAGGGGAGAGAGAGCAAAACAAAACACCGGTCACAAATTAATGTACATTGTCGAAGAAAAATGTTGGAGGGTTTTGATATAAGCCAAGAGGAGAGTGTTTTTATTCCTTTGCTCCTGTAAACAATCGTTGGTTCCTGTGAGACTAGCATATTCTCACTGGCACTTTTGCTACGCACTTATGATGTCCTACATCATCCGCCGGAACAGTGTTCTATTGTGAACGTGAATTCAACAGTTAGCGGAAGTTAGAGATTACTGTTTATATACAGTATTTTATTTGGAAATGTCTGTAAGTTGGTGCATATTTAATTAGATAACACCTTACTTGCATATTTAAACAGCATTTTAGAAAACTTGTAACTTTGCAATTTTTAATGCAATCAATCCACTGGGGAAGTATGGTGATCAGGGCTCTGAACCGGTTCAAGGAACGAAAACCGGAAACGAACGAAATTTTGACTGAAACAGAAACGAAATCAAATTTTATAGTTCCGAACAGAATAAAAAATTTGCCCGCCCGCGCTCAGCTGTGAATTCTTCATCATAGGTAAGTCACAATGGCAATGCACCGGCGTTAGAGTTTATCCGAGGATAGTGTAAGATGGATTCAACAAATCACAAGCACCTGCAGCGCTTCTGTGAAAGGAGAAAACAGAATAAAACTATAGGCTTACATAAAAAGGAATATGTAGAGGCTATATGCACGAAATATATTTAACTTAAATCATTGACAGATTAACAAAACGAAAGAAAAAAAAGAGCTGAGTTTCGGTTTATTGTGACAAGATCCAAAGTTCACGGAAACAGCAGTAGTTTTCTTTATTTTGCAAAAGCTTGACAGTTTTGAATATCTTGCTTCTATCTGTAGGCTATACCAGTATGGCTATCGCGCCGGCGCTTGACAGGTGGTACAGTCTTTGCCTGGCTTTCTTAACCTGTGTTTGAATGTGTGTAGTTGAAGTCAGGTCCTCGGAGATGTTTACACCGAGGTACTTGAAGCTGCTTACCCTCTCCACAGGGGTCCCACTGATCATAAGAGGAGTGTAGGGCCGCAGGTGTCTCTTTCTGAAGTCCACAATCAGCTCTTTAGGTTTGCTCACATTCAGAGAGAGACGGTTGTCCTGGCACCATGATGTAAGTTTCTCCACCTCATCCAAGTATGCGGTCTCATCATTGTTGGAAATGAGGCCCAGAACCACAGTATCATCAGCAAATTTGATAATAGATGTGGAGCTGTGAGAGGACACGCAGTCATGTGTGTAGAGAGAGTAGAGCAGGGGACTCAGGACACAACCCTGTGGGGCTCCTACTTTCAGGGTGATGGAGTTTGAGGTGAACTGACCGACTTTCACCACTTGAGGTGAAGAGTTTAGTCCGAGGTCTGAGTTTAGAAGCCAGCTTGATGGGGTCTATGGTGTTGAAAGCTGAGCTGAGCTATAAAGTGCAATAAAATAAGTATTTTAGGTGTATTCTTTCCAGTAGTCAGCAACACGCTATGAAAAGCCAAATAGTCCAAAATCTCAATACTCACCTGTGCATTTAAAAAAACAAAAAAATTTTTGCGAGTAGTTTCTTGCCCTAAGGTTTCCCACATTTAGTGGAAAGTAGTAGCAAATGTATTTCTTCATGTAACTGTGTTCTCCTGCAGACGTATCGAGAACATCTGGAAGGACAGAAGCACAAGAAGAAAGAGGTGGCTCAGAAGAGCGGTAGTCAGGTGACCAACGGACCTCGCGGTGTCCAGACGCAGCTGCGCTGTGAATTGTGCGACGTCTCGTGCACCGGTGCCGATGCTTATGCCGCACACATCAGGGGATCCAAGCACCAGAAGGTTCGTTAAATGTCATGATGCTTTATTTGGCCATTTCAGTGCTCTTGAGCTTTTTGTCATGTTTTGGTGTTGCAGATTTGTTGCCGTCTTTGAATCTTTTCATTGAAATGCACCTGTTATCGAACTTTTCCTCAGGTGGTGAAGTTGCACACCAAACTTGGCAAACCCATCCCTTCCACGGAGCCCGTTTTCGTGAGCTCTGCCCCTGTTGCCGTGACGATGACTACTAGCAAGATGGCTGCGACAACCACTCCCACCCCTACATCGGTTGTGCAAAAGAAGCCAGCGGCGGCACTTTCCAAACCCGTGGCGTCTCTTGCGAACAAACCTGCCACTGCTAAAGTTGCCATTTTCAGTAAGTGACCTTACAGGGCCTTTTCATTAAATAAGCATAATGAATGTCTCTGTAAATCATTCAGAATACTGTTTTGTTCGTACTTGCGATGTTTACACTGAAGATTATGTGAATTTATTATACATTTATTTGCAGTTGCGACCCTTTACGTAATGATTTGGGGCCTTTTTCATAAAATGTGAACAGAACAAATTTGTGTTTATCATTTGATGGACTAATCTGAAATTTTGAAAACAATTAATTTTCCGAATGACTTGCACAGAATTTTTTTGGAATTACAAGAATTTACACAAGAATGGTTTTGCAAATTATTTACATTGTCAAACATCACAATTGCACAAGTATGTAGTATAAAACTACTGAATGATTAAAAGGAATTTGTTCGCATTTGCGACATTAACATCGGAACTTATGTGAATGTTTTTTTTTAAATTCATTTGCAGTTATGACAGTTTACATAACGATGATTTTAGTAATTATTTACAGATTTTTTTTTTTTTATGTGAGCATGATTTACACAGAAATTCAGTCATATTTTCAAAAATATACACAAGTTTTACAAATGATTGATGCAGAAATCGTACTAAACTTATTTGGCCTCATTTGTTTAACTTTCCTTGCATGAGTTGTTTGCGAATATAAATTTGCGCAATCATGCGATTGCACCAATTTAAGCAAAAATTGTTTTATGACTGATTTACTTTAGAATTCTTCAGGTTTTGTGCAAATTTAAGAAATGTTGGTAAAACTTCACAATAAGGTCACATTTGTTAAATACATTAGTTAATATGAACTAACATTTTGTAATAAGTGTTTTAAAAAAAAAAAATTGTTTTAGCATTAGTTAATGCATGTGAGCTAACATGAAAAATATTGTTTTATTAAATTGTATTTTTATTAACTAACATTTAACAAAAATCGATGAATGTTTCACTCTTCGTTGCATTTACTAATTTTAACGAATGTTAACAAAGTTTTATTAACGATTTATGCCTAAATTGTTTTACATTTGTGACAGTTTATGTAAAAATGCTGATAAGACCTGTTTGCACACAATTACGTTCAGCTCATGTCTTATAAATGAGGCCCAATGCGTTTAATTTTTAGTTTAATCTCAGTATTAGTCACAAATGCCTGATGTTTCTAGTATAGGGATTATAGTTGTCTTCTGCATGTTACTTCACCTTAATTTCACCTTCTTATCTTAATTTCACCAGCGCTTACACAATCAGTGTTCACACTGATCACAGAAATAGATGATATTTCCTCTTTAGTGCATCACTCACAAAACCCACATGACGAGAATAGATGATTTACATCCTGCCTTGCAGAAGAAAAGTCTCCTCATACACATTTCTGTCATCATGTTGATGCAATGTCTTTCAGATAACTGTAACATGACATCAGCACAGAAGTCTTGCTCAGTCTTTTTGCTTTATATAGTTGAGAAATTCATTCCAGATAATGTTGCTCAGCAGGTTATGAACTGATAAATTTAGATGTAATCGTGCAACAAACCCTGCACATTATAAGCATTTTGGTAGCATGGTTACATTACAAACAGCCATCTTGCAGAGACATGAAATAGAGTAAATTTCCCAATATCCATTTCTCTCCAGGCAGCAGAACATCCACACCAGCTCCGGTAAAGACGGAGGCGGCGAAGCCGTCTGTAGTGAAGACGGACACTTTGAGCGATGATGAGGATGGTGACGGTACTGGAGCTCAAGGAGACATTCAGCCTGTGGGACACGATTATGTCGAAGAGGTGAGACCGTTCAGTCAAAATATTTAATTATTTGCATATTGTGTTGAGTGAAACTTGAACAAAATGAGTGAATCTGTCTTTTTGTCAATGAATCAGTCAAATTGATTCACAAATCATTTGTTAGTGAATCAGTCTGAATCGAAAGGATTTCTTCTAGTAAATGTGACATTTAAGGATAATTGGGTATTTGTCATTCTCCTGAGGGTTTTAATGCTGCCTTCATGTGCTATCGGAATTATCGTAAATACGAGTTTCCTAAACGGAAATTGGACGTGAACGGCCTCTCAAGTCGTACTACTGGGAAATTCAGAAATAATTTTGATACCAGAGTTTCCGAGTTGGGCGGGTCATAAACTTTAAACATGGTGGAGGGGTCAACCATTACTGCTGTTAATACTGTTCTCACAGCAACTACATCCCTTTGTCTTGTCACTAAAGTAGTGTATTTATAGGCTAGATATGAACGATCATTTGAAGCATATTGTATGTTTTATAAGCAGTGAAATAAGCATGTATTTGACCGAAATTACAGAATTGTCAGCAAACTGCATGTATAGCGCGGTGAATGTTTATATGATTGTCAACCGATGGGATGCTACATTTTATTCTTTCCGACAATAAAGCACTTGAATACAACAAGCTCATAATCACGACTTCATAAGTGGGAAATAGGAAATTTCCGATAGCACGTGAAGGCAGCATAAGTCTCTGAATCGTGTTTTTTCCTCCTCAGGTTCGAAATGACGACGGTAAGGTGATTCGCTTTCACTGTAAACTGTGTGAATGCAGTTTCAATGATCCCAATGCTAAAGACATGCACCTGAAGGGACGGAGACACCGTCTGCAGTACAAGGTAAGATGTCACCCTGGGAAAAAAACAAACTACTATGTATATTCTTACGTGCCACAATGAAACTTTATACTTGTCTACCTTTCATGCGTTTTTTTTTAACTAATTGTTATTTCATAAATAAATGATTTTATTAAATGTTTAAATATATAATTTTTTTGTATATTAATAATTATTAAATTCAACAATTATTTATATAATAAACAAGAGTTTGTCTGTTATTGAAAAAGTAAATTAAATACTTGCCCAATGAAAATTGCCTCATATAATTCGATTTTCTCATTTTTCTTAGCTTTTATTTATTTATTTTTTCATTGTTCATAAATGATTTATAAATCTAAAATGAGTACAAAAAAGCTTAACTTTGAGGCACTTTACTTCAAAACATAAGACAGTCAAACTAACATTATAAAACAGATAATGAAGACTCTACTATGATTAAATCCTGCAGGGCTGCAGTTATTGACCAATATTTTCTTGTTTTGTAGAAAAAAGTGAACCCAGACCTTCCTGTGGAGATCAAGCCCAGTAATCGAGCACGGAAGCTTCTGGAAGTCAAACTGCGAAAGCAGAAGCAGAAATCTGTGCTGAAGAGACAGCAAGAGGACGAACAGCACTGGCACATGGAAATGAGGTCTTCATCTGCTTTCACACCATTTCTGACAAAGTTTCAATGAATTTTTTAACATCGAAACATTTATTGCACATTTCATAAGGCCTTTTCACTGCAAGTTAAAATACATAGCATGATAAACATACTGAATTAGATATTTTCACAACTTTTAACGAATGTACATCAAACATGATTTAAGTCACTTTGAATATGTTCATCATTTATATATGTGTGTACATAAAATTACACATTCTATAATTTACTGTAATTTTTGCAAATATATATAATAATTATTAGTGTAATGTAGTCATTTTCACATTACAACATTTTAAAGTATATAACATTTGTCATGACAATTCAAATTTAGCAGTGTAATAATTTTAGTGTAAATGTTTTGCAAATATAATGTATAATAAATGTAATGTAATTTTCAAATTATAAATTATATATAGCCTTTTTTTATATAATGATTAAAATTCAGCATTTTATCAAATACTTTATATAATACTATAATTACAAATAGTAAATATGTAATAAATTTCACACCATTTTTTGCACTAAATGTAGAGTTAATTATTTTTAGCAGTGTTTATCTAAGATTTTTTTTTTGAGTAATTTTGTGCAAAATATTGTCAAACGATATACATCAAACATGGTTTAAGTCACTTTGAGTAACACTTCATAATTTTTATATGCAGGGAAATCTGAATAACAACTTTCACATATTTACACACACACAAAAACATTTTTCATATGATTACACTCTTTAAAAAATGGAGTACATATTTTTCAAATGTTGTAAACAGTAATTCTCACATCGTTCTTTACACTGAGTATGGAGTGTGTTGGTTATGATGACATGATTTGTAACTTTTTATTTTTACATTTCCATGTGTCGTCCAGCAGGAGGTACGAGGAGGACATGTACTGGCGGAGGATGGAGGAGGAGCAGTTATACTGGGTGGAGATGAGACACAGAATGGCCCCGCCCCCTCTCATGGGCCGACCCAACATGCCGGTGCCGCCCCTATTGGTAAGAACACACAATGACATTTCAGACAAAAACTGAGAAGATGCTAGTTTTTATCAAATTGTAAACCGTAACAATTCTCCCATTTATCTTTAGCCCTCGCGACGGCCCGATTCGCCCGACGACCGCCATATCATGGCCAAACACTCGGCCATCTACCCCGTGGAGGAGGAGCTTCAGGCCGTCCAGCAAATCGTGTCGCATTCTGAGCGCGCTCTCAAACTGGTGTCTGATTCGCTGCTGGAGAAGGAAGCGTGTGCTGCGGACGATGACAGCGACGCGACGGACAAACAGTGAGGACTCTTGCCAGCTAGCTTTGTGTTTATGCTATCGAATAGTAGTGCGAAGTTTAGATTTACTTCCTCTTGGACAGGTCGGAGGCTCAGGCTCGTATTCTCAAAGGAGTCATGCGTGTGGGAATCCTGGCTAAAGGTCTCCTCCTGCGCGGCGACCGCGACGTCCAGCTCATCCTGTTAGCGGCCAAGAAACCCACTGCCTCTCTATTGAGAACCATTGCGGAGCAACTGCCCAAACAACTAGCGGTAAGCTTGTCTTTTTTTTTGTGAAGTTGCTATGCATGTAAAATAAACATTAATGTCGAAGCTGCTGAAAACCATTATTGACTTATGACCTGTTTATGCTCATATCTTTGCACTTGTGGTTTTATCACCTTGTTTCACTTTGTTCTGGCTGTTACATGATGGAAATCGCCCACATGAGAAATCACATGATCTCCGGTGTTAAGCTTATATATATCAACATGTAGCTGGGTGTTCATAAAGCTTGGCTGTCATATGCGTGAGTCTCACTAAGAAATGTCCAGGTCATATTTTACACCTGAATCAAAAGTAAAAAGAAAAATTATATATATATATATATATTATATATTAGGGGTGTAACGGTTTACAAAATTCCCAGTTCGGCTCGATACGACACAGCGGTGTCACGGTTCGGTATGTTTTCAATACGGTAGGTGGGGCAATTGGTTATGTCTCAATGTTGGAAATATTTCTGTTTTAAACCATGAAGGCAAGCCAATTGATATCAAACAAGCACGCGTTTGCACCAGGGTTTGCACACGTGCAAACTTTGTGTAAGATTTATGCTGGTGAACGTCTTAATCGCAGTCAATTCACTATGAACAAAAAGTGAAAGTAAAAACGGAATGATAATGACGGAGCTTTCGGCATCTGACGCCGCATTTTCTCTCAGAGACAAAGAGAGACTAATCTACTTCAACATGCTGATGACGGTATAGCCCAGCGCTTCTCAAAGTCCGGACTCCGGACCCGCCTCGACTTTGTATTTAAAGCGCACTCGTATCACTCAGACCTCCGTGCGTGGCACACACAAACACACGCACGCGGGCGCATGAACCAGTGTTGCAGTGTTTACCGACACTTTTGTAAGACAAAGCGCATAGCAAATTCAACAAAAATTCAGTTGAAGTGAAGATTCTCCCCAGCAAAGGGAGGTTATCACGGGGCAGACAGCACGTTGCCTGTTACGTCCTTTGGGCTGCGTTGTTGAGCGCAGTGGCACTGATTTCACACACTTTAAGCTATTTTCACACATTTTAAGTTATTTTCCAAACGTAATAGGATTAGTCCAACGAATCGTTCGGTTTGTAATGTGCACCGAACCGAAAGCCTCGTACCAAACGGTTCAATACAAATACGCGTATCGTTACACCCCTAATATATATATATATATATATATATATATATATATACATACATATATTTATTTTATAAAAAAAATAAAATGTATCATATTTTGTATAAAGCAAATGAAGAGTATTGTTTATGCCCATTACTTTTTTTTTTATTTATTTTTTTTATCGTTGACAACTAAACATTTCCTAAAATGTCATTACTGTAACGTTGCTGCTGCTAAAAAGCATAACATACAGAAAATTATTTTAATGAAATTTCAGTTGTTTTCAAAAAAATTACTGTAACATGCAGAAAGTTATGTAAAAAATATTTTATCACAGTTTGACATATTTCCTAAATTATTTTCATGACAATTAAACGATTCCTGAAATTTCATTAATGCAGCACAAAACCTCATTACCATAACTTGTAGAAAATTATAGAGACAATTATTTTTATTACAATTGAACATTTCCTAAATTGTCTTTACTATAATGCCATAACATACAAAAAATCATAGTCAATAATATTCATGACAATTAAACATATTTCATTACATGCAACAAATTATACAGAAAATTAAGATTTTTTTATTCATGAACATATTTCCTAAATTGTCTTTGCTGTGATGCAGTAAAAACATCATTACCATAACATACAGAAAATCTAAATTTCAAAATCAAAAAAAGGAAATTATTTTTGTCAATTAAACATATTTCCTAAAATGTCATTAATGCAGCACAAAACCTCATTACTGTAACATACAGAAAAATATTTTTATTACAATTTAATATATTTTCTAAATTGTCTTTAGCAAGAAAAACTCATTACCATAACATCCAAAAAAAAACAGCATTAAATTAAATTCAGTGCAATACTACCATAATATATGAATACTTCTTACAATTGAATTATCTTTTAATTATTATTTTTGGGTTTTTCACATTACAGTAATGAGATTGAGATTGTTGTGCGTTGCGTTAATGACTCAAAGCATGGGGGAAAGTGTGCTAAATGTCATGAAAATAATATCAAATCTTTATAATCTTAAAAATATGGTTATTTACTTGATGCAATCAGTAACATACAGATTCTTTATTTTTTTTGTTTTGTTTTCACATTACAGTAATGAGATTGACATGGTTGTGCATTGTGGTAATGACTAATTGTGTCAGGGAAATGTGCTAAATGTCATGAAAATAATGTCAAATCTTTATGATCTTAAAATATACTTTGTTTACTTGATGCAAAATATAATTCCACCCCCCTCCCGTGGCTTTTGGGATGAAATATGACCCAGACATGTTTCTAGTGGTTTATTGTGTGATTCACCCGTATATAATTCAAAATAACTGCAAATAAATGAGCTTTTGTCTTTGCTCCTACTGCTGCTCTTGTGGTCCGTGTATCTTTAACTGATCTTTAGTTCCACTGCCTGGTTACGACACCTACAGAGAGAGACTGGGGCGTGTACTTCATTCCCATACGCATTATATCCCATTAACCTCTCCATTTTGCAGCCAAGACTTTGAGTGTGGCAATTACCAATGGGATTATAAGGGACAAATTAAGGCCCCTGTATTGACCCCTGCCGTCTCCTCTGTAGTAATGCAAAGTGTCCTTTTAACCGGCAGACCTTTTCTGAAGATCAGTATGAGGTGCAGGTACACCCTGAGGAAGCCAACATCGTCATTTTTTCAAGCAAGGAACCAAAAATGCAGGTCACCATCTCTCTTACCTCGCCAGTGATGCGCGAAGACCCCGTCCCCAACATGGAGAAAGGTTAGAGAACCCGTGCTTTCCCTCAGCAGCACTATATGTGTTCCCTTGGTTCACCAAAAATACGGATATTTCCATATAGAATTGAATTTTCCATCAGTGAATTGGCTTTCCTGTTCATTTCTGCCCCCTTCCCCTCCTTCATTTTCTTTTTTTCCTTTCGGTTCAGTCCATTATTTGCCCTCGTTCGGTTTTGCATTGCTTTCTGAAAGCGTTTTAAGGAATCAAAAACAGGATCTCTGACCTTTCTTTACCACTGTGGCGCAATATTGTACAAGTTGTGTTGTAAGATACATGGGCACTTCAGGATGAGAGAGATTTTTAGCTTTGACCACAAACTTTTTCAGGCCAACTTGTTTATACACATAAAAGTGGCAGTGTATGATGTGAAGTTTGGGGAGTGACAATCGCATTTATTTTTGAGTGTGTACGGAAAACAATCGATTCTATTTATGAACGTTGTGAAGTTTGGGGAGTGACAATCGCATTTATTTTTGTGTGTACAGAAAAGAGTCAATTCTACATCATGCAAAATTGTGATTCTTAGGGATGCACTGAAATTAAAATTCTGGAAGATTTTGGATGCACTTGGCCGAAAACCGAAAATGCTTTTTAATTTAACTCAATTTTAATAAAGCTGAATTTTAGAATATACTAACCAATAAAATAACCACACTTTTATTAACAGTAAAACAAAGTTGTACAGAAAATATGTTAATAGGCCTGGTAAATATCTATATTATTTTTATTCAGTTCTGTGCAACAGAATCAGATATAACTGTTTGTTTTTTAGTTTTTTGACTAATTACCCAAATAACGTATAGTCCTATAAAGCTATTAGGCCTATTATCAGAGCAGGTGAGCAGAGTAAACGTCACGAGAGGGCAGAGTATTTTACCAGCGTTGCCCAGTACAGTTGTACTACACCACGTTACAGCACAGTAGTGCTGTTGCAAACAGGAACAAGTATACTACATATACATTTCTTGTCTGCGCATTATTTGATCGGACTTTGCGTTTCTGTTGAGCATGAGCGGTACACGAGTGGAGCATTTTATGGGCCGTAAGCAACTCAACGAAACGCACATTCATAGAGAGGAATATTGAGCAGAGCGTCACACCGCACAGTGACGACGACTTGAAGGAGCGTGAAACCTGCACGCTGAACACTGCTGGGCAGATATTTTAGGCTCATATTTTCGCCCGTTTTTCTCTTTCGGCCAAAAACCGAAAATGGCATTTTCGGCCGATAATTTCCGGTGGCCGAAACTTCAGTGCATCCCTAGTGATTCTTGATGTTTTCATGTTAAGAAACAGTTTTTATCAATTAATATGCTTCATGCTGGCTATTTTTCGTCAAAAACAGTGGCTTATTATGTTATTTTTAGTAGCTATTTATTAATACATTTTATTTGAATGATTAATTGTAAATATTAATTTCTATTTTATTAATTTCATTTTTAAATTTCATATTTTATTTATTACATTATTTTATTGTTTTAATAGTAAAATACAGTATTTCTTACTATTTTATAGTAAGTTTTTTTCATGCTCATTAAACTGCCACTTGTAATTATTAATTAGGTTAATTTGTTATAATTATGTCACTGCATTCACAAGTTGTTGTTTTGGTTTATTTTGTGCACGCGGTGTAAATTTTGTCAATTTGCTTGTAACTACCTGTTTTTTTTGTTTTAGTAAATTGGGTTTCCTTTGCTAAAAAAATTACTTCATAAAAACAAACTAGAATTCAGTTGAAAAATGTTTGTCACTCCTGTAGATAATCAAACTATGTGGCCACTGCAGTATTTTGGGACTGATAATGTATGAATAGTTTCACAATAGATTACATGGTGATGATAATAGCGTTTTGGAGTTTTGTATCTCTTAAATAAGACGAAACCTAAACTACATTTTTATAGATTAGGACGTTGGAGAATATGGATTTTATCATCCATCGAGTGGCCTAAAACAATTTTATCCTCTCATCCTGAAGTTTTTGAACAGTGACATCAAAAGCCTCTGAAATTCCGACTTGTAACCTGAGGTCATTGTTGTTTTATTTTGTTAATGATATTCTCAATTCTGTTTCTTTCTAACAACTAAAAACCAAAGCGGTTCTCCACACTTGTTCTGTTTGGGTTTGTTAATCATGCATTAACAGACCCAAGCAATAATATTTTCCATCTACATCTTTTGCATAACATTGCAACAGTTTTTTTAGGAACCTGGACGTGCGGAAAACCCCTCGCCTTGTGAAATATCGGTGTTGTCACTTTGTTTTGGCGTGTGTTGTAATGATCACATTAACACAGCCTAGTGCCACAAATCCCCTAATAAAACTTTGTCATTTAATTAACAATAATGTTATATCAACAAGATCTACTTACTTTTTCTTACCATTGCTAAATCATTAAATACAATTAACCGAGTTTCCTACATGTGTCCTTGCAGCGTCAGAGAAAGACTCTCCGGATGTTCTCAGCAGGACCAAGTGCCTTGAGTATTTAGCGGCTCTGCGACATGCTAAATGGTTTCAGGTAAAAAAAAAAAAGGCTTTGATAGTTTACGATATCTAATTTAGGATAGGCTTGAATTGTATTTAATATTTTAGGGCAGGAGAGACGTAATCTGTAACCTTGTGAAAAGTGTCGGAGAAGGTCCTTTGAAATTATATTTTGCTATGCTACAAGACACTCCTAGTTTAACAGTCACATGATTAAATTATAACGATTACGTTAGGCATAGTGTTAAAAAAAATGTTCTCAAAAAGTAATAGCTACTCTGCAAGTTACAAAAAAAAAAAAAATTAAATATTGCAATTTTTTTTAAGAAGCATTATTTCGGCACTAAGTGACTTGAACGTTAAAAGAATCACTAATGGGAAAGCTATGTGTAGCTACCAGCATGCTACTGACTTTAACCTAAACCTGAAACATACTCTACGCAAGTATGAATCGCTTCTATCAATGCAAGTTTTACTTCATTCGTAGTTGCATTGTTTAATACCGTATTGACCCGAATATAAGACTACCCCCCCTTTTTCCAGATGTACCTTTTGGAAAAAGGCTTTTTGAAAACCAAATCTTGTTGTTGTTTTTTTATCTCTCTCTGTAAAACACATTTTTTCTTAAATTATTTTCATATTGCATATTTTTCCAATTTTAATTTTTGTTTTGAAAGTATGGTTAATACTGGTAAAATGTACCAACAATGACATTTTTAAAATATACACTTTTTGATATACCATAAAAATAGCAGGTAGCCCATCTGAATTATATAACATTTAGGCTATCCATCTCATAGTAGCCTACCAAAATTTTATTAACAGTAGAAGTGAAATCTTATTGTAGTCTTCAAATCTGGGTACTGTCTTATGTTTTAAAATCACTTACAGAGGAAGTTTGTTCCCATCAGGCTAACATGACAGTCACGACTCATGCTGCTGTAAGCTTTTCTTTTTCTTGTGTTTTCACTTGCGATCTTTACAACACGTATTACATTACGTATTTCTTGGCACACTCGTTTTATGCGTTTTTGGTGCCACCTATTGTTGTGGGTGTATTATTGACATGTCAAAGTCTAGACCCTGAATATAAGACGACCGCGTTTTTTCAGATGTATTTCCAAGAAAAAAACATTGTGTTATATTCGGGTCAATATGGTATGTCAGAATGCAAAAAGTAACACATTGCCATTATAGTGGTAAATAGCTTAAACTTCCTTCTGGGGTTTATTTTCTCTTGCAAAAACAACATTTGGAAAAGCATATCGCAGAGCAAGTCAGTTGATTGTCCATTGGCTGGCATGTTAGCTCGGGAACTAAGTAAGTAGTTGTATTTAAGCATGTGCAATGGAACTGTACATTTGCAAAACAATAAATGAGTGTTTGCGTACTTAAGAGTATGTCTCTGGTCTTGCTCAGAATTGTGTAATTTTAGTAGCGTTTTAGCATTAGCATTTACAATTTGTATTAACTAAATTGCAGCCATGATTGTTGCGTATTATTGAGTTTCATCCACAGGCTTAGGCTAATGGTCTTCAGTCTTTCATATCAGCTATGATCTATTATAACGTAGTTGAGTTAGACATAATGTAAAAAAAACTTTCTGAAAAGTATAGAAGAAAGAAGCATAATTAAGCACTAAATTGACTTGGTCTGTAAAAAATTCACCATTGGGAAAGCTACATGTATCTAACTGACATGATACTGACATTAGCCTACCCCCGGAGCATACTCTATGCAAGTACGTATTGTTTCTATCAACACAAGTTTGACTTCCAGCATAGCTACATTAATAAATTTGTCAGAACGCAATTAGAATTGCATCGCTAATGCACCTTATTTTCAGTATTGCCACAAGGGGCACAATAATCGACATTAACATAAACTTTCTACAATCATTTTTTTTCTTCATGAACAACTTGAAAAGAATATCGCAGAGCAAGTCAGTTAAGTTTATTGTCAACTGGATAGCATGTTAGCTAGCTAACTACCTAAATATTTTGTATTTAAACGTGTACAGTGGAACTGTGCACTTGCCATACTTTGGCCGAGTGTTTGCATACTTGTATGGAGCATGTTTCTGGTCTTGGACTTAACCATTGATAAATTTTAGTAGCATTAGAATTTTCAATTAGCATTTGCTTTTGTATTATTAACTGAAGAGCTGCTGTTTGTTGCATATTAATGAGTTTTGTCCACAGGCTCGGGCAAACGGTCTTCAGTCTTGCGTCATCGTTATTCGGGTTCTGCGGGATCTGTGTCAGCGCGTACCTACCTGGGGCAAGATGCCCGACTGGGTCAGTTGGCTTTCCTTGCTAACGGTGATTTTAGCTTTAGCTAATAATGGTCGCATTAAGTAACGTGTTGCATTTTCGTTCACAAAGGCCATGGAGCTGCTTGTGGAAAAAGCCATTAGCAGCGCATCCGGTCCACTCAGTCCAGGAGAAGCTCTGCGGAGGGTCCTCGAATGCATCTCCACCGGGATTCTCCTGACAGGTAGGACCAGTGTTATCTTATGTAAATTTTTATACTATTATAGTTTACTTTTTATAGCTCTTTTATTTTTAGATTTTCAATTGGGGTTTTAATTCTACTTATTTTTTGTGATTTTATGATTTTAATTAAAAATCTTCTATTTAGTTTTCATTGATTTTTATTTCAGTTTTATTAAATTTAGTACTTCAACTTAACGTTAGTTGGCAAGGCCACATTTCTAGGTAAGCTAAGTTTATATTTTTCATCTTATTTTATATTTATATTTATTTAAGCTTTATTTCTATTAACAATTTTTTTTAATAGTTTGTTATCAATAACATAACTGAGATAAGATGCAGTTATTTTATGTGCTTTTGTGATTTTTATTAGTTTTTGTTCTTCTAAACATTTCTGTTTTGCTATAGTTTATATTTAAGTTTTTCTAATTTTAATACTTCAGTTTGAACTTATTTTAGTTTACTTGGTTTCCAAAGCAACATTTCTCATTTTTGCTTGACTTTTTTTGTTTTGTTTACCTTTTTCATCTAATATTTAGGTTATACTTTATTTAAGCCTTATTGCAATAAATAAAACAGTTTTTAATAATTTTTGTCAACAGTAACAAGTGGGGTAGAATGCAATAATTTTGTGCTTTTGTCATTTTTATTGATTTAGTTTTTAAATATTTCTGTTTAGCTTTAATTAAATGTTATTTTAGTTTTAGCCATTTTAGTACTTTAGCTTAAACTTAAACACTTAAATAAAAATTAGAAATGTTCATCTAAGTTGATCTAATATTTATATATTTTTAAGATTTAATTTAAACTTTAATAGTTTATAGTATGTTTATATTTTGCTTTATTTCAATTAACAAAAACGATTTTTAATAGTTTAGTTAACAATAACAAAATGGGGTGAAACACAGTCCTACTAATAACATGCATCACAAATGTATCTTTTGCTACACATTTCTTACCCATTTACACTTATATTTCGATTTAAGTCGGTCATTAAATGTCTGTCCACCCCTCAGATGGTCCAGGTCTTCTTGACCCGTGTGAGAAAGTTCAAACAGATGCTCTGGGAAGCATATCGAAACAAGCTCGGGAGGACGTGACCGCTAGTGCTCAGGTACTAAACTTGGTTTGACTAGCCAAAATTTCCATTTGCGTGATGCATGCTATTCTGAAAGCGACATGTCTTTGTTTTTTCAGCACGCGCTGCGACTGCTGGCTTTCCGTCAGATCCATAAAGTCCTCGGCATGGGCTCACTGCCGGTCTCTAAGGCCGGAGCCCGAAACCGCAAGAGACGACGCGACGGCAGCGACACCGGCGAGGGAGAAGCCGACGGAAAGAAGGATAAAAAAGATGACTCTCAGGACCCTTGAGACGTCTGCATAATCTTTGCAAGCTATTATGTCTTTAGAAATGTATAAATATCACTTGAAGAGGAAAAAATACAACACTTGATGGTTCCGTTTTTCAAAAGGACAGGAGATGGAAAAAATATAGTCGTTCCCCTTTTATGATGCAATATGTCTTTCTATTACATCTGAGCTGAAAATAGGCTGAAATGCTTCTAAAATGCAGCAGTCACGTCTTATTTTCAGCGTATCAGATGATAACCGAACGTCGCTACCCATCAGCGACCAAAATATAGTATAAAGTTACTGAACGTCACATTAGCTCTATTAGGCACTTTGACATATTAATGGCACTTAATTAAAAGCTTTAATTATCCAGACACAGGCCAGTCTTTTTTATGTTTACATTATATATATATATATATATGTATATGTATATGTATATGTATATATATGTATATGTATATGTATATACACACTTTTTTTTTACACAGTGGGGCCCAAAACTCTGAGTCAACTTTGATGTTTTTTTTAGGCATTTTAACATGGAAATAAATGATTTATTATTTTGAAAAATGTAAAATGAACATTAGAACATAAAATTAATAAGAAATATTTCTACTTTTCATTTCTAATTAAATGAAGGTAATTTAGTGACACTGAATATATAAACAGATGTTCATTGCTCTCATTGTTTTGCAAAAAAAAATATTTTTGTTATTTATTTTTTATTTTTTTTAATTAAAAACTCAGACTTTTGGATCCCACTGTATAAAACACAAAATATTTAGATATATTTATAATAAATTCTATTCTATATAATATTATTATAAAGTATTATATAATAATATTATGTATGAGGTTAATGCAAAGTTAGTTTCTCTACTGTGTATCTAAACAAAATAAAGTTTTTAAAATAAGTAGTTGCTAGTATTCACTAATAAGCTGTTAAAAGCGACACGATTCAGCTTTGTGTGGTTGTTTATTAACCCGACACTGGATTTATACACGTTTAGGCATCAGATCTGTAACCGACGGAGGAAAAAATAAATAAATAAATAGACTTATTACTTCTGCTGTCATTATTTTTATTTGCATACTGAATAATCGCTCATTTCACGGTGAGAAGCTGGCGTTTCGACAGGGTATCGAGTCGTTGTTCTCTAGCGAACGACGCAAAAAAACAACGTAAAGTCTGTGGTTCTTCACACGTGCCTGCGGTAAAGACTTAAAGTACTTGAAATGTGAACGAGGAGGTGAATTTCCGGTTCTTCATATTGCAATATAATATAATGTAATACCTCTCTATTCTTACATTTTTATATAAAAGAGTCAAATCTAACGAGAGATGCGCAGTTTGCTAGAAAGATTGCTATTCGTATATTGAATTGATTATTCGTATGGCCTGAATTTGCGTTCTGCCACCTGTTTTTATGTATAATGCAATCGTATCCCGGCGTTTTTAAATGTTCCTGCTGAGTGTTTGTTCTCGTTTTGTAGGACTGTGAATAATTATAGTGTGATCTTTCTTTCAGTTGGAATATCTGTGTAGTGCTGCTTAACTAAATAAACAAAGAAAATCAGACTACACGGCTCGTCTGTGTCTGTTTTGGTTCGAGTTGAAGCCTTTTTTTGCTTTATATTTTTGCCATCTTATATGGTCATAAATAGGGGTGGAAAAACACGTCAGAGGCACAGGAGGAAGTGAGTGTGTGTACTAAACCTCTGATGAGTGTGTAACCTCTCACATGGAGTGACACCCCGCAACATATTCACAAACAAACTCGTACTGGTGAGTGACAAGAATCATTTCATTTTATACAGCACTGGGCTTACAAAGCTACTAGTTTAATGTTCAACTTTCTTGTGTATAAGGATTTTTATTGATTTGATCAAATTAATCTGTACTAAAAGTATATGCACATGAAACGTTTTTTGAAGCTACAAACATTTATATGTGTATTTAAGTTTTTTTTGTTTATAAATTTTCTTGAGTTAAATTGCCTTTTTATTTTTTTTAGGAACATTTTAAATCACATTTTAGTTTTTTCCAGTCAAGGCGTCATGCGGTGTGACTATTACTATTTTTATTATTTAGCTTGTGTGTATTGAAGATTTTTTAATGTAATGTGAATTTTACATATTTTTTAATTCATGTGCATTGTGGTTTTTGGAGACTTTTTTTCAAATTTGATATTGATTTCTTTGTTCCTTCACCATTCACCATTCTTCACCATTTTTAATGAGTTTTTGGGCCATTTATGGTTACATTTTAGCGTGTTTTTTTTTTTTTTTTTTTTTTTAAAGTGGCTGTGGCTTGATGTTACTATTATATTAATCAACAAATGGTGTAATTTTTACTTTTTTTGCCATTTATCACTACTCTAATCACTTTCTGCATTGACATGTGGAAAATTGACATTTAATTCATGTTTTGAGTTTTTGGAAATAATTTTGGGCCTTTTTTACTTTTTCGCATTTCTTTTTAAACATTTTCTTAGAAAATAGGCTAATTTAGATGAAGTATAACATTTTACGTGGCTTTAACATGCTAAAACATCACGTCCAGTCTTTTTTATGAGCTTTTTCTTTTTTATTACCGCGGTTTCTCCATCAGGTTGAAGGTCTGAAGATCTCCAGATGTTCAGTTCTCAATAAACGCATGGCGATGGTAAGCGAGACATCCTGCTAAACATTACATGTTTTCACACCTCACTTCTCACTAACTCTATTATTACTACTCTATTTACTCTACTGTTACTCAGAAGAGCTGGACCGCAGGTACACAGTGTGTCGCCAAAAAGCAGCACTGCAAACCTAAAGCCGGTGAAATAGCGTTTCACAAAGGTGACATCTTAACAGTCGTTGGACCTGGAACGGTAAAATAAACACTTTTCCTAAAGACATTCTCCCATATAAAGCCACCAGAGGCTGACTAAAGTTTGTTTTTTCAGAGAAAAGGGGAATATAGAACTCGACATAACACAACGGGAGAGGAAGGATTGGTCTCAGGTTCGAAACTCCGAGAAAGGGAAGCCCTCCGTATCGACCCCAAATTGAGCCTGATGCCGTAAGTGAGCAGAAATCTGATTTCTGAAGAACAGCGATGAGGAACAAGCTCTTAATGTTGTAGTAGTTACTCCACAGAAGGACAGGATGTGGTTAGTTTGTCAGCAGAGGTTATTTAAGATGGACCACAAAACCAGTCATAAGCGTAATTTTTTTAAAAATTGAGATTTATACATAAATTTGTTTAATGAAACAGTCATGTGATGAATTGATTGTTTAAATGGACTCGGAGTGTGTTTGTAAATTGACACCCTGATGAAGTCGAGTTAACGCAACGCGTCGGTGCAAATGTTGTTTTTAATGTTAAAGTCATGTGAATAAAGGCTTTTTACTAGTGCTGTCAAACGATTCATCCCGATTAATCACTTCCAAAATAAAAGTTTTTGTTTACATAATATATGTGTATACTGTGTATATTTATGTATATATAAATACACACACATGCATGTGTATATTTAAGATTTTTTTTATATTTTTATATTAAATATATTTATATATTATATAAATATATATACATGTAAATATTTTCAAAATATATACTATATTTATTATGTATAATAGTACACACTATGTATAATAGTACACACACATATATATTATGCAAACAAAAACTTTTATTTTGGAAGCGATTAATCGTTTGACAGCACTACTTTTTACTTTTTCACAATTCTTTCGAGTGCCTTGGACTGATGAGTTTTTTGACTACTTAAAAGAATCCCACATCCAAAGAGCACTGATTCATGGATTTTGCAGCCCTGCAGCATTTTTTTTTTTTTTTGCATTTTTTCTGATTTATTGAGAAAATCGCCTTTAAAGTTGTCCTAATGAAGTTCTTAGCAATGCATATTACTAATCAAAAATTAAGTTTTGATATATTTACGGTAGGAAACTTACAAAATATCTTCATGGAACGTGATCTTCACTTAATATCCTAATGATTTTTGGCATAAAATAAAAATATATAATTTTGACCCATACAATGTATTGTTGGCTATTGGTACAAATATACCTGTGCTACTTATGACTGCTTTTGTGGTTTAAGACCTGACGTTGTCTACAATCTTCTTAGATGGTTTCACGGCAAAATATCAGGAGTGCAAGCTGTCAGCAAACTCAAGCCCGTGGAGGATGGGCTTTTCTTGGTGCGGGAGTCGGTTCGGCATCCCGGTGACTTCGTGCTGTGCCTCTGCTTCAGTCAGAAGGTCTTCCACTACCGAGTCATCTTCAAAGACAACAAACTGAGCATCGACAGCAAGCAGTTCTTCTACAACCTTATCGACATGATCGAGGTGCGTCCGGCGGCTAATTTTAGCATGCATGTTTCTTCATTTATCTGGCTTTTCCAGTGACACATCCGCGCTGCTCGCGTCCTGTGGTTTTCGAGGGGAAATGAGAACTCGGCCACTCGTTTGTGGCGAGCATCAGATGCTTTTAAAGAGTTCTGGGGGATTCTGAAGGGGAAATCAAGTTAAAAGGAGATATTAATTCTCCTGCCAGGCTGTTATTGTAAATAAGAACTTGTTCACAAGGTTAAATAAAGGTTAAATTAAATGAAAAAAAGTGGTTGTGTGGTACCATGTGACTTTAATTTTTAACAATAGTTTTTGGACCTTTTCACAATTTATATTGGGGGGGGGGGTGGTATTGTTCAGCGTTTAGCTTTTCTTTTTCTTTTTGCAGGAAAGAGGTCATGCAGTGTGACAACTTTTTTATTTAATATATTGCGGTTTTGTTCAGTTTTAATTTAAGTTAAAGTTGGAAAGAGAGGGATCGGGAAACATTTGTAAGCTGGGACTCGAACTCGAGACACCCGAAGCGCAACAGTATGTCAGCATGCTGCCTACAAGGCTATCGCCGCTGATTATTTATTATTTTTTAAGATTATTTTTGGGCATTTGTTTATTTATTGGCAGTTTTCACCATTTGTTTTTATTTTTTTTGCAGTTAAAGTCATATATATATATAATAAAAAAAAAAAAAAGTATTAATATTCAATAAATTATAAATCTATAATACATAAACTCTGGATATGAACATAATACATCAAATATAAAAGTACAAATTAAATGAAATACATAAATTAATTTGTTGTTAATAGTATAAATGTAATATATAAGCATGTAATACAACACCAAATGTTTAAATTAATATACCATACATACTTGTATATAATATATCTATATATATATAATATACCTATATATTATTAAACATTGATTTTATTTAAAATATAAATATAATAGGTATATTTAAAAACATTCACATTTAAAGTGTTTTCTTGTCCATTTTTACACATTTTTCACATTTCATTCACATTCATATTTTAGTCATGCAGCATTAGCAAATTATTATTTTATTTATTTACTTGATCACATTTGAGATTTTTTAAATGGCTGTGTGGTGTAATTTAAAAAAATATGATTTATTATTATTAGGGCCCAAGCCAGTAAGGCGCAGGGCCCTATTGATTTCCAAAGGATTATTAGGGCCCAAGCCAGTAAGGCGCAGGGCCCTATTGATTTCCAAAGGATTATTATTTTTTTTTTTTTTTTTTTTTATTTTTTATTCAACCATCCGGCAACTTTTGGGGGCCTTAACATGCTCAAAAACTCTTGAAAATTCGCACGCACGTTGGAATCTGTTGGCGTCCGGACGCCACAGAGGCTGGGACCCGGGCGCGGCACAGGGGCTCTACGGCGCCCCCTAGAACACAGTTTGAAAACTTGATGTATAGCTCACACATGCTTGCACGTATTCATATAAAACTCGGTACACATATAGATCTCATTGAGCCGAACAAATTTCACACTGCATGTCATTGGCTCCGCCCAACAGGAAGTCGGCTATTCAGGGCTGTTTAAAAAACCATGCTCTGGAATTTGATATACTCCTCTGAAGATTACCACCCGATTGCCACCAAACTCGGTGAACATGATCTCAAGACATTGGGGACGCAAAATTGCCAGGATATTTTTGATATCTCGAACGGTTTGCCCGTGGCGAGGCGATGAATTTATGGCGAAAAATGAGAGACAGGAAGCGTCTAATAACATCCACATACATTATCTGATTTTGATCAAACTTCAGGGTTTTGTTCGTTGTTTGATGCCGAGCGCATAGATGTGACTATTAGGAGTCAAAGTTATAGCGCCACCAACTGGCAGCAGGAAGTGTGTCATTTTCAAAATGCTTTGAATTCAGCATCTTATTTTTAATCGATTTGCTTCAAACTTCATCAGAATAATGTCAAAGCACGGCCGATGTAAAACTGTGAAGGGAATATTGATATCTATAATACTGTTGCCATGGCAACGTTTCAAACTTGAAAATTTGTTTCTGGTGATTTTGAAGCAGATAACATGTTTAGAATGTCATGAAACTCAACACACATATGAGTATTAATGATAGTTAGACACTGGAAAAAGCTCATAAACGGGCGTGGAAGAGGCGCTCTATAGCGCCACCTTTTGTCAAAAATGGGGGGGTTAGTTTTAGCTACAGACACCAAACTCGGTACATAAATTGTTCTATTCAAGCCGGACAACTTTCTAATTTACACTCATTAGCTACAACCAACAGGAAGCCAGCTATCTTTTTTTTTTATTTAATTTTCGGGGAATATCAAGCTGTAAATAAATTGATACTCCTCGAAGCAGAAACAAGTAGTTCACACCAAACTTTGTCAACATGATACCAATATACTGAAGATGCTAAATTGCGAACGGATTTAGGATATCTTGAACGGTGTATTAATGGCGATTTGTTAAAGTTACAGTAAAAAAGAGAGCAGTTCTTTTCTTATCTTTAAAGTGCAGCTTCCAAACACTTCAAAACTTTTTACATACATAGAGCAAGTCATTCTGAAGAAGTATGATTAGTTTCATGACTTTACAAAAGGTCTATGAATAACAGAAAATTAATAAACTATCAAGACATTTGATCACACTGGCTCTGTGTATGTGGGGGGATGGGTGAGTCTGTGTTAAGTGTGAGTGTGAGGAGGGGGGTGAGAGAGACAGACAGAGAGACCCAGAGAGAGAGAGAGACTTTTAAACATCTCTTTAATCACTAGAAAAAAATCAATCAGTATTTATTTATTTAATTATTCTTTTTATTTTATTTTATTTTATTTATTTATTTAATTATTCATTTAATTTTTTTTTTTTTTTTTTTTTTTTTTTTTTTGCATTATAGCTTAAGAAATTTCCTAGGCCTTATCTTTTTCTGTATCTGAGTACAGTGAAAGACTGTAAATTAAGAAGACAAATGACGAGGTACAGACTGAGCGGTCATACTCTGACTATAGAGACGGGCAGATATCGACAGCACTGGCTGCCCAGAGAGAGCCGCATCTGCCCATACTGTACCCATGGAGAAGTGGAGACAGAGCAACACTTCCTTACCACCTGCTATGAAGAAATTAGAAAGAAATGTTATCTTAAATTGGAAATACTTTACCCTGACTTCAAAATGTTAAACAAGAAAACACAACTTCAATATTTATTAGATGAAAAACAAGATTGTATCTTACTAGCAGCAAGATACAGCACGCCTGTCACAAAAAGAGGGAGGAGTCAACAAATCAGTGATGCGCCCCCACACACACACACACACAAACAAACACAAACACACACACACACACCACACTAAATTTTAAATTGTTCATAGAATTCTAGAATTCGTAGAATTGATTTGTTCTATTTTGTTTAATTATATATACATGCATGTGTTTATATATTTATTTATTTATTTATTTATTTATTTTTAATTATTATTTATTTTATTTTTTAAATACATATTTGTTCTCTATTTAATGTAAACACTATGCTTTGGCAATACGTTGTAACAATTGTCATGCCAATAAAGCACATATTGAATTGAATTGAATTGAATTGAATTGAGAGAGAGAGAGAGAGAGAGAGAGAGAGAGAGAGAGAGAGAGACTTTTAAACATCTCTTTAATCACTTGAAAAAAAAACAATCAGCACTTATTAATTTATTTACTATGTTTTATTTTTTTGCATTACAGCTTAAGAAATCTCTTAGGCCTTATCCTTTTCTGTCAGTTTTACAGACAAAAAAATCCTAGAATCAGTTAATTTGTAGGGCACTGACAACATAATTTTATATAAATAGGTTAATAATTGTTAATTACAACATAAAAAAAATCTAAAGATAAATACACGTGGTCTTATAAATTTTTGTGCTGCAAATAATAATTAGAATTTCATGAAACTCAACACACATATCAGTATTAATGATAGATAGACACTGGCAAAAGCTCATAAAAGGGCGTGGAAGAGGCACTGCATAGCGCCACCTTTTCAGAAAACTTGGGGGGTTAGTTTTAGCTACAGTCACCAAAACTGGTACATATATTGGTCTCATCAAGCTGGACAACCTTCTAATTTACAGTCATTAGCTACAACCAACAGGAAGTCGGCTATTTTGATTTGAATGTGGATATTTGGAAAAATATGGGTGTGAATTAATGCATACTCCTCAGAGGAGCATTATACTATACACACCAAACTTTGTCTACATGATGCCAAAACATTGAGTAACTTAAATTGTAAACGGATTTTGGATATCTTGAACGGTGTTGCCGTGACGATTTATTAAAGTAACAGTCTTTCACAGTCTTGATGGTTTGGATTAACCCTTTAATTGCTGTATCAATTAAAACCAGACTGCCAGAGGGTTACTGTAAATGCATGTGCTCGCTGTGCCCATTTTTCTTGATGCCACCGGGGTGGCGGTTGCACTGACAGCTTGGGCCCACCATCGCTGCTTGCAGCTATATTTATTTATTTATTTTTTATTTTTTTTTTTTTTTATTCAACCATCCGGCAACTTTTGGGGGTCTTAACGTGCTCAAAAACTCTTGAAAATTCGCACGCACGTTGGAATCTGTTGGCGTCCGGACGCCACAGAGGCTGGGACCCGGGCGCGGCACAGTGGCTCTACGGCGCCCCCTAGAACACAGTTTGAAAACTTGATGTATAGCTCACACATGCTTGCACATATTCATATAAAACTCGGTACACATATAGATCTCATTGAGCCGAACAAATTTCACACTGCATGTCATAGGCTCCGCCCAACAGGAAGTCGGCTATTCAGGGCTGTTTAAAAAACCATGCTCTGGAATTTGATATACTCCTCTGAAGATTACCACCCGATTGCCACCAAACTCGGTGAACATGATCTCAAGACATTGGGGACGCAAAATTGCCAGGATATTTTTGATATCTCGAACGGTTTGCCCGTGGCGAGGCGATGAATTTATGGCGAAAAATGAGAGACAGGAAGCGTCTAATAACATCCAAATACATTGTCTGATTTTGATCAAACTTCAGGGTTTTGTTCGTTGTTTGATGCCGAGCGCATAGATGTGACTATTAGGAGTCAAAGTTATAGCGCCACCAACTGGCAGCAGGAAGTGTGTCATTTTCAAAATGCTTTGAATTCAGCATCTTATTTTTAATCGATTTGCTTCAAACTTCATCAGAATAATGTCAAAGCATGGCCGATGTAAAACTGTTAAGGGAATATTGATATCTATAATACTGTTGCCATGGCAACGTTTCAAACTTGAAAATTTGTTTCTGGTGATTTTGAAGCAGATAACATGTTTAGAATGTCATGAAACTCAACACACATATGAGTATTAATGATAGTTAGACACTGGAAAAAGCTCATAAACGGGCGTGGAAGAGGCGCTCTATAGCGCCACCTTTTGTCAAAAATGGGGGGGTTAGTTTTAGCTACAGACACCAAACTCGGTACATAAATTGTTCTATTCAAGCCGGACAACTTTCTAATTTACACTCATTAGCTACAACCAACAGGAAGCCAGCTATCTTTTTTTTTTATTTAATTTTCGGGGAATATCAAGCTGTAAATAAATTGATACTCCTCGAAGCAGAAACAAGTAGTTCACACCAAACTTTGTCAACATGATGCCAATATACTGAAGATGCTAAATTGCTAACGGATTTAGGATATCTTGAACGGTGTATTAATGGCGATTTGTTAAAGTTACAGTAAAAAAGAGAGCAGTTCTTTTCTTATCTTTAAAGTGCAGCTTCCAAACACTTCAAAACTTTTTACATACATAGAGCAAGTCATTCTGAAGAAGTATGATTAGTTTCATGACTTTACAAAAGGTCTATGAATAACAGAAAATTAATAAACTATCAAGACATTTGATCACACTGGCTCTGTGTATGTGGGGGGATGGGTGAGTCTGTCTGTTAAGTGTTAGTGTGAGGAGGGGGGTGAGAGAGACAGACAGAGAGACCCAGAGAGAGAGAGAGACTTTTAAACATCTCTTTAATCACTAGAAAAAAATCAATCAGTATTTATTTATTTAATTATTCTTTTTATTTTATTTTATTTTATTTTATTTATTTATTTAATTATTCATTTTATTTTATTTTTTAATTTTTTTTTTTTTTTTTTTTTTGCATTATAGCTTTTCCTAGGCCTTATATTTTTCTGTCAGTCTTAGGGACAAAAAAATATAAAAATCCAAGAACCAGTTAATTTGTAGGGCACTGATAACATCATTTTATATAATTAGGTTAATAATTATGTTAATTACAACATAAAAAAATCTAAAGATACATACACGTGGTCTTATAATTTTTTGTGCTGCAAATAATAATTTGACAGTAATTTGATACTGAACTCTGACACCCTCTGACATGATATTCATCTGAATTTACATCATCTCATGAATGTAACAGTAAAACAGTTCAGCTCACAGATGAAGACTAAGCTGTAATGCAGGCAAAATATTTCACAAATGCTTATAGATCATTAAAATAATTATTAAAAATGTTAATATCTCGAACAGTGTGGCAATGGTGATTTATTAAAATAACAGTAAAAAAAGATAGCAGTAATTTTCTTGTATCTTTAAAGTGCAGCTTCCAAACACTTCATAAAAAATTACATACACAGAACAAGTCATTCTTAGGAAATGTGATTAATTTCATGAATATACAATACACTATGGATAGCAGAAAATTTTAAAACTAACAGACTTTTGATGTCACTCTCCTTCTGTCTGTGTGTGTGTGTGTGTTCAGAGTTAGGGTGACACTGAGAGAGAGAGAGAGAGAGAGAGAGAGAACCTGAAAAGAGAGAGAGAGGGTCCTGAAGCTGCAAACACAAACTAACATGACTAACAACATCCAGCATCAGGACACTGAAACACCCATCCACAAAATTCTGCCCACCCAAATTATTAAAACACTAAAAGAAAATGATCTAACCTATTGGAATGAAACAACAGAAAAACAAAGTAAACTTGAATGTTATTTGACCCTAAATAGAGATTACACAACTGCAGAATATCTGAGTACAGTGAAAGACTGTAAATTAAGAAGACAAATGACGAGGTACAGACTGAGCGGTCATACTCTGACTATAGAGACGGGCAGATATCGACAGCACTGGCTGCCCAGAGAGAGCCGCATCTGCCCATACTGTACCCATGGAGAAGTGGAGACAGAGCAACACTTCCTTACCACCTGCTATGAAGAAATTAGAAAGAAATTTTACCTTAAATTGGAAATACTTTACCCTGACTTCAAAATGTTAAACAAGAAAACACAACTTCAATATTTATTAGATGAAAAACAAGATTGTATCTTACTAGCAGCAAGATACATTGACACCTGTCACAAAAAGAGGGAGGAGTCAACAAATCAGTGATGCGCCCACACTCACACACAAACAAACACAAACACACACACACACACACACACACACACACACACACACACACACACACACACACACACACACACACACACCACACTAAATTTTAAATTGTTCATAGAATTCTAGAATTCGTAGAATTGACTTGTTCTATTTTGTTTAATTATATATACATGCATGTGTTTATATATATATTTATTTATTTTTAATTATTTATTTTATTTTTTAAATACATATTTGTTCTATACTTAATGTAAACACTATGCTTTGGCAATACATTGTAACAATTGTCATGCCAATAAAGCACATATTGAATTGAATTGAATTGAATTGAATTGAGAGAGAGAGAGAGAGAGAGAGAGAGAGAGAGAGAGAGACTTTTAAACATCTCTTTAATCACTTGAAAAAAAAACAATCAGCACTTATTAATTTATTTACTATGTTTTATTTTTTTGCATTACAGCTTAAGAAATCTCTTAGGCCTTATCCTTTTCTGTCAGTTTTACAGACAAAAAAATCCTAGAATCATTTAATTTGTAGGGCACTGACAACATAATTTTATATAAATAGGTTAATAATTGTTAATTACAACATAAAAAAAATCTAAAGATAAATACACGTGGTCTTATAAATTTTTGTGCTGCAAATAATAATTCGAATTTCATGAAACTCAACACACATATCAGTATTAATGATAGACAGACACTGGCAAAAGCTCATAAAAGGGCGTGGAAGAGGCACTGCATAGCGCCACCTTTTCGGAAAACTTGGGGGGTTAGTTTTAGCTACAGTCACCAAAACTGGTACATATATTGGTCTCATCAAGCTGGACAACCTTCTAATTTACAGTCATTAGCTACAACCAACAGGAAGTCGGCTATTTTGATTTGAATGTGGATATTTGGAAAAATATGGGTGTGAATTAATGCATACTCCTCAGATGAGCATTATACTATACACACCAAACTTTGTCTACATGATGCCAAAACATTGAGTAACTTAAATTGTAAACGGATTTTGGATATCTTGAACGGTGTTGCCGTGACGATTTATTAAAGTAACAGTCTTTCACAGTCTTGATGGTTTGGATTAACCCTTTAATTGCTGTATCAATTAAAACCAGACTGCCAGAGGGTTACTGTAAATGCATGTGCTCGCTGTGCCCATTTTTCTTGATGCCACCGGGGTGGCGGTTGCACTGACAGCTTGGGCCCACCATCGCTGCTTGCAGCTATATTTTATATTAATTTTTAATAAGCTATTATTTTTTCACATTTCACTGTTTTTAATCACTCTTTGTGGCGTGACAAATTATTATTATTGTTGTTGTTTTTGTTATTTAGGCTAATCGTTGTCATCAGCTCCCTCTTATAGAGATGCGTCACACTTTCTAACTGCAGATGATGTTTTGACTTTATTGGGAAATAAAGGGGAAATTGTGCTGTGGTTTGTAGTCAAGGCTGGTTTTGTAAACGCTGTGTTTGTTTGACAGTTTTACAGCAGAAATCAAGGCGCCCTCGCTACACTTCTGCTGAAGCCCAAGAAGAAGGAAGGCATGAAATCTGCCGAGACGAAGCTGTTGAAATGTAAGTGTGACTCGACAGAGCTCCAGAAATACCTGAGGATTGATTTCTAGTAGTTTCACACTGTAAACCTGGCTCTGTGTTACAGCCGGCTGGCTTTTGGATCTGTCCAAGCTGACATTAGGAGAGACCATCGGAGAGGGAGAGTTCGGTGGTACGCTGTCCTTCTGAATATATATGTGTGGACTGTGTTATTGTAGTTCTCTCAGATAACCACTAGACAGCAGCATTTGAATGAGACATTGGCTATTATTGGGAAGAGAGCAGGAATTGCACTTTTTATCTAGTGGGGAAGAAAGTTAAAAATTGAGGATGATATTACTTATGGTACTCTGGAAAAATATAAAATACACACTATAAAACTTAAAATCTCAAAAAAAAAAAAATATATATTTTATGTATACATTTCTATATGTCTATTTTTTATACATTTAATTTATTATATAAATTAATTACATTTAAAATGATAGTAAATAAACAAAAATATTAAATATACAAAATGTAAAAAAAATCTATAATACAAATACAAAATATATAAGAAAGAAAATCACTATTTCTTACAGAGCTTCACTCTGTTCTAGCTGCCCACCAAATAAAAAAAAAAACTGTACTACCTTTATGTTGATGATATATATACAAATTATATGATACATACAAATCATATACACTTGATGGTTAAAATTGTATTAATGTAAGATGTTCCTGTGTGTGTCTGTTAATATTTCAGCTGTGTTCGAGGGTGAATACGCAGGGCAGCGGGTCGCTGTTAAGAACATCAAATGTGACGTAACCGCTCAGGCCTTCCTCGAAGAGACGTCTGTCATGACGTAAGAGCATCTCCTCCTCCGTTACCTGCTCTGTGTCTTTATTACATGCTCATAATATCCTGTTTTCCAGAAATCTCCATCATAAGAATCTGGTGCGGTTATTAGGAGTGATTCTTCACAACGGGCTTCACATCGTCACAGAGCTCATGACGAAGGTGCAGCTTTCAGAGGAATGTTTGTCAAACACGCTGAATTTGATCATGTTTATTCATAAACTAAATTGTGTCGTCGCAGGGGAATCTGGTGAATTTTCTTCGCACACGAGGACGTGTTGCGATCAGTGCGACGCAGCTGCTGCGCTTTTCACTGTAAGAGCTCAAAAAATACACATTCATTTTATTTTAGGTATTAAACTCAAGTTGCCCTTCATTTTAATACATTAAATCAATGCAACATCAAGAAATTATTCTTTGCATAAATAATATCAAGTTTATAGTTTCTGGCATGAGAAATTAAACAAAACATTTTCTTAATTCTCATTATTATTATTATTTTATTATTATTATTATTATTTATTATTATTTTATTTTTTAATTAGAAAAGCTTTTATTTATTTATTTATATACTTTTTTAATATTTAAAAAATTGGCTTATGTTTTGGTATTATAGTAGTAAGAATTTTATTTAATAAAAATACTTTTTAGTTATTTTATTTTATTTACTAATACTTTATTTTAAAGTATTTTTCTTATTGTTGTTATGGTAATGAGATGTATTCTACTTTTATTCATTCATTCATGTGTTACAATAATGATAATATTTTTAATTTACATTTTGTATATTTTTTCCCTATTTTGTGCTATTTTTCGTTATCAGTAAAAATTATTTTATTTATTTAAAAAACCAGCTTCATGTTATGTAATATTATTTTTGTATTACGCTAATGACATTGTTTTTAAATAAGCATACTTTATTTAGTGCTTTTTTTGTATTTAAGATTTTGATCAAAGATTTTTAGAACATTTGAAATCTTAAAGAAATCCACGTGTATCAGTCATTTCTGCGTTGTCCTCAGAGATGTTTGTGAAGGTATGGAGCACCTGGAGTCAAAGAAACTCCTGCACCGAGATCTCGCCGGACGCAACATCCTCGTGTCTGAAGACACCGTCGCCAAAATCAGTGATTTCGGTCTGGCCCAGATCAGCTCTACAGCAACCGACAACTCAAAGTTACCCGTCAAGTGGACGGCGCCCGAAGCCTTGAAGAACAAGGTGAGAAACATCATGAGATGACTGATGATCATCACCTGGATTAGTTCAAACTCAACCTGACGTGTCTGTTCCTGTAGAAATTCTCCACTCAGTCAGACGTATGGAGTTACGGAGTCCTTCTGTGGGAGATCTTCTCATACGGCAGACAGCCGTATCCCAAAATGGTGCGTTTCTCACTGTAAACATCTGGTTTGCTGTCATCTTCAGCGGGTTTGATGTTGTCTGCTGGTGTTTGTTGCAGTCGGTGAGCGAGGTGAGGGAGCGTGTGGATCAGGGTCACCGCATGGAGCCGCCGGACGAATGTCCTCCAGACGTCTACAGCATCATGACGTCCTGCTGGGAGACGGACCCCAAGAGGAGACCGTCCTTCCACAAACTCCGAGAGCGACTGGAGAAAGAGCTCGGCAAGCACTGATCTCTGTGGGGGTCCACCACATGTGAATAATGTAGATTTAAATTATTATTCATCGCATTGTGTGTGTGTGTGTGTTTTTGTTTGTTTGTGTGAATCATGAAAACATGCCGAGGTGTTTCTTCTCGAGGTGGAAAGTCAAATTAAACGTTTGCATGAAAGTAAAGCCTTTTTTGGGACCTTAATTTCATTTTTTTCATTGTATTTTCATGCAATAAAACAAATTTAACCCCTCACTTTTTATTTTATTTTCAAAAAAATTATCAAAAGTGGTTCTCATCTACTGTAATTTTTATTTTATTGTTTTTATATTATTTTTATTAAGATATTATAATACAAATGATATAATCAGTATGAACAGTACAGCATATAATAACATGATGAAATACCTTTAAAAATATTATTTTGCATTAATTATGTGAATTTGGTAGAAAATGTGCTTAATTGTCATGAAAATAATGTCATGCTGGTCTCAGAAATCTGTTTCAGAATTTTTAGTTTTGAAAGAAATAAAACATTTCTTATTTTATTGTTGGTTATAATAATAATAATACAAAAATATTTTAATCAGTACAAATTAAAACAATATAGCATATAAGACCATGATGAAATACCTATTGCTTAATATATTTAATACATATATGCTATTTTTGTGCTTAATTGTTATTGAAATAATGTCATACCATTGACTACAATTACAATTTGCATAAAGAAAATCTGCTATATATATATATATATATATTACTGAAATGCAAATATTATATAATAGTACAGTATTTGAAATTTAAAACAAGAAAAATGTCCAAACACATGGTTGTTCTTGTTATGTTTTTAAAAAATAATTAGGCTTTAGTTTCTTTTTTCCCTCCCTTTTGATTTTGGGGTGAAATATGACCCATATTCCTGACAGGTTTCTCCCAATGGATGAAATTAATTATTGCACATGCTTTATTATTATTATCTGTTTCCGTTCTCAATGAAGTTCTGTAAAAAAGAGACTTTGTACATGCACTTCAGAAATATAGTTATTGCATCAACAGTAATAAACCCATCAGGAAATGGATTCTAATGATTTGCTCAATCCAGATTATGGCCTTTTTTCATCTGTTGTGTTTATCTGTCACCCATGAGACCGCAGCAGATTGAATTCTGTTTTATAAATCCTCAAATAGGATGATGTGTAATAACTGAAGATGATTTTAAAGGTCTCTGACCTGCACAGAGGAGAAGATGTGGTCGTGCTAGCATGTTCTGGGTGGTTTCTTCCCGTCTCACGTGAAAACAGAACCCTCTTTCTGTTTAATCTAGGAGAAACTAAGGGTGATTTCTTGTAGGAATTAATACGATGAGTCGAGGTAAATAGATGATCTGTGGTAGAAATGTTGGAAAATGATGTTGACGTGATGAGATTTATGGCTGTGGATTTTACTCATGTAGAAAGCGTATCACGTGTAGCATGAATCACAGTTTTGACTCAATATAACCGGAGAATATCAACCCAAAAATACTTACCAGCAGTGATGGCTTATGTATGGAAGCACATTTCTGCCATAATAATGAGATTAAGTCGAAATTGACATAAGTCGAAATTATTGACACAAGTCGACTTATTTCATAATATTGACTTTTTAGCAATTTTGATTTTTCTCATAATTCCCACTTTTTAATCATAATTTTGTCTTCATAATTGACTTTGTCATAATTGAAACTTCTCATAATTCAGAAGTTTTATCTTTTATTTGTTTGTCATAATTCCGACTTGTCAATATAGATGTTTCAAAATTCCAACATCTCATAATTGAGTTGTTTCATAACTGACTTTTAATCTCAGAATTTCAATTTATGTCATAATTATGACTTTTTTGTCATAATTTAAATTTGTTATAATCATGATTGTCATTATTTAGACTTTTTTATCTCAAAATTGTTTTGTCACAATTTTAGACTTTTTATCTCATAATTAACTTTCTATTTCATAATTATGACACTTTATATCAATTTCAACTTTTTCCATAAGTATGAATTTTTGTCAATTTTGACTTATCGTAATGTTGACTATCTCATAATTGACTAAGTATTTTATAATCATAACTATCTCAGTTTCCATTTTTTATGTAATTATTTCTTTTGTCATAATTTAAGTTTATGACTCTCATAATTTTGACTTTTTATGTCATAGCTTAGTATTTTTTAAATTATAAGTGTTCACATAGTGTTGCATTTTTTTACATTATTTTTTTTTCATGATTTAGATTTTTTTTTTTTTATAATTAACTTAGTTTTTCATAATTATAATTTTTATGCTATAACTTTTTATGATTTTTGTCATAACTATGACTTTTTTTTAGGGGCTTAACTCATAATCTGCTTATCTCATAATTGGTCATCATTTTGACTGTCGATTTCAACTTTTCATAATTGTGACCTTTTTATCACATAATCAACTTAGTATTTCATTATTATAACTGTTTATCTCATAATTTGTCATTTTTACATCATAATTGCTTTTTTTGTCAATTTAAATTTGTCTATTTCAACTTGTCAATTTTGATTTTAATAGTTCTGAAAATGAGTATTTTTTTATGGATGTCAAATTCTGATTGATTATAAGTCAAGCATGACTGTTACTGTTCCTCATACTTATGGGTTGATTTTTGAGGTTTTGAGAGTAAAAGTGAGACAACATCCAGTGCAGAGGGATGTTTTTAGAAACCAAACATTAATTGATTTAATTCAATCCTATTAAAACAACCAACATCAGTTCCTCTTTGCCAGTGTCTCCCTCTACTGGTCTTCTCTGGTATTACATAATGTGTTTATGTGTATAATGTATTTGAAAATGCTTCTCACATATAAGGCTATCATATGGCTTCAAAAGACTTGGAATATAGTGTGCCATGTGAACTACTGTTATAATAATTTTATACTTTTGCTATTTATAGTGCTTGATAGTCATCACTATGAACTATTGTATCATGGAAAAGAGCTGCAAGTGTCTGTTTTAAGTGTTTGTTTTTATGGGTATACGTGCCTCATGCTTTAATCTAGCTCTCCCAGTCATGGAAAGATTTGCTCAGTGATGTCAGAGGGGGAGGAGCCTGTGGACTCTTTTAGAATAAGGGGCGGAGTACACGTTTGACTGACAGGTGAAGCAGCTAATCAGCTGATTAAAGGCCGAAGCACGTCAGCGTCTCCAGAGGAATATCAGCTTTAACAACGTTAAGAGTATCAGATTAAGTGTTAAGGAGGAAAGTTTAACCTTGTTCTTTCTGGGCTGTGAAGCACGTAAACGGTCTTTTGATCCTGCAGGGGCAAACGGGGCCAAAAACACAAATTAAGGGCATAACACGGTCACTGATGCAGCAGACACCGCTGAAAGCTGTTAAAAAGGCATTATTAATCAGTAGTGTGTTACTAACAAAAACAAGATTTTTATATATTTTTTGACGATGTGATGTTTTCCCATGCATAAGTTGCCAGAGGGGTGCCATTGTGCAGATTTGAGAAATCATTCATGTCTGGAGCACAATAGGTTACTACTTAGTGTAAGGTGTTTGATCAGATCACTAATTCTAACTATGAGCACTGGTAATAGTGATGTTTGACTTATCAAGAGCCACATATTACAAAACCACATGTGTAACACATTGTGCAGTTGACCGCTAATAATTGCGTTGGTTTTAATTAGCAAAAGGTTAAAGAGTTAATTTAATTTGATTAAATTAAACTGGCTATCATTTTTAAGTCTCTTCCTAACAGGGGTCCCGTGATCAACCTACACGTTTGTGAAATTTCTGTCTGGATGTGAGAATCCGAGAGAATCGATGCTGAATTCCAGTGTCAGCCTCCGTATGGTTGTTTGGTTAATCGCTGTACAGGTAAACTGCACACAGGGCTGCATTCACTGGGTTGACAGAGGGGTCTTACGTGCTAATCTACAGATTACTAAAAGATTTCAGGAGAACAGGGAGGACAACACTGCGGGATAAACGCATGTAAGTCACTCTGAACAGGATTGGTCCGTTTTTGGATACCTACCCACATTCTGACATGCCATGCAATAGTTCAGATGAGGCCAAAAATTGTTTTAAAAGTGCAGGTTTTTCCTCATATTTTACTATTAAATCCTCACCCTCAACAAAGTTACCAAACTGTTTCAAAATACCGTCTTTTGTGTTAAATAGAAGAAAGAAACTACAGGTTTGTAAAAACTTGAGGGTGATTAAATGATGACGAGTTTTAAGATTTTGGGTAAACTAGCCCATTAAAAGCCGTTTTAAATTGAGGGTGTCTCCTAATGGGAGCAGGCATGAGCTGGAAACTTCTCACTTTATCTTAATAGCTTCCATTTTACTAGTAAAAATCACTAATAATACCAAGATTTGCCATTTACGCAATAACACCAGTAACCAAAACTGTCACTAGGTGTCGGTGTAAATTATATCGCTAACTGTCCATTCGTATTTGCATTTGTTCCAATTAATCTCGTTTACAGGTCAGGTTTGCATATCTGTGAAGACTTCAAAGTCACCATTTAAGGACCCCTTTAAATCAGAATTAGAGTTTTGTTAATTTTAGTCCATTTCCGTTAGCTTTGAGGCCAGTTTTTATATGCTAATGTGCTCATAAAAGTTGGCAAAATTGTACATAGTGCATTTCAAATTTCAAAGAGTTCTCTTGTTTGCTTGGGCACACAAATGATTTGTTGCATAAAATCTAGATGAAGTCCCATCTTACAAATTAGCAATGGCAAGAAGCAAGTCATGTTAATGGCTGGGAATTAAAGCAAAAGCTATTAGCAATACATAAACAAGATAGGGGAGAGTGGGGTAAAGTGAGACATTTTTTACATTTGCTCCCCTCTAAGCAAGCTAAAATGATATATCAGTAAAATTTACACATTTCCCATTAATTCAGGATGTTTCCTAGCAATGGAAATTATCAGAATGTATTCAGGACGAAGGTCAGTGAAAATATGAGTGTTTTTTAAAAAGTCGTCTTGTGTCTCACTTTACCCCAGTTTAGGGGTAAACTGAGGCAGACCAGAGAAATCAAGGGGGTAAAGTGAACCAGCTGGGGGTAAACTGATCCACTTACTATTTCCACTCTGAAACTACCATAACAACACATGTTGTAACAGTTAGAATCCTGACAGCTAGCTTGACAACCACACATTCCAGAACTAATGTCGGACTAATAACAGAATCATGGGGATTGGTCAATTAAGCAATTTTTTTTTTCTTATATTTTTTTTTTCTTAACACTTGAAAGTAACTCTGAACAAAATCAAATACAACAGAATATCATTCAAAATGTTTTAATTAACATTCAAATGACAGATAGAACCAGTTAGATTAGAACACAGTTTGAGGGTCAGAACACAGGACCCTTAGAGCCAGCTAGTGTCTGGGGGTCAGAGCAAAGGACAATCAGAACCAGCTAGAACAGCCTGGGACTCACTCTCTTAGACCCACCTGGATTAGAACACCAGCCTACTGTCATACTCTACAACTAGGCCTACTCTACATTCCAGCCCTGAAGGTTACAGGGAAAGATGAGGAGTTGCTCTCTCCGTGTGGTTCCTCCAGGCCTTTTAGGTTGAGGCAGCTTCTTCACCACATCACTTTTAGGAACATGTGCCACATCATTTTCCTTCATAGCAAATGTGGGTCTCTCCCACTCTTTCGTGTTTCCCTGCATTCTTCTGAGAAATTGTGCAAGTATTTCGTCATCCTCAACTTTCTTAACCATGCCAATGTAACGGACGCTCCTGTGTTTGGTTGCAAAGTTAACTATGACAAAGTCACCCACGGACAGATCTGTGTTTCCTTGATCACTTCTCTCATCCTCAGAGCTCTCTTCGTCAGACACATTATCAATTGAAACAGGGACATCACTCTCCTCAGAGCTGCTAACTATGATATTCTTTTTGGTTGCTTTCTTTTTCGGTTTTCCCTTTTCTTTGCTATTTTTTTGCTTTTTCCCTGCCAGTTTCTTTTGTCTTTCTTTATAAGCCTTTTCAATTGCCTGCTTCTCAGGAGTATCAGTTAGGATGGCTGTCTTCACACGCTTTCGTTTGGTTTGTGTTCTGGGGGGACATTTGGGAAGTGGTAGGATTTCACGAGGAGACACATATCCAGGTCGGCTGGGAACACGTGGCACATCTGAGTCAGCTGGCGAGGCACATCCATGTGGACCATGCGCAATGGATGGATTAGCATCAGCGAGTGCATTATCTGCTGCGGGTTGTTCATCTGCAGGTGGATCATCTGCAGGGGGTGGACCATCCGGATCATCTGCAGTGGCAGGCTGCAGCTCAGGGTTTGGCCGGTCTGACACCATGGATGGTGCAAACACTTCATCAGGGAAAATTTCTCGGTTATATGGGAAAATCCCAGAGGACCTAAATCCAGAAGTGATGTTGCGTGGTGTCACTGCTGACATGAAGGCCTCATTCACAAGTCCTGCAATCTGGTAGATCGAGACTGTTTTGCCAGGGTTGGATCTCATCCACCCATCAAGAGCTCGGCTGTATTGGGTCTTGAACGGGCCAAACACGGTCACGTCGAGAGGCTGCATGCGATGGGATGTGTGGGGTGGGAGGGTGAGCAGAACAATACCGTTGCTCTTTCGCTATTTCTACTGCCTTGAGTGAGATGTGAGCTTTAAGATTATCCAGGATTAGCAGCATGGGATGGTCAGGGGTCCAGTTAGTGTGCTGTATCAGGTGATCAAGGAACTCAGCCCAGGTGTCTTCATTCATCCATCCCGTTCTGGTGGAGGTACCTTTGGCTCCTGGAGGTGCTCCTATCATGAAGTAAAGCCTCCATAAAACATTTGCAACTAAAGAATTAATTCTGTCACCTGTCCATCACTACAGCCAGATTGTCAAAGAACTCCCCGACTGTAGTTTTATTGAAGGCTGTAGCCCTTGCCAGGGATGTTGCCTCTGGAGTTCGGACAGAGAGATGGCGATGTGCTAGGAAGCTGCCAAACCAATCTTCACCTTGAGTAGACAATTCATTATTAGTAGGGCTGTCAAAAGATTAATCGCGTTTAATCGGTTCCAAAATTAAAGTTTGTGTTTACATAATATATGTGTGTGTACTGTGTATAATTATTATTTATATATAAAAACACACACAAGCATGTATATATTTAAGAATGTTATTATGTAAACACAAACTTTAATTTTGGAACCGATTAATCACGATTAATCTTTTGACAGGCCCAATTATTAGCTATAGGCTAAGATTTAGCTTTGTGGCAAGATCAGTTGGCCTTAGCTAACCTACAGAATCATGTGATCTCTTGCACACCCTAGCCTACCTGCACATTGTGTCTTTGTCCAATTGGCAGGGACAGGGATATTGTTTTTCTCTGCGTATTCAAATGCCAGTTGATGGCACTTAACTGGAGGAAGGCCATGGAACTGTTCAGCTAGTTGTTTCAAGTGTTTGGCAAGCTCCTCCTCCATCTTGTCTGTGAATATTCTCTTTGCCTCAGCTACTGCACCCCAGGCTACTGATTTTACTTCCCCTTTCTCTTTTTTCTTTATGAATCTTAGGAGGCTTGACTTGTCAATATTTCTGTCCCTTGCAGCTGCTCTTATAGACTTCTTTCCTTCCTTGACCTCAGCGGCTGCACTCTCCATCTCCTCGAGGGGTGTTTTGCCCCAGGTTGTCTTCCTGGTGTATTGCCTTGGCATGATGGCTTTTCTACAATGTTTATGACATTAAAAATAAAACATATGTAGCCTAATGTGCCTCATGTCTCACTTTACCCCACAGCATTTGTCTCACTTTACCCCACCGCCACATTTTAGAAAAAAACGATCTCTCTTAGCAATTTAGGATAATCTTCAGCTAGCATCATCACATGGTTTTATAAGTTGGTAGTTCATCAACATGTATGATATAAGTTTTTCTACCTGAATCAATTTGCTTTGGCACAACAGTTGATTAAGTTGACAGCAAGAAAATTTACTTTTACATGCAAAAAAAATATTTGTGTGAAAAAAACATGCTTACCACAGCACCATGAGGTCCACTCCTTCATGGCCAAGGGGAAATGGGAGGGGCTTGAAAACATAATGGTCACCTGACCACAAATGTGTTCCGTTGCCTAGATACAGGGGGTGTCTCACATTACCCGATGTCTCACATTACCCCACTCTACATTGGGCCTTAAGGCCGTTCACACTACGAATGATAACAATAAAGATAACTAATGCACCATAACACCCTGTTTATTACATTTGGACACTTCAGTTATGTTGTCTGGCACTTTAAATGCTTGAGCTCATTAAAGCATAATGGATTCTGATTGACTGTCAATGTTTTTATCATTCATCAGCTTAAAAAAAAAAATTGAAACCGATTCCAACGACATTGTTATAGACGATTATGTTTGTGGTCTAGACTCTACTAAATTTAGAATGATTTTCAAAACTATATCGTTATTGTTATAGTTATTGTCTTTGGTGTGAACAGGCATTAGTTTTGGTGAAATTTAGGATTCACCAAGCCCATTTTACTCATGATCATGCATATAAAGAACGGAGCTAGTTGTCATGGTGATAAGCTGAATTGCATAAAACGCTTTCCGTTTGCAAATCGTTGTGTACAATAGCCAACTTTCTGCCTCTTGTCTTTCTCCTTGCTTCCCCCCGGTGAGCTGACACAGCTCCTCTGCGTTAGCTGCTTTGCGTCTAATAGGATCAGAGGGCTTTACCTTGTCATCTGATAAACCTAATCCTCTTGATAGCAGTGCTGCACCTTCTGAGCCAATTTGTACTCAATTAGTGTAATGAGGAAACAAGCGCGGAGCTTCAGGAAATACATCAGCGTGATGGAATAATTGCACTGTCTCTCGTCCAATCCCATCAAAAATCAAAACAAGAACTCGAATTGTTGAAAAGAAGTGACCTCTCTCCCAAGATGACCAAGACAAAAAAGTATAGTTGTGGTTCCCAAATGGTTGGACCAGTAGTCTAGTTTTGGTTCCCAACTTGTAGGACCAATAGTGGAGTCAGTGGTTCTCAACTGGTTGGACCAATAGTCTAGTTGGTGGTTCTCAGTTGGTTGGATCAACAGTCTAGTCGTTGGTTCCCAGCAGGTTGGACCAATGGTGGTTCCCAGCAGGTTGGACCAATAGTCTAGTCAGTGGTTCCCAACTGGTTGGACCAATGGTCTATTTGGTGGTTCCCAACTGGTTGGACCACTAGTCTAGTTGGTGGTTCCCAACTGGTTGGACCAGTGGTCTGTTTGGTGGTTCCCAACTGGTTGGACCACTAGTCAAGTTGGTGGTCTAGTCGTTGGTTCCCAACTGGTTGAACCAATGGTGGTTCCCAGCAGGTTGGACCAAGATTTGACATTCCCAACCACAGTAGTTTACTGTACAAAATTGAATTCCGACATATTTGCATGTTAGCCCAATCAAACTCTAGAGTATTTTAATGCAATTTGGTGTTGGTTTGGAGAAGTTAGTCAAGGTTGGACAAGCGGCATGTTCTCAGCATGTCCTTGTTTGACTAGCTTCCACCAAGTAAAACCAAATTGCGCTTAAATGCTTTAGAGTTTGATTGGAAACATTGGCTCCAAATATATGGGAAGACAGATGCTGCTAAGTAGGAGGATTGGAGGATGTATAGATGGATAGATTCCCATTCCTTTCTAGTAACTCCCATTATCCTCAAATGCCTCATTTTTACCCCAGTTTGCCCCAGTTTTAGACTTCTCCCAATGATTGAGTCCAACATACCAAGACAAGACAATAAGTGTCTACAAGCCAGATAATAATGTTTCTGTTGTATGTTTAATAGAAATTACAGTTTGTACTATATTTGACACAAATATAGAAGAAATGAGCAAATACAGTCGTGTTGGTAGAAGCAGTAAGATCGTTTACATGGATTAATTTGAACGTGAGCGAGTTAATCTTGTTCCGAGGTCATATCTCTTAAGCAATGATCACTCATGAGTTTGACTAGGTTAACTATTTAGTGAGTTGTTAAATGAGTCTGCGCTCATGTCGTTTGCTTTAATTACTTGGCTAATTATGCCGCAGGTGATAGTATTGAGTATTTACTGTAATACCTTCTGTGAAGCATGCAGTTCATGCCAACACATGCTCCACATGTGATCAGTTTATCTATGTTAATATACATAAATATTTAAATGTTTTTTTCACATTTTATAAAAATTATAAATTATATTAATATTTGATCACATTATTTATACATATCTTTAGCATATTAAAAAGTATATGAATATTTATTAAAAAAAAACAATTTTTTTTTTTTTTTACATATTTATGTCAGCTTTCCGGTGAAAGATCTTTTAGTTTTAATAGTATAGGCACCAGTGAAAACTTTCAGTTCATCCTTTTGTCTCTAAAACAATTGAATTTTGTAAGAGCAAGGAGAAACGGCTTCATTAGTGTCGCCCTCCTCCTGTGGGGTGAATTCAAGCTCCATTTAGAGCAATTACTTGAGCAGAAACCGTCTGTCAATCATTCTTAAGGGGGAAGAGTCCCAATTAATGAGCTCCTGTAATCCCTTGCTATTATTTCCCTTCTGAAGAGACACACACACACACACACACACACACACCAGCTCTATGTCCAGCGGAATCCACTGGAGAACTTCTGTGCATTCGTGTATGTTTTCATGTTTAAAGTGAGAGCGGTCAAGGTCGGTCGCAGCGTACAGTAGCAGACAGAGGCGTGCTCATCACCCGCATGTGACCCGCTGCAGGGAGAAACAGGTGGATGCGGGTCAGTCTGGAGACAGAAAGCGCTTGGAGCATCTCGTGTCAGAGGTACGTCCCATACTGCGGTCACTCTGTCCTGGGGAAACTTTCTTCAAAAAAACATTTACAGATTTTTTTTTTATTTGAATAATTTTTTGATAATTTTCAAATATTTTTTTATAATATACAAGATACACAGATATTACATATTAAAATATATATAATTGCTTTAATATTAAAATACACTATTATATACATGTTCACGTAGCTGTAATAAATATATAAATGTAATCATTATAATATTTAATATTTATATAATACATTTATATAAATTGACATAAATTTATAATTTTGATAATAAATATTTATATTTATCTTAACATTTAACACTTTTATATAAACTCAATTTTGGAGGTTTAGATATTATTTGAATCTGGTTATATATTTGGATTTATAGAAGAAAAATGTTAATTTTGCAGTTGTCAGATTATCAGTAATTATAAATATGAATGTTATGTTAATGTTCATATAAATGTCTTTGTCATATGCCTAGATCATCTGATTTTCTGTGAATGCAGATATTATATTGTGTGTTGTGTCGTGTGATATTTATTCATTTCGAATAGATTAGTCTAAATATATTTAACATATAAACATTATCTCTAAAAAGTAAAGTAGAAAAAATGAGAGCAATAGAGTTTATTTGAACTTGTTTAGCCTACTAAACTATGAATATGTATAGACATGAGACCTCATTAAGACACTCATAAAGTAATGTTAATGAAGAAATTGATCTGAAATGCATTATTTTGCAAATCTAAAAATGTATTGTATTAAAAGGATTACAGGTGCATCTCAATAAATTAGAATGTCGTGAAAAAGTTCATTTTTTTCTTGTAACTTATTTAAAAAAGTGAAGCTTTCATATATTTTAGATTCATTACATGTAAAGTAAAACATTTAAAAAGTTTTTTTGTTTTAATTTTGATGATTAGAGCTTACAGCTCATGAAAGTCAAAAATCAGTATCTCAAAATATTAGAATATTTACATTTGAGTTTCAATAAATTACCATCCATACAGTATAAATTCTGGGTAGCTCTTGTTCTTTGAAACCACAATAATGGGGAAGACTGCTGACTTGGCAATGGTCCAGAAGACAATCATTGACACCCTCCACAAAGAGGGTAAGTCACAGAGGGTCATTACTGAAAGGTGTGGCTGTTTACAGAGTGCTGTATCAAAGCATATTAAATGCAAAGTTGACTGGAAGGAAGAATTTGGATAGGAAAAGGTGCACAAGCAACAGGGATGACCGCAAGCTTGAGAATACAGTCAAGCAAAGCTGATTCAAACACTTGTGAGAGCTTCACAAGGAGTGGACTGAAGCTGGAGTCAGTGCATCAAGAGTCACCACGCTCAGACGTCTTCAGGAAAAGGGCTACCAAGCCACTTCTGAACCAGAGACACCGTCAGAAGCATCTTACCTGGGCTGTGGAGAAAAAGATCTGGACTGTTGCTCAGTGGTCCAAAGTCCTCTTTTCAGATGAAAGTAAATTTTGCATTTCATTTGGAAATCAAGGTCCCAGAGTCTGGAGGAAGAGTGGAGAGGCACAGAATCCATGTTGCTTGAAGTCCAGTGTGAAGTTTCCACAGTCAGTGATGATTTGGGCTGCCATGTCATCTGCTGGTGTTGGTCCACTGTGTTTTCTGAAGTCCACAGTCAACGCAGCCATCTACCAGGAAATTTTAGAGCACTTCGTGCTTTCTTTTGCTGACAAGCTTTATGGAGATGCTGATTTCATTTTCCAGCAGGATTTGGCACCTGCCCACACTGCCAAAGGTACCAAAAGCTGGTTCAATGACCATGGTGTTACTGTGCTTGATTGGCCAGCAAACTCACCTGACCTGAACCCCATAGAGAATCTATGGGGTATTGTCAAGAGGAAGATGAGAGACACCAGACCCAACAATGCAGATGAGCTGAAGGCCACTGTCAAAGAAACCTGGGCTTCCATACCACCTCAGCAGTGCCACAAACTGATCACCTCCATGCCACGCTGAATTGAGGCAGTAATTAAAGCAAAAGGAGCCCCTACCAAGTATTGAGTACATATACAGTAAATGAACATACTTTCCAGAAGGCCAACAATTCACTAAAAATGTTTTTTTATTGGTCTTATGAAGTATTCTAATTAGTTGAGATGGTGGGTTTTTGTTAAATGTGAGCCTAAATCATCACAATTAAAAGAACCAAAGACTTAAAATACTATACAGTATTTGTGCATTGAATTTATTTAATACACGAGTTTCACAATTTGAGTTGAATTACTGAAATAAATGAACTTTTCCACGACATTCTAATTTATTGAGATGCACCTGTATATTGTGTGTTATTATATGCTTGGATGTGTATTAATTACGTATACATGTATAAACTTTTTATATATTATTATTATTGTTATTTTATTTTTACAATTTTACATTATCTGTCAAAATAAAGTTGAAAAAAAAAGAAAATAGAAGAGTTTATTTGAACTTGCTTAGCCTTATTAGAACTTATTAAGCCACTTATAAAGAAATATTAATGAAGAAATTGGCTTCTAATGCATTATTTAGTACACTTGTTGATTTTAGTCTCTTTTTGATATCTCCAACTAGGTAAAACCAGTCCATTTTGGATTCCTCAATCAGATCAAGATCAAGTGGTTTGATTAGTTGGACGGCCTCATCCCAGCATTCGAATGCATTTGTCACTGGACACCATGAACATGGTGGATGACAGCTGTCTTTCGCCCAGTAACTTCCATGAGATGGTCAAAGCAGAGGGCGCGGCGGTGGGCACCCGTGTCCACAGCATAGATGTCATCCTGGGCTTCAACAAGGACCAGGATCCTTTGCTCAACCCTTGCAGCAATGCGGTATCACACAAAGTTGGAGGTGAAAGTCTTGGAGATCCAGGGAATCAAGACCAGCGGGTACAACCCTACGGGCAACTGCAACCCCTCAGGGACGGCTCGGAGCAACCTGCATTTCACGGTGAGTTCTTCATATGTCAAATATCAAGTGTTTCTTGCAATTACTCCCTAACTAGCCTCCTGTGAAGGTTATTACATTGAGACACACTGTTAAAAACTAAAACCCAGAGACTGACACAGACCAAGTTCTTATGCTGAGCCCTCCTGTTGATTTTAAGGTGACAGTGGCAGCTCGCCAGGGCATTAGCATCAAGCTTCACCTTAAGAGACCTAAACGAAAGTCTGCATTCTGTTTCTATGTCATCCATCGTTTCCATTAACACTATGGATTGTAAGATGGATGTGGAGTGGAGACCGCCTGGAATTTAGGCTATAGCCTATATATGACCTAATTAATATTAATATTACTATTAACGAATATTCATGGGGAATAGTCCTAGATGTTTAATATTCTAACGGCACAAATCGAGTACAAACTAATTTAGACTCACAGTAAAAAAAAAAAAAACCCGGGCTCACCGTTTCAACTTAATGCTGCCTTGAAATTTAAGCTTAGTCAACTTGAAATATGAAGTTAGTGAAAACTTGGAGCTGACTAAACCTAACATTTCAAGGCAGCACGAACACTAACTTTTTTTTTTATTAAACTCTGCGGCTGCGCTAAACGGGGTGGAGTGTGAAGTTTTTGTTATATTTAAGAAGAGGTCGTGGTTACACTGTTTCTTTTAACGGCACAAACCAGCACAAATCGAGCACAAATGAATGGCACCGATTTGGATAGATTTGTACGGCATGGGGTGGAGAGTGACGTCACTGTTTGTAAAAAATATTATTTTCGTTATATAAAAGAAGCGGTCATAGTTACAGGCAGGGCCGTAGCTAGAGGATTGGGGGCCCCCTGAAAAAATATTGATGTGGGCCCCCCACACACACACACACATCATATACTGTACAATATACAAGCATGGAACCAAATTGCATGCTTTTTTTGTGGTTTTCATAATATCTCAGTTATACAACTAATAAAATATTATAATTATTCACAGAACATGGGCCTATATAGTAAAATTCCTGGATTTTGTGGGGCCCCCTGGGCAGTGGGGGCCCCTAGAATTGTCACCATCTTTCACCCCACTAGCAACGCCCCTGTTACAGGGCTTCTTTTAATGGCACAAATCGAACACAAACGAATGGCACCGGTTTGGATAGATTTGGACGGCATGGGGTTTTGTATTTGTTATTTCTAAGAAGGGGAAATATATTTGACGTTTATTTCAACAGCACAAATCAGCACAAATCGAGCACAAACGAATGACAGCAGTTTTGTGCGATTTAGACGAACTGGGGTGAAGAGTGACGTCACAGCTCCCGAACATATTTTGGTTATATCTAAGGAAGGAAGATAGATACAGTGTTTGTTTTAATGGCACAAACCAAGCACAAACCCAGCACAAACGAACTGCGCTGGTTTGGAGCGATTTGGGCAACATGGGGTGGAGAGAGACATCACACAGTCAAAAAAAGAATGTTTAATATCTCAAAAACCAAACCAGCACAAATGTAGCACAAACGAATGGCATAGTTTTGGTGATTATTTCTTTTTATGGGGTGCCAACTTCACGGAGGTTAGAGGATGATTGTTTTGCTTAGTTGTTCTTTCATAGTGTTGTACACTTCAAAGTTGCCTCAGATGTTTCATCTAAAATTCCTAATTAGAATATTGTTTGACAAGCATTACGATAATAACTAAGATAATTTGGTCTTGGAAGAATCTTGAGAAATAGTTGACATATCAGACTTTGGTTGACGAGAATTGGGACATCCATTTGTCAAGCATTCAAACTTGAGAAACTCTTGCGATTATAATGAGATTTTGTTTTCTTGTTGAGTCTAAATATGACAGAGCGATCACATTTTCAAGTCTTTACAAGGCCCTTTCAAACCTGAAAATAATTTGGCAATGGGGCTCATCCCTGGTTCTCATCCCCTTGTGGAATTCCTATAATCTTCTCCTATCTTAAACAAGATTGCACAACTGTTCATGCCGACATAATCATTTTTCCATCCTGCGCCAATTTTTTTTCCATTGGGCTCATAATCCATCATGCTTCTTAGTCCTGTGATGAGAGAATCTCTTGCATGACCCAGAGTTGTCTGTTATCGTGACTCAAAAGGGACAAGATCCTTTTGAACAGATTGAGCCTTTGAGATCTATTGTCCTCATTTGACGCGAGTTTCCAGCAAGTCTGAGTGTTTTTATTGGGCTGTCTTGAATCTGATAGGCGGTGTGCTGATCCTTGAACCAGGATTGACCCCCTACCATTGTGTGAGTTCAGTCTATTGCCTGTTAATGATGCTAGCTCCGCTAACCCAGAACGCTTGTTCCTGCCTTATAATTAAACCTTGTACTTCTGAGTTGTCTTCATACTTTGTTTTCATGTAATAACTGTTTTAAGGAGTGTTATCCATTCTAGATAACCTACATTGAGATTATACATTTTATTTTGACTACGGATAAGTGTATTTAGGTAGTCAGAAATTCTGTGTTCATTAGCATACACTTTTCCCAAAGTGTGAACTTACCATGTGCTGATTGCAAGGACAGTCACCCCAGGAAGCTTAAATCTGCAGTTAAGTGTCCTCAAGGACACAGTAATGATAAGGGTTCACGTCAAGTCCAGTTCATTGGTTGATTTTATCTGGGACTGAACCTGCAGCATCTGCGTTACTAACAGAACAACTAATGAAAAAAGCTAACAGATAAAAGTGTAGTATTATCAATGTGTAACAAATTTTACATTTTAAGTATTTTTTCAGATTTTCAGCACTGAGAATGTCTGTAGATACCATTTTATGGCCCTATTCATGACTTGCTAGCTTCATGATACTATCACCAATTTAATGTTAACAGCTATTTTGCTTGCATGTACATAACAACTTTGCAGCTATTGTTGTTGATGTTCACTTGTTTAGTCAGCATGTGTTCTGAACTCGTTTACAGTTGGACAGCACCAACTTGAAGAGTCAGCTACATCTTATGAGTGCAGTAAACAAATCCACTTGCCCTGATGACCAGTATTTTACTGGAATTAACTGAATTAGCTTGCCAACTGCCTGTGGGTCCCTCCAGTTCACCAAAGTAAAGCTTTTCCTAGAAACATAACCTTATGTTGAGGACAAGGGGTAGAATCAAATGAAGCCCTTAGGTAGATTATGGTCTGGTCTACAGGGAAACCATCAGGGGAATTAACAGGCTACATCTGTTTCTGCTTGGATTACGGGATGGGAAACCCTCAGTGAAAGCCATGCCTACCATCAGTGACAATAAAACTTCTCTAGTCCAAGCCTTTGTATTACAAGAGCTTTTGGTCAGGAGCATTATGGGATTAGAATGGTATTTTGGAAATACCATATCAATAATGAATTTACATGTAGTCACCATCTGTAAAGAACAGAGATCATATTAGTCATCTTGTCACTACTTAATTTTACTGCAGTGTAAAATAGTAGGTTGTGTGGTGCTAGTGGTCAAGAAACAGGGCTGGTAATAGTAACGTTGTTTGTTCAATCCCAAAAGAACTTTGTGCCCTTGGATATGGCTCTTAATCCCAGGTTGTTCCAGTGGGATTGCACTCTTACAATATATTCATAACACAATTCTGTTGAAACATCATGTAAAAGTCTGTCTAAAGTGGACTCTCAAGTCATGTCTTTTGTTCTTCTGTCACCTGTGGCTTTAGATGCTGACATATTCTCCAACAAGTGCGACGGGGACTTGAGCGACCTGCGGAAGTCCATCGAGAGTGACAGCAAGTCTCCGGACTCGGCTGATGGGGAGCAACCCAAGAAAAAGCACCGCCGCAACCGCACCACCTTCACTACCTACCAGCTCCACGAGCTTGAGCGAGCCTTTGAGAAGTCCCACTACCCTGACGTTTACAGCCGAGAGGAGCTGGCCATGAAAGTCAACCTCCCTGAAGTTCGAGTGCAGGTGTGTTTCAATCTCTTTGTGAAATTAAAAGTATCAGTTTCAGAGGAGATCATACCGTGTTGATAAAACCAGTCTCCAGTGTACGTTGTGCTTTCGATATGGAATGCTGGTTCCTACCGTGAGATGCTGGAGTTTTGGTTTCTCCTCACCTGGTTGCTCAACCACAGACTTGCTGAAACCAGCTTGCTTAAACTTCTTAACCAGCAAGTCCACATTAGTTGACCACTTTAAAAAGAACCAGTTTATTTTGCAAGACCACCTTGTTCAAGCAGCTTCAGTGAAAAGACCATGCAGCACTAACCAGCATTCATGCTGACCTCAGCTGGTCTTTACAGTAGGGTTTTTAAACATGATCCATGACTAATCCAACTTTGATCGTTTCCCAGTAAGTTCGGTAAACAAATAGTCTTATTGCACAGATGCTTTTTGTGAAACACCATCTTACAAGCATGGGATTGCCATAGCAGATTTATTATTTGAGGTGTATGTGTTTGCCCAGGTTTGGTTCCAGAATCGCAGAGCCAAATGGAGGCGACAGGAGAAAATAGATGCCAGCACTATGAAGCTCCATGACTCCCCCATGCTCTCCTTCAACCGGCCGCCAATGCACCCCTCCATGGGGCCCATGAACAACACACTGCCCCTTGACCCTTGGCTGCCCTCCCCTCTATCTAGTGCCACTCCAGTGCACAGCATCCCAGGGTTCATGGGTCCTACACAAGGACTGCAAGCGGGCTATGCCAGTCACGGTTTCCTCAGTCCATCCCAAACCATGGCCCAAAGCATGCAGCCCATGGCGCCACCTCCATACCAATGCCCTCCTCCCTTCACCGACAAATACCCTCTGGAGGATGTAGATCAGCGTAGTTCAAGCATTGCTGCTCTGAGGATGAAAGCTAAGGAGCACATCCAGTCCATGGACAAAACCTGGCCACCCATGTGCTAAGACATCTCTCTTTAACTGTGGGCCTTCATATTTCTTGGTTACTAATTGGTACTGAAGGCTACTCAAGAACCATGTTTCTTGCCTCTTCTCCAGGTCAAAAAACGTTGGGGCAGCAAAATGTAGGTTCTAAATGAGTTGTGTGCCATTTATTTATTTTTTTGCAACTAGATATAACAACCGCTGAGTCTGGATGAAGAAAAAATTGTTTCCATATATGTATTTGTAAGGCACACATTGGCGTGTTTTATGTCTTTCACTGTCCTAACAGGTTTAATTGGTTTTGGAGTGGATTCTAAAACCAGAGTTACTGAAATGTGAATATGAGGGTGTGTTTTGCATCACATGACCTCTGTCCGCAAATTCACACTTCCTCTTGAAGGATTGGTCCAGATGTTTTGGGTTGAAACAGAAGATAAATATGGTCAGTGGTTAGAAAGGACTTCATACACAGGCAGCTGATTTCATCAAAACCCCTCGTTTTGATCACAAAGGCAAGGACAAGGGACAGAAATTATTGGTTTTTGGGGAGAAGTTAGTACGCCTCAGTGTTCATTAGAGGCAAATGCTTATTGGCAGACCAGTCTCCTGTACGTGCAGAAGAGCAGAAGGGGAAACTATCTGCCATCACCCCATCGTGACTCCCTCTTTGTTTGGGCCAGTTGATGCAAGTCCGATCATTTTGGGAAAGACTGTCAGAGACTGTCACCAATCAAAATCAGAAGTTTTTTTTTTTTTTTAGACGAAACACCATCACTGTGCTTTAAGTGTCATTGTATGATGACTCGGAGAATAATTAACCTTCAAAACAGACCTGGCTTCAAAAGACCAATGTCATGTCCCACAAACACGCAAGTGGGATTCGCTGCTTATTTTCGAAAGGAAACTCACTCAGTTCATGTTGCCAGAGTTTTTGTAGCAATAAATCATGTGTAATTGTGTTTGACTAATAAAGTTCTGGACAGCTAGATATTGACTCCTGTCAGGAAAGGTATTAAACTTTCAGGATGATTATATTATTAATTTGAACAAACTATGCTTACTAATAATGTTTTAGCTGTTTAAGGATGTCAAGGATGATGAGTTTGTAGATGTTATGAATATATACAGTTGATTAAACTGTACAAGTCAGTTGTTTTTTGTTTAATGTTGATTTCCACAGTTCTGGGGTCCTTTGGGCCAAACATTAGTTTACAAACTGAATTTATGACGTTTAGATGACTTGCACAGTTTGAAAAATTGAAAAGCCAAAGTTAGACAGCAATATGACAATCATGGGTAATTAATATGAGTGTATGATGTTATTTTTGTCCAAGAATATGAATGTGGTTCCTGTTTGTAATGTGTCCTAGATGTTTTCATGATTACCTTTGAATCAAGCAGAGAAGTGAATGTCCACAAATGTTCTTAAGAATAAACAAATCTAGTTTCTCAGAGATTTGCTGTCGACTTGTTGTTTGGACGTCTATGTCTCTGGTTGAACTATAGGAAAGACTGTCTATTTCACAGCCCCTCCTGTCTCTGTTTCTCCTGACCGGTGGCGCCGAGCCAGCCCGTTAGGAAGATGAGGTTCCAGTCAATCAGCCTGGCCCGGGAGGGGGCATTGGCCCCAGGGTCCGCTGTTCCCTAATTGCCTCCTGACGCTGCTGTTCAGGCACATGTTCAGAGTGCCTGGTGCTCGGCTGTATTCATGATGTGTGAGCAATGCTCTTGGACAGATGGGACACTACAGGGGCCATCTGGGGCCCCAAAAAAACATGTGCTGGGAAAAGAGCAAAGGGTGTGAACATGCGTTTTTTTCATGTTGTACAGTTTCATATGATAATTACCACAGTGCAGAAGGTGTGGACTAGCTTTGGTCCAGATTTTACTTTTTGGGGTGAAATAAACAGACAAAAATTCCATAGACCTTAAAGGGATCGTTCACCCAAAAAGGAAAATTTTGTCATCATTTACTCACCCTCATGTCATTCCAAAGCTGTATGAGTTTCTTTCTTATTTTGAACATAAGAGAAGATATTATGAAGAATGCTGGTAATCAAACAGTTGATGTACCAAAAACTAACTTAGAGCAACCTAGCAACCAACCACATAGCAACATTCTAAAAAACATATAGAACACTTAAACCGGATAGCAACACCTTGGAAACCATCAAGAAAAACTTAGAACCATATACTGTAGTTCTACAAAAAACACATAGTAATATCCTAGGAATGGCATAATAATGTACTGAATTCAACTTAGAACACCCTAGCAACTGCATAGCAACCAGAGCATGTGAGCGAAGCGGAGCGGTGTGACGCTCCACTCAATATTCCGCTCTGTGGGTGTGCGCTCCGCTCAGTCACTCACGGTCAAAGCAAACACTCCGCTAATGTTCCGCTCACGCTCACCGGTAAACCAAATCCTGCTCAGATCACGCTCTGACATGTAATAAAAATGTAATAACTGAAAAAGTAGGCTATATTTGATTTTCATTAGGCCTACTTATTTCCATGAAAACACAGCTTCAGTTATTGTGCAACAGAACATTCAAAACATGCACACAAGATGAAATAAATGCACATAGAATTTCACAAAATACACCTTGCTTATCAGGCACATGAAAAGCACACACAAGATGAAATGCACCTAAAGAATTGTTTAGTGGCGTTAATAAAAGAAACACTTTCTAAAAGACCAAAAATGCGGTCTATTAAAACGTCTGTCAATCTTTAAAGGATTTTAGAATTTACTTTTAGAAACATTAGACAAACTATTGCTTATTCCACAGATTCTCGAACTAGCAAATTACCAAAGAGCATTTTGGGTTGAGCGAGTGGTGCTGAGCGTATTGAGAGAGCGGAGCGGAATCTTTAGAAAGGCGCTCTCCGCTCCGAAGGAAATATGACCGCTCCGCTCCCCGCTCACATGCTCTGATAGCAACATGCTAAAACCATACTGAACACTTCAACTACTGCATAGCAACACCTTGGCAACCACAAGAACAGCATAAAATTCACAAATTGTAGCAACATGCTACAAAAGCTCTCTGCTAACACATAGCCACATCCTAAGAATCATGTGTTAAAACTAACTTAGAACACCCTAGGAATCGCATATCAACATAACACTCCAAACACAACTGCATAGCAACACCTTGACAACCACCAAAAACAAACTAAAATCACATATTGTAGCAACATGCTACAAAAACGTCCTGCTTTCCACATAGCAATGTCCTAGGAACCACGTAGTAATGTGTTAAAACTAACACTTGCAAAGCAATGCTAATGTTAAAATCAGTTTCAGTGAAAACAGGTTGCATTAGCCTTTGGAATTATTGGAATCTGTTTTGCTGATGTAAACACACTATACGTAGTAAAAAATATTAGTACTGCGGCTGAACTTTGCAGTGATCAAGGTAGGAAGTATTAGCGATTGCGCGGATGGGAATGGAGGGTGGGAAGGCTGCTCATCAAGGTTAATGATGGAGAAAATCCCCCAATTAGAGCTTTTTCCCGCAGGCCAGGATGAGTTCAGTGTGAGGATTAGTGGTCAGGCCGAGACCGAGCAGCCACTGACCGCTGCACATCTTGGCAGACGGGCGGCTGGGTTGTGGGTAGGCATGCGTTCAGCTGGACTGACACAAAGGAATCATGGGAAAGCAGCAGTTCATCCACTGCGAAAAGCTTTGTTCGCCAGGCTGAGGGAAATATGCTGTTTTTCCACTCTCATGCTTTGAATGTGGGTCAGTCTGTTGTGTTTAAGGTCCATTTTATAATCTCACGTTCGGTTCACAGGATTTTAGTAGGTTAGATGCTTTAATAACTCAGTCTGGGCGATGATGAAGATCATGTATTAAAAAAAGTCTCATCATGAACTTACTGGAAACATATTGCACATATTCCTTTAGTCACACATCTGGTAGCAAGATACATAAACCGAAGGTTAATCCGTACCTCAGCTACTAAAACGTTTTCCTCTGTGCATCTCATTTTCAAAGTCACTATACTGATGCATATGATGTTTACCATGCAGTCTATTATACGAATGAATCAGAATGAATAAGAATATGGACATTAAAATATGAATATTCATATGCTGTGATTAGAGATGGAGAATATAATGGTCACAATATTGGTATTGGGTATTAATATAGGACAGCATCATATTCTAAACTAGAGTTCAAAAGTACTGTCTACTGTAGAAAATTTGTATTAAATTTAATAATTTCATTAAAATATTAGTTATACCATTATTTGTATTTTTTTATTTTATTTATTTATTTTTTTGCAGTTTGGTATTATTAGTATTATTATTATTATGCCAAAAATATTATTACACTAATTTAAAGAAACAGTGTATATTATTATATATAGTTAAATATTAATATTGTATTTATAAATCAGGGATGTATTTATTGTGCTGTCTTTAAAGTAATATTTAAATAATAATAAAAATATTGTATAATTACTATGATGTAATGTGAATCACATTAGTATTCTATTGGTTTTCCATTTAATTTATGAGGTTAAATTTGGCCTGGAAGCATTTTCATGGTTTCAATTTCATGAAATAAATTTAAAGTGGCCATAATATTTTCTAATAGCCTATCAGCAATGATAAATATGGTGATATGTTTTTGTGATCACTGTGAATAACATAAAAACACAACTTGATTCAGCATGTTTTTCTGAGTGATCGTATGTTATCGAGGGAAACCCTGACGCTCTGAATCACAGGACACCCCTACAGAGTTACTGTATTCATTAAGAACAATTAAGTCTCTAACGACTGAATTAATTGCATAATCTATTATTTTGCTCCCCCGACACGGCGCAGGCTGAAGTTAACAGGCTGATGGGGATAATACAGGAAGCCAGCGGAATTAATTGGGTTTGATTAAGCGAGGTTTTCAATGGGACACGGCTCTTTTCGCATGACATAATTAGAGGTCATGGAGAATGGGTGGGAGGTGCTGGGCTGGCGCCAGTATTCTTCTCATCAGTGGAAGTGAAAAGGCTTTTTTGTCATCCTTTGTAAACATGTGGAGTGCTGATGATTAGTAGGACAGTTGGAAATTAATCATATAGAGACATTATAAGGTTATTGTTCAATTAGGGCACTTCTTTATAACCTAGTATGAATTTAAATGTAGTTGTTAATGATAAATGTATAATAGCTATGAAACTAATATATTGTGAGGATTTTATGGACTAATATATTTGGCAGGATTTATAATCAGAAATAATTTTTTCAACTATGAACAAAAGTTGTATCTGGTAGCCTATGTTTTAATTGTCTGGTTGGGGCACGTTGTCACACATGCTTTATATGCCGTGCTATAATTTATTCATTTTAATTAAAAAATATGTAAATAATTTAGTTTTTAGTACAATCACAGTTGGGCAAAACATTTTTATGCTTTTCCATTTTGCTGTTCATGTATTATGCTTGTTTTGCTCCTTAAATTGAGCTTAAAAGCCATTAAATTGCCCATAATAGATAGTAGATTGAATTTCATATTTCCCATTCTGTGTGACAACATGCCCCAGCATTGTTTTCTTTTTTAAAAACATATCTTGATAAATATTCACTGGTCTCTTTTTTTACTCACACAAACATATCTGGGTGAATCAATCAGTGTGTCTCTAATCTAGTTACAGATGATGCTAAAAACAGAATATATGCCACCCTGGTATACCCAGATTACATGTGAAATCATCCCAAAAGAGAAGTGTTTTTGCTTTTTCTTCAGTATGTCTAGTACGCTGATAGACTGACCTAATTTTTTAGAACCACCTGCAGTTTCTGTCAAAGTATGTATACACATAAGATTAAGAATTTGGGTAATTTGCATTATAGGACGATATTCCTTATTCCTAATTCATTAAAACAAAGTTACTGCCACCTACTGGAGTAACTTTGAATCAACTGAAAATGATTCACTGTTTCGAATCACTCCAAACTGCACACGCTGGTGCCGCCTGCTGGTCAAAACTGTGTCCATGCAACAAAAACTCAGGAAAACACACCTTTTATGCCTAAAAACACCTTAACCCATTGTTAATGCTTCATTGAAAGTGTGGTCAATGCAATAAACAACCATCAGATACCATTAAATAAGAAGTTTATGTATAATATGTTTTATATTTTATTTTATTTTATTAATGTACAACTTTGTTTTATGGAGGGCTTGGCTAAACAGGCCTCTCTCTCTCTTCCTTCGGCTTGCTCTCTTTATCAGGGGTCACCACAGCGGAGTGATCCGCACAACCGATTTGCCACATGTTTTACGCCGGATGCCCTTCCTCTTGGCTAAACAGGCCTAAAAGAGAAAAACTTTAGCTTTTTATCATACAAATGCGTCATTAAAAATGAGACTAATTCGAGATCAGACAGGTAAAAAACATAGGCACTGAGTTATGAGTTCACAGAGAGTATCACCCCTAGCAGCGTCATGACGTAACAACGTCTCTTTTACACTGGTTCAAAACAAATGATTCGCAAAGCTTTCAAAGCTTTTTAACAGTGCCCATCACTAACAAAAAGAATCAACTGTTGTACAATAATATAATATAATATAATATAATTAGTACTTTCAAGCGATTAATCACGATTAATTGCATCCAAAATAAGTTTTTGTTTACATAATATATGTGTGTATACTGTGTATTATACTGTGCTCTTCCAAAAGACTGAGACGGGAGAGGTACATATCAACTCGTCTAAGCTGAGGGAAGAACATATTGGAATATGGAAAAACGGTGGCGTTTAAATGGTCGAAACGTATTAATTATAAGATGTCCTAAATTTGGGAACGGAAAGACAAGAATTGCTATATAGATTAATAATGAGGCTGTGATTTCACTGAATAAATATGAGTGCTGCACGTTTCAAAGTCAGGCGCTGCTGCTTTGTGTTCTGCTGTTACCGTGAAAACCGAAAGTGACACCTGCTGACAGAGAATTCATTTTCATTTTCAATAAGCCCTTCTGCTATTTTTGCTATATATTTTTAAATGTGAACCGATGGATCAACAAGAATCTAATGCAATATAAAAATCTAAACAATTAAGTCACTAATATGTTATTTAATATTTTGATAATTGTTTGATAATAATTGTTTAAATTAATATAATAATTGATACTTTTGACTCATCCCTTTTCTTAAAAATGGTTTAAAGGCTGAAATGTGAAGTGCAGGTCTTAAAAAGGTCTTTAAAGGTCTTAAATTTGATTTTAAAAATACCTGGTTATATTATGGTACCATTTGGAATAACTTTTTTTTTCTGAATAAGCCTTTTTAACTGTAGGCCTACTCTTAGGTTATTTTAAGAATGTTCTGTAGGCCACTAACAAAACAGGGACCTCTGTAAATTAGTTTTTCAGTTTTACAGCAGTTTTACAGCAGTTTTACAGTGCAAGTGAGATTGGCTTGTTAGAGTAATATTGCTGTCAACTGACAAAAAAAAATTCCCTTCTGAATTAGCATAACTGCACAAGTTTTATAGTAAATAAAATCTTTAAAAACAAATGACTTTAATTATACTTTAATTTCTTTCAATAAAAAGGAAGTTGAGTAAGACGGTGTAAAAGGTGTGCGGACGTGGATTATTAATTTGGACCCTTGGTATAAAAGAGAAAAACCGCTGGCCCTCGTCACTATCAAAGTGACCCATCCCTGCTGGACACTCTAGGGGCCTCGTTCATGAAACATGAGCAGAAAGAACAAGAACACAAGACATTGTGCCCAGGGGCCTCTGGATTCTTAATCCGGGCCTGCCCGTGGGAAGCATTTCCTTCCATATTAATGGTAAATGAATATTGTGATAAATTTTGACATTTTATGATATGGAAAAAAACAGTCATAATATTTCTGGCCATATCGCCCAGCCCTAATTTTAAAATTTATAATGAAAAGTACTGAAAATTAAAATGAAAAAAAGAGGAAAAGAAAAAATTTAAATTAAATAAGAATTAAATAATTAAAAACGCACATATAAACAAGTCTTGCTAAAATGAAAAACATAGAATAAATCAAATTAAAAGGTTTATTTTAAAGTGCATTAATGGAATAATGCAGCAGCTGTCAACTGTGTTTGGACGGAGCACAAAATCGGGCTAGTTTTCATTCTTTTTGGGGGGTTTGAGTAAGCATTGGGTTGAAAACAAATTGGGACCTGGCAACCATGGCGACCGTTCTGAGCTCATGAAATTGATAAACAATTCAAGATGGCGCCGTGTGTTGTTTTGGCTGGCCGTCATTCTGTGTTGTCTGTGCTTTTATTAGACCGAGCTATTCTCTTTGGACTTATGACTGCAAAGCTTTGCTGCACACTCGCGAAGTGATGGCAGATCTCACACCGAGTGGACAATGTTTTCCCCAGCAGGGGACTCGGACTAAGAATCGCCGGCGAAGGCGTGGTAGACGGGCGGGAGTCGCTGTGAGAGCTTATGCGGCGGCGGTGCTTAAGAAAAACCAGATGGTTCGAAGTCACAGGACTGCGAAGCTAGGAGTAAATCGTGGCAATCTGAGTTATATCGAATCGACTGTGGTCTCCAGTGGAACTTCATCGCTCCCGTTGGAGTCTGGTACAGTAACAATGCATTGGCTAATGCAAGATCACTTTCAAATAAGGCGTTTTTTTTGTAAACTTTATTTTTATACATTAAAGCAAATTACAAACACCGAACTCAAAATTCCTTGACAGCAGCAGTGACTCAAAGAAAAAGAGAAATAATAATACAATTAAGTAAGAAGAATAGAAAGAAGACACACACAACATTGTCAGATAATACAACAGGAAATAAATCAAGGTTCCTTACTGATCGGTTTATTTTCAATCCAGATACATAATAACAGGTGTCCACCTTTGTATAAAAATGTCCAGTTGAAGTTGGGCAGTCATATTCCATTCTATAAACAGATTCAAGTTTTTCTATCCACTAGGCCAGTGGTTCTCAAACTTTTTATGCCAAGTACCACCTCAGAAAATATTTGGCTCTCCATGTACCACCATTGTGACCAACATTAAAATAGAGTAGCTAGTAGGCCTAAATATTAACAATCACCTCTGCACAGTTAAAAAATGAGGCAGTTTTATTCCTAATAAGAATATTTGTTGTTGTCAGCCTCTTGTCGTGGCCTAATGGTTAGAGAGTCGGACTCGTAATCGAAAGGTTGCGAGCAGGGATTGTAGGTAGGGTGAGTGAATGTCCAGCACTCTCTCCTCCTTCAATACCACGACTGATGTGTCCTTGAGCAAGACACCGAACCCACAACTGCTCCCCGGGCGCCACAGCATAAATGGCTGCCCACTGCTCCGGGTGTGTGTGTGTTCACTGCTGTGTGTGTGTTCACTGCTGTGTGTGTGTTCACGGTGTGTGTGTGTTCACTGCTGTGTGTGTGCACTTTGGATGGATTAATGCAGAGCACAAATTCCGAGTATGGGTAACCATATTTGGTCACATGTCACTTTCACTTAACATTGTAAATACACAGTTTGAACATTAACACTGCACTGTGCTTACATACAGCTAAATAAAAACTTAAATAATGATTAAATTAAAATTGCCTAAAAGTTGCTGTACTTAAATTAAAAATTAAATAAATAAATAAAGATTAAATTGAAATGTGTTTTAACATTACTTTATGCTTAATTTAGTGATTCCTCATGCGTACCACTATATGGAGCCAGAGTACCACACTTTGAGAAACATTGCAGTAGGGTGTGGCTTTATCCAAATAATTGTTTTTTCTTGCACTTAATAAGAGTATGTGTAATATATATATCTCTGGTTTTTACTACTTAAATCCTGGGCTATCCCTACAAGCAAGAAAAACAGGGGAGTAAACGGCAAGTATATATGCAGAATTTTCATAATCTTAACCTTTACCCCTTGCCAAAATGTAAATATTTTTGGACATTCCCAAAATATATGTGTGTGATCCCTACCTTCCCACACCCCCTCCAACAGTTCTCTGCTTCTGGACTGTTAACAAATTTTGATATCACCAATGGTGTTCTAAAAATGGTGTTCTAATTTGTGTTTTCCATTCAAACTCTATTAATGCCCTTATTACATTCTGTACATATAGTTTCCCAAGTCTCATCCTCAAAAATGTAGTTAAGTTCAGACTCCCACTTTGCCTTTATGTTAAGTGTGTTATCTGTTGAATTAAGCATTGGTCTGCTGTAAATGTGCGACACGTGTCTTTTATGTAATGGGTGTTGTTTCTTTATATCAATGAAGTACTGTTCCACATTAGTTGGAGCTTTAAGTGTTTCCCTTTGCTTATGATTTGTAATATAATTTCTTATTTGTAAGTAACGAAAGAAATCACTTGATGATGACATACATTTTTCTTTAAGATCAGAGAACGAGTGCAATGTACTTCCATTAAATAACTGATCAATTATTACAAGACCCTTGTCAGACCATCTTTTGAAAGTAGCATCCCACCTAGAGGGTAGGTATCTGCTATGGACATAGCTCTTGATAAGGTTGCCACTCCTCTCAGTTTTTTTTGGAACTGTTGTCCAAACTCTCGGGGTGTCATAAAGGCTAATGCTGACAACGCGTTTGTTTTAAATGACTTTTTTTTTAGAGAACATGATTTGGATTTTCTGTTTATTTCTGAAACCTGGCTTAAAGGGTTAGTGCACCCAAAAATTTGTGAGAGCAGAACGAATGTGTCAAGTTTTAAACTCAATAAAATGAGTTTAAAAGCTCATCAGAGTTCTCCGACTGGAGCCCATCTTTTTTTCCCCTTCTCCCAAAACAGCTTATACAGTTCAGCTATTAAAATAGTTCAGTTTTGTATGTAATGGAAAAGTGATTATATATATATATTTTTTTTTTTTTAATAAAATTAATTTCTAAAAACGTTTGGAGCATTTTTTTTGTTCGTTAAATGTAGCCTAGGTAAATAACGAGTTGATCATAGCCTATATTTGATCAATTTAGCCTTCTCAAATCATCACGACTTGCCAAAAATAAAGATAAAGGGCTTAGAGATAAAACAGTTCAAGCATATCACAATGTTAGTTTACATGTTTAACCTAGATAAATGCGCGCTGTTATATCCAATCGTTTGTGCGGAGAGTTGAAGCTGAAGCCGCTCTGCAGGACATGGACACTTATTATTCTATACAATTAAAAAATAAAACACTAATTATAATGGTATAGGCTATATGTTAAACTTTGTCCTATAATTGTATAGCTGCTAATATTTTCAGATTTTTTATGTTGCTCTGTTCTCAGTAACTTCAAATTTAAAGGATTTGCTGCAACGCAGTTTTGTCTGATATGTGAATTATTTATTAGCCTATTATTTTTTTTATCCATGCAGCAAACGGTTTAAAAACAGCTTTAAAAATTGCATTCCAGATGAAAATAACTTTTCACTATACATTTTACGGGTAGCTTGAATGTAAAACACAGTAGCGGCTCATGGCCGTAAATTTAGGTGGGGCAGATTATTTAGTAAACTTTATATTCTGATCTCTGAACACAAAATTTTGGCAGAGATGTCCTTGTGTTATCCTGTGGATGGCGCTAATGTTGACTGACAGGCTCGAAGTAATGTTACACGCATAACATGCTGTATAATAATTGCCTTAATATAGTTTATCACCTCCAAATGTTGATTTAGAATGTTACAAGTTGTGGAGCAATTCGGGTGAGGAAAGAAAATCATATGTCTATTCTCAGAATAAAATAAAACACAACAGAACCATATAAAGGCTATTCATGTGAGCACATTTAAACTAAAGGATTTACTTTGTTAATTTGATCCACTACTCCACTTAGAAAAAAAACACATGCCAACTAGAACTTACTGACCTGATGCAGACACACAGCTGAAGCGGATTGATGTCGTCTTGGTGGAGCGAGGTTTACGTAAAATAACGTGAAAATAAGCGGGGCAGTCTCAAATCCAAGTACTCCAGAGTGCACCCTGGACGATGGGGCGGGGTGACACATTTGGGCGGGGCGACACGTGTCGCTCCGCCCACCCCCAATTTCATTGGTTTATGATACAGCAGAGCTTATTGGTGTAGACGTTTGCGCATGAGCATTCTTTTATATACGTTTTTATGAATGATCTACGCTGTTTGGCTGTACTACAGAAATATTAAGTGCTAACAACAGCGATTTTAGTTAGAATCAATTAGCAAATGTGTTTTTTTAAACTTATGATGAATTAGTTAGATTAAGTTCCTATCAATCGCTTGGTGGCGGCATCTCCGAGTACCTCGGGCAGAACAGAGCTGTGTAATATGAGCGGCTCACGAATTAAGTCTGGGGAACAAATTCTTAATTCGTGGCCATGATATAATCCTACCTATGCTATGAATAGCCTCACCTATGAGAAATATTAATTATGTTTCTGTGTGATGAACTTAAATAGTGGTCCTCAACAGGTGGGTTGCACGTTGAATGAAGTCAGATTTTGCATTGCACTTTTCACAGCACACGAAGCAGACATACTTAAACATTGAGCAGTTTTAGCTGGGCGAAGATGATGAAAATGATCCACTGTTTGAGATTTAGCTGTTTTGTATAATGTATATTTATATGTAGCCATATTCTTTATTTTAGGATCGGTGGATAAGCAAAAACTTACGATGATATTACACTGTAGTTTAGTAAGACATAGGACAAACCCGCAAATGGTTTTATTTTAAAGAACAACTGCGGTGACAAATAAGACAATAATACCAAATAGTCTATCAGCATGAACTGGGGTTTTATGTGTGGATAATGGGAATAAAAACCTTGCTGAAACAATTTTTATTATCTTTTTTTTTTTTTTGCATATAGGCCTATTTTAAATGTTTTTGTTTACTAAAACAGCTGTTATTAAATCTAACCTACAGCAAATATTATTATTAATGTGCTTTAGTGCGTATTTTGCAATAAATGTTAATTTTCTCTGCAACATTTTTATTTATACTTTTATAGGCTATATAGACTATGCACAAATTCAATTACTGGTTTTGTGGCTCAGTCCTTTAAAAAGAACCAGGAATCACTGTACTATATTGATTTTAGATTTTTAGGAGACCTAGTTATTATAGTCTTTAATAAATAAAAAAAATATTAATCACAGAGAAGGGCTCTTTTACTCATTAAAAGTGCTCATGTACATATTCCACAGATGTACAGCTCTGAGTGATTTAATATTCGAAATGATCGAGTGTTAATAACTGAATCTAAATTCATCTCGTACACAGATTAGAACACGCACACAATGAGGATGTGGATACAGAAATTAGATTTTTAATATGTGATGCCATGGGCACTTATTTACTATAGGAACCTTTAAAATTGTAAGAGAATCAGTATAGGCTCAAATATTTTATTAAGATATAAACAAGGAAACACTGCTTGCCATGAAAACATTTTAAAACGTTGTGCTTTAAAACGTAAAATCAGCCGCTTATGTTTGTGTTTGTCCATCTCTAAAATTCATCTAAATTATCATAATTTGCGTATAAAATCCCAATTTAGTGCTGATCCGCGGCCTGCCGATCCTCAAGGAAATATGAATGAAGCGCTTCAGCCTGAACAACCCGGAGATGAAGTCATCAAGAGTTTATTTGTAAACGATCACTTCATCTGACTAAAATTACCATGGTTACTATACAGAAAATAATTAAGATAGGCCTATGATTCTAAAGTTAGCACATAATATTTCTGTAATATGGCCAAATCAATTACAAAATCATACACAAAGAAATGCATGCTCAGGTCTACACCAATAAGATTTGCCGTGTTATAAACCAATAGAATTGGGGGTGGGCGGAGCGACACGTGTCGCCCCGCCCAAATGTGTCGCCCCGCCCCATCGTCCAGGGTGCACTCTGGGGCTACTCCTCAAATCTGCTCCAACGGCTCTCAATTAGAGCGCGCTGCAGTTCCCCTTTTCACCACAGATTTACGTTTCAAAATTGTGGGGCGCTGTTGAGCTCGGGAGGACTCAGGCACCGTCTGCCCCGCTTAGTATCACGTATAGATGCCTTTACAGACGAGCCGCGCCTGGTAAAACATGAAGGTGCGTATAGCACGATTTTCTGTATCTATTTGGCGTAATATTTATATGCAGAAATTGACTTTAGCGTCCAAAAGACTGATAAATTCATAATTAATGGCATGGCTGGTTCAGTCGACAGTACGGGACACATAGCTACTAACTGCAGAAATGTTTGCTCAGTCAGTCTGATGAGCGCTCATGGTACAGCCGTACACCTGCAGGCGCCACTGAAGCAGACGTTTATTCAGCCGCTTCTTAAAAGCCTAACTTAGATTCCAATTTCATGGCCATTTTCAAAACTTCCATGTTTATCAATAATTTTAGAGAAGGTGGTTTATTTATAGCTGATATCATTTTTAAGTAAACATGAAATCTAATTTATTTTACAGTGCAATTGTTTTACAATATATGGCTGTTACTGTCATTGTTGTTATGACAGTTGTAACACCAGTGTGAATGTAATTTAGACTAAAGCCCTATTCGGACGGTAATTGTTTCTCAGGGGGACGTAAGTGATTTTCACCATATACAGGGGGTAGTTGGTGATTTAATTGCCGTCCGAATCCAGGATGTCTGTGTTTTTCTCTCACCACCCTCGTGAAAATCCCCGGCAGAATTACCTACTGTTTTTTGACAAACACCGAGGTCGTGTGGTAATTTAATTGCCGTCCGAATCCACATCTCTGAGTTTACGAGAAGAAATCGATTCAAAATTCAGTGTTTAATCCCTTTTTGAGCGCTCACGAACACCGTAACGTTGTACTTCGCTGTAATTTACATATTATTTCTGAAATGCTGGAAAGTATTTAAAAGAACAATACTTCATGACTGCTCAACCACAGCGACTGGGAGCAGAAAGAGAAGAAAAGCACATAAATGTTCAAATGGGTCTTTATTATGGCAGCAGCAGGTGTGCAATACAATTTTAAAATGTGTATTATAAACAGATATATATCGCGTATAATTATATACAACTATAGCGCGTCTTTCCTATTTTTAAACAGGAGATTTAAATAAATACACAATAATAAGAATACATTTGTAAATAAAATTCATTTTATTTACAGCCGACAAGCATGTGATTGGCCACGTGAGCAGCGCGTTCCCGGGTGCGCAGGATCACAGAACTCGCTCCTCTGTGAATAAATCTCCATCGGAATCCATGAGTTTTATCACTGAGGTGATATGTAAATTTATTTTCACAGACGTCCATATGAGAAACAATTACCGTCCGAATCGGGCTTTAGACAGTATATCACAAATAAAAAGAGGGTTGAGTCCCCTTTAAAGTTCAGGTACAAGTCAGTTCACTGACTTTTCTTAGTTAAGAACATGGGTTGGAGCTCTTAATTTTGAACACTCAAAGTGCATTAAATAGAATAATTTAACTTGAAAATTTACACAATTTTAATCCCCCCTCCCCATTTCTTAATTTGTCTTTTTTTTCTATTTAAATATCGCAATAATATGGTATCGTGAGATTTTGATATTGTTACATCCCTATTTAAAAGCATATTAAAATAATTTGTTACATTAGTTAAAAACAATACTATTTAAAATGTTATATTTTAAAATATGCTATATATTATCACTTTTTTATATATTACATTTTAATGTTTTTCTCTTTGATTGTTCCATCAGATCAAGAGTTGCATAATGTCATTGACAAAGTGGCCCAGTTTATCACCCCAAATGGACCCGAGTTTGAGAATACGACCATGGAGAAGCAGAAGGAGAACCCCAACTTCTCCTTTCTGTTCGGAGGGGAATATTTCGGTTACTACAAATACAATCCGGCCATCGAACAGCAGCAGCGTACGTGAATGAACCGCTGCAGAGCATAAATCACATTTACTTCTACTAACCAGTGTTATTTGAATATTATATATATTGTCTTGTAGTTTGTTTGAACATTTTTATTATCATTTTTATTATTTTTTTATTATTTTTTATAATTTTTTAAAATATAATTTATATTTATTTCAGTTTTAGGCTTAGTTAAATTTTAGTTTTTAGTAATTTTATTTATTTTTTGTAAACTTGGTGCTTAAACTTCAGTTAGTGGTCAAGGCATTTTAAGTTTTACATCTGACGTTTATTTTTTATTTTATTTCAGCTTCAATTAACAAAAATGTTTTTGTATTTAGTTTTAGGTAACGCTAATAACCCTGCTACTAACTCAGGGCTTATGTGATGGAAATGTACAGCTAGATTTGCCTGTTTGACAGCTGTATTGTATATATTCGTCTTTAAGGTGTGCTTCTCTCCTTTATAGATTCTAGCACTCACGATGATGAATATAAAATGGAAGGTATTTATTAGACCGATTTTTCCTGGTATTCATGGAGTTCTTCTGCATCAACTTTAAAAAACAGCTTGGAAACACTTTTGGTGGTGTTTGCCAATCATCTGTTATTATTTCTTGTACTTGAACCAATAATTAATAGAATAGTTCCCCCAAAAATGATAATTAGCTGAAAATGTCCTCACCCTCAGACCATCCTAGATGTTGATGAGTTTGTTTCTTTATCAGATTTGGAGAAATGTAGCATTGCATCACTTTCTCACTAATGGATCCATTGCAGTGAATGTGTGCCGTCAGAATAAGAGTCCAGACAGCTGATAAAAACATCACAATAATCCACAAGTAATCCACACCACTCCAGTCCATCAATTAATCTCTTGTGAAGCCAAAAGCTGCATGTTTGTAAGAAACAAATCCATCATCAATGCATTTTTAACTTGGATAGAGAGTCTTCTATCCATGATGTTTTCTCCATTTAAAAAGTGGTCTTGTCTGGTCTGAATCAGGAGAGAAATCTGCACAGATCAAGCACCGTTTATGAGCAAAAACAGTCCAAAACAGCTCTAAACAAATATGTGGGTGGATTTTGACGTGAGGGACAACAGGAGATGGACTTTTTCACTGGAGGAATTATGGACTCATATTTTGGCCAGAAGCAACAGTATAAAGTTAGAAAGCCTGGGTTTGTTTCTAACATGCAGCTTTTTGCTTCACAAGATGTAAACTGATTACTTGTGGATCATTGTGATGTTTTTATCAGCTGTTTGGACTCTCATTCTGACGGCACCCATTCACTGCAGAGTATATTGGTGAGTATATTTTCAGCAAATTTAAATTTTTGGTTGAATTATTCCTTTAAAGTTAAGTACGTTACCTGCACTGTTTTTTGCTGCATACATGATATCTAAACTTGTGCAGCTTGATTTGACTTCTCGTTGCAAATGTTCTATATAAACCTTGATTCAAACTTTCAGTTTTGTTTTCAACCTAAGGAAGCCACAAGCAAGCAGTTTTTCTTTGGGTTCAGCATGAGTGATTCCCTGCATGTTTCTCTCCGGGTAAAGAGGTCGCTGATGTTCCCGCGCCGATGATGATGCTCCTGCCGCCGCCGACCACACCGTATGTGGAGGAGCTGATCCAGCAGAGCCAGTGGAACCTGCAGCAGCAGGAGCAGCACCTGCTCAGCCTCAGACAGGTGTGTGCACAAAAGTTTTGACCCCCCCAATGAAAAGTCTATGGGACTTTGCGTAGTTTTGATGGTCCGTTTATGTTCTGCGCACCAGGGTCGATCAAAAAATACAGTGATATTGTGAAATACAACTCAAAAGATCTGTTTTCTGTTTAAATATATTATGTTGGCTTGACAAAGCCGACATACTGATCTTCTATTTAAACTGCTGCTTCATCTTCTGAGACTAAATTTGGTAGGAAGCTAAAACCACCAAACTCTGGTCAGACCTTAAGACAGCTCTGATTCGGGTTGCTATATCTTTAACTGATCGGACTTATGTTTTTTTTTTTTTAAACAGACCATCAAAACTATGCAAAGTCCCATAGACTTTCAGTGAGGTGGTCAAAACTTTTGAACAATAACTAATACATGCAGTATATAAGCTGTGTATCACTAGCAAAGCTTAATGACTGTCCCAGGACAACATGCTAAATCATACTAGTAACGTGTTATATCATATTAACATTTTAAAACAAGTTAGCAATGTGTTAAATCATGCTAGCAACATATTAAAACATGTTCGTAATGTTAAATCATGTTAGCAACATGCAAAATCATGTTAGCAATGTTTAAAGCATGCGAGCAGTGTGTTAAATCATGTTAGCAACATGCAAAATCATGTTAGCAATGTTTAAAGCATGCGAGCAGTGTGTTAAATCATGCTAGCAACATGTTAAAACATGAAAAGCATGTTAGAATCATGTTAGCAATGTGTCTAGCATGCTAAATCATGTTAGGACATGTTAAAATATGTTCGCAATGTTAAATCATGTTAGCTATGTTTAAAACATGTTAAAACGTGTTAACTGTGTTAAATCATGCCAGAATCATGATAGCAATGTTACAACATGCTAGTAATGTGTTAAATCATGTTAGGAACATGTTAAAACATTAGCAAAATGTCAAAACATGCTATCAATATGATAATTCATGATAGCAACATGTTAGTAATGTGCAAACTTGTGTTAGCAACATGTTAAAACATGTTAGCAATATGTTAAAACATGTTAGCAATGTGTTAAATCATGCTAGCAACACTAAAACATACTAGCAATGTGTTAAAACATGGTAGGAAAGTGTGGAAAACATGGTAGCAGCATGTTAAGTTATGTTAACAATGTGTTAAAACATTAGGAACTTGCAATTTGCAACAACATGTTAGTAACATTTTAGTGACTTTGAGGGTGCTTTCACACTTGGTTCGCTTGCCTGGTCCGAACCCGAGTTCGTTTGCTCCCCCCTCCCCCTGCCCCCGCTGGACTGCATTCAAATTATTTTATTTGGGTCCGAACCGCGGTTCGTTTGCGTCATCGAGCCAAACTTAGTAACGACGGCGCAGGAGAAGGCGGCAAAATGCATAAGATTGCTCTCTGCACTTTTATATATTTACGTTTTTGAACCGTTCGTTTTGTTTACAAAGCTTAGTGCATAAGGACACTTACGTCTGTCTTACTAATGTACTGCAAATGCTCTAAAGAACACTGAAAGCGAACATAAATGAGACATGCAGCTTTCTGCTTGCAGCGCGTCAGTCACGCTCGTCAGGAAAGTGAGTGAAACACACAAACACACATTTTTATCAAATAATACGCCATTAATAGCGGTTCACTTCCGTGATTTGGTGCGATTGCGTTCACATCAGCAGCGAACTGTACTGGAGTTCACTTGAACCGTACCCCAGACCACCCTTTTTTATGCAGACTCGGGTATGGTTCGCGGGTGCGCACCCGAGGTCGGGCGACAGCATTCACATCATCCAAACGAACCGAACTCTGACGTCAATCGAACCCGGGTGCGCACCAAAAGTGCTAGTGTGAAAGCACCCGGAGTAAAATTTTCAAACTTTTCAAAATCATTTCAAACTTTCAGACAAGGCTTTGTCAAGCCCACATCAACATTTGCTTACAAACTTTACCCATCTAGTTAGTATAATGCAATTTATTCCTATGATGCAAAGCTGAATTTTCAGCATTATTACTCCAGTCTTCAGTGTCACATGATCCTTCAGAAATAATTCTAATATGCTGATTTGCTGTTCAGAAACATTTCTGATTATTATCAGAATCAGAATCAGAAAGAGCTTCAGAGACAACATATAATTAAGGTAATAAAGAACATTAATAACGAAGAGAATAGGCAATAATTAAGAATAACAATAGTAATAAAAAATAAAAATATACAGAAAGAAAAATGTCCATAGACAGAACTGTGAATGTGCATGTGTACTATGTACAGATTAAGGTTTGATGAGTTATTTACATATTTACAGTACCGGGGTGTGTTATGTGTTGTTCAGGTGGGATACGGCCTGGGGGAAAAAACTAATCTTGTGTCTGGCTGTTTTTGTGCTTCGTGATCTGTAGCGCCGGCCAGAGGGCAACAGTACAAAGAGAGAGTGAGCTGGGTGTGAGGGGTCCAGAGTGACTTTCTTAGCCCTTTTCCTCACTCTGGAGGTGTAAAGTTCTTGGAGGCTGGGCAGAGGGGCACCGATAATCCTCTCAGCAGTCCTGACTGTCCGTTGTAGTCTTCTGATTGCGTATAAAATCGCTGATTGCGTAGCTGAACCAAACCAAACAGTTATAGAAGAACATAGGACAGACTCGATGATGGCAGAGTAGAACTGTATCAGCAGCTCCTGAGGCAGATTGAACTTCCTTAGCTGGCGGAGGAAATACAGCCTCTGCTGGGCCTTTTTCACAATAGAGTCAATGTGATTGTCCCACTTCAGGTCCTGAGAGATGGTGAATGACTCCACTGCAGTCACAGTGCTGTTCATGATGGTGAGTGGGGGGAGAGCAGGGGGGTTCCTTCTGAAGTCCACTATCATCTCCACAGTTTTGAGAGTGTTTAGCTCCAGGTTGTTAAGACTGCACCAGACAGCCAGCTGCTCAACCTCCTGTCTGTAAGCAGACTCGTCACCGTCCTTGATGAGGCCGATGACTGTAGTGTCATCTGTAAACTTCAGGAGCTTGACAGAGGGGTCCTTTGAAGTGCAGTCATTCGTGTAGAGGGAGAAGAGCAGTGGGGAGAGAACGCAACCCTGAGGGGCACCAGTGCTGATGGTGAGAGTCCTGGATTTGAGTTTGCCCAGCCTCACTAGCTGCTGCCTGTCTATCAGGAAGCTGGTGATCCACTGACAGATGGAGGTGGGCACAGAGAGCTGTGTCAGTTTGTCTGAGAGAAGGTCAGGCATGATGGTATTGAAGGCCGAGCTGAAGTCCACAAATAAGATCCTTGTGTAATTCCCAGGTTTGTCGAGGTGTTGCAGGATGTAATGCAGTCCCATATTGACAGCGTCATCCACAGACCTGTTTTCTCTTTAGGCAAACTGAAGAGGATCCAGCAAGGGTCTAGTGATGTCCTTCAGGTAGGCCAGGACCAGTCTCTCAAGTGACTTCATGACCACAAACGTGAGTGCGACAGGTCTGTAGTCATTAAGTCCAGTGATTTTGGGCTTTTTGGGGACGGGAATGATGGTGGAGCGTTTGAAGCAGCAGGGAACTTCACACAGCTCCAGAGATCTGTTGAAGATCTGTGTAAAGATGGGGGCCAGTTGGTCAGCACAGACTTTTAGACAGGCAGGTGAAATACCGTCTGGTCCTGAAGCTTTCCTAGATTTCTGTTTTCTGAAGACCCGGTTCTCATCCTCTACACAGACTTTAAACGCAGGTAGAGTGGTGGGGGAGGGAGGAAGTGGGGTTGCAGGGGGGGGGGTAGGTGAATGTGTGAAGTGCAGATCAGAGCGGGTGCTGGGTGTCAATCTGGCCTTTTCAAATCGACAGTAAAACACATTGAGATCGTCGGCCAGTTGTTGATTCTCCACAGACTGTGGGGGTGGTGTCTTGTACATGGTAATGTTCCTCAGACCAGTCCATACTGACGCCGGATCATTTGCTGAAAGTTCTTTCTTCAACTTCTCAGAGTAGTTATTTTTAGCCACTCTGATCTCCTTTGTTAGTCTGTTCCTCACCTGGTTGTGGAAAGTGTATTGACTCAGTGCATCTCAGTGTGGTACAGTAACGCCCCAAAGCTCTGCAGAGAGTCGTGCGCTTAGCTGAGCGCATCTCTGGGTCTGCCCTCCCCTCTCTGCAGGACATCTACCTCAAACGCTGCAAAAGCAGAGCTGCAAAAATAATCAAGGACTCAAATCACCCCGGTAACCGTCTTTTCATCACACTGCCATCAGGCAAGCGCTTCAGAAGCGTGTTGGCAAAAACTGAGAGACTGAGGAGGAGCTTCTACCCTCAGGCCATCAGGCTCCTAAACTCAGTCTCATAACATCTACAGGACTCATTTAATTAACTGTAACACCCATCATTCTCCATCTTCCGCATTGCTGCTATGTGTACATACCCGGTACAACCTGTTTGCACATTCCTCTTGCACATCCCTGGTTATATTAATATTTATTAAATCCACAGTAGACTGTATTGCACATTTTAGTTCATTGCACATTTTACTCCTTATTTTATTTGATTATTTTTACTTATTATTTTTTTTATCTTATTCCTACCTATATTTAAATATATGCTCCTGTGTTATGTATCATCTTTTATTTTTATTTTTTGCACTGTCCATTGAGCGGACCTGTCCTGACCTACATTTCACTACTGATTATACCCTGTATGATTGTGTATGTGACAAATAAACAAGAACCTTGGACCTTGAACCTTGGTTATACAATATTTTATCCCCACTTCTGTAAGCGTCCTCTTTGGCCTGACAAAGCTGTTTGAGTTTCCCAGTAAACCATGGTTTATCATTATGGAATGATAAGAATGTCCTGGTGGGGATGCATATATCCTCACAGAAACTGATATATGAAGTTATAGTCTCTGTGAGCTCGTCCAGATCAGTGGCAGTAGCTTCAAAAACACTCCAATCAGTGAGGTCAAAACAAGCTTTTAAATCTTGCTCTGCTTCATTAGTCCATCTTTTAACAGTTCTTAATACAGGTTTAGAAGATTTACATTTTTGCCTGTAGGTTGGTATGAGATGAACCAAACAGTGATCAGAGAGCCCCAGAGCTGCCCGTGGGACAGAGTGATATGCATCTTTAATTATTGTGTAACAGTGATCCAATGTATTACTGTCTCTGGTGGGACATGTAACGTGCTGTCTGTATTCTGGCAGTTCGCGTGAGAGATTTGTCTTTTTAAAATCTCCAAGCATGATTAAAAGAGAGTCCGGGTACCTTTGCTCCATTTCAGATATTTGTTCGGCCAGCTGTTGCATCGCGGCACTCACGCACGCGTCTGGAGGCACGTACACATTCACGAGAATGAAGGAGAATGATTCTCGGGGAGAATAGAATGGTTTACAGTTAATGAAGAGGGCCTCCAAATTAGGAGAACACATCTTCTTCCGAGTTGTTACATCTGAACACCAACCTTCATTTATGTAGAAACATAGTCCACCACCTCTTGTTTTCCCCGTTAGCTCCTTGATGCGATCTGATCTGAACAGCTGATAGCCCGGCAAATGAAGCGCGTTTTCCGGGATGGTTTCACTCGGCCAGGTTTCAGTGAAGCACAATGCAGCAGAGTTTGAAAAGTCCTTGTTTGTGTGGGTGAGGAGTAGTAGTTCATCCTTTTTGTTAGGAAGGGATCGGAGATTCGCGAGATGAATGCTTGGGAGCGCAGTTCGGAAGCCGCGTTCGCGGAGCTTAACCAGCGCGCCGGCACGCTTCCCTCTTTTCCGTCTGAGCGTGCGTTTGACTAGGACCGCTGCCCCTCCAACCAAAACATCCAACAAAGCGTCTGAATACTCAAAAACCATAAAAAAAATTGTCCTTATGTCCAGTAGTTCGTCTCTGGTGAAACTGATAGAAATAGATTGAACAAACAAAAACATTAAAAGAACGGGAGCGTTCCACACCACAGCAGCCATACGCAGCGCCATCTTGAACAAAACCAACGTTGGTATCAAAGACAGTTGTGCTGCTCAATATTTTTGTGGAAACTGTGATACTATTTGTTTGTCTGGATTCTTTGATGAACAAAGTTCAAAAGAACAGCATTTTTTTAAAAATAGAAATCATTATAAATTTCTTTACTTTCACTTTTGATCAATTTAATTAGGGATGCACGATATTGGAATTTTGCCGATATGCCGATATTTTTCAACTCATTTTGGCTGATACCGATATTTTTCTTTTGTTTGGAAACAACACCAAGTCTCTCATGAGCAGAAATTATAAGCAAAATATTTTTAAGGTTTTAAAAAAATATTTGTAACGTTTTTTGACAGTACATTGAAGCTTTGAAAATACCAATAAATAAACTATATATCAATCACTGCATTTTCCCCCAGAAAGATGCAGTGTTAACCCTAACATTGTATCTTAAGATTTAACATTTGTAGATGGTCTAAAGCAAAAGAGTTGTACAAATTCTGAAAATCTTTTAGAGCTTATGATGTTTAAAAAATAAAACTTATTTGAACAATGACTGAGACTTGGTGTTACGAGCACTTCCTCTGTCTGATTGCCTCTTCAAGATGAATCGCTTTATGTACTCCCCAATTGTAAGTCGCTTTGGATAAAAGCGTCTGCCAAATGACTAAATGTAAATGTAAATGTGGCGATCCAAAACAGTGAATCTAATCATCATTCAGACAAAATTCTGCTTCAAGAATGAGTCACACTGCTGACGTGATCTAATCGCACTGTTGACCTGATCTAATCGTTAGCACACCCTGAGCACATTATCAGTAAGACATATCGGCATAATTTTTCATGTCGTGCCAATGCCGATATATACATTTAAAGCCATTATCGGCCAATTCCGATATCAGTCCGATAATATCATGCATCCCTAAATTTAATGAATCATTGCGAATTAAAAAGATTTAATTTCTTACCCAAAAATAGTCAAAAAATTATTTTGAACATTGATATATTCTGTTAAGTAAATGTGTGTTTTGGGGTTTCAGGAGCAATTGACGGCTGCCATCTCTCTGGCGATGGAGCAGCAGATGCAGAAGCTGCTGGTGGAGACGCAGCTGGACATGACCGAGTTCGACAACCTACTGCAGCCCATCATAGACACCTGCACCAAAGACGCCATATTGGTACGAGCCGGAAACCTGCCTCGCTCACGACCACGCTGTCTGATTCGTCTCAGATTTTAGTAATTTTCTGGTTATTTCTCATTCTCAGGCTGGAAAGAACTGGATGTTCAGTAACGCTAAGACCCCGGCGCACTGCGAGCTGATGGCATCGCATCTCAGAAACCGCATCACTGCAGATGGGGTGCATTTCAAGCTCCGCCTGCATCTCATTTATCTGACCAATTACATCCTGCATCACTGGTGAGACGCAGAGCTTTCATCAGAACTGCTGTGTCACATTATAATGCATTTAAATTAGTGCTGTCAAAATTAGCGTGTTAACGCAGGCGATTAATTTTGTCAGTTTAACACGTTAAAAATATTTAACACAGTTAAAGCAGTGGCGGGGCTAGTGTTGGCCACCCCACTCACAAATGCTGCCTCTTAGGGGTGTGCGATAGATATCGTAATTGTTGTTTTAATGATGTGCAATTTGACAATATCGAGTATTTTGCAAAAACCAAACAAAACACCTACGGAGTGCACACATGCATTAGCCTAAGTGGTGATGAAGTGGGTTAAACGGTGCACATGCACATTTAGAGTGTGTTCTTTCACTGCATGATTCAGTCTATTAAAATGCATTAAGAATGATTGCAAAATTCAAGATATGGGGGCAGAAAATTTATATATTTACGTTTCATGCTGTTTTTTCTTCAAAAGTAAGCATGATTACAAATGTGATATTGATTTTATCCAACAGTTCAATAAACAATAAGTTAATATTAAGAGACTTACGTTTTAGACACCGTATTGCCTGTTTTTGCTCCATTTCGCCGACAAAAAATTATTCCAAACAGCAACAGCACTGTTTTGCATCTCTGAGCAACATGACGGTGCTTCGTTTCTGAATGAATCAACCGTTAAATGATTTGGTTCAGTCGCAATGACTCACTTATTAACAGTGAGTTGCTGCCACCTACTGGCGGTTTTAATTTCACATTTAAAGTCTATTTTCATTTTAAAAATAATTTTAAATATCAGTATTCAATGTTATATGTTTAAAATGTTTTGTCTGGTCAACTTCATGTCATTTGTAAATATACATCCTTTCCTGTCATTCAGAGTTGGGACAGTAAAGCATTTACCACTTTGTAATGTTGCCGGAAGCTTTTCCGCTTCCGGCGCTGCTGTGTTCAGTCGACGTTAAAGGATGGCTCCGCTCAATTTGTGTTTTTATATACTCTTTTACGTATTTTTACTTTCTCTTTTTACACGATTAACGTCTGCACTATTTACCTATGACAAAAGAACACTTTTGGACATCGGACACCGCTGCACTAACCTGCTTCAGAACACTTTATCCACGGATCCAGCGTGGCCGTTGGAGATTCTTCGGAACGCCGAGTCTAACAAAGGCCACCCGAATAATCCCAGAAGGCGAAAGAAACACCGCGGACGTCGTGCTGGAATCCGTGACAGACTGAGGAAAAAAGCTCACAGCCCTCCTCTCCCCAGTATTCTGCTCGCAAATGTCCAATCCTTGGAAAATAAGATGGACGACCTTAGAGCCAGGATTAGTTTCCAACGTGACATTCGAGACTGTAACATCCTTTGTTTGTCTGAAACATGGCTCACTCCCTCGGTACCGGACACTGCAGTAACTCCGTCTGATAACTTTTCTGTTTTACGGACGGACAGAACAGCTGAGGCCGGAAAAATCAAGGGTGGTGGAGTGTGTTTCATGATTAACAAGAAGTGGTGCGACCCCAGGAATATCTCCATTCTGTCGCGTTCCTGCTCGCCTCATATGGAACATCTCTCCATTATCTGCCGCCCATTCTATCTGCCCCGCGAGTTCTCCGCGGTCATCGCTACTGCCGTTTACATTCCACCTCAGGCAGACACCGGCTTGGCTTTGTCCAAACTCCACGAGGAGCTAAGCGGCCACATCAACAAACACCCTGATGCTGCCTCTATCATCGCGGGGGACTTTAACAAAGCCAACCTCAGGAAGGTAATGCCGAACTTCCATCAGCATGTATCCTGTCCAACCAGAGGACCGAATACACTGGATCATTGCTACACTCAGTTTAAGAACGCCTATAAAGCTCGTTCCTTGCCACCATTCGGTAAGTCCGATCACGCGGCCATTTTCCTCACACCGGAATATAAACAAAGGATCGTTCAGGAATCCCCGCGGGTGAGGGAAGTGACGCGCTGGTCCTCCCATTCTGAAGCTATGCTGCAGGCGTCTCTTGATGACGTCGACTGGGACATGTTCCGGGCGAGTTCAGTTGACGTCAGCGAGTTCACGGATGTAGCATTAAGCTTTGTTTACATGCTAACCGACCAAGCCACTGAAACGGTAACAATAAGGACATTCTCCAATCAGAAACCGTGGGTGGACAGATCAATCCGCGCTGCGGTTAACCAACGCACTGCCGCATACAACGCTGGTCTTCTGTCAGGAAACATGAGCGTTTACAAGGCATCATGTTATGCTCTCCGACGGGCAGTTAGAGCTGCTAAACTCCGATACAGAGAGAGAATTGAGTCACACTTTCAGCTCAATGACTCTCGACGCATGTGGCAGGGACTGAAGACCATCTGTTCCTCTGGAAATAACCCCTCCGCCGAGGTGAGAGCAGATCCATCGCTGGCTGAAGAGCTAAACACCTTCTACGGCCGCTTCGAACGCAACGGTGGCGCGACTGTGCCGATCAACGCGTCAGGAAGAAGCAGACAGAGCAGCGATGTTGATCATGTTATCATCGTGACGGAGGACGAGGTCCGGAGAGAATTAAGGAGAGTAAACATCAGGAAAGCCGCCGGACCTGATGGGATTACCGGACGCGTCCTGAGATCGTGCGCCGATCAGCTTGCTGGTTTGTTTACTTCCATCTTTAATGAGTCCCTTGCTACCTCTGTGATTCCCACCTCATTCAAGAAATCTGTCATCATCCCTGTGCCTAAGAACAGTAAACCCTCTTGCCTGAATGACTATCGTCCAGTTGCCCTCACATCAACAGTCATGAAGGTTTTTGAGAGACTTTTAAAGAAACACATATGCTCCTCCATCCCTGCTACCTTGGACCCTCTTCAGTTTGCCTATCGCCCAAATAGGTCTACTGAGGATGCCATCTCTCAGGTACTGCACTCCTCCCTCACTCATATTGACAGCAAAAATGGCAACTATGTCAGACTGTTATTTATTGACTATAGCTCAGCTTTCAATACCATAGTCCCCTCCAAGCTAGCTGTCAAACTCTCAGACCTCGGCCTAAACACTACACTCTGTGACTGGATTCAAGACTTCCTCACTGGCAGACCTCAAGTGGTGAAAATGGGCCAGTTCACCTCCAACTCCATCACCCTGAACGTAGGAGCCCCGCAGGGCTGCGTTCTGAGTCCCCTGCTCTACTCTCTCTACACACACGACTGTGTGTCCTCTCACAGCTCCACTTCTATTGTCAAATTTGCTGATGATACTGTGGTTCTGGGCCTCATTTCCAACAACGATGAGACCGCATACTTGGGTGAGGTAGAGAGACTATCATCATGGTGCCAGGACAACTGTCTCTCTCTGAACGTGAGCAAAACCAAAGAGCTGATTGTAGACTTCAGGAAGAGACAGCAGCGGCCCTACACTCCTCTCATGATCAGCGGGACCCCTGTGGAGAGGGTGAGCAGCTTCAAGTACCTCGGTGTTAACATCTCCGAGGACATGACTTGGACTGCACACATTTCAACACAGGTTAAGAAAGCCAGGCAAAGACTGTACCATCTGCGACAGCTGAGAAAATTCAGGGTCTCACCAGCAATCCTGAAAACTTTCTATTCAGGGGCCATAGAAAGTGTTCTGACTCAGTGCATCTCAGTGTGGTACAGTAACGCCACAAAACAGGACTGCAAAGCTCTGCAGAGAGTCGTGCGCCTAGCTGAGCGCACCTCTGGGTCTGCCCTCCCCTCTCTGCAGGACATCTACCTGAAACGCTGCAGAAGCAGAGCTGTAAAAATAATCAAGGACTCACATCACCCCGGTAACCGTCTCTTCATCACACTTCCTTCGGGCAAGCGCTTTAGAAGTGTGATGGCAAAAACTGAGAGACTGAGAAGGAGCTTCTACCCTCAGGTCATCAGGCTCCTAAACTCAGTCTCATAACATCTACAGGACTCATTTAATTAACTGCAACACCCATCATTCTTCATCATCCGCATTGCTGCTATGTGTACATACCTGGTACAACCTGTTTTGCACATTCATCTTGCACATCCCTGGTTATATTAATATTTATTAAACCCACAGTAGACTGTATTGCACATTTTTGTTCATTGCACATTTCACTCCTTATTTTATTTCTTGTTTGTACTATTATTATTATTATTATTACTTTTATTTTATTTTTTATCTTATTCCTACCTAGATTTATAGATATGCTCCTGTGTTATGTATCATCTTTTATTTTTATTTTATTTTTTGCACTGTCCATTGAGCGGACCCGTCCTGATCTACATTTCACTACTGATTATACCCTGTATGATTGTGTATGTGACAAATAAACCTTGAACCTTGAACCTTGAACCCTTGAACCTTGCCATTCCTTTTCACAACACTTAAAAGACGTTTAGGGACTGAAGACACCAAGTGATGAAGTGTTTCAGGTGTAATTTTGTCCCATTCTTCCTGCAAACAAGTCTTAAGGTGGGCAACAGTACGGGGTCTTCGTTGTCGCATTTTGCGCTTCAAAATGCGCCACACATTCTCTATTGGAGACAGGTCGGGACTGCAGGCAGGCCAGTCAAGTACCCGTACCCTCTTCCTCCGCAGCCAGGACTTTGTAATGTGTGCAGAATGTGGTTTTGCATTGTCTTGTTGAAATATGCATGGACGTCCCTGGAAAAGATGTCTTCTTGAAGGCAGCATATTTTGCTCCAAAATCTATGTACTTTTCAGCATTAATGGTGCCATCACAGAAGTGCAAGTTACCTTTGCCAAGGGCACTGACACAACCCCATAACATGACAGACCCTGGCTTTTGGACTTGTTGCTGGTAACAGTCTGGATGATCCTTTTCTTCTTTGGTCCGGAGCACACGGCGTCCATTCCTCCCAAAAAATACCTGAAATACTGATTCATCTGACCACAGTACACATTTCCACTGTGTGATGGTCCATCCCAGATGCCTCAGAGCCCAGAGAAGTCAACGGCGCTTCTGGACACTGTTAACATAGGGCTTCCTTTTGGCACAGTACAGTTTTAACTGGCATTTGTGGATGTAACTATGTATTGTGGTACTTGACAAAGGTTTGCCAAAGTAGTCCTGAGCCCATGTGGTGATATCGCTTATAGATGAATGACGATTCTTGATGCAGTGCCGCCTGAGGGATCGGAGATCATGGTTGTTCAGCTTAGGCTTGCGCCCTTGTCCTTTACGCACTGAAATTCCTCCAGATTCCTTGAATCTTTTAATTATGTTATGCACTGTTGAAGGTGAAATATCCAAATCGCTTCCTATCTTTCTTTGAGGAACATTGTTTTTAAACATTTCAATAATTTTCTCACGTATTTGTTGGCAAACTGGTGATCCTCGGCCCATCTTTGCTCCTAAAGGACTAGACCTTTCTTGGATGCTGCTTTTGTACCAAATCATAATTACAATCACCTGTTGACATCAACTGTTTCAAATCACATCATTATTTAACCAATTTACCTCATTACTAGCCCTAAATTGCTCCTGTCCCAACTTTTTTGGAATGTGTTGCAGGTCTGAATGACAGGAAAGGATGTATATTTACAAATGACATGAAGTTGACCAGACAAAACATGAAATATTTTGTTCATATTGTCTGCAATCAAATACAAGTCAAAGTAAATTTAGAAATCACTACTTTATTTTTTTATTTGCGTTTTCCATACTGTCCCAACTTTTTCTGATTTGGGTTGTATATCTAAATGCCACTTCAGATGCAACTTCTGCAAAGATTAATTTGGATGATACTGGTTTCATTTGTTTGGTAACAACCTAAATGTCTAATTATCTTAATTGACTGATTAAATGTAACAATTTGACTCAAAAGTCAAAAATGTACACTTTTAGAAAAAATTTGCTTTATTAAAGGTAAAAATCAATTTAAACTTAAATGAAAAGATTAATTAATCACTGATGTGAACTGACCACACAGAATATGAAGAATATCAAAAACTGCAGCTGTCCACGGTAGTCAGATATCAGCACAATAACACACTCTGCAAAATATCGTCTTATTATCGTTATTGAAAAAATCCAAAAAAATATCGAGATATATTTTTTTTCAATATCGCACACCCCTACTGCCTCTGTCTCTTTTTTTTCTTGCTAATTTAGTCACAGATCGTCTTTACGAGCACATCAAACAGGAGACGTTTCAGACGCGTGCTCTTCACCTCAGTGTCAGGCGCGAGTCAAATGAGTGTGGAAAACGGTACCGTACTCAGCACATGCTTTTCAATCGCACGCACAAAGGCACCGGCACGCACTGTATGCCTGCTACAGGTCTACAAAAGTTGGCACGGGGAAAAAAGGGCTGAAAAGGCAAGAAATTTTGAAAAGATTCAGCTAGGAGAATATCTAGCAACAAATTAAGTTAATTGACATCAGGTCTGTAACATGATTAGCTATAAAAGGGATGTCTTAGAGAGGCAGAGTCTCTCAGAAGTAAAGATGGGCAGAGGCTCTCCAATCTGTGAAAGAGTGCATAAAAAGATTGTGGAATACTTTAAAAACAACGTTCCTCAACATCAAATTGCAAAGTCTTAGCAAATCATCTACAGTGCACAACATCATCAAAAGATTTAGAGAGCAGGGCTTGAAATTGCGAGCGTTTTGGTCGCATATGCTCCCGAAATGTAGTTTGTGTGACCCCAAAATATATTTGTTAATAATGTCATTAGTTTACCATCAGTTCAAGCTTGAAAGGGGGGAACAGAGTCACATGACAGACAGAGTATACTGCTGTGACAGATACAGTGGATGATGCTCGTATTTGCAGTACACATCTCTCTCTCTCACACACACACACACGCACACACACCCTGTGAAACTACTGCTCATGTCGCGCTTGCAAAGTTAGTTGCGATCGATCAGCTTGGTCATCTGCATTTTCAGGATATGATAACTGAACTGGAGACAATATGAATTGTCTTAACGGTTGCACATGACAAACACGTCAGTGTTTCAGCTCTGCTCGACCAGTCAGTGTGAAACAGAACATAGTGCATCTCTGTTTATCTTCTCGCTGCCAGTTATAAGCAGTGAACAGAGGATGTTTGTAAGCATAAATCCGTCTCTGCACACGTGAACGTAAGAACGACACATTACTCTATACTGCGCAAAACTCTACATTTGAACAGTCAATAACAAATTATTAAATAATACTTACAGTCGCTGATAAGTCGCTGATCAGAAGCGCCAGTTTGTCATAGCAAAGTCAGATTTGACCCTTTTTTGTGCACAGCCAGGTTCACAAAACTGTCGTCCATAAAATGCGTTGCACAAATTCGAACATTAGGGTTGTGTTGTTCTCTTGTAAATAATCAACTGCAATTTTGTTTTATGGTGTTTTATTGATCAAACCCTTGATTTTTCTCCACAGTCACAGGACAAATCAGAGGAATCTTTTGGCGGCTCTGCAGAAGGTCGTGGTTCCCATTTACTGCACCAGCTTCCTGGAAGTAGAGGAAGACAAGCAGCAGAAAATCACCCGCGTAAGATCATCCATCCCCATTTCTTCCCATTTGCAGCTTCTTTATGGTGTCAATTTGACTTGTAGCAGAAAATTGAGTTGTTGCTCTTCATGTTTTCAGCTGCTGCTGCTCTGGGAGAAGAACGGCTACTTTGACGATGTCACCATTCAGCAGCTTCAGAGTCCGGCTCTGGGTCTCGGACAGTATCAGGTGCAGCTCGTGCTCTCAGTGCTTGTTTTCTGGTTAAATCTGGAGGATGTGTTTCTCATCACGTCTCTGTTGTGTCTGGTCCAGACGTCGCTCATCACGGAGTACGCTCCGGTGGTGCAGCCGGTCCAGATGGCCTTCCAGCAGCAGATCCAGGTGCTGAAGACACAACACGAGGAGTTCGTGAACAATCTGAAGCAGCAGCAGACAGCAGCTGCGGCCGCCGTAGGTCAAGGTTGGCCCTTGACCTCTCAGCTAGGTAAAAACCTTATATAATTTTTTTTTTTTAAATAATATGAATAATATTGCAATGCTTCCATTGCAGTTTTGCGATCTATTCCTTTTTCGAATGGCCTGAAAAACAACCTCATGAGAGTGTAAAAATGTTTTTGCAATACATTGGAGTTTTTGCGAAATTGACGTGTTTCCATTTGGGAATATTTTCAATTACAATTTGAAGGGTAATGGAAATGCAGCTATTGTCGTTCTTGACTATTTGTTATTCTTGCAGTGATGTGATTTAAAAAAAAAAATAATAATTTTAATAAACATGTATATATGTTTATATATATATATATATATATATATATATATATATATATATATATATATATATATATATATATATATATATATATATATATATATATATATATATATATATATATATATAAACCCGATTCCAAAAAAGTTGGGACACTGTACAAATTGTGAATAAAAACAGAATGCAATGATGTGGAAGTTTAAAATTTCAATATTTTATTCAGAATACAACATAGATGACATATCAAATGTTTAAACTGAGAAAATGTATAATTTTAAGGGAAAAATAAGTTGATTTTAAATTTCATGGCATCAACACAACACTCAAAAATGTTGGGACAAGGCCATGTTTACCACTGTGTGGCATCCCCTCTTCTTTTTATAACAGTCTGCAAACGTCTGGGGACTGAGGAGACAAGTTGCTCAAGTTTAGGAATAGGAATGTTGTCCCATTCTTGTCTAATACAGGCTTCTAGTTGCTCGACTGTCTTAGGTCTTCTTTGTCGCATCTTCCTCTTTATGATGCGCCAAATGTTTTCTATGGGTGAAAGATCTGGACTGCAGGCTGGCCATTTCAGTACCTTGATCCTTCTACACAGCCATGATGTTGTAATTGATGCAGTATGTGGTCTGGCATTGTCATGTTGGAAAATGCAAGGTCTTCCCTGAAAGAGACGACGTCTGGATGGGAGCATATGTTGTTCTAGAACTTGGATATACCTTTCAGCATTGATGATGCCTTTCCAGATGTGTAAGCTGCCCATGCCACACGCACTCATGCAACCCCATACCATCAGAGATGCAGGCTTCTGAACTGAGCGCTTATAACAACTTGGGTTGTCCTTGTCCTCTTTAGTCCGGATGACATGGCGTCCCAGTTTTCCAAAAAGAACTTCAAATTTTGATTCGTCTGACCACAGAACAGTTTTCCACTTTGCCACAGTCCACTTTAAATGAGCCTTGGCCCAGAGAAAACGCCTGCGCTTCTGGATCATGTTTAGATATGGCTTCTTTTTTGACCTATAGAGTTTTAGCCGGCAACGGCGAATGGCACGGTGGATTGTGTTCACCAACAATGTTTTCTGGAAGTATTCCTGAGCCCATGTTGTGATTTCCATTACAGTAGCATTCCTGTATGTGATGCAGTGCCGTCTAAGGGCCCGAAGATCACGGGCATCCAGTATGGTTTTCCGGCCTTGACCCTTATGCACAGAGATTGTTCCAGATTCTCTGAATCTTTGGATGATATTATGCACTGTAGATGATGATAACTTCAAACTCTTTGCAATTTTTCTCTGAGAAACTCCTTTCTGATATTGCTCCACTATTTTTCGCCGCAGCATTGGGGAAATTGGTGATCCTCTTCCCATCTTGACTTCTGAGAGACACTGCCACTCTGAGAGGCTCTTTTTATACCCAATCATGTTGCCAATTGACCTAATAAGTTGCAAATTGGTCCTCCAGCTGTTCCTTATATGTACATTTAACTTTTCCGGCCTCTTATTGCTACCTGTCCCAACTTTTTTGGAATGTGTAGCTCTCATGAAATCCAAAATGAGCCAATATTTGGCATGACATTTCAAAATGTCTCACTTTCAACATTTGATATGTTATCTATATTCTATTGTGAATAAAATATAAGTTTATGAGATTTGTAAATTATTGCATTCCTTTTTTATTGACAATTTGTACAGTGTCCCAACTTTTTTGGAATCGGGTTTGTGTATATATATATATATATATGTATGTGTGTGTGTGTGTGTGTTTATTTATTTATTTATATTTATATATACATATACATATAAATATACATATACATACATACATATATACATTTTAACTGACTATCAGACTCGAACCCGGCAGCGTCGTCTGACATGCCCTCCTCTAAACAGGGCTGGTTCGATCCGCAGCACAACATGCCGGCATGGACCCCGCATCAACCTGTGAGTGAAAAAACACTTGAATACCTTACAGTTCTTATACTGTTTGCAGCTGTGTATTAATACTAACTCAGTAACTGATGACATGAAATCTGGATTATATACTCAGATTCCAAATATTAGGTATTTGTAATTAGTATATACTGTTTTAAAATTCTTATAATCAGATTACTATTACTATGTTATTGCTTACAGTTTACTTGCGTAATGTCAGTAAATTGTTCGTAATCGATTTTTCCTTAAAGGGGTGGTTGATTGCGATTTCACTTTTTTAACATTAGTTAGTGTGTAATGTTGCTGTTTGAGCATAAACAATATCTGCAGAGTTGCGGTGCTGAAAGTTCAATGCAAACGGAGATATTGTCTTTTAAAATTCTGTCAGTTTAATGCCTACAAAAACGACAGGTAAGGGACTACAACGAGTTACTTCCCGGGTTTGATACGTCACAGACCCAGATAAACCCTGCCCCCGGGAACACGCAGCAAAGGGGGCGAGGCCATGCTGCGCTGCTTTAGAGAAGAGGAAGAGAAAACTAGGGGTGCACATAACAATCTATTCATATGAATCGCGATTCTGTCTTCTAACGATTCTAATGGATTCACAAGTTTCAAAATCATTAAAGCAGCGGTTCTTAATACTGTTACTCTGTGCCCTGCTCTGCATCTCTCTCTCTCTCTCATTCAGATCGTCAGATAAGCTCCAACAAACTGTTCCAATTATGCACTTATTTTCACACAGCAATGAGAAGCATTATAAATGGACACGCGTGCGGTTGCTGTGCTGTATTAAAGCTTTAATCAGGATAAAACCGTATATTAAAAGCTAACAGAAGCAGTAGCACTTACAAATAGCAGCGTATTTAAAAGTATGAGCCAACAACAACCAAACATACCATTAAGAGCCGTGCTTGCACAGGTTCTGCACGATCATCTTCACTAATATCCTCTGGGTCTCAATCGGGCTCAAATTGATAAGAATTATAGACAACGCCACTGTTTACAATTCAACCGGAGCGCATGCCGCTGAGGAGAGGGGCGGGACAGTAGAGGCGGTTTAGCCAATCACAACACACTGAACCAGCTAACCAATCTCAGCCCATCGAGGGAGGGGCTTCATAAACCAGGAAATAAATCGAGGCGTTTGTCAGAGAAGGGACAGAGAGGTGTGGAATAAAGGTAAATTATGTGAAAAATAATGCGTTTTTAAAAAAAACAAGCATGAACACATGCTAGACTGCACCCCATAAACACAATCAAGCCTAGAAAAAAACCAGTCAACCACCCCTTTAATTGTTTTCAGATTTTTCGTAAGTTTTCATTCTAAAAGATTATCCACTTTTATTCATTTTAGAAATATTTGTATTAGTTAGAAATAGTTATTTACATTTTTACAATTTAAGTTAAACAGCTTTTAAAACCCTCTGTTGTTTCTTCACAAACCCACTGTAATGTTTAATACACTTTATGTTGTTGATAAGAAATGCATTTTCTTTCTCGGTATTTTTATATCAATATAGAACAAGATTGTCCTATTCAAATCAATGTGATGAAATGAATTAGGTCAAGTAAATCTAATCAAAAAAGTAGTTTAATAGATTGTTACTAATTACAGTTTGCATAATGTAATTTGAAATCAGTAACGGATTACAATTTATTTTCCAAATAAAACTCAAATAGACATGTATTGTAGTGTAATATTTTTGGATTCTTTTCAGATAAAAAATTTGTCTATGAACATTTTAAAAATGTTTATTTGACTTATTTAAATATTCAATCCAGCACTGATACTGATATACGTTTCCGTCTCCAGCCGCCATTCGACCCAACTCAAGCCCCTCCCCCCTGCCCGCTTTGGAACAGCCACGAGGGCATGTGGAACGAGCAGCCGGACCCCAACTGGAGCGCAGGCCCCTGGAGCAGCCAGAATGAGCCGCCGCCGTCCTGGAGCGGTCAGTTCGACCAGCCGTCGTGGAGCAGCCAGCTAGATCAGCCGCCGCCATGGGGCCAGAGGGAGCCTCCCTTCTGCATGCAGAGTCCGCCGTATTTCCGCGGGCCCTTCCCTCCTCATCAGCAGCCGCCACACAACTTCGGACACTTCCCGCCGTACTTCATGCAGGACAAGTTTCCTCCGCAGCATCACTTCGAACGGCCGGCGTATCCGCCGCACCGATTCGACTACCTGCAGGGAGACTTCACTGGAGGTGAGACCTCGGCTTTACTATTCACAAAACTACTAGAGATAAAAATTACTTTGATTTCATGAAAAATATACACAGCAAGTACTTGTTTGATATATACAGGTGCTGGTCATATAATTAGAATATCATCAAAAAGTTTATTTATTTCACTAATTCCATTCAAAAAGTGAAACTTGTATAATGTATACATTCATTCCACACAGACTGATATATTTCAAGTGTTTATTTCTTTTAATTTTGATGATTATAAGTGACAACTAATGAAAACCCCATATTCAGTATCTCAGAAAATTAGAATATTGTGAAAAGGTTCAATATTGAAGACACCTGGTGCCACACTCTAATCAGCTAATTAACTCAAAACACCTGCAAAGGCCTTTAAATGGTCTCTCAGTCTAGTTCTGTAGGCTACACAATCATGGGGAAGACTGCTGACTTGACAGTTGTCCAAAAGACGACCATTGACACCTTGCACAAGGAGGGCAAGACACAAAAGGTCATTGCAAAAGAGGCTGGCTGTTCACAGAGCTCTGTGTCGAAGCACATTAATAGAGAGGCGAAGGGAAGGAAAAGATGTGGTAGAAAAAAGTGAACAAGCAATAGGGATAACCGCACCCTGGAGAGGATTGTGAAACAAAACCCATTCAAAAATGTGGGGGAGATTCACAAAGAGTGGACTGCAGCTGGAGTCAGTGCTTCAAGAACCACTACGCACAGACATATGCTAGACATGGGTTTCAGGGTCCATGTCAAGCCACTCTTGAACAACAGACAGCGTCAGAAGCGTCTCGCCTGGGCTAAAGACAAAAAGGACTGGACTGCTGCTGAGTGGTCCAAAGTTATGTTCTCTGATGAAAGTAAATTTTGCATTTCCTTTCGAAATCAGGGTCCCAGAGTCTGGAGGAAGAGAGGAGAGGCACAGAATCCACGTTGCTTGAGGTCCAGTATAAAGTTTCCACAGTCAGTGATGGTTTGGGGTGCCATGTCATCTGCTGATGTTGGTTCACTGTGTTTTCTGAGGTCCAAGGTCAACACAGCCGTATACCAGGAGGTTTTAGAGCACTTCATGCTTCCTGCTGCTGACCAACTTTATGGAGATGCAGATTTCATTTTCCAACAGGACTTGGCACCTGCACACAGTGCCAAAGCTATCAGTACCTGGTTTAAGGACCATGGTATCCCTGTTCTTAATTGGCCAGCAAACTCGCCTGACCTTAACCCCATAGAAAATCTATGGGGTATTGTGAAGAGGAAGATGCGATATGCCAGACCCAACAATGCAGAAGAGCTGAAGGCCACTATCAGAGCAACCTGGGCTCTCATAACACCTGAGCAGTGCCACAGACTGATCGACTCCATGCCACGCCGCATTGCTGCAGTAATTCAGGCAAAAGGAGCCCCAACTATGTATTGAGTGCTGTACATGCTCATACTTTTCATGTTCATACTTTTCAGTTGGCCAAGATTTCTAAAAATCCTTTCTTTGTATTGGTCTTAAGTAATATTCTAATTTTCTGAGATACTGAATTTTGGGTTTTCATTAGTTGTCAGTTATAATCATCAAAACGAAAAGAAATAAACACTTGAAATATATCAGTCTATGTGGAATGAATGTATACATTATACAAGTTTCACTTTTTGAATGGAATTAGTGAAATAAATCAACTTTTTGATGATATTCTAAATATATGACCAGCACCTGTATATTTTTTTTCTGTATTTCTACAAATTTTTAATTTTTCCATCCTGAATTGCATAAATACGAGGGTTTATGTTTGAAAGAAATTAAGATGGCAATAAATATTAATGTTAGTGTATTTTATCAGTAGTGTCATTTTGCTTTTCTGAAAAATTAAATATTCTTATTTTGCAGTTGTTATTTTATATGATTTTGCACCTATTATGCAAAATCCACTTTTACATGATGTTCGGACTAGGGCTGCAACTAACGATTATTTTGCTAATCGATTAGTTGGGCGATTATTTGTTCAGTTAATCGATTAATCTAACTTTTAAAAAAAAGGCCAACTTTTTTTTTTTTTTTTTAATTGACAAAAAACACTTCTTCGTTCTGCCCAATGTCCTTCAAACAAACGTGTCAACTGAATGCTATGAAAACGGTGCTTAACAATTTATTACACGAATACATAGATATTTTGTGTGATTAATGGAGTTTATACATTGTTTTATGGTTAGTTTTTGCGTACAGTAGTGCTTTTGACTGCAGATGTTTGATATGTATTATTAAAGTCATACAGATGTACACACGTCCTTCACACAGACAGGCGCGCGTGCCTCATTCAGTACGTTAACTGCATCATTAATCGATATTGTTGTTGTCATACTATTTGAACTTCATATTAAGAAATTATTTTAACCCAAAAAGCAAACTATGGTCCCTTTGAACTGGTTTTCTTTAAAATACAAATCTTGTGTATTCCCACGTTGGCTATCTGTAATCAGAAGCACATTTAAAACTGGAATATAATTTAATTTCATTCACACGTGTTTCATGAACACACAATCCTTTCTGGATTTACAATCCACCATCAAAATGATAAATTTAATTATTCTAGCTGCTGTGAGAAAAGGCTATAAACGATCCACCATCTGCAGGATCCTCATGTGAGATAGCCTACTAGCCGGGACAACTTCTTTATGTTTACAGACGTGACGTAATGACGCAGTGCTATGCTCGAATCTCCCGCGAAAACCTACCCGTACCACTCAAATTAGAAAACATTATTATAACCTAACCATTGTGAATCGGGCTAAAGTAAGGTGATAGTTTTGAACACTGGCTGGTTATGTACTTTCTCAAATATTGACTTCGGATATGATTTTTAACCCAAAGAAGTTACGGACTGCAGCTTTAAGACAGTTTTAAAACCTCAAAAAAATTCGAAAAATAAATAGAATGTAACGGTAAATAAAAAAATAAACATTTATTTAGGATATTTAGTGGAGTTTATATTGAACAGTTTTGACTAGCATGCTGAAATTTTAGACTTGGCATAAGTAGGACTTAAATTCCCAGGTTACTCCTTGCTTTATGTCATGCATAATATATTGTTCTTCTCACCAGAGATCGGTCCGCCTCCTCATCACCACCCAAACCAGAGGATTCCTTCTCCCAGGATGTCTGATTCTCCTCCGTCGGGCGGGAACCAGCATCCTGATTTCGGACCTCCTCATCACGGCTTTAACGGTCAGGCGCCACACAAACGGGCACACAAACAGCCGTCTCACGTCAGTCAGACCGACCCCAGCCTGGTGCCCAGCGTGCCCTACTTCGACCTTCCCGCCGGACTCATGATGCCGCTTGTGAAGGTGATTTCACATTTGACGTCATCTGGGAAAGTAGGTGTTTGTTTTTGTTAGTCTTGTTTTAAATGTAATACTTTCTCTTTGATAACAGCTTGAAGATCATAAATTTAAGCATCTGGACCCCATGAGAATCCGTCTGCTGCCCCGAAAGCCTCCCAGTGAGCGTCTGCTGGCCGCGGTGGAGGCGTTTTACAGCCCGCCATCCCACGACAGCCCCAGAAACAGGTGAACACCAATGTGACTGTTCTGAGTTTGTAGTTTTGTTGGTTGTTTTTATTTAATACCTCAGTTGTAATGATTAAAAATGATTGTTTTTCCAGTGAGGGTTGGGAACAGAATGGTCTGTACGAGTTCTTCCGGGCCAAAATGAGAGCGAGACGGAAAAAGGAACAAGACAAACGCAACAGGTGGGGAAGAAATGAACTGTTTTAATGTATTCTAACAAAAACTAAAACCTTTTCATTAGTTGAAATAAAGCTGAAATAAAATATAAATAATAGATGAAAAAGCTAAAACTAAGCATAATTACAAATGTCGTCTTAGTAATTCACTGAAATATGTTGAAGTGCCAAAATTACTAAGACTAAAACGGAAATAAAAGCTAAATATTAAAAACAAGAACTAAAATGAAAGATAAATAATATTAATACTTTAATAGTATACAAAAATTACTTAAACTGAAATAAAATAAATAAACAATAATAAAATAAAATATAAATATAAAACCTAAATAAATAATACAATAAAAAAGACAAAACACAGCAATTTTTGTGAAAATTAAAATGAAAGCAGAAAATAACACCTAATTCATTAATAAGTAATAGTAAAATTATTAGTAAATTATTAGTAAATTATTAGTAAATTATTAGTAAAATTATTAGAACTAAAACTGAAATAAAAATAAATATGCTAGATATAAATATAAATATAAACCTCAAAACACAACAAAATTTAGAAAAACTTTAACGAAAAAAAATAAATAAATATATATATATATATATATATATTTTTTTTTACTGTTCCAATACTTTTGGAGGGCACTGTGTATATATATATATATATATATATATATATATATATATATATATATATATATATATATATATACACAGTGCCCTCCAAAAGTATTGGAACAGTAAAGTCAAAATTGCTCTGTTGGCTGTGGAGTCACGTCACGACATTTACAAATATGATTAAAAGATGAATATGAGACAAAACTACAGAATGTCACATTTTATTATTGGGTGATTCAACACATAGATGTTTTACCAGCTAAGAAGTTCAGCACTTTTAGAGTTTCATCCCTCCATCTGATGTGAGCATAAGTATTGGCACAGTTGCCTCACAGGTCTTTCTGAGTGATCAGCTGTGTCCTGTTGCATTAATTCTTCAGATATTAAAAGCAAGGAATATGTCGTATCAGTTATATCCATTACTTCTGCATTCTGAATCTTGCATTCGATGATGACACACACGAACCAGGATGAAGATGAGGGAGCTGACTTTGAGAGAAAAGCAAGCAATTTGGATGCTAAAAGAAAAGAGGAAGTCAATTAGAGCTCTAGCAAAGACTAAGGGCATGGCGAAATCAAGAGTTTGGAAACCACCTTACTCCACCCCAAAATGAAAATTTTGTCATAAATCACTTACCCCTATGTTGTTCAGAACCCGTAAAAGCTTCGTTAGTCTTCAGAGCACAATTTAAGATATTTTGGAGGAAAACCGGGAGGCTTGTGACTGTCCCATTGACTGCCAAGTAAATTGCACTGTCAAGGTCCATACAATTATGAAAAGCATCGCCAGCATACTCCATCTGCCATCAGTGGTTCAATCATAATGTTATAAAGCGACGAGAATACTTTTTGTACAGAAATAAAACAAAAATAACGAATTTATTCAACAATTAGGCACCGTAACGTCTCCTCTGTGTTATTATCCCCTGGACACAAAATGCATACACTCTTCTGTATCAGCCGGGCCACAAGGGTTTGCTGTTTGCGTTCAAATCAGAGCGTAAATCGACGAAGAAGATGCATCCCTGTGTCGTGGCTGACACAGAAGACTGAGACATAGAGGAGATGTTACTGTGCCTAATTTTTGAATAAAGTCTTTATTTTTGTTTTATTTCCGTACAAAATGTATTCTCGTCGCTTCCAAACCATATCAATATTCAAGAAAATGCCACCAGATTCATTGGGAAGTGCTTCACTTTGCATCAGGACAATGACCCAAAACACCCTGCCAGTTCAGTCAAGGAATTTATAAGGGCAAAGAAATGGAAAGTCTTAGATTGCCCAAGTCAATCTCCAGATTTAAATCTGATTGAACATGAATTTCACCAGCTGAAGAGGAGAGTAAAGGCAGAAACACCCCAAAACAAACAACAATTGAAATTGGCTGCATTAAAGGCTGGGAAAAGCATTTCAAAGCATGAGACCAAGAGTCTGGTGATGTCTATGGGTCACAGACTCACTGCTGTGAATGTGCGCAAGGGATCTGCAACTAAATAATAGCTTTTAATCTTTCATATCTGCCTTATGTTCAACGGTCCCAATACTTATGCTCACATCAATATTTTTTTTTATACATGTCCTTATTTGTATATTTGTAATAGTTGCATTTTTGTGTACGTGTATATATATATATATATATATATATATATATATATATATATATATATATATATATATATATACACGTACACAAAAATGCAACCATTACAAATATACAAATAAGGACATGTATAAAAAAAAAAAATATATAAAATAAAAAATGGATAAAGTTGCATAAGGCACATGGTAGATGCATGTGCAAACCAGTGAGATGTGCAAACAAACAGTGCAGAATATAAATGGTGTAGTGCAAAGAGCTTATCAAGACTATTCTATTTAAAGTGACAAAGAGCAGTCTTATATACAGGTGTATATATATATATATATATATATATATATATATATATATATATATATATAATACTGCTCTTTGTCACTTTAAATAGAATAGTCTTGATAAGCTCTTTGCACTACATTAACATTAACATGAAAGCTGAAAATATATATAAACATATAAATCTAAATATGAATAAATGCCATTATAGTTTACTGAAATAGCTGAAATCTGAAATAAAAACTGTATTTAAATATACAAACTAATAAAAATGATAACAAAATTATTGAATGAAAATAAAATCTAATATATTTCTTAATGTTTAAATACTACATTTATGCATTTAGCAGACGCTTTTATCCAAGGCGACTTACAGTGCATTCAGGTTATACATTTTTTTGTCTGTATGTACTATAATGGTATACTAAAATTACTAAAACGAGTATAAACAAATTGACTAACAAAACTGACTATAAAAAACCTAATAAAATGACAAATCACAACATTAGTAAAACTTAAACCAAAATTAAAAATGAAAACTGAAAATATAAAACTAAAAGCTAATTCAAAATATTAATAAACTGTATTATAGTGTACTACTAATACTAAAATAACACTAGAATTCAGATGCGACTAAACAAAAATGATTCCCATTGTTTCCTCGTTGGTAATATTTCATGTAAGGTTTTTTTTGGCAGCACCCGAGGGAGTCCCTCGCGCAGTCCGTCGCGCAGCAGAGGACGATCCCAGTCACACTCTAGCTCTAGCTCCAGCTCCAGCTCCAGGTCTTCCAAATCCTCTCGCTCCAGATCCAGATCCCGATCCAGATCCCGCTCTCGTTCTTGCTCCTATTCCAGATCTCGCTCCAGGTATCCCAAAAAAATACCTGCTTTGACATTTAAACCATTTTCCCCCCCCAGCCTTTGGAAGTTGTTGAACACATTTTTGACTTTCTCCCGTAGGAACAGGAGTCACTCCAGACCCAGGTCCCGAAGTCACTCCCGCTCCAGATCACGATCTCCAGACAAGCGTCGTCACGCTGCAAAATCACACAGTCCAAAGCCACCGTAAGTCTTATCTACTTTTGTTACACAAATCCAGTTTGCATTTGAAAAGCTGATTTTTGCTTTGTAATCTGTATCTGCATTTTCACAAGGGTTTATTTGGTGTAGTTATTACTATCAGGATTTCATTTATTTTTTATCATTTTATGTATGTAATTTTACGTAATTGTTATATTTATGCTTAATAAAAAAAAAAATACAATTAAATAAATCAAATAATTCAATATTAATACAAAATGTGATATTGCAACATTTTTATTTAGTGAAATTTAAAATAAAAATATTGAAATAAAATATCAGTAAAAATTATGGAGCAAATTACCTATATATTTTTTTTCATTCATTAGGGGCTCCAAAATTTAAATCTAACCCCGTCCTATGAAATCACATTACAAAGTCTATTATTGTATTTTTGGTCACAAATATTCTCCACATTTATTTTGACCTTTATAAGTTAAATATTGTATCTAAAACAAAATTAGAAAAGAATGGTAAAAAAATGTATCCCATCCAGATTGCAATGTTTATGTATTTATTATTATTATTTTATTTTTTCCTCCACATTTGCTTTGACCTTCATAAGTCAAATTTTGTGACTAAAGCTAAATTTGTTGTTGCGCTGCAGGATTGAAAAAAAAAAAAAGAAATTATGATTAGTGGTTCAATTATTGCTGTCATATCTGACAAAAATAATATTTATTTAAATGAAAAAAAAAGCATAAAAACGAACGCAGATTTTGCATAATGATAATTTCACCAAATAAATGTAAGTAAATTGATCAAATCCAAATTGTGATTTAGCATAATGTTGACATGAAATACGGCCTCTCTGCAGCTCCACATCTGGTTTGGGTTCAGGCCCTGCTGCGTTACCAGACGATCTCAGGCTGGGCGAAGAAAACAAGGGCCATCAGATGCTCATGAAGATGGGTAAGTGATCAATGAACACCGCATGAACCAATCTCTCTGTTGATCCAGCAATAATTCTCTACATGTTCATCCTGCAGGCTGGAGCGGATCAGGAGGTCTTGGTGCTAAAGAACAGGGCATTCAAGACCCCATCAAAGTAGGACACGTCCGGGACAAGTGGGACCAGTATAAAGGAGTGGGAGTCTCGCTGGATGAGAAAAAGGTGTTTGTGTGTGTAAAATAGAGACCTTAATGTTAGCAGACGTTGGCAAGACAATCATCACTGTTATTGATGGTAATACTTGGGGTTAGGGGTTTATTCAAACTATTAACCCTAAGAGTTAAACACAGTATTAATTGACAAAGTATGAATGTTTTTTTTTAATCTTTTTCGTCCTCAGTAAGCAGAGACCCACAGGATCCTTCCAGCACAGAGTGATCACCCATCACACGTGGTCTGTATTTTTACTGTAGATGTCATAATGCTGTTTTTCACATTTGTTTGGACATGTTATCTTGCCCTTGGTTTATTTTTGTAGTAAAATGGATTCAAGCATCATATTGTAACTCTCAGAGGTGTCAGTGTCATCGCAAGTGTTTCCTTTGATTGATTAATCTGAGAGACTGTACAAGCAAAATAAAGATGGTTTAAAAAGGGCACAGTGTTTATGTAAACATTTTATTTATGCATGAATGATTGAAGTAAAGCACGATGAACAGATACTGAAAAATGGAAAAAATCCTCATTTTCGTTCCTCATCAAATTCTTACTTCTTTTGTATCCTCTAGTGTGGTGTATTTGTAATCAGCAGGCCCCAGTGACTCGATCACTGACGTGTAGTGACGTCTGGTGGAGTCGATGAATGCTTTAGTGAAGGCCAACTGCTGCCGCAACATGTCGTTGAGAGCAAAAACAGCAGGACTGTACGCTGTCAAACCTGTTAACATAGAAGATAATGAGCTGATTCAACTCGTAAGAAAAGGATTTCCTCAGTGACTGAAATGTTCTGATTCTTTATAATAACCACTTGAGATATTCATGTTTTCTAGGTTCAGGGTTATTCAGACGTAAAGCGTATAGTTCATATTGTGTACTCACTCTCGATGGTTTCATCACTGACTGTGTGACTGGCTATTGGGGTGGGGTCCACATCCGTCATGCCCAGTGATATGGACTATGCATGAAACAATTGACAACATAAATGGGTGGATCTCACAAAAACATGTCCAGGTCTTTCCAGGTTTTTTGCGGTAATGGGAGTTTGGAGCAAAATGTGTTTAAATGTCATGAAAGTAGTGTCAAAATACAAACAAAAAACAAATAAATAAAAAAGATTTTGATTTTAATATGAAATATGTCCCAAATACATTTTTCGCAGAACAAGTACGAAAGACCTAAACCTAAACAATAACCCTGAGGGATGCCCCAGAGAAATGGAGTTAGAAATATGATCTACACATGTTCTTGACAGGTTTTTTGAGGTTCACCCAAATACATTTCTCTCAGAACAAGAACAAAGTGGTCCTAAACTATAACCCTGAGGTACACCCCAAAAAATAGAGTCTGGGTGGCCTGAAGTATCAGATAATGTTAACCTACTAGAATACCATGTGTTAGTTGTGTCCATCTGCCTGAGTCTGTATTGCAACTTCCTTCATGGTCAGAACTGGGGCCGTGTGTTACCATTGCATTGGACGAGCTAGACCTCACGGAAGAGTCTGAGTGGCAACTGGTTGATGATGATTGTGATAAAGTACGGTCATCATTGTCGTCAGACTCGTCACCATCCTGGAATTTTTTTACACCCCCCGGCTCTTAATGCATGGTTTTTCCTTCTGGAGCATCACTGAGCATTTGAACCTTCTGTAATGGTTGCATATGAGTCCCTCAGTGTGAAAAGATGGATCTCAAAATCATAGTCATTGTTGGAAAGGGTTCAAATACACAAAAATGCTGGAAAACCAAAGAATTTGTGAGACCTGTAGGATTTTTATGAAGATCAGCAGGCAGTTTAACTGTTCAGGACAAACAAGGGACTCATAAACAACTATCACGAAAAAACAAACCAAAAAAACAGCTGTGGATCATTCAGGTAAGAACACAGTGTAAGAGTTTTTTAGCCCTTACATTGTTTAATTTAGCTCTTAAGCCGGGCTCACACTGATTTTTTTTATTTTTTTTTTTAAAGTCCTTTAGGATTGTACTTGTCAGACTGTATGAACATGATGATCATGTCACACTGTGGGATCTCAGTTGTCATTAATGTCAGACTGTAGAACATGTCAAACCAGCGATCAAAGTCTACAGATTTTAGCTAGGATTATAGGAATCTTTTAGGATTTTCAAAATTTGTCTCAGACGAGCAAATCGTGGCCAAAATCGCACAGTGTGAGCCGGGCTTAAAGCTAAAAACGTGTTTTTATAAATGCATTTGAACAGCCACTAAAGTCTGCCTACTCTCCCTGACTGAGCTCATTTTTAAACCTTACGTTCATTTCCTATATTAATCAACAAAATTAGAATCTTAAATCAGATTTAAATCTTATTACAATAGAGTGTGTATGTGACCCATTAAAAATAAATGTTTTTCTTTTCAGTGGTTTAGTGTTGCATGCACATAAACAACAGGAGAAAATGGAGAAAAACAGAATAAAATGACGTGATAGGAATAAAATAAATAGGCGTACACAAAATGTTTAATTTAAATAATTAAGTAATTAACAAAACCAAAGGAACAAAAAGCAAGTCTGTTTCTATCATTTTTTATGGCTGCACCACAAGTTTAAGGAAACAGATGACAAAGTGCATCCTGTTTGTTTTCTTTATTTTACAAAGGCACGGTGTTATTTTTATTGTGAGTAATAAAAGTAAACCCTTTGCAGTTTTCACAGGATGTCTTACTCCTATCTTTAGATTATTTGACATTGTTTCCGCTGACAAGCACTATCCGTGATCACGCCAGAGTCTGGGCACACACAAAAGATCAATTCTAGCAGTGCTGGATGTTTATTAGGCCTCAGAGTACTTACAAACCCATCCCTGGATACCTTAAAAGAGACAAGAAATAACAAAGCAAAAAAAAAACTAAATTACTTTGAAGCCTTAAATCATTTTTTTTTAAATAATTTGTAATTATTTGTGCTTCTTTACTGACATGTGATTTTCTTATTGCTTTTCCTATTTACTTTTCTTTATAGTATTTGTTTTGATCTAATTTAAATGTTATTGCCCTTGTATGTTCTATGTTCTTTGTTCTAAAATCTGCAAAAAAAAAAAAAAAAAACTTACAAAGCCCATCAGATGCCAACTGTCGTAAGCCTCCGAGCGGCAGGCGACGCTGTGAAATCACGGGCCTTCCGAGCGTCTCCGGTGCGCATGCGCATCTCACGCACCGGCGGAAGTCGTCAGGGTTCAGTTTCCCGTCGCTTCATCTTGAACTAAAACACAACAAACCCATACAAATATAATGGTCGCATCCGTTTAAAAGAGTTGTTTTGTTTCGCGCCTCAGCTTCATGTGATATAAATGAATTCCTGGTCTAATACTAGCGAGTAATCCTGAGAAAAATGGATATTTCCACGCCGCCAGAAGGTAACTGCGCTCGCGCGCGTGATTGTACTGAACTGATATTATATACACCAAAACCTCACTAATAAACACACAACTGCGACATAAAAGAAGCATGTATGTGCTGGTTAGTTTGTAATGACTGTCTAGTGTGTGTGGGATGGCAGGTGAAGCTGCTAAATATTCACTGACTTTCTATATATAAAGCTTCTACAGTAACTAGATGTCAATGTGACCAACATTACTATAGTACAAATACATTTACTACAGTAAAACTGTGCACAGTTGATATTAGCGATTGCTGTCATCACAAAAATATATGTAAGAAATGGCTGAAAGCGTCTTACACTTTGAAAAATTAATATTTAATATTAAAATAATTCCTTATATTCATTACTATATAAACTGTTGTATTTAAATACAAAATAAAATACTATGTGTTTATTTTGTGTATTGTATTTTTTTCTCTCTTTGATTTTTCCATCAGATCAAGAGCTGCGTAATGTCATTGACAAACTGGCTCAGTTTGTCGCCCGGAATGGACCCGAGTTTGAGAAGATGACCATGGAGAAGCAGAAGGACAACCACAAGTTCTCCTTTCTGTTCGGAGGGGAATATTTCGGCTACTACAAATACAAACTGGCCATCGAACAGCAGCAGCGTACGTGAATGAACCGCTGCAGAGCAGAAGTCACATTTACTAATACTAACCAGTGTTATTTGAATATTATATATATTGTCTTGTAGTTTGTATGAATATTTTGAGCTTTTTTGTTTTAATTTGTATTATCATTTTTATTAGTTTTTGATTATTATTATTTTTTTAATATTACTGTTTAGGTTTAATTTATGTTTTAAGTTTTAGGCTTAGTTCAGTTTTAGTTTTTAGTCATTTTAAGTTCTACATCTAAAGTTTATTTTATTTCAGCTTCAGTTAATAAAAAATGTTTTACTGTTTTTGTATTTAGTTTTAGGTAACGCTAATAACCCTGCTACTAACTCAGGGCTTATGTGATGGAAATGTACAGCTAGATTTGCCTGTTTGACAGCTGTATTGTGTATATTCATCTTAAAGGTGTGCTTCTCTTCTTTATAGATTCTAGCACTCATGATGATGAATATAAAATGGAAGGTATTTATTAGACCGATGATCAGAAATGTTTCATTTTGCCTGGTATTCATGACGTTCTTCTGCATCATTAGTGCTTGAAACTTTTGTTTTTATCTTTCATTTGTCTGATTATGTTATGCTTACATTTTCGACTTTCAAAACTTTCAAAAACCAGCTGTGCAACACTTTTGGTGGTGTTTGCTAACCATTGCTGTTACTATCTCTCATTTTTAGGGATTTGAACAAAGAATTAATAGAATAGTTCTCCCAAAAATGATAATTAGCTGAAAATGTCCTCACCCTCAGACCATCCTAGATGTTGATGAGTTTGTTTCTTCATCAGATTTGGAGAAATGTAGCATTACATCACTTGCTCACCAATGGATGCTCTGCAGTGAATGGGTGCCGTCAGAATGAGAGTCCAAAGAGCTGATAAAAACATCACAATAATCCACAAGCAATCCTCACCGCTCCTGTCCATCAGTTAACTTCTTGAGAAGACAAAAGTTGTGTGTTTGTAAGAAACAAATCCATCATTGATGCATTTTTAACTTGGATGGAGAGTTCTCTATCCATAATGTTGCTTTCTCCAGTGAAAAAGTCATCTCGTCTGAACCAGGAGAGAAAAATGCACAGATCAACCACCGTTTAGAAATGAAAACAGTTAAAGTCAAAACCGTTCTAAACAGATATATGGCTGGATTTTGATGTGAGACAACAGGGGATGGATTTTTTTTTCCCTGGAGGAAGCGTTATTATGGATTATGGAATCATATTTTGGCCAGAAGCAAAAGTTTAAAGTTAAAATACCTGAAGTTGATGGATTTGTTTATTACAAACGCAGCTTTTGGCTTCTCAAGATGTTAATTGATGGACTGCGGTGGTGTGGATTATTTGTGATGTTTTTATCAGCTGTTTGGATCCTCATTCTGACGGCACCCATCATGATGATATTGCTACATCTCTACAAATACATTCTGATGAAGAAACAAACTAATCTACATCTTGGATGGTCTGAAGGAGAGTAAATTTTCAGCAAATTTATATCTTTAGGTAAACTATTTCTTTTAAGTAAGCACATTACTTTCCTGCACTGTTTTTTTGCTACATACATGATATCTAAACTTGTAAAGCTTGATTTTATTTTTGCTTTATTTTGTTTGCAAATGCAAGTATTCTGTATAAATCTTGATTCAAACTTAAGTTTCACTTTCAACCTAAGGAAGCCTCAAGCAAGCAGTTTTTCTTTGGGTTCTTTACTTGACTTCTTTTCCCCTCAGTTATTTGCAGTCAGTTCAGTATGTCATATCCCCATGCTTTCCTCAGCTTAATGTTTCTGTATTCCCGAGTTTTTCATGCGATTCTCTCCAGACATGGAAAATCAGAGAGGAACAATCCAGCATGAGTGATTTCCTGCATGTTTTTCTGATCTGAATAGCTTTGCTCTGGGAACGTCCATTCAAAAGAGAGTCACGTTTCCTTCAGTAGTGTGACTGTTCGTCCTCATCCATCAGATCTGGACACACAAACAGATGTTTGTCTCAGCACACAGTAGGAGTTATAGATTTGCGTCTGTGTGTTCTTGTGATTAGCAGTGCTCTGTAAACCCCCGGGTAAAGAGGTCACTGATGTTCCTGCGCCGATGACGATGCTCCCGCCGCCTCCGATCCCTCCGACCACGCCGTCTGTGGAGGAACTCATCCAGCAGAGCCAGTGGAACCTGCAGCAGCAGGAGCAGCACCTGCTCAGCCTCAGACAGGTGCATTAACATCCTCTGCACACAAAAGTTTTGACCCCCTCAATGAAAAGTCTATGGGACTTTGCGTAGTTTTGATGGTCCATTTATGTTCTGCGCACCAGGGTCGATCAAAAATACAGTGATATTGTGAAATACAACTCAAAATAACTGATTTCTGTTTGAATGTAAGTCCCCCTGGAGCGCAAAACCAGTCATAATTAGCATGGGTATATTTGTAGCAATAACCAACAATACATTGTATGGGTCAGAAATCATTAGGATATTAAGTAAAGATCATGTTCCATGAAGATATTTTGTTAAATTTCCTACTGTAAATATATCAAAACCTAATTTGTGATTAGTAATATGCATTGCTAAGAACTTAATTTGGACAACTTTCAATGCGATCTTCTCAATATTTAGAATTTTTATTTATTTAAATTTTTTTGCACCCTCAAGATTCCAGATTTTCAAATAGTTGTATCTCAGCTAGTGATGGGAGAAACGAACCTTTTCGAAGCTTCGAATCAATTTAACTAATTGATTCGCAAAATGATTCACTATTTCGAAGCTCTCGAAACACCACACGCTAGTGACGCCTGCTGGTCAAAAGTCTGTAAATGCAACATGTACATTGCTATATATTATCTAACTGATCAGACTTGGGGTGTTCGTTAAACAGACTATCAAAACTACACAAAGTCCCATAGACTTTCATTGAGGGGGTCAAAACTTTTGTACAATAAATAATATATACAGTATTTAAGCTGTGTATCACTAGCAAAGCCAGACTGTCCTAGGACAACATCCTAAAACATACTAACAACGTGTTAAATCATTCTACTAACATGTTAATTCATGCTAGCAATTTCTTAAATTGTTAGAATAATGGTTAGTAGCGTGTTAAATCATTATCAAAATGTTAAAACATATTAGCAATGTACTAAATCATGCTAGCAACATATAAAAGAAAACATGTTAGCAGCATGCTAAATCATGTTAGGAGTGTTTAAAACATGTTAACTATGTGTTATTCATGTTGGAATCATGTTAGCAATGTGTTAACACATGCTAGTAATGTGTTAAATCATGTTAGGAACATGTTACAACATTAGCAAAATGTTCAAACATGCTAGCAATGTTAACTCATGCCAGCAACATGTTAAATTATGCTAGCAATATGTTAAAAACTGTTAGTAACAAGCTAGCAATATGTTAAATCACGCTAGAAACACTAAAACATACTAGCAAATGTGTTAAAACATTGATGCAAAGGAAAAAACAAGCAGTGTATTAATTTGTTAATGTTTTAAAATGTTAGGAACTTGCTTAAACATTTTAGCAATGTGCAACAACATGTTAATACATTTTTTTGGACTTTGAGCAAAATCTTCAAATTTCAAGCTTTTCAAAGTAATTTCATTCAGCAGAGCCGAGAGAATAATTTCTTACCCCAAAATAGTCCTGCTGATCCCATGTACTTTTGAACATTGATATATTCTGTTAAGTAAATGTGTGTTTTGGGGTTTCAGGAGCAAGTGACGGCCGCCATCTCTCTAGCGATGGAGCAGCAGATGCAGAAGCTGCTGGTGGAGACGCAGCTGGACATGACCGAGTTCGACAACCTACTGCAGCCCATCATAGACACCTGCACCAAAGACGCCATATCGGTACATTACATTAAGTTATTTAGCAGAAACTTTTATCCAAAGCGACTTACAAATGAGGACAATAGAAGCAATCAAAACCAACAAAAGAGCAGCAATATGCAAGTGCTTTGACAAGTCTCGGTTAGCCTAACGCAGTTTAAAGAAAACGAGTAGATAGAATAAAAAAAATAAAGCTAGTGTAAGCGGGTCAGATAGATACAAAGAAGACTAATATATACAAAGACAGATAGATAAAATAGAATTAGAATAGAGAGTACTAGAGTTAGAGGGTCAAATAAAGATGGAAGAAATGTGTTTTTAGCTGTTTCTTGAAGATGGGTAAGGATTCAGCTGCTCGGATTGAGTTGGTCAGGTCATTCCACTTGGAGGGAACAGTTATTGAAAAAGTCAGTGAAAGTGATTTTGTGCCTCTTTGGGGTGGTACAATAATGCGTCGTTCACTTTTCACTTGCAGAACGCAAGCTTCTAGAGGCACATAAGTCTGAAGTAGTGAATTTAGGTAAAGGGGTGCAGAGCCGGTGGTGGTTCTGTAGGCAAACATTAATGCCTTGAATTTTATGCGAGCAGCTATTGGTAGCCAGTTCAAATTGATGAATAGAGGTGTGACGTGTTCTTTTTGGCTCATTAAATATTAATCTTGCAGCGGCATTTTGCATTAATTGTAGAGGTTTGATGGAACTGGCTGAAAGACCTGCCAAGAGAACATTGCAATAGTCAAGTCTGGACAGAACAAGAGCTTGAACAAGGAGTTGTGTTGCATGTTCCGAAAGAAAGGGACTGATCTTCCTAATGTTGTATAAAGCAAGTCTGCAGGACCCGGCAGTTTTAGCAATGTGGTCTGAGAAATTCATCTTATCATCAATCACAACTCCAAGGTTTCTGGCAGTTTTTGAAGAAGTTATGGTTGATGAGCCTAACTGGAAGGTGAAATTGTGATGAAGTGATGGGTTTGCTGAAACTACAAGTAGTTCTGTCTTAGCTAGGTTGAGTTGAAGGTGATGGTCCTTCATCCAGCAAGAAATGTCTGTTAGACATGCTCAAATGCGAGCAGCAATCGTCGGAGCATCAGGATGGAATGAGAGGTAGAGTTGAGTGTCATCAGCATAGCAGTGATATGAAAAGCCATGTTTCTGAATGACAGAACCTAGTGATGCCATGTAGACAGAGAAGAGAAGTGGTCCAAGAACTGAGTCCTGAGGCACCCCAGTAAGTAGATGTTGCAACTTGGATACCTCACCTCTCCAAGATTCCTTGAAGGACCTATCTGAGACTTAAGACTCAAACCCCTGGAGTGCGGTTCCTGAGATGCCCTTTCTCAATCGGGTTGACAGGACGATCTGGCGGTTGACCGTATCAAAAGCAGCGGACAGATCCAGAAAGATAAGTAATGAAGACTTGGAAGCCGCTCTTGCAAGTCTTAAGGCTTCAACAACTGAGAGCAAGGCAGTTTCGGTCGAGTGTCCACTTCTGAAACCAGATTGGTTGCTGTCCAGGACGTTGTTCTGTGTGAGAAAGGCAGAGACTTGGTTGAACACAACTCGTTCAAGTGTTTTTGCAATGAAAGGTAGAAGGGAAACCGGTCTATAGTTCCCTAAAAGAGTTGGGTTAAGAGTGGGTTTCTTAAGAAGTGGGGTTATACGAGCCTGTTTAAATGCTGAGGGAAAAACTCCAGTGTGAAGGGATGTGTTAACGATGTGAGTGAGTGCAGGTACATCTGCAGGAGAAATGGCTGGAAGGAGATGAGATGGAATAGGATCAAGCGGATAAGTAGTAGGATGACTGGAAAGGATGAGTTTAGAGACTTCTGCCTCAGAGAGTGGAGAGAAGGATGTGAACGAGTGTATATTTGTTGGTAAGATTTGTTTGACAGTTTGTGGTATGGAGAATTATGCTGTGAGGTTTGTAATTTTATTGTTGATGAAGGAGGAGGAGGACAAAGGAGGGAGGAAAATGTTTTAAAGAGCATGCGAGAGTTAGGCGCATTGTTAATTTAATAATCTGGAAACGCATAGTAAGAATTGGTCACAAAAACTAAAACTGAAGTGAAACCAGTAGTAGGAAAGAGGATAAATAAAAAGTGATACTTATGTCCCTGCCCGGTGGAGTCGCATGGTAGAGTCGATGGTCTGTACACTCTTTGGTCTTCACACAAGGCAGGGTTCAGACGAGTGCTGTCGTGACTGCTGCCACAGTATACTAAGCTTTTTTTATACATGTCTAACAACACACTAATTGAATTCAGCTGGACACACTTTCCTGTTTATCACAACAAATGGCCAAGCAAGCGCAGACACTGACAAGATACGCAATACAGAACGAGACCAAACACGATTTCAGCAAGTCTCAACACAGTAAACAAAACAAGCGTTTCCTAGCAACGACAACTGCGCTAAACACTAATAAGACAAGTAAATACACTTACGAGCTGCTTTTAACTTCCGCTGATAGCCTGCTTCTCTCAAAGAGTATTTCTTTACACTGTCTTCTGCTGGCGCTTGAACACACTTTCCTGTTATCACAACAAATGGCCAAGCAAGCGCACAACACTGTGATACAGTACTAGATCAAACGGTATGAGCCGGAAACCTGCCTCGCTCACAACAGCTCCGTCTGATACGTCTCAGATTAGTCATTTTCTTGTTATTTCTGGTTCTCAGGCTGGAAAGAACTGGATGTTCAGTAACGCTAAGACCCCGCCGCACTGCGAGCTGATGGCGTCGCATCTCAGAAACCGCATCATTGCGGACGGGGTGCATTTCGAGCTCCGCTTGCATCTCATCTATCTGACCAATGACGTCCTGCATCACTGGTGAGAGACGGAGCTTTTATCTGAACTGTTACAATGTATTTGAATACTTAAATCAGCTGTTCGGGGAGTGTTATTTTAGTATTGTTAATATACGATGATAGTATTATAACGTTAATATTTTGAATTAGTTTTTATATTTTAATATAAATTTCACATTGTTTTCTATGTTTTTTTTTCAATTTTATTGTGTATTTTTGTAATTTTTCTTTTAATGTAAATATTTTAAAATGTACAATTTATTTATAAAGTATTTATTAAATTTGTATACAATATAAAAATATATTTATAATGTTATTTTAAAAACAATTTTACAATATTTTAAATGTTGAAATACAATTTTGTTATATTACATATTAAATACAGTTTTTAATTTATTACAATTTTAGTTTTAATCGTTTTAGTACTTTAACTTTAAATAGAAATGAGAAATGTTGCCTTGAAAACTAACTGAAATAAGAGTTTAGTAAATGTTTATTTTATTTCAGTTAACAAATGCTTTTTTATTAGTTTTAATTTGTGTTAGTAATTAGGGGTTATTTTAATTATTTTACTCAAGAATAACTTATTAATATATTTAAATAATAACACATCCAATTAAATAATGTGACGCATTGTTTTCACTTCATTTTATTTTTGCAAGTTCTCAGATTGTCATATCATATTTTTATATTTTCTGTTTTAATATTAATTTTAGTTTAATGCGGTTGTGTTGTGTTATTTTAATATGTCTATTTAGTTGTTGTTATTCATTTAAATTTTAGTTGAAGTAATGTTACTACTTGAACTAAATGAAAAAAATATTGCTTTGGAAACTAACTGAAAAGTTTGAATATATTAATACATTTCTATAATACATTTTCAATTAACATAAAACAATTTAATAGTTTTAGTTAATGAGAACAACAACTCTGGTCAGTAATTTAATTAAAAAATGTAATGTAATGTCAAATATATATTTATGTATGTATTTATTATTCACGAAAATGTGATTGTCACTTAAATTTTGGTAACACTTTACAATAAGATGTCATTTGTTAACATTAGTTAATGTATTAACTAACATGAACAAACAATTAACAATGCATTTATTACAATCTTTATTAATCTTTATTAAAATAATAAATACATAATGTTAGTTAATGAAAATACAGTTGTTCATTGTTTATTCATGTTAGTTCACAGTGCATTAACTAATGTTAACAAACACAACTTGTGATTTTAATATGCATTATAAATGCTGAAATTAACATTAGAACAATATAAGTATTGTTCATTCTTAGTTTGTTTACTAATGTTAATTAATGAACCTAAAGTGTTACCTAAATTATAAGCTCCAAACTATTGGAATGAGAAAATAGAGTTGTTCAACTCGGTGTTTTTTATGGCGTTTTATTGAGCAAACCCTTGATTTTTCTCCAAAGTCAGAGGAAAAATCAGAGGAATCTTTTGGCGGCTCTGCAGAAGGTCGTGGTTCCCATTTACTGCACCAGCTTCCTGGAAGTAGAGGAAGACAAGCAGCAGAAAATCACCCGCGTAAGATCATCCATCCCCATTTCTTCCCATTTGCAGCTTCTTTATGGTGTCAATTTGACTTGTAGCAGAAAATTGAGTTGTTGCTCTTCATGTTTTCAGCTGCTGCTGCTCTGGGAGAAGAACAGCTACTTTGATGACGTCACCATTCAGCAGCTTCAGAGTCCGGCTCTGGGTCTCGGACAGTATCAGGTGCAGCTCGTGCTCTCAGTGCTTGTTTTCTGGTTAAATCTGGAGGATGTGTTTCTCATCACGTCTCTGTTGTGTCTGGTCCAGGCGTCGCTCATCACGGAGTACGCTCCGGTGGTGCAGCCGGTCCAGATGGCCTTCCAGCAGCAGATCCAGGTGCTGAAGACACAACACGAGGAGTTCGTGAACAATCTGAAGCAGCAGCAGACAGCAGCGGTAGCAGCAGCTGCGGCCGCCGTCGGTCAGCTGACGCCTGCAGACGCCGACGTGAAGACTCAAGCGCCCTTGACCTCTCAGCCTGGTAAAAATATTATATAATATATATTTTTAATAAAAAAAAATTTATGATTTAATATTTGTATTATATGTTTTTAAAATATTATAATTTTTATATTAAATAAATTTGAAATATGTTTAGTTTTTTATTTATTTTAATTTTAGTTGTAGTAATTTTAGTACTTTATCTTAAACTAAATGAAAATTAGATATGTTTCCTTTGGAAACTATCTGAAATAAGTTTTAGGTCAACCTGGGGAAAAAAACAAACTAATTCACATCATATACAGACAAAGTTGCTTATGAAACACACTGCTGTTCAAAAGTTTGCAGTCAGAAAGTAATTATTGCTTTTTCTCAGCAAGGATGCATTAAATTGATCAAAAGTGACAGTCAAGATATTTATAATGTTACAAAAGATGTAAATAAATGCTGTTCTTTTTAACTTTTTTCATCAAAGAATCCTGAAAAACAATGGGTCACTGTTTCCACTAAAATATTGGGCAGCACAACTGTTTTCAACATTGATAATAATCAGAAATGTTTTTTTAGCAGCAAATCAGCATATTAGACTGATTACTGAAGGATCATGTGACACTGAAGACTGGAGTAATGATGCTGAAATTTCAGGTTTGAATTACAGCAATAAATTGGATGTATTTACATAGAACACTGTTATTTTAAATGGTAATATTTCACAATTTTACTGTATTTTTGATCAAATAAATTCAGCCTTCATGAGCAGAAGAGACATCTTTAAAAAAACAAACAATTGGCATATGTCAGTTTTAAATTGTGTTTTTCTCCAATTTACTCTGATGATTATCATTACTTTATGATTTCTTGGCTTGATATCATACTTTTTTGAGTTAAGAGCTTTATTAATCCTTGTACGGCAATTTGTTATGATTACAGTGCTGCTTCACATAAAGACAAAACACACATCGTCTTTTTGACTCAATTTGATGTTATTCTTGCTGATATGTGATTTGTGATTTATGATATCATTCTTGATTTGTGATTTTTTTTTTTTTTTTTTTCTTAATGTCATCAGCAGACTTGAAGCCTCCATTGGCCGGTCCTCCACCCGGCGATTACGAAGGCGCTCAGAGCCGACCATCAGACTCGAACCCGGCAGCGTCGTCTGACATGCCCTCCTCTAAACAGGGCTGGTTCGATCCGCAGCACAACATGCCGTCATGGACCCCGCAACAACCTGTGAGTGAAAAAACACTTTAAAACCTTACAGATCTTACGTTATTTGTAGCTGATTATATGTAATCTGGATTATGTAATCCGATTCCAAATATTAGGTATTTGTTATTAGAATATACTATGTTTTAAAATGCTAATAATCAGATTACTGTTACTATTTTATTGATTACATTTTAATCACGTAATGGCAGTAAATCGTTCATAATAAAATAAATAAATAAAAAAAAAAAATCATTCTAAAAAATAACCACTTTTATTAATTTTAGAAATATTTGTATTATTTAGAAAGTTATTTACATTTTTACAATTTAATTAAGTTAAACCGCTTATAAACCATCTGTAGTTTCTTCACAAACCCGCTGTAATGTTTAATACACTTCATGTTGTTGATAAGAAATGCATTTTCTTTCTCTTGGTATTTTTATATCAATATAGAGCAAGATTATCCTATTTAGATTAATGTGATAAACGAATTTGGTCAGTAGATTAGGTCAAGTAAAACTAATCAAAAAAGTAGTGTAATAGATTGTTACTAATTCCAATTTTCGTAACGTAATTTGAAATCAGTAACGGATTACAATTTATTTTCCAAATAAAAATCAAATAGACACCTATTGCAGTGTAATTGATTTTCATAAAAAAAAAAAAAACATTTTGTTTTTAGATTTGACATTATCTTTTGCACTGTTTTCAGATTAAAAATTTGTCTATGACCATCTTCATTTTTATTTTATTTTATTTATTTAAATATTCAATCCAGCACTGATACTAATATATGTTTCCGCCTCCAGCCGCCATTCGACCCAACTCAAGCCCCTCCCCCCTGCCCGCCCTGGAACAGCCACGAGGGCATGTGGAACGAGCAGCGGGACCCCAACTGGAGCGGCCCTCGGGACGGGGGCGCCGCAGGCCCCTGGAGCAGCCAGAACGAGCCGCCGCCGTCCTGGAGCGGTCAGTTCGACCAGCCGCCATGGAGCAACCAGCCGGATCAGCCGCCGTGGGGCCAGAGGGAGCCTCCCTTCCGCATGCAGCGTCCGCCGCATTTCCGCGGGCCCTTCCCTCCTCATCAGCAGCCGCCGCCGTTCAACCAGCCGCCGCCACACAACTTTGGACGCTTCCCGCCACGCTTCATGCAGGACGAGTTTCCTCCACGGCATCACTTCGAACGGCCGCCGTATCCGCCGCACCAATTCGACTACCCGCAGGGAGACTTCCCTGGAGGTGAGACCTCGGCCTTACTCTGATTCATGAAAAATATACACCAGTACTTGTTTGATTTTTTGTTTTGTTTTCTGTATTTCTACAAATTTCCATTTTTCCATCCTGAATTGCATAAATATGAGGGTTTTATGTTTGAAAGTAAAGAAATTAAGATGGCAATAAATGTAAATGTTAGTGTGTTTTATTATTAGTGTAATTTTGCTGTTCTGAAAAATTAAGTTAATTATTATGATAATTAAATATTCTTATTCTATATTATAATCTTATTCTGTTATATAATTATTATTCTTAGTAGTTATTTTAAGTATTTATTTTATGGTTATTGTAATAGTAATATATGAAAACTGAAAATGTCAAAAAGAAAACCTAATTCAAAATACTAGTGTTGTGTTCGAAATATCGATACGACGATGTATCGTCACAGAGATTTGACGATACGAGTATCGATACAGCTGGCCCTGTATCGATATTGTGGCACGTGTACAGCAGTGTGGACCGCGCTTAATTTGAATACAAGAACACCGTTTAAAATGTTTAACAACAATGTTTAATCTGACCGCAGAGGAATACAACTGGGTTGCCTGATATAAAGAGATGTAATCCCCAAAACAGAGCTTCACACTTGCGCAATATGGATATATCTGCTAAGTGTGATACTTATTTTTGTCAACCTGGCAACCATGTGTACGCGCTCTCTCCACTGGATAAACGCGCTTGCTTTCTGAAAACACCGGCTAGCTTGCAGTTTAGCGATCTCCACTTCAGTATTCTATTATCAGAAAAATGAAATTCATCAAGTGTTCACTTATGAGAGAGAGAGATGCTGTGTTTATATGAATGACCACTGCAACAGTGAAGCTGTGGCTTTAATTCCTTAAGAAACAATGATGTTACCAGCTCCTTGTTGAGAAATATAATGTAGCTCTTGAGCGATTAAGCTATTTTATTGATAAAAGTGCGGGGAAGCGCTAAAAACATTGTTGCTGAATGTCTGTGTGCGGCCGCAACGTGATCTGTGTGTGTGACTGAGCGTGTGTGTGCATGAGATACAGTGAGCATTAGTTTAGAACTCTTTTAATTTTAATTTTTAAATTTAGAGAGTGTTAATTTGTGCAATGATAACCTACCAGCAATGTTAAGATGATTTTTTAATATATTAATGAGTACATTACAATATAAATGTATTAGAATGAGTACATGATTATTTATGGGCTTAAAAACAAAATGCAAGCAATCAGAATATTTTACCTGGTAAGAATGCCCAATGTAAACATGAAACATATGCCATTACCTATATTGTGCTGTGGTACAGTTATGGAGGCCCTTCATAATGCAGAGGTCAACTGCCTGCTCTGCCTATAGTTAGCAGTGGCCCTATAGTATGCAGTGTTTAATAAACAGCTGTTTTACTCAATTTTTCTGAGGTGAAATCCAGTGCAGTCCCGTATCGTGATGTGTATCGTATCGTGGCCTCTGTATCGTGTTACGTATCGTATCATGACTTTGCTGGTGATACACAGCACTAATAAATACTATACTAAAATAAAATGCATAAAAAGAACAGTTATTTATTTTACAGTATTATTGTAATAGATTTAGTTTAATTTTTGTGTTCCTGTGGCTCAGTGGTAGAACATTGCGTTAGCAGTGCAAAAGGTCGTGGGTTCGATTCCCAGGGAACACACATACTGATAAAAAAAAATGTATAGCCTGAATGCACTGTAAGTCGCTTTGGATAAAAGCGTCTGCTAAATGCATAAATGTAAATGTAAATGTTTTACAAATTAAATATTAAAATATATTAATAACAGTAATTATTACTGTTTTGTGGTCTTAAATTCCTTGAATTATAAAACAAATCACCTATTTTCCAAATAAAAATAAAAACTGATTTGCAAATTTGATGTATTGTCGTGTTATATTTTACTATTAAAAATCACCCTTTTTTCCAAAATAAGAAACAATTAGACCCATATTACAGAATAATAATTGAATAGTTAGCAGACAGTTGTTTTGCTCCAAAAAGTCTGCCTAAATTAGGCAAATTGTTTTCTGATTTTGTTGTGCATGTTTTTAATTCTATTAAAAATTCTAATTTTGTGTAAGACAGTTTTGAAAGTTTAAAAAATACCAAAAATAAATAGAATATAATGGTAAATAGAAATTAATAATTTATTTCAGATATTTAGTGGAGTTTATATTGAACAATTTTGACTAGCATGCTCAAATTTTAGACTTAAATTCCCAGGTTACTCCTTGCTTTATGTCATGCATAATATACTGTATTGTTCTTCTCACCAGAGATCGGTCCGCCTCCTCATCACCACCCAAACCAGAGGATTCCTCCTCCCGGGTTGTCTGATCCTCCTCCGTGGGGTGGAAACCAGCATCCTGAATTCGGACCGCCTCCTCACGGCTTTAATGGTCAGGCACCCCAAATGCGGCGGCAGACCCCATCTCATGTCAGTCAGGACGACCCCAGCCTGGTGCCTAACGTGCCCTACTTCGACCTTCCCGCCGGACTCATGGCGCCGCTTGTGAAGGTGATCTCACATTCTACGTTGGCTGGGAAAGTAGATGTTTGTTTTGTCAGTCTTGCTTTAAATGTGACATTAAGCTTTCTCTTTAACAATAGCTTGAAGATCATGATTATAAGCCTCTGGACCCCAAAGACATCCGTCTGCCACCCCCAATGCCTCCCAGTGAACGTCTGCTGGCCGCGGTGGAGGCGTTTTACAGCCCGCCGTCCCACGACAGACCCAGAAACAGGTGAACACCTGTTATGTGACTGTTCTGAGTTTGTAGTTTTGTTGGTTGTTTTTATTTAATACTTCAGTTGTAATGATTAAAAATGATTGTTTTTCCAGTGAGGGTTGGGAACAGAATGGTCTGTACGAGTTCTTCCGGGCCAAAATGAGAGCGAGGCGGAAAAAGGAACAAGACAAACGCAACAGGTGGGGAAGAAATGAACTGTTTTAATGTATTCTAACAAAAACTAAAACCTTTTCATGAGTTGAAATAAAGCTGAAATAAAATTAAATGTAAATAATAGATAAAAAAGCTTAAACTAAATAACAATTACAAGTGCCTTTGCATCTCACTTAAGTTGAATGCTGAAATTAAGTCTAAAACTAAAAAAACTTACTAGAACTACAAACAAGGAAAACACTCAAGAATAAAAAACAAGAACACAACAAAATGAATAGAACTAAAATGAAAGCTAATTCAAAATATTAGTGAATACTATAATAGTATACAAAAAATACTAAAACTGAAATAAAAATAAATATAAAACCTAATTTAAAAAACAACAAAACAAACTTAGTGAATCTAAAATTAAAATGAAAGCTGAAAATATAAAAAGACCTAATCACAATACTATAATAGTATACTAAAATTGCTAAAACTAAAACTGAAATAAAAATATACTTAAAAAAAAACAATTGATAAAACTTTAACATTATACTGAAATCTGAAAATCTAAATATTAATACCATAATAGTAAACTAAAGCTGAAATAAAATAAAAACTAAATTTACTTAATTTAAAACATTAATAAATCCTATAATGGTATACTAAAATTACTAAAACTGAAATAAAAACAAAATATAAAAAGCCTAATAAAAAAACAAAATATTAATACCATAATAGTAAACTAAAGCTGAAATAAAATAAATACTAAATATAAATACAATAAATGATTAAGCTAATAAAAAGGACAAAAAATATCAAAACAAAAAATTACGAAAATAAAATTTAAAACATTAATAAATCCTATAATGATATACTAAAATGACTAAAACTGAAATAAAAACTAAATATAAAAAGCCAAATACAAAATTAGTAAAACTTAGACTAAAATTAAAATGAAAACATAAAACTAAGATATTATAAAATATTAATAAATACTATTACAGTATACTTCTAATACTAAAATAACACTTGAATTCAGATGCGACCAAACAAAAGTCATTCCCATTGTTTCCTCAGTAATATTTCACGTGATGGTTTTTTTGTCAGCACCCGAGGGAGTCCTTCACGCAGTCGGTCGCGCAGCCGAGGACGATCCACGTCACGCTCCAGCTCCAGGTCCTCCAAATCCTCTCGCTCCCGATCCCGATCTCGCTCTCATTCTCGCTCCTACTCCAGATCTCGCTCCAGGTATCCCCCCCCCCCAAAAAAACAATCTGCTAATATTTAAACCATTTTTTCCAGCCACACAAAGTTGTTGAACACATTTTTGACTTTCTCCCGTAGGAGCAGGAGTCACTCCAGATCCAGGTCCCGAAGTCGCTCCCGCTCCAGATCTCGCTCCAAGTCACGATCTCCAGACAAGCATCGTCACGCTGCAAAATCACGCAGTCCAACGCCACCGTAAGTCAAGCTACTTTTGTTACACAAATCCAGTTCGAATTTGAAAAGCTGATTTTTGCTTTGTAATCTGTATCTGCATTTTCACAAGGGTTTATTTGGAATAGTTATTACTATCAGGATTTCATTTATTTTTATTCTTAAATGTATGTAATTTTACATAATTTTTTACTCATTAGGGGCTCCTAAATTGAAATCTATTCCCATCCTATGAAATCACATTAGAATGTCTATTGTTGTATTTTTAGTGACAAATTTTCTCCACATTTATTTTGACCTTTATAAGTTGCATGGCCTTTTATTCAGATTGCAGTGTCTGTGATTTATTTTTTTTCCACATTTTTTCCACTTTGACCTTAATAAGTCAAGTTTTGTGACTAAAGCTACATTTTTTGTTGCGTTGCATGATAAAAATGATAAACAATTATAATTGGTGGTATCACAAAATTTATCAAATTCAAATTGTGATTTAGCATAATGTTGACATGAAATACGGCCTCTCTGCAGCTCCACATCTGGTTTGGGTTCAGGCCCTGCTGCGTTACCAGCCGAACTCAGGCTGGGCGAAGAAAACAAGGGCCATCAGATGCTCATGAAGATGGGTAAGTGATCAATGAACACCGCATGAACCAATCTCTCTGTTGATCCAGCAATAATTCTCTACATGTTCATCCTGCAGGCTGGAGCGGATCAGGAGGTCTTGGTGCTAAAGAACAGGGCATTCAAGACCCCATCAAAGGAGGAGACATCCGGGACAAGTGGGACCAGTATAAAGGAGTGGGAGTCACACTGGATGACCCGTACGTGAACTACAGGCGAAACAAAAGCTACAACTTTGTCGCAAGGATGAAAGCACGAGAAAAAGGTATTCATGTTTTTGAAAGAGACCTTAATGTTAGTAAAAGCCTGTTTGCCAAGTGAAACATCACTAATATTGATGATAATACTTAGGGTTAATAGTTTGAATAAACCCCTAAGCCTAAGTATTGAACTTACTATTAATTATAACCAAATATGAATGTTTTATCTTTGTTCATCCTCAGTAAGCAGAGACCCCCAGGAGCCCTCCAGCACAGAGTGATCACCCATCACACGTGGTCTTTTTTTTTTTTTTTTACTGTAGATGTCATAAAGCTGTTTTCACATTCGTTTGGACGTTTTGTCGTAAAATGCATCATATTGTAACTCAGAAGTGTCATTGCAAGCGCTTCCTTTGATTAATCTGAGACTCTGTACAAGCAAAATAAAGATGTTTTAAAAAGGGCACAGTGTTTATATAAACATTTCATTTATGCATGAATGATTGAAGTGAAACACAATGAACAGATGCTGAAAAATGCTGGTTTAATTAGGCACGCTATTGCATGAACAATGATTGAAACGTTTTGGATATTTATAATCTATGGATGATGCATCCAAAACATTGATCATCTGTTTATTCAACTGTAATGATAGTCTCTCATTTCCTGTAGAACGTCCTCTAAAGCATCTTCAATACTCCATTTGGGATGGCCTGTGAGTGCGAATAAACTATGAAAAAAAAAAATCCTGTTAGCAAACACTGAAGATATCTTAAAAGATATACTATATAAATAAGAATTTATATATATAAACTTGATACAACTTATACAAATGTCTAAGCCTCACAGCCTCATCTTCATCCCTCGTCAAATTTTTACCTCTTTAGTATCCTCTAGTGTGGTGTATCTGTAATCAGCAGGTCCCAGTGACTCGATCACTGATGTGTAGTGACGTCTGGTGGAGTCGATGAATGCTCTAGTAAGGTCCAACTGCTGCCGCAACATGTCGTTGAGAGCAAAAACGGCAGGACTGTATGCCGTCCAGCCTGAAGCATTGAAAATAATGAACTAGTAAAATCATTTTCTCAGTGACTGAAATGTTCTGATTCTTAATAACCACCTAAGATGTGTATATGTTTTCAAGGTTCCGGATCATTCAGACGTAAATCGTGTAGTTCATATTGTATACTTACTCTCAATGGCTTCAGCGCTGACTGTATGACTGGCTATTGGGGTGGGGTCCACGTACGTCATGCCCACCGACGGACCAACAGCAGCCATGCCTGAAAAAATTATCAATATAAATGAGTGGATCTCACAAAACCATTTTTCCAGGTTTTTTGCATTACGGTACTGAAGTATCAGATAATGTAAACCTACCAGAAGACCATGTGTAAGTTAGTCCATCTGTCTGTACCGCAACTTCCTTTACATGATGGTCAGGACTGGGTCCATGTGTGACTGTTGCATTGGATGAGCTAGAACTCGAGGAAGAGTCTGAGTTGTGACGGGATGACGATGATTGTGATAAAGTATGGTCATCGTCGTCTCCATCCTGGGATTTGTATGTGCAGTGCTGGGCATCGCTGACCAGTGAGGCATCTTTGTCTTTATCTGTGAGACTTTCGGAGATCTCACTGGCACTCATCTCAGATGGGATCTCGCTCTCAAAATCACTCTCGTAGGCAACAGAGGCGTCTTCCGGTGTGGGTGGTGAAGCAACTTTTGAGATGTTGGATGACTTCTTGTTACTATCTTCTGTTCTGGCTTGTGTTTCTTTCTGAGTAAAAACAATGTTTTTCCATTAAAAAAAAAATACTTATGTAAATTATGCTCAGAAATGACATTTTAACGCACCTTTTCTTGTGAGATTTCAGCTGCTTCAGAAGGTATAGGGGCAAGATCATCCAGTGTCATTACGTTCAGTTTGAAATCTGGGGGAAATCATCAAGAGAGAAAAATGTACTTCAAACACTTGGGTGATCAATTCTATTTAACAATAGTTAAGAACAGTTTCAGATGATTGCTAGATTTTGAATCCACAGGTGTTTTACCATCCGATGCTGCACTCCTCTCGCTCAGAGTATCATCAGAATCAAGTGCTGCAGCAACAGGAAAGAGATCGTCCAAAGACCGGATCTCACTGTGATCCGTTTCAGAGGACACTGAATGTTCAGTAAACTGGACCATACGTGACTCAGGCCTGCTGGGGGGAGGGGAAAGACTTTGATGGTTGAAACCTTTGTGTCCTTCGGGAGTTGGTGAAGGTACGGTGGACTTTTCACTGCTCTTCTTGTATAACTGGAAGAAAAAAAAGTCAAACGGATTTAGAAAGACAATAAGGTGACTAAACTGTGGTTAACCAACTCTTAACTCTTCTAATACCTTTTTAACTGGTTGAGGACTCTTCTGCCTCACTGCATTTTGCAAGGAACCTTCTGATAAGCTAAAAGAATCTCCTAGAAGTCTTCGCATGTCCTGTTCATCGCTGTCTAAACTGTCTCTCCTTTCTTTACGTTCATTCAGACCAGACGTTCTCTCAGGAACCTTCTGCTCTTGAGGTGCCGACACGGTCCTCTTCTTTAGAAAGTGACTCCCTGTCATGCTCAGATTGCTGCTGGACTCGACGGATAAGCGCGTCTCTTGTGGTTCGGAGAAGTTTGTATGTATACTGGGGCTGTCGTTTTTGCTTTTCTGGTTTCTGATGCGGTTCTCGATGAGCGCTAGTCTACTCAAAGCTGCGCTTTGTGAACTGTGTTGAGGTATGAACTTAAATTCATCCGGTCCAGCAGGACTTCCTGTAGGAGCAGATGACAGTCTATCACCAGTGGCATCTTTGGAAGTCTTCTTCAGAAATCGGCTCCCGCCACCCAAGCCGAAACTCTCCAATGTTGTCGTTTTCACAGGGTCCTGGTTTTCACTCTCTGATGGTGAAAAGACGTCATTCAGGTCCTGGAATTGCATCTGCTTAGATGGTGACATGTATTTTCCAGGGTTTTCCTGGGTAAATAAAAGTTATTGCAAAACATCACAAACATTTAATAACAGAATGGGGTAAGAAACAAAATCTCCACACATCCCAATGGTATTTTTTAAAATCAATTTAATTAGCATATGTGACCCTGCCTGTGAAAACCCAGCTAATTTACTATTTTCTGCATAAAATCATCCTTCATAAGGTAAAGAACATTCTGTGAAAATGTAACCTTGATATCTTTAATATTGACCGAGTAAGACCATGTCAAAGATTGAAATCATAGTGAAATGAATGGTTGAAATCAAACTTTGATGCTCATCTCATCATAAGATTTTGAGACTTTAGCCTGGATTTCAAAGACAGGGTCACATATTCTATTATAGCACTAACCTTTGTTACAAAAACGATAAACAGCATTAAAATACTTCATTATTTGTAAAAAAGTTTAGAAAAGCCACGTTACCTACAACAGTGGACTAAAACAATGGCTAATTAGCTATTAAGCATTATAAATAGCTGATAATCTTCTTTTTTAATGTTTTATTTGATCATTCAGTTTACACTACGGTACAACAGAAATGCAACACAATAATCAAGAAAACATGAACAACCAATACCATAGCTCAATATAGAAACATCATAAAGGAAAAAGTTGTACAGAATTATACAAATATATATATCAAATACAGTAGAAAATGTGTACAAATTGTACATATTCTGAGTGCTTTCTTGTTAACAGAAACTGAAATTGTGAGCAAATAATTGTAATAATCTCTTGTAATAATGCTACAAAATTGGAAAATGTACTTTAGTGAATATAGCATCTACATAAGAAGAATAAATAGCTGGTTTGTTTTTATGTAGACTTGTCATAACTGTTTAAAGCGAGTTACCAAAATGTAGATGGACCCAGTTTTAACCAGAAAAGTGAGACTGGTTATCTGCTAAACTAGTTCTTAACACAGTACCTTATGCAGCTGGCCCCAGAAACGTCTATTAAGAAAGTAAACATCGTTCCTCTTGATTTAATGTTGAAAGTATAATGTACTAACCACATCTCTTTTGTCTTTTGGTGTCGCTTTGTTTGAGACTCTCTGTCCAGACAGCTGAGCCTTCGCCCGGTCCAGAACTGAACTCTTTGGTCCTCCACGACTCCACATCTTGACTTGATAAACATCACCTGTTTGCTCAACTAGACACTACGCGAAGCTCGAGCACGTTCACCATGACAACGTCGCAAGCTTTGCGTCTTCACCGGAAGCGGATGAGGATCTTTTGGTTTTACTTCCTCGACTCGATTGTTTTTATTTTATATTTTAAACCATACACAGTTATTTTTGCGTCGAGTTTTATAGCGAACCTTCCTTTAAATATAGCAAATGAGACATGAGAGAAAAATCCTTGCATTTATTTATATTTAATTATTATTTGTATTTTATTAATAATGATATTGTATCTCCCTCTAATGACACACATGTACATTTGGTGTTTGTTTTCATTTAAAGACACGAGAAAAGAAAAGGTTCAGGTAGGAATCAAGCACATCAGTCATTAAAGGTGCCGGTAGATGGAGAATTGTTTAGGCATACTTGAATAATGACTGTGAGGTAAGAGTCGGGATAATTAATATACACCCCCAATATTTGCATATGAGTGCATGTTGTAGGCCAGCCGGACCTGCAGCTATTGTCGAAACAAGCGAGGACAATATTGAAAATGGCAGATCATGGGTATAAATGTTTTGTTCCAGGCTGTTCAGGGGATGTGAGCACGCTCCATACCCTTCCCACAGAAAAGAGATGTCAACAGGCATGGTTGATGTTCATCTATAACAGGATACCGCAGCAGTTCAATGCAAAGTTGTTAGTTTGCTCTGCCCATTTCACCACTGACAGGTTTTCGAACTTGGGACAATATCAAGCAGGCTTCGCTCAGCGTTTGATACTGAAGAAGGGGGCAATCCCAACTATATTGCCATTACAACCTCTACCGCAGGCAGTAAGTAGTTATTTTATCCACTTCTTGACTGTTGAAGCCATTTCTGTTTAAATTGAAAGTTTCTTAGTGAGCTAAGTTATCAACATTAACCATAATTTACCCTGTCTGTGTTGTTGAGATGCTACTACAGTAACGTTAACCTTGGCTAACTAGCAAACACCAAATAACCAGCATAGATAACGAAATGTGACCCTGAACCACAAAACCAGTCATAAGGGTCAATTTTTCGAAATTGAGATTTATAGATCATCTGAAAGCTGAATAAATAAGCTTTCCATTGATGTTATGATAGGACAATATTTGGCTGAGATACAACTATTTGAATATCTGGAATCTGAGGGCGCAAAAAAAATCAAAATACTGTGAAAATCGCCTTTAAATTTGTTCAAATAAAGTCATTGGCAATGCATATTACTAATCAAAAATTAGGTTTTGATATATTTACAGTAAGAAATTTACAAAATATCTTCATGGAACATGATCTTCTTTACTTAATATCCTAATGATTTTTGGCATAAAAGAAAAATCAATAATTTTGTCCCATACAATGTATTTTTGGCTATGGCTACAAATATAAAAATACCCCAGCGACTTAAGGTTTTGTGCTCCAGAGTCACAAATAGTATGATGACCTATTTACCCTGCTGAAAAAACAATAGAACCCTGCCCAAAACACAATAGAAAATGTAATGGACTTAATGGTTACAATGGGAATTGTATTGGTTTTAATGGAAACTATAATGGTGTCTACTGGTATGTGATGGATTCTATTGGTGGGATGTTAAATCCTATTGGGAAAATGCCCAAAACACACTACAAAAAGGAATTTTGTAATAGTTTTACTTGAAAAAGCTAATTGTTCATAATGGTATTTTAATGGAAACCATTGGAATTTCTTTGGTTTCTATTTTTTCTTTTTCTTTTTTTTTAGCAGGGTACACTGAGGTTAATAATAATTCTTGCCTGTGTAGTCGTATACATCTACAAAATACAACTGGATATACATCTATGTCAATCTCTTTTGTCGGGAAGAATTATAATGTAGCCTATATTTCATCAACAAAACATAACTCAGGAGGTAACTAGGTTACTTACAGATAGCTCACTCACTCCTTCTAGCTAATGTGACCTTCTCTACCATAAGTTGAAACGATTGTCATTTGACAAGGCATGCACTCAATTTGTTAAAATATTTTAAGTTTGAGAACTGAAGTATGGTTGTTTTGCACGTTTGTATTTCAGAGTACATCACAGCTCCTGCGTACAAATGATGTAGGTTGCCAGACAGATGGTCCTAATGTTTTATCTAAGGCAACACAACTGTCTTTGAAAACAATGGGGTCCCACCTTCGAAGCAAAGGTAATGCTACTTATCTTTAAGTGCGTTTGTGCTGCGTTATAAGGACAGATTAATTGCGTTCTATTAATAATTGAAAGACAGCTGCAATTTGCAGTTCTATTCATAATCATCAGGATCCATCTGCGCTGATGGACAAAGAAGATGGCTTTGCCCAGTTATTGAAATCTTATTTGTGTTACCATTGTTTCCCTTACTAATTCTATTTTTTTTTTAACTATTAGGCGTGCAGGTGACAGTATCATCTCAAAGTGTGGCGGTAGACACCACAACTACTGCAATGTCATGGCCCACAATACAGCCATTTACATCGACACCAGTGAAGGCTGCAAGGCCAGCCAAAAGACCCCGTGTTGAATTGGAGGAGGATATGGAAATCGAGGATGCTTCCTCTGCAGTCACTGATTCACAAGATTCCACATATGATCCTGCAGTGCCTGTTACAACTGAGACAGAATCATCACAGGTTTTGTAAGTACAGTTATATTTCTCTAACAATTCCGAAATGTTTTTACTCAAACTGTAACATTTTCCAGGTTTTCACTAACAGGCACAATGTTGTTTCTTCGTTTTTGTTTTTTTCAGTGCCACATCATTGCCATTCCATAAGGACGCAAAGTTCATAGTTTTTGAAAAATGCCTCCTTAGCCTGTTCGAGAGTTGTCCTGTTTGCACCAGGGCTTGTAATGTCCGCCCACGCCGAAGAGGGACCTTCATAGCCGTTTACCAAAGGTGCCCTCACTGTGACTTCTTTAGACAGTGGAGGAGTCAGCCTGTCATTGGCAGCACCCCTGTGGGCAATCTTCAGTTGTCTGCTGCCATCTATTTCAGTGGAGCTTCCTTTCTGAAGATGCAAAAGGTATCGTATCCTTTGTACACACCAAATTAGTCAAAGCTAGACAGGACAACTAATTTTATTTTATGTATTTATTTTTTCAATTATTTTAAAAGGTGTTCAGGGTGATGTACCTGAAAACGCATGCATATGATGCTTTTAGAAGGCATGCCAGGACATACCTTGAACCTGCTATCATCCACAAGTGGAATGAGGACCAAAATTTGCAACTGCACTACCTGAGCCAGAACAAGAATGTCATTCTCTGTGGTAACATGCGAGCAGACTGGCCAGGTGCACATTATTATTTAAATTTATCTTGCTACTTAATCAACTAGTATGCATTGCACAAGGCCATATAAATTGTGTCTTATATGTAACTCTGCTGTATTTCAAAATGATTAGTAACTTTTTTTGTAATTGCAGGACATTCTGCAAAGTATGGGAGCTACACCATGATGGGCTTGCAGACCAACAACATTGTAGACATACAGATGGTGCAGGTATTTGAAAATATGTGGACTTCAGCCGCAGACTATGGAGAAGATACTCTTGTTATGCACAACTATTTAAAAATTGCAAGTACACTACTTATTGAATGTCATGTCGGCAGTTGACACCTTTGTCTGTAGTATCAATTTGTGACAAATCTGTTCATATTTCAGATAGAATATACAGCATACATAACTTTATCACCAATTTTTACATAGAGCGGAAGAGACTTCTACTTTTCATACGCGCTTCATAATATATATAATTCATGGAAATATTACATTTGATGTTTGTGTGTTTGTACACAGAGCAACGAGGTAGGGGGAAGCTACCACATGGAGAAGGAGGGCCTAAGAAGAAGCTTGGATCGCCTGGAGGAAAGCGGTGTAAAGTTGGACTGCATTGTCACTGACCGTTGCCCCCAGATACAAAAGTTCCTAAAGGATCGTAAAATCATCCACTATTATGACGTCTGGCACATGGTGAAAAGTAATGCTTGCATCTTGTTTGACAAAATCCATTTCAGATATTCATGGTTGGAAGTACCTATCCATACTTCTGCAGAAGCTTACTGCATCAGCCTTTTTCAATCTGTGATATGTTTTGCCTGTAAATGTTACTTCATTAGGATTGTCAAAGAAGGTGGAGAAAATTTCCAGAGAGAAGGACTGTAGTTTGGTGAAGAAGTGGCATAAGAGCATCACCAACCACCTGTACTGGTCTGCCACTAGCTCTGATTCAGTACCAGAGAAGTTAGCCAAATGGACCTCTATCATCAACCACATTCAAGACATTCACACACATTCTGACCCAGCGTACCCTAGGTGTCAACATGAAGAAAAGTCGTCTAAGGACCGTAGCAAGTGGTTTCAACCAGGTGTGTAACCTCAATGTGTTATTTGCATAAAACACTCATAAGCATGTGGGGCATGTTACGTAAATCCTCCAATATTCATGTGTTGTAACAATAACATTACACCGATTTCCCCCAAGGTTCGAGAGCACTGAACAGGCTACATAAGGTCCTGATAAACAAGAGAGTCCTTTCAGATGTGGAGAAGCTCAGCCCACATTACCAGACATCAACCGTGGAGTCTTCAAACAAAAATGTTGTCTTCCCCTTCATCGGAATGCTATGCAGGTATGTCTTCTCCCTCACAACTTGAACATAGGTCAGAACACAACACATAAACAGGTAAGTGTGAAAGGGGGCACACTGATGTTTTCTGTCTAGGGGAACTGGTTTTGGGTTGTGGAGGTGTGAATCATGAACACTGCAATTGAATTTGGGGCTGTTCTAACTAAAAGACCTGAAGTGAAGTGCCTTTCAGTTAGATTTTACAGTTTATGTATGTAATGTGGGGTTTTGTTTCATGTTCTTGTTTTCATGTCTTTTATTTTGAAGTTTAGTTATGGTTCCGGTTTGTCATGCTTCCCTTGCCCTCATGTCTTCATGCTATTGGTTCCCTTGTTCAATGTGTCATGTTCTGATTGGTTGTATTAGTCATGTGTCTTGTCCCCATTGGTTGGTTCTTGTCACGTGGTCCTCTTTGTTTGCTATAAGTAGCCATGTTGTTGCCTTTGTCCCTTGTCGTGTATTGATGTTGTAACCCGCTGTCGGTGAGTCTAGTCTGTTCATGCTATGCCATGTCTGTCCTAAGTCAAGTCTATCCTAAGTCAAGTCTATCCTAAGTCAAGTCTGTTCTAAGTCAAGTCAAGTCTCGGATTATGATTGTATTTTGGATATCACCATTGTAAATAAACTGCACTTGGGTTCATCACTACGCTCGCCTTCAGTGGACTTCTCATTACAACGTAATGGTATAGTTTTATTGTATTGTAAAATTTTATTTTGAGTACTTACGTATTTTAAGGGGTTAAATAGAAACGTTGACGTACTGAAAATGGCAATATGACCAATTTTTTGTTTTGTTTATCTTGTGCTTTAGGTTGTACCTTGCAGCAATGCACTTCAATGAGAATGCTGTCCGGCCACAAATGACAACATCTAAAGGGAAACTTGTGTACAAGCTTCTCTTTCCAAAGGCCAAAAAGGGAGGACATACGGTCAAACCAGTACAGACAGAGCCAACATTTTGTAAGTTTTTCCAAAAAATATTTATTTTAAACAATACTTACAAATGTGCAAATAAATAAAAAGAACTTATCGTACTTCACAGGCTATGCCATCAACTTGATGGACAGTGTTTTTGAAGAAGTTGTCCATGATCCCCTTCCATATCTGGATGCCGTACAGCGGATTCCTGTTTTATCTGTACAGAATTCCTTACACGGAGGAAGCCGTTGCTGAGCATGTCGCGTTTCAGTCGGGGGGGGAGGGGGAGGGGGGATTCTGAATCCGACATATTGCCCTGCAGCATCAGGAAACTCCCTTCGTATGCGCAGCACCACACATGAAGGGATGACGACACAAACATTTCGTCCAAGGAAACCCCAGCACCAAATGTCTGCACTGCCTGCAGGGACAGACGGAGAGGAGAGGAAAGCACATATTGTTTGTTTTAGTATTTTATTTGTTAACAGGTTATTTATTGGGTCATGTTTGTATGATTTTATTGAGGGACAATAAAAGTGTCACATCAATCTGTCATTAGTGCATGTTTCTTCATTTCTAACATAGATCAGACAGTATGGCTGTGCAATGCACTGAACACATAATGTAATATGGATATAACCGAGCCGATTTCTACCTGCACAACATGTAACAACTGTGTGAGATTGGCCTTACCTTGCCATCCTCTGAGTCTCAAACGCCCATGGTCAGTTCTGTATACGTTCAATGCATTTTGCAAAGAATATATATTTAAGCACACAGGTTCAAGGCTGGGATGATCTGTCATGCATGATATCTCGTAAGGAACTTGGCTCATTCTTCTTGTGACCTGCAAAAGGAAAAAGAAAACATCATGCCATTGTTATTTACAGTAATCTGTCATACTTTTGAAGTAGCAGAAAACACACACATGGGTTGAAAATTTCTATCCAGTGTAGTGAAATACTTGTGGTATTTCCCTGCAACATATATTTTCTGTCTCGAGGGCCATGCGTGCACAATTTCCACAAGTTCACCTATAAAAAAAGATATTTATAGACCTTAATGTAAGTTTATGTGTTACTAATAGGTTAAGACGGTAAGTCCTAATCACACTACAGCAGTAGTAAACATGATAATGACTATAATGTCATGGAAAAGTGGCTTCTACACCTTACTTTGATTGACTAAATTAATCTACATGACATTAGGCTACTCTAAATTCTTTACAAACAACACATTTATGGGCTGCCCAGTTCGCAGTTTAGAGTTGTTGATACAAAGTGAAGAAGTTATCATTGTAATATCATATGGTGACACATTAAATCAATTACCATGTTGTTACAATGCTCAAAACAAAGTTGTGACTGCTGACGTTATGAGTTTACGTGCAAAGTTAATGCTATATGCTAGGCTAGCTAATGTTTTGGTTGAAGTTCTACTATTGACGTTATAGTTACGTTTTGTGGCTTATTACTGAAACCCCCCCCCCCCCCCACGAATTTATCATGCACAGTATAATCAGATGACTGACTTTGAAACCGGCTACATTTTCTGTAAAGATAATAGGCTTGTACTAATAGGGGAATGTTTATTTGCAAACGCTAGCACTGCTAATGCTGGAGCTTGAGCTCTTGAAGCTCCGACCTCTTCTCCAGGAGCAACAGCTCATTTGCATTTAAAGCAACATACTCAAAATCAGCGCGTTTGGGCTCATACCCTAAAAGTGGCAATGTTAACAAGCTATAAACATTTATCTGTGTGGTATTTTGAGCTAAAACTTCACATAGTCTACAAACACTGGGGATATCAGAGACTTATGTTACATCTTGTAAAAAGGGGCATAATGGTCCCCTTTAAGTAACTGGGATCTTTCTGACTGACCAGTATCCTCTGCTCTGGCTTTGACCTAAAGCAATAATGCCTATAGGGTAATCTTTTATTTATCATTTCATTATCAAATCATTGTATTAAAGGGGCCATGACATGAAAAATTACCCTATCGGCATCATTGCTTTAGGTCTAGGTTTCTCCAGAAGAAAAGACCAAGGTCGCAACTCGCATGTGCTTCAACTAGAGTTTCACAAGTTATTTTGATCAGATTCACCAAAGTCTACAGTGAAATGCCTCGTTATGACATCAATTTTTTCTCATTAAGACCAAATCTCACAGGTAGCCAAATATGCAGATACGCATCTCTAAACCAACACTCATGCAAAATTTCACTCATGCATTTCAATTCACTTTGAAATGCAAGATCAGCAAAAGTTTGCTGATTTTTTTATCTCATAAAGGAAACTGTGATAGAATTTTAATCCTGTTGAGAGAAGATTCAACCACATAAAAATCACAGTTCAGTAATGTTTCAGATCAGTCATATTAAATATGCTCTTTTATATTTATATCATATGTTGAGGAATATCACGCGAGCAAGAGTGCTGTTTTCTCGAATATCAGCATGAATGCAAATGTGATATTGGTTTTATGCAACAGTTCAACAAACAAGAAGTTAATTCTTTAGCATCTTCGTATCAGTTCACAGTGAATCCAGTGAACTCCATCTCTACTGTGAGTTGAACATGCATTTGGGAACGCAACATGTCCCAGTTACACATTATTCTTATATTAGCATCATTTCCAGCATTTTTCTGGAAACAGGTTTGAGTCCACGTTAAAGTCAGTGAACAGACTTTTTACTCTGTTCAAGTTGGACACTGAAAATGTGTGAGCTCTTAATTTTAGACCGCTAAAGTGGGAAACACTGTAGTCATGGCGCTAGTTTGATAAACCGTTTGTAAGCTTTAATCACTGAACACATGCAGACTCTTTTGGCTGAGCTAGAGCGTCCTTGTTAATTTAGCCACTCATCCGCTATTAGATTCCATACAGGCCCAGAATTCATTTGAAAATGTAAGATCAGCAAAAGCTTTTTGATTTTCATGATGATAAAGGAGACGGACGTGTGAACGGAAACCTTGGGGTCACAACCAGATATATATCACAGTTCAGTCGTGAGTGTTTTCAGTCATTTCAAGTGTCACTGTCGTGGGCTTTTCAGTGAATCAACAAGGAAAATGTTTCTTAAATTAGTTTTGCTCAGTTTGTGTTTGTGGCATCTGGTTGGTGAGTTATTTATTTATTTTACATCTTCAGTTGATGCTGTTTTGTCTCAGAGTCATGGAGATGTAGCATTCATACTGTCAAATCAAACAAAACAAAACCTTTTGGTATGTGACATGCTCTTAATGATGAAACATTTACTTGCTATTTGCCTTATTTCTCTTAAATATGATGATGGTATTATTATTTTGTGTTGGCTAATTTCCATATCGTAAAGCCCTAGTTTTTTGAGAGCAGCATATGTTACATCTCATTTGCTCACAGAGACTTGCAGTGAGCAGGAGGTCGCAGGGACATCAGGTCACACTGCTTCATGGACTTAAACATTTGCTTAAGCATTCTGTGACCTTTGTATCTTTTTATTTATCGCAGTGGGATCTTATGCAGATTTTTCAGAGCAAACAACCCAGCAAACTTCCCCTGCAAGCACAGATGCAGGAATCCCTTTTTTTCAGACAGGTATCTAAAATCTACTTTCATTTAGTGCGGTTTGTGCAGAATGTTCTTCACTTCACTTTTATATGAAAAAAAATGTTTTTGTGAAGTCTTCATTGAAATTAATTTATTTTAAAGCTTTAATGTGACAAACCCTGTGTTTTTCAGTGATGGAGGGAGATTCAGTCACTCTACACTCTGGTCGTACTTATCTGAATGATGATTGGATTCAGTGGTGGTTTATGAATAAAAACATAGCTGAAATCAATGTACCGGGGGCAGATTCACTGTATATGATGATGTTCTTGATGGGAGATTCAGAGACAAACTGAAGCTGGATCATCAAACTGGATCTCTGACCATCACAAACATCGCAACTCAACATGCTGGAGTCTATGAACTAGAGTACAACACTATGAGCAGGCCTTCTTTTTATCTTACTGTCTACAGTGAGTTAAATATAATTTTCACCTGTTTTATTTATTACTGCTTTAAAGATGATATAAACATATTTTATATAGATGTTGTTTTATTCTACTTAGCCTATTCTTTTTACATTTATAGCATCTAAGTTTATTTTTAACTTTCTACTGTATCAGATGTTTTAAAAAGCTCTACTTTTGATCAGTCTTGGTTCCTCTCAATGTTTCTTCCTCGTCTGCTTGTATATCTTCATTCATGCTCATTATTCTCTCATGTTTTCAGCTCGTCTGCCTGTTCCATGTCATCAGCAGTAACTCTTCACAATGTTCTTCAATCTCAGTGAGTATTATTATGTTCTGCATGTGTGATAAGATGATTTAAGCCTTTTCAGACTCTTCAGTGTGGATAAGTAATTAGTCTTGATTTGCTTGACTTAACGGAGTTCACTACTTGTGTGTTTTGCATCTGTCAAACTGTTTGCTGATCGTCTGAACTTTGCCTGTCCCTGGTTTTGAAATGTAGGATCAGAAAAACCCTGTTGATTTTCATGATTTAAAAGAGGATGGGTGAATGAGCGTAAACTGTGATTGAGGTTAGGGGCGGATTCGCACACAACAATATAATATCACGTAATGTTTCAGATCAATCTCAGTGCTGTCAAATTTAACAAACAACTCTAGTTATATGACATGCTTTTAGTAATTACACAGATATTTGGTAGCTATTTAGCTGTATTTTCTTAAATATGATGACGGTGTTCTTCAGTGTTGGCTAATTTCCATGTCGTGAAGCCCTAGTTTAGATACTCGGACCTTGTGCTGTATTTTGAGAGCAGTAAATTGATGAAACCTTTGGCCTTTGGATGGACACAGAAAGGATATGAGACTTAAACTGTCTGGAGTTGAAAGCAGTCCTTCTAGCTCTCCAGTGTTTTTACATGCATCAATTCTCATCCCCTCATGTTGGCAAATGCTGTGTCAGTTCTAAATGTCCTTTATATTAAACACTGAAGCTCAAACAGCAGCAGCTTTAGTTTCAGTCGTGACGTGATTCTCATCTGAAGTAAAATTGTTTTCTGTGTGTGATGTTGTGTGGAGCTCAAATCAACTTCAGTTCCTGCATCAGGAAATCAGTTTTATTCAAAATCACCACAAACATACACTTATTAATCCACACACCAGTTTGCTTCTGCTGTGTCCATATGATTGTTTTGGATATTATTATTAGCAAATATACATTTTAATCTGTATAAAGTTTCTTTTTTTTGTCTGCAGGTGTGTTTGGTTATGATGCAGTGAAGTCAGTGACAGTGTTGGAGGGAGATTCAGTCACTCTAAACTCTGGTGTTACTGAAATACAGACACATGATCTGATAAAGTGGACATTTGGAAGTCCAAAGACTCGTATAGCTCACATTAATAAAGAGGCTGGAAGTTTCTCCACATATGATGGTCCTGATGGGAGATTCTATCATATGTTAAGGAACATCACATGAGCGAGAGTGCATTTTTTCTCGAATATCAGCATGAATGCAAATGTGATATTGGTTTTATGCAACAGTTCAACAAACAAGAAGTTAATGTCTTCTTTAGCATCTTCGTATCAGTTCACAGTGAATCCAGTGAACTCCATCTCTACTGTGAGTTGAACATGCATTTGGGAACGCAACATGTCCCAGTTACACATTATTCTTATATTAGCATAATTTCCAGCATTTTTCTGGAAAAAAGCATGTTAAAGTCCAAGTCAGTGCAAAAACTTGCTACACTGCTCAAGATGGACACTGAAAATGTTTGAGCTCTTAATTTTGGACTGCCAAATTGGGAAGACTGTAGTCATAGCGCTAGTTTGATAAACCGTTTGTAAGCTTTATTTTCTAATCACTGAACACATGCAGACACGCTTTTGGCTGAGCTAGAGCGTCCTTGTGTAATTTAGCCACTCTTCTGCTATTAGATTCCATACAGGCCCAGAATTCATTTGAAAATGTAAGATCAGCAAAAGCTTTTTGATTTTCATGATGATAAAGGAGACGGATGTGTGAACGGAAACTCTGACTGGGGTCACAACCAGATAAATATCACAGTTCAGTCGTGAGTGTCTTCAGACATTTCAAGCATCACTATCCTGGGCTTTTCAGTGAACCGATGAAGAAAATGTTTCTCAAATTTGTTTTGCTCTGTTTGTGTTTGTGGCATCTAGATGGTGAGTTTGAAATGTGTTTTTACGGCTTCAGTTGCCTCTGTTCTGGTAAATTACTGGTTAAATTAGTCAGGGAGGATTAACATTCACTGTTGTTCTCATTCAGAAATGATTGAACTGTGATTTTACTGAGATGAAGTTTAAATTCAAGTCTTTACTGTTATTAGGGATTGATTAAAGAAAACAATTATGAAGCTCAAATACCCAACAGCATTAGTTTTAGTATTACTCTTAGCTAAATGAAGATAATTGTCCATTTTGATTTATTTCTCAATTTTAATTCTTTAGTTATTGGTCCATATAGAGAATATCTATATTACTTGTTTAATGTAGCATCCTTTGTGCTGCTTCAGAACATTATTTGCATCACATTTAAATGATTAAAAAGTATACTTTAGTAAAGCTTCATTAAACCAACATCAAGCTTTAATCTGTGATCAACTCTCCAGGTGTGTTTGGTGATGGTCTGACAGTGTCAGTGATGGAGGGATATTCAATCACTCTAAACTCTGGTCTTAGTGAAATGAGGGATGATGATCTGATTCTGTGGGTGTGTTTAAATAAATTCACTTTAATAGCTGAAATCAATAAACGGGGTGACAGCATGACTGTGTATGATGATGTTTTTGATGGGAGATTCAGAGACAGACTGAAGCTGGACAAACAAACTGGATCTCTGACCATCACAAACATCACAACTGATCATTCAGGATTTTATGAACTACAGATCAACCGTATGAAGAAGTTTTTCGTTCTCACTGTCTATGGTGAGTTAAATATTCGTTTCAAATGTTTTATTGTTTAATCATCACAAAGACACAATTTTTCATCCACACGCCATTTTGCTTCTGTTGTTTTATGATATTATTTTGAATGTAAACTTCAAGCTTCTCTTAACTAAAACCCCGTTTCTGTTTGTTCTTCAGGTGTGTTTGGTGATGAAATGAAGTCAGTGTCAGTGATGGAGGGAGATTCAGTCACTCTAAACTCTGGTCTTACTGAAATAAGGGATGATGATGTGATTCTGTGGAGGTTTGTAGATGCTTTAATAGCTGGTATCATCAAAGTGGCTAACATCTTCAGTGTATATGATGACAATGGGAAATTCAGCAACAGACTGAAGCTGGATCATGAAACTGGATCTCTGACCATGACAGACATCAAAATTACACATGCTGGACTTTATAGACTTCAGACCAACAGCGTGAACAAGAGTTTCATTCTCACTGTCTGTGATGGTAAACGTGTTTTACCTGTTTTATTTTTATTTCAGTCGATATCCTCGGTCTGACACATTGTGCAGTTGTGCTTGAATCCGGTTTGTGGTTGCCTTCCTTTCTGTCTTTCTCCCATTTCACTTCATTTCTACTCTTCATACCATACTGTATAAATGAAAGCAAAAGTGCAATGCAATGCAATGCAATAAAATAAAAATTAATTATTTAAAATAGCAAACTATTTCAGTGAACCATGTTTGGTGTTTGTTTTCCAGGTGTTGCAAATGCACTGATGCCAGTGTCAGTGTTGGAGGGAGATTCAGTCACTCTGAACACTGGTCTTACTGAAATGACAGATAATTTGATTCTGTGGACATTTGGAAATGAAAACACTCTAATAGCTGATGCATTGCCTGACAGATTCACTGTATATGATGATGTTCTTGATGGGAGATTCAGAGACAGACTGAAGCTGGACAATCAAACTGGATCTCTGACCATCACAAATACCAGACCTGAACACACTGGACGTTATAAACTACATGCCAAGCGTATGATGACGGTTTTTGTTCCTGTTGTCTATGGTGGGTTAAATATCTGTGTCACCTATTTTATGTTTTAATCGCCAAAACATTGAGATTATTAATCCACACCCCATTTTGTTTCTGTTTGTTCTCCAGGTTTTACAGATGCAGTGAAGTCAGTGTCAGTGATGGAGGGAGATTCTGTCACTCTAAACTCTGATCTTACTGAATTAGATGGTGATGTGTTTCAGTGGGTGTTCATAAACTCTTTAATAGCTCATATCAATGTAAAGGCTGACCACATTACTGTATTTGATTATAACGATGGGAGATTCAGAGACAGACTGAAGCTGGACAAACAAACTGGATCTCTGACCATCACAAACAGCAGAAATGAACACTCTGGACTTTATGAACTACAGATCTACAGAGAGGCCAAATCCAGGAAATTCAGTCTTACCGTCTATGGTGAGTTTAAGTTCGTTTGCATCTTTAAAGTTGATTTAAAGTTGATTTGAAGAAGTATCATATCGTTCAGATGTTTTGCTCTTAAAAGATCTAATTGATTTGTACATTAAAGGCATTTAGGTTTACTATTTAACTTTCTATATTTAAATGCTCTACTTTTGATCAGTCTTAAAAAACTAAATCAAGTTCAGTCATTCTGAACAGAAATGCTTATTTGATGAACATTATGAACTGAACATTATGAACTTAACAGAAATGAACATTAACCTTTTAAAACACTATTTTATCATTGTTTAAATTTTTTTATTTAGCAGTCAACCAATCATGAATTTGAATAGTGCAGCGATACGCAAATATGACATCTATGACGCAGTTTAAACTGCTAAATGAGTCTCATATTTACATTGTGTTTTCATTGTGTTAGTTATGATTAAAGCATTTGTGAAATTTCAGAAATTGTTGTTGTTTATTCCTCATTGTCTTTAATATTATCCTCATTTCTCTTTATTCTCTGATGTTTTCAAGCTAGTCCACCTGTACCTGTCATTCGCAGAGACTGTTCTTCATCATCCTCATCATCTGGATCATCGAAGACCAAATGTTCATTTCTGTGCTCAATGGTGAATGTGAGTCATGTGACTCTCTCCTGGTACAAAGGAAACAGTTTATTGTCCAGCATCAGTGTGTCTGATCTCAGCATCAGTCTCTCTCTACCTCTGGAGGTGGAATATCAGGATAAAAACACCTACAGCTGTGTGCTCAACAATCCCATCAGCAACCAGACTCAACATCTGGACATCAGTGAGCTCTGTCACACATGTTCAGGTACAGCAGCGCTGATATTAGTTGATGTCGGTGCTGATATTAGTGTTCATAGACTGAGCTGATCTCAGTTTGATGTTTTTATTCCTCAGACTCTGTCCGTGGTTGTGATTCTGCTGAAGCTGTGATCCGATTGGTCGTCACTGCTCTGGTGGGCGTGGCTGCGACAGCTGCTGTTGTTCTTCTGATTTATGACATCAGATCCAGAAGAGCTGAACAAGATCAAGCACATTTCGACATATCAGAAACCCAAATCATGATGTAATGTCTAACATAACTATTTTAATCATTTATTAATCTTCATTTATTTTTTAATGGCTTTATATTAGAGCTGGAGTCAAGTCCAGCTTTGTCGAGTCCAAGACAAGTCCAAGACCAGGACTAGTCGAGACCGAGTCAAGACCGAGTCCAAAGAGGCTCGAGTCCAAGTCAAGTCCAAGTCCAAAAATTTCGAGTCCAAGTCAAGACCGAGTCCAAATGAGAGAAAAAAAGGATCCTCTTCAAAACCACATGCTTAATTATTGATATGTGATGCGAGAGACAGCATATCTCCTATTCTAAGAAAATAATTTTGCATTATTATTTGTAATGATCAAAAAGCATGTGCAAAGTAACAACTCTGTAGGACAGGGGTCTCCAAACTAGATCCTGGAGGTGCCAATGCCCTGCAGACTTTTGCTCCAACTGGCTTTTACACACGTATCTGGAAGTTTCTAGTGTGTCTAGTAAGAGCTTGAAGAGCTGGTTCAAGTGTGTTTAATTAGTGTTGGAGCTAAACTCTGCAGAACACCAGCCCTCTAGGACCGAGTTTGGAGCTGTAGGATCAAATTATTTTTATTTACTTTATTTACATTTTATTTACTTTAGGTATAGCAATTTCACACAAGCTGAAGTGCAACTTCACATTTTCAGTCTTTTTATTATAGTGTAACAGTATTGTTACACAATATTATACATAATATACTGCTTTATAATAATAATAATTGTGTATAACAATATTGTAGTGTAACAATAACATTCTGGGCTGCCAATGGAAAATGTAACAAATAACAAACAACACAGGTGTCACAAAAATTTTTGAAAATTTTGAAAATTTAAAAAAAAAAAAAAAATTTTGAAAACCTTTTTAACTCCAAATGACTGCAATGAACAGGTTCCCATTCTTGAACTTATTACTTGTAATAAACCAAAGTAGCATTTTCAACAAAAAACAAACAAACTAAGTAATAAACATGAACATCTTCAGCTGTGTGTGTATTTGTTTGCCTTAGGCCATATAATATATAACATATTCAGGAGTACCAGTCAAATCAAAATCCCCCAGGTGTTTACCAACACAGTTTTAGTACAGAATTGGATGCAAGTTAGGGATAGCAGGACCCTGACCTGAACTGGCTCTCATGTTCATACTGCAATGACAATGAAAATACGATTCATCTTTCACCCCTATTTCTAACCTCATAAAAAAAGTCGGTAACACTTTACAATAAGGTGTCATTTGTTAATATTAGTTTAATGGATTTTTAGTGATGGAAATCCATTTATCCTTTGCTGAAACCGCGCGTCTTCATGGAGAGCGCAGGTCATGGTTGCTTAGCAACAGCAGACGCCACGGGAGCGCAAGCATATACAAAGTGCTTTGGAAAGAAAGAGAAAGCGATGCGCCTAGCTTTTTCCACGCGCTTTTAGGCGCGACATGCGAATGTGGTTTTGTTTTGAAGGAGAAAAAAAATCATAATGCTGGACTCGGTCGAGACCAAGGAGAACATTTGGCGAGTCCAATGACCAAGTCCGAGACAAGTCCGAGTGCAAACACCAACGAGTCCGAGACAAGTCCGAGACGATAGAAAAACGTCTCGAGTCCGGACTCGAGTCCGAGACCGGACTCGAGTACTACAGCCCTACTTTATATATTAATCCGCTTGTATTGATGTTCATTTATTGGCAGCTCATTTACACACTAGAAGATGATTTGAGAACAAACAGCAACACATTCTCACATTAATGCTCAAATTATTGATAAATACAGAAGATTATCATTATTGAATTGCTAGATTAATATAGCACAGAGGTCTTCAACCCTGTTCCTGGGGACCCACTATCCTGAAGAGTTTAGCTACAACCCTAATCAAACACACCTGAAGCGGCCAATAAAGCTCCTCAAGACTGCTTGAAAATTGCGGGTAGGTGTGCTGAAGCCGGTTGGAAATAAATTTTCCAGGAGAATGGGTCCCCAGGAGCAGGGTTGAAGACCTCCGATATAGCATGCTTTTTACATGCACAATTGAATCTCATATTTTATAAGGAAATTATGCTCCTCTATTGGCTGAACATATGCCAAGCACATAAAAACATAAGATCTCTCTTTGCTATTTGCTGGGTGATATTGTTTTTAATCCAGTTTGAACAGTTTTATTGATTATAGCCTATTTCTCTAAGATCTCACTTTACTATACTGTTATCCATTTTCCATATGTATTTGCCTGTAATTATAAATAAAGTTCATTATCATTCAGGCCATAAAGCCTCATTGATTTATTACATTTGGAATACTATATTTATGTATAAAAGATTTTAACAGTGCGCCACATATAGCTTTACATTATTGTTTTACGTTGGACCCTTTTTTTACACCTGAGTTTCATAAGCTAGTTGTGTAAACTTTTGCAGCGGTAAACGGCAGACTATGCGAAATACACAAGTTCAGGTAGCCTACATTGCCTGATATTATTGTTTGTTACTCGACTTTCTGAAATACTCCATTCTGATTGTCAGATTGTCAGTCGATGTATTCAAATATTCCTCTTAATAGTTGTCGACTTCCATAGCAATGCTGTATTCCAGACTGTATATTCTGTGCGACTTTCTTGTTCGCAGTGTGAAACGAGAGACTTGTGCTCTTTTGATTCATACAAGTGCAGCTGGTGGCCATCTTGTCAGATGACTTCAGTATTAATGTTGTGTTCAGTATTATTGTTCAGTATTGTTCTCTTAACCCAGTTTATAGTCCACTGACTACTATACCATCCATGGATTTATCTCCCCCAAAAGTGTAAACTTTGATCATTTTGAGTTTTGAATTTAGATTTTTAATGTCCTTATAGCACTTCATCAATGAGTGAAATCTGAATCTCTATTAATGCTGTATGGGGTTTGAACATCAGAGACTGATGGTGGTTAGTTTGAATCTCACATGATCTTATGAGTTTAAGACTAAACAAGGTAACGTTTTTAACTTCTCTAGTCTATGAGAACTTCACGGGACACTTTTGAAAATAATACAATCAACAGGATCTATGAAGTTGCAGCTTGGAGCCTAAAGTGACACTTTAGAGTGTGAAAGATTTTTACATTTTAAAATTTTAAAACTTTTTTATTGTGAACATTTCAAGCTTATTTGTATTTTGGTATTTCTTGTATTGCCTGAAAACTAAGGTTTGGCTGTTTTTTTTTTTTTGGTAGGGATGGAGTGCTTATACTATGTGGAATTTGATTTGATTGAGTTTACCCTTGCTTGGTCAGTACAAGTTTTTAACTGCTTCTGTCTCAGCGAGATTAAGCTGTAAATTTTAACACTTGAGGCAGAGACTTTACGCCGCAAGTCTGTGCCAGCTCCACACTCTAGACTTTCCTCACCTGTGTTAGCTGTTGTTCCAGTACAAAGTAGCACAGTTAATTTCGGCACTGCGAATGATGCTCAGGTTAACTTCGATGTAACGAATTATATCAAATTAGTGCCACCCATTCAACAAGCTGAAGTAGATGCTTATTTCATAGCCTTTGAGTGTACTGCTGAAAAACTTGGTTGACCCAAGGATATGTAGTAGGTATGTATTGCCCTACCAATTTGACAGTCCTAGGATTGCAACGGTGCTACATGCATATGTGTCTGCACGGCTCTGAATGAACTCCTTTTGTGGATGCGTCGGAGAGCTCTCACAGGAGGAGGCGGGAGAGCTGAGCCTGCAGTCTTTGGTGGTTGGGGGGCCCGCCGTTTTTTAGTTGATATCTGGGGGCTTGCAGAGAGTTTGGTCCCAGCATACACCAGTTCCTCCATTTTCTGTGAAAAGCTTAGAAGTGGAGATGCTGGAGAGAGGGATAGTGTGTCTGGTGAGCGGAGCTCTGGTGTTTCCGGTGACTGTGATGTGTTGTCCTGGCTCCCCAGGCTGTTTTCCAGAAAGTCGTTCTTGGGTGCTGAGTCTTGGAGCTGTTGTAGTACGTCACAGTCTGCATGTGATGAGCTCTCTGGGCAGGGCTCAGCCGAGATGTCCATGAGCAGTGCTTGTTTTGGCTGCGTGGCGTTATCAGTGTCCTTGTGGGATTCTTCAAGCACATGATGACTCGGAAGCTGATATGAAGTCCTGTGGTAACTCATATTCTGTTCAGGTGAGTGTGTGAGTGGATTGGCACACACCACTGAAGGATGACGGAGGGAGAAATATAAATAGTCCTTTAGCACTCTTGCACCAAGTTTGTTTGGGTGGAGGCCATCCAGTTTAAACAGTTGTCTGTGGCCCCAGAATATATTGAAGTTGTCGATGAAGTTGACTCCTTTTGTACTGCAGGTTCTTTGTAGCCATGTATTCAGCCCAAGCAACCGTGAAAACATGTTAGTTCCCCTTGCTGGGAGTGGTCCACTGATGAACGACTGAACTTCAAGTCTTTGAAGTGTTTCAAAGAGTTCACTGAAACCTTGCTTAAGCAGTTCTGACTGCCCTTTCCGAATATCATTGTGAAATCAGATTTGGTCACAGGTCCAGCTCGGATTGGATTAAGGACCGAAATGCAGGTGGAGGGCATAAGTGTCTTCCTGGGAAATGACCTGGCTGGAGGTACTCTCCTGTGCTTTCTGCTCCTTGTTTTACTCTACCATTCGGACTGCAGGAAGATGCCAATTCCTCAGGTGCCAGAGCTGTGTTGCTGCAGGAGGATGCCAGTGGCATAGAACATCCTGTGTGGTACTTTTCTAAAAAGTCGACCAACGCTCAGCAAAAGTATACTATTTTTTTTTTTTTCTTTTCATTTTTGTTATCAACAATTTTTTTTTTCACAACACAACATAATATCCAAAATACAACAAAACAAAACAACAGACACATACTCAACGTCTCAAGGTCCAATCAAAAGGGAGGGGGAGAGGGAAGGACAACAAGAACACAAAAGTCACTCCTTTATACAATCACGTATATTCAACAAAAAACACTGCCAAGCATCAATGGTCGAAGGCTTGGCCCCACCAACTCGCGCCGTTGTACATTCACATGACACTATTTGCAGGAGGTTACGGATCCAATATGTTTTTCTACACATGTGTGGTGTAAACCAGTTCTGGATTATTGTCTTCTTCACAGCTGTAAAACCAGCAAACAACATTCTCTTTTGCATTGAACTAATACAGAGACCAGAATCATCATTAAGAAGACACAAACTTGGGTTAACCGACCAATCAATTCACAGTAATGATTACAAAACCAGGTTTACATGTGTCCATAGACTGATGACGACAGGACATTCCCAAAACATATGCAGAAAAGTGCCCGATGATGTAGTGTTACATATATGGCAGTTCAAATTTGACTGTAGTTTCATTTTAAATCTTTTGTAAGGAGTTATGTATGCTCTATGAATGACTTTGAAGTGAATAAGACGATGAGCCAGATTTTTAGATGTTAAGCTGAGATTAGACCACTCTCTCTCCCAGTCGACAGATAAATTAAGATCAGATAATTCCCTATTCCAAATAGTTTTAATAGAAAGAGGTTTTGTAATACAATCAATAATTTTATTGTATATTAAGGAAACAGATGGCCGACCAGCAGATGGTGCAATCCAGTCCCACATAGGATGAGAGGAAATGGAAGAAGACCAAGGAACGCCATACGCTTTGAGAGCAGAACGTAATTGAAGAAAAACAAAATATGCAGATGCTGGTAGAAAAAATTTGGTTCTTAATGTCTGAAATGAACAGAGGCCCTGGTTATCATATATATCACCGCACGTGTTTACACCCAAAGAAGACCAAGAGGGTTGGACAAATGGACGATTTCCGCATACAAAATTAAAATTGTGCCATAAAGGTGTACTGTTACAGAATTTGAAGTGTCCACCTATCCGACGTTCAACCGTTTTCAAGATTTTAATAGAGTTAGCCACAACCGGAACAAATTTATAATTATCCCTTTTTTTTTCCTGTGCCAGTAAATAAAATATCTTGAAGTCTATTTGGTTTAACCTTGTCAGCTTCAATCACCCTCCATGAAACTGTAGATTGAGGATCAACCCAATTATGAAGAGCCTTAAGCTGGAACGACCAATAATATAATTCAAAATTTGGTACAGCCAGTCCTCCTGCGCTATTAGGATGTTGTAATGTGGTAAGTTTAATTCTGGGACATTTATCATTCCAGATAAACTTAGAAATTATGGAGTTGATCTCCTTAAAGTAACCTGGAGGGGGAGAAAGTGGTAGCATAGAGAAAAAAAAAATTAAATCGAGGTAACAAATTCATCTTAACAGTGGAGATTCTTCCTTGGAGAGAGACTTTAAGATTCTTCCATCTTTGAATGTCATTTTTGACCTTAACTAAAATGTTATTAAAATTGTCTCTGGCAAACTTATGAATGTTTTTATGTATGGTAATGCCCAAATAGATTAAAGATTCCTTAATAGGGATAAATGAGGGAATAGAAAAATTAACCTTAACATTGTTAATTGGCATTAAAGCAGATTTGCTCCAATTTATTTTATATCCTGATAGGCTACTAAAATGATCAAATTCCTTAATTATACTAGAGACTGAAACATCAAAGTGGTCTAAATATAGAATAATATCATCAGCGTATAATGAAATACTATGATTATGGTCATGAATCTTAATCGATACTTCAGATTTCCTGATGGCTTGTGCTAAGGGTTCGATAGATAGACAAAACAATAAGGGGGAAAGTGGACACCCCTGCCTCATTCCTCGCTGTAAAGGGAATGAGGGGGAAATAATATTACCAGTTATGACTGATGCTGCAGGTGAGTGGTATAATGTCTTAATCATAGAAACGAAGTGTTCACCGAAGCCGAAACATTGCAGAACTGCCTACATATAATTCCACTCTAGCCTGTCAAAGGCTTTTTTCTGCATCAAGTGAAAAGACCGTACAAGGGGTTGGGTGGGAGTCCGCAAAGTCAAGAATATGAAGGAGTCGACGCATATTGTCAGATGCATTGCACCCCTTGATGAAACCAGTTTAGTCCTCCTTGATCAGACTGTGAATTACCTTCTCCATACGAGAAGCAAAAATTTTAGCATAGATTTTTACATCACATGGGATAAGCGAAATCGGTCTGTAGCTGGAACAATCTAATGGATCTTTCCCTTTTTTAAGAAGTAATGAAATCAGTGATGTTTTTTGATCTCTATGAAATACCCCATGTTCAATTGCAAAATTAAATGAGTTAAGCATAAGTATCCCTACCAAATCCAAAATTTCTAAATATAATTCAGGGGGGACACCACAAAAGTATACTATTGAGAAAGAGGACCTACCCTGGTGTTAGGGTTACAACGCTTTGAAGTTTACCTCAGAGGTAGTAGTCATAACATTATTGTCTATACAGACCATGACCCCCTCGTTTTTATGCATAGGATGCAAAATTAGATGGTTAGATGGTCACTCAATCCAATTTAAATATCCAGTACCGTAAAGGGCCTGGAAATACTGTAGCTGATGCCCTTTCGAGAGTGTATTGTGCTGAAGAGTGTAAGAAAACTGAATATTTGGTTAGTATAGCTCTTTTATTTTCAAGACATTGGTTGATACTTGAAAACTTACGGGTGGGGGTGGTAAGTTCTGTGGTTGTAGATTGTGTTAGTCCCTGGTCTTTTCTCTGTTTTTTTTTTTGTGTAGTTAGGGAGTTAGTGTATTTTTCTGTTGTTAATTTTGTTTTCTTTTGTCAGTTCAGACAGTTTTTACTCCCTACCTAGACAGATGGTCCTTTTTTTTGGCCTTTCCCCATTTTTGCTTCCTATATTTATATTTTTGTTAAGAAAATATTTGGAATTTGAATTGAACATGTTTGTTTGTCATGTGGGGCAGGGGACTGGTACTCTCACTCACCCCAAACAATTTTATTAACTTTTTCTTTGTTACTCCTTCACCCTAGAAAATCTTCACATCTGGGACTCCACTGCTCCACTGCTTATTTCGCTTGAACGGTTTAAAATCATTTGCTTTTTAAACTGCAAAACATAAAAAGGCATTTAGATAATAAGGTTTTCTTTCATAATGGTGCAACTAGGAACCATCAAGTTTGGCTAAACGCAATAGAGACGAAGACAACACAAAATCTCTGTCACACTCCACTTAGGAGAAGGGAGCGAGAAGGCGAAGAGCTTCTTAAACAAACTAGAATTTTATTAAACAAAACTTATAATTATATAGAACAAACTCAGGGATCGCCGGAGACACAGAAAACCACATGAAGATGATCAGACTGGACACAGAGGCAGGGAAACACAGGGCTAAAAAAGGAAAGACTAAACTAGATAATTAATAACACAGGGCTGGGGACTAATTAACTAAAGAGAACAAACGAGGACAGAAACTGGAACTAACCAAATATGGGCATGAGAGGAGGGGAAACACGAGACACAGAGAGACAAAATCTGACAATCTCTACCACTTGACAAATTTCTACTGGTTTATCTCAGACCCCTAAAAGAATAAAGAGTTTGTTAAAACTTAAAAGGCAATATGCAATCATAACATTCATTGTTTCGCTGAAGTCATTTCAGTGTTGATTGATGTGTAAAGTTCTTTTATGAAATGAGTTCAATTCAGCTACAGTATGAAGCAGAATTGTGAGGTGACAGAATGGAGGGAGGAAAAAAACCCAGAATAAACTAAAGCGAGTGTTTATTTTTATTGGGTGCGTTAATAATTTAATCGCATGTTCGTGTATTTATATGTATAAGGTGAGACTAAATTAATACTTAATGGCAGCTGGTTGGAGCTGGTTTAAGCTGACCCAGGAGCCAGTTGTTCAACCAGTTTAGGTCCAGCTAAGGGACCAGCTTAAACCAGTTGCTATGCTTCAAAGCTTATCTAACAAGCATATGCAGTTTTTTTCAACAGGGATGACACATGAACTGTCGGGAGCTGAGAGCAGTCCACCTAGCTCTCCTGTGTTTTTACATGCATCAATCACCAGGGTGGCATCAGTACTCATCCCCTCCTGTTGGCAAATGCTGTGAGCAAATCAGCATCTATTCAAGCTGTCCACATTCCCATATATCTGAACTGCAGGGTGGACATGCTGTCGAGACGATAGTGCAGGGAGAATGGAGACTACACCCTCAGATGGTGAATATGGTGTTTTCTGTGTATGGTGTTCTGCGGAGCTAAAAATTAACTTCAGTTCCTGTGTCAGGAAATAAGAGTTTTATTCAAAATCACCACAAATGATGCAATTTTTAAACCTCACTCCCATCTGGGTCACAGCACCAAATGTAAATGTTCCTACTCGATCTGCTCCAAGCAAGATTCAAACCGAGATCTCCAGCATTGGAAGAGGGCATGCTAGCAAAGACACTAAAGACTGCAGCTGGCCTCTACTAACTCATACTAGCAGGCCTCTGTTACTAAATCAGTCTGATAATTCTGTTAATTTATGCCGAGTTCACACTGCATGATTTTCAAAGTCATCGGATCACCGTTGTTTTCACACTGCAGGACTATCTGGGGTAGCATTCAGTCGCTGCTGTGTTCACATTGCACGATAGATCGGCAACAGGAGGTTACACACTGCATGACTTTACAATAGGAAGAATTGCCAACAACTCTGTCTGGTCCACAAACTACAGCCAAACAAATGATAAATTAGCAAGATCATGCTGATATTATGGTCTATAAGTCCTCCCCGAACACACAATAATTAACAAACATGACTTGTTAACAAACATACTTCTGCTGGGAAATTTTTATATACACAAATCTAAGTAGCCTACTTGAAAGTGAAACCAACGTGTTGTGCATTTTATAATGAGTTTATTTCTTATACCCTATAAAAGCCCTCAAAGTCATGAAAAAGTGAAATGCAATAAATCTTTTGTTCTTTATAGAAGAATATTATTTACATTATATTATTTATACTACTTAATGCAAATAGCAGCAATTATCTGCACCTCAGCATTGTAGTACATTACAAAACAGTATGCAATAATAACGTATTGATTGTAAATTATAATTTTAATTCAAATTCTTAAATGGATGCCACCATATTGGGACAATAAAGCCCTCCCGACACCTACCCTAGCCCTACCTGATACTTTATTTTCAACTTTTCAAATTATTTCCATTTTTATTGAAAATGAATGCCTTTTCAATGCAATATGAGATTTGAAAAGGGAGAAAAAAAGATTGGCGCTTTCGAACCTGGGTCGATCGCATCAAAACGACTACTGCACGCACTTTACCATCTAGGCCACTGTAGCTGTTGTTAGACTATTGTCTTTTGTAGTTTTTACTAGACCAATCACACATTGATGGGCGGAGTTAGTGCAAATAGCCTCTGCCAACAAGGCGGGCTATTTGCACTTAGTGTAAATAGACACTCTGTAAAAGAAAACTGCTGCATGGTTTCCACTATGGAATATTAATCGAAATATCTTCCTTTATGCCCAAAGAAAAAAGAAACCTACACTGAAAAAAAATAATTGAATTTACTAAATTTTGTAAGGTAAGTGGGTGCAATCAATTTATTTTGGCTACATTTAAATAAACAAATTTAGTTGACTAACTTTCAACTAAATTAGTTTTTTCAGTGTACAGGTTTGGAGTGGACTGACATGAGGGGGAGTAAATGATGACTGAATTTTTATTTATTTATTCATTCATTCATTCATTTATTCATTTAGACCTATCCCTTTAACCTTTTTCTTTTGACAGGATATGAGGAATGTCAAACAAAAAGATCATTTCATATAACCAAGCCTTTTTAGATTCATAGAAACGGGAGAAAAAAATAAATAAAAAAAAATTAAGAAATAAAACACAATTTTACAAGAAATTCTGAGCTGAATTGTAATATTGGTACGAACAAGACATAACATCAAAAACTTAACTATAACAGATTGAAAAAACAGGACTGATTGCATTTGATGTGCTATATCCTTATGAACTGAAACACAAAATGTATCACAATGTTCATAACACAAGATGTTCTTGTTTACCTCTCAAGTCTAAAAGCCAAACGGCAATGAGACAAACTCTTCCTGTTTTGTCAAATCTAGTACTACAGTTTGCAAGGCTTTAAGTCTTTTGAAAGAGTTTGTTCAGATGGAGTTTTCTTATGATGTTATTTTTCAGTAAACCTTCAATTTGTTATCTTTTTTACCGAAGCTGTGATTTGATTGGTCAAAGATAGTGGCTTTAAAACATACTCGGACACTTAAAACACATTAAAACTTCAAACCAAATTATATCTTTAAACAAATGATTAACAATGTTTTCTCAGAATTAACTTTTCTGATATTTTTACTTTTGCACTTTCTTTTAGCAACTAATTACTCTCAAAATAAATGAAAAAATACATTTTAGTGAAGTCTTGTACACCAGAAACAGCATGTAATGATTATGAGTCCAATCAGTCCTGCAAACATGAAGGAAAAAACTAAAAAGAAAAAGAGAAACAATACATAATTACAGTAACAAGTATTTTAAAGTGTACTGAAGCATTGCTGATTTATCAATTTTCCTGTAGCCTTTTAAATTAAGTAATATGTTCATGGATTTATGTGTATCATAATATTTACTTACAAGTTTGTACAATATCACGAATTGGAAGAGATTTCCATCCTTTTTTCTTGGGTGGTGCCTTTTCTGAAATAATGCAATAAGAGTAGTCTAAAATGTGTTTAATTTGATCAAACTTAAAGAAAATCTAAAGCCATAAAATTACATATTTAATATGTGACCTTGGAGCACAAAAGCAGTCATAAGTAGCACAAGTATATTTAAAGTAATAACCAACATTACATTGTATGGGTCAAAATTATTGATTTTTCCTTTATACCAAAAATCATTAGGATATGTTCCTTAAAGATATTTTGTAAATTTCCTACCATAAATATATCGAAACTTAATTTTTGATTAGTAATATGCATTGCTAAGAACTTCATTTGGACAACTTTAAAGGTGATATTTTTTTTGCACCCTCAGATTCCAGATTTTAAATAGTTGTATCTCAGCCAAATATTGTCCTATCCTAACAAACCATACATCAATGGAAAGCTTATTTATTACGCTTTCATGTAATGTATACATCTCAATTTAAAATGTAATTTTAAATTTTAAAAAATTGACCCTTATGACTGGTTTTGTGGTCCAGGGTCACATATTCACATATGTGTGAATATGCCGGGTTCAGACTACAGCATTTTAGCCAGATGTTGGCACAATCTGTTTTATGTATGTAGGACATAGTGGAGATTCATAAACATCAATGGGCGTCAGTCTTTGAATAAAAAAGTAAATAATTTTACTTTCTATAGTGTGTCGTAATTCACAACAGCTGACAGATTTGTCACTAAGCAATTGAAAAAAGTCTAAAAAGGGTTGGGGAAGTTGCTAAATTTAGCAACAAAATCACTATGTGTAGTCTGAACCTGGCAGTATTTGGCCCTTTTTTCAGGAGTACTTTATAGGAGTTTTACACAGGAGGAAAAGTGATGGATGGCTTGGTTCATAATTTATGGATGTCAAAGCCTTACAGCTCTTGATTCTACTTTTGAAACTGGCCTGATAAATATTTATCATAGTTCTTCCGTTGTTTAACCAAAGACTTTATATAAACATAGATGGTGCACTTCTATTATTTATGAATGGGAAAAAGGGCAACACCCAATATGGCGAAAAGGCCCCTCCTTCTAAATGAAAGAGCCAATCATGTCACTGCAGCTGGTGTTAGAAGATCCATCTGCTATAGAAACAGGCAGCATTCTCAGACTCGCGCTCATCACTGTGCATGTGCATTGGCAGTGTCTAGCCTGAAAGACAAGCTTTTTGAATGTAAGAAACAAGTTTTGAGATTGATGTTGTCAGATTTCATTAGTATTTTCAAATATGAAATTTAACCGTAAGCTTAGTGAACAGTTTTGAAGAATTTAATGTTTCCTCATTCAAAGAGATAGGAGCTGCACTTTGGATGCCCAAGAGGCATTTCAGAGATAGCCGCTTGTCTTAAATGGACTTTGGCTTAGCTGAGACTTTTGTAATAATAACCATAACCATTTAAATTAGGGCTGCACGATATATTGCATGCGATATGCATGCGCATCTCGTCAGTAAAGCCGGTTCCTTGATTAGCGGTTAATCTCCATCACCTGTTTTCAAATGGAGCGGCATTTAATACACAGAGCCGTAAATCACTGACAAGCTACGCATATATTGACTGATATATCGCCTTTGATATGAACGCGATATATGCGTAGCTTGTCAGTGATTTACGGCTCTGCTCCATTTGAAAACAGGTGAACACAAGAGTTTTTTCTTGTGAATGCCAGTTCTGTAATCGTTTTGAAGCACACGAGCTTATAGATAATATTAAGGATAACATAGTCATCCTAAAAGCTAAAAACTTCACTTTTGATTTCATGGGGACTTTAATGACATAACTGTCACTATGTCGGGTAATGTGTTTTGTTTATTCTGTGTCCTCTGACGAAAAGCTGTGTACTTAATCAGAAAGGGTGCAGTTCAACCACAACAAAATGTTGGTAGTAGTTCCACATTTCATTGAAAAGATGCGATATGATTTCTTTAAGAATGATCCATTCTATAGTATTTGATATGAGCCTAAACACATTTCAAAACTGAGACTTATCTTCTTTCTTCCTATTCAAAAGCGTTTTAAATGTTTATTTTAATTTAATTCTCTACGTTTTACAGTAGAAAATGGTACATTTGGAAAATTTGCTCTGGAATAGCAAATAAAAACAGCCTTCCCAGTAAAACTGGTAAAATTTCTTGGTACTACAAAAGCGTCTAACTTTGTTGTATTAACACAAATGTTTAACATATTTACTCACCACCTCCGTTGACATTGACCTGGAATCTCTTGTATACTGTTGCACCTTTTTTGTTAATCTTCAGATGATAAACTCCGGAGTGTGTGGATTTGGTGTTTCTGATAACGAGAGATCCAGTATATTTGTCCAGCCCCAGACTGTCACCAAATCTCCCATCGTCAGTGTTATATGTTTCGAAGATTTTGTTCTTCATATGGATTTCACCTATGAGCGTGCGCTCATCTCCAAACATCCACTGTATGTTATCACCTCTCTGTATTTCAGTCTCACCAGTACGCAGAGCAACATTTTCTCCCTCTTTCACTGAAACTACTTTGACTTTATCGGTCTTGTCACCAAATGCATCTGGGGAACAAACAAAAACAGTTCTGAAATCATTTGTCCTGTATATACCTATGTCCTGTGTGTCAAGGTTTTGGCTCACAAAGACAAGTATCAGATATAATCTACAGCAGGAATTTTATAAAGCAAAAACAAAACACCCAGGAGTACTCAGAACAAAGCAGAATCAACACAAACCAAATATAGACATAAGAACGGACAAAGAAAGACTGAAACTGTTTTTCAGTCTATAGTATAAGCTTTTCTCACAATCAGGGTTAATGTTTGCCTTTCAAACTTGACCCTCTAGACTTTAAAGGTGGATTGAAACATGATCAAAATGATGTTAACGTTTTGCTAAAGTTCTCGAAATATGATTTATTGAATCATTCAAATGAAATGATTCAAAAAGACTGAATATATCAGAAATGTAGCAAGTGACTATGAATGAATCATTGAATCACTGGCTTACTCAATTCATTAAAAAACAGATTTATTCAGGAATGAAACACTTGTATAGAATTAATAGCACATTTGCAATAGCGCAAATGTGCTGATATTCAGCAAAGCACACTTTCTTGAGTGATAAATCTAAAAAATAAAAACTCATATACAGGGGTATTTATTTCTTTCATTACTTGAATTATAAAGGCATTCTATTCGTATATGCTTCATCACACAGTGAATTCTTTTGGACTCTGAAGACATGCCTTTGCAGAGTCAGTGACAAAGCAACTACTTGAAATAAAACGGAAAAAAACCCTACTTTTTTTTTTTTTAAATTGACCCTCTAATACTAACGTTCTCAATTATTTTTTTCTGTTCTATCTACTTTTCTTTTTATTTATTATTTAAAAATGACCGTTCTCTATTATTTTTCTATTCTTTCGACTTGTTTTCTTTTTATTTAAAAATATTGACCCTCTAACACTAGTGTTCTCTTTTCTTTTTCTATTATCTACTTGTTTTCTTTTTATTTATTATAAAAAAAATCTTGCTACATGTACGGCATTAGACTAACCCAGACTTGTCACAGCACTACATATTATTGATCTTTTGTTGTTTTTAATTGCTTCTATAGTCACTTTGGATAAAAGCATCTGCTAAATAACTAATTGTAAATGTAAAAAGTGAAAGTGACGTGTGGCTGTTGTCCCATACTCGAATTTAACCCATATGCACACACACAGTACTGAGTATTGAATCCACACCAGGGCCCGGTTGCATGAAAGCCCTTAAACTAAGAAATCCCTTAGTTATAAGGTTAAGGGAACCCTTAGTGAAACTTGGGTTGCAAGAAAAATCCTAAGGGTCAACTTAAGGCTGTCATTAATTATTCCCCTTAATTATCTAAGTGTTCCCTTAAGCGTTGATACAAAGTCCTTAGTATCTATTTCACCTTGATAATTTAAGGGACCAAAACAGCTCCCTTAAGTCATCTTAAACTCAGTATTTTTAAGCTCAAATGTAAGACTTAAAGGGGTCCTATTATGCTCTTTTACAAAGTCTTGATTTTGTTTTGGGGGGTGTACTAGAACATGCTTTCATGCTTCGTGGTTCGAAAATCGCATTATTTTTCACATAATTTACATTATTACAATACCTCTCTCCCCAGCCTGACACAAATGGCTCGATTAGTTCCGGGCTTGATGAAGGCCGCCTTCCGAAAAACTAAATGTGTTGTGATTGGTTAGCTGTCCCAGTGCGTTGTGATTGGCGAACTTGCTATTTGTAAGTGCTACTGCTTCTGTTAGCTTTTAATATACGGTTTTATCCTGATTAAAGCTTTAATACAGCACAGCAACCGCACGCGTGTCCATTTATAATGCTTCTCATTGCTGTGTGAAAATAAGTGTATAATTGGAACAGTTTGTTGGAGCTGATCTGACGATCTGAATGAGAGAGAGAGAGAGAGAGAGAGAGAGAGAGAGAGAGAGAGAGAGAGATGCAGAGCAGGGCACAGAGTTACAGTATTAAGAACTGCTGCTTTAATGATTTTGAAACTTGTGAATCCATTAGAGTCCTTAGAAGACAGAATCGTGATTCATATGAATAGATTGTTATGTGCACCCCTAGTTTTCTCTTCCTCTTCTCTAAAGCAGCGCAGCATGGCCTCGCCCCCTTTGCTGCGTGTTCCCGGGGGCGGGGTTTATCTGGGTCCGTGACGTATCAGACCCGGGAAGTAACTCGTTGTAGTCCCTTACCAGTTGTTTTTGTAGGCATTAAACTGCCAGAATTTTAAAAGATGATATCTCCGTTTGCATTGATCTTTCAGCGCCGCAACTCTGCAGATATTGTTTATGCTCAAACAGCAACATTACACACTAACTAATGTTAAAAAAGTGAAATCGCAATCAACCACCCCTTTAAACGAAATATCTCCCTTTGGAGTGGACTTTGAGATTTGTAACTTTGTAGATCGTTTTATGTCCAAACATACACACTGACTAAAATTCAAAAAGTGAAAAAGCATAATAGGACCCCTTTAAGACATGTGCAGACAAGTCCTGCACAAATAAAATATCATATGAGCATAGTAGGGCAATGACTATGGTAACATATTAAACTGTAAAATGACTGTAAAAAGCATGACTTACAGGTTTTCACAAAACAAAAAGTTTTATATATTTTTTTTTTAAGAAAATGGTTGAGTTGTATTAATTATTATATTAATGTAAACAATTATTATATTACATTAATTAAATAACAATATAAATGTACGTTAATGTATGTCTTAACTGTTTAGATTTTTATAATGCATTATCTTCTTGTTGATCCACCTGTTCACATTTACATCTCTGCGTGTTTGCAGCGTCAAAACATGGATTCATTTTCACATAAACTTCATTAGGAGGCGCTTTCACTTTAGAAACAAAGCGGTTTCCTCGGTAACGACTGTAGCAGAAACGGGCAGCGCTCATTTATTTGTTCGTGTTTTAGTTGGTTAGGTTTGTATTTCATTATGTTCTTTTTATTGTCATAGATATATCTATGTTTATTGTGAGATGTAGTAACTATAGCAACCGCGGCGCCCATTGCCGTATGTTGCCAGGAACTGCCGTGAACCGCTTAGTATAAACACTTAGGTAAGGGTGACAGTTTAATACGTTTGTTGCAAGGCTCTTAAAGAAATCCCTCACCTCAGGGAATTTCCCCCCCTCAGGGATTCCCCTAAGTCATTACTTAAGGACTTTCATGCAACCGGGCCCAGAGCTTTCTGCTAGAAGTAATCATTTCTGTTAACTAATATTGTTTGTAGGTTCAGTGAGTGGCAGGTGTGCAGCACGTGCTCGCTCACGAGTTATCGCCATAGCGTCAGCTGACACAATGTCGAGTGAAGTCAAATCGAAACTGGTAACGTTAGCCTACTGGAGACATTCTGAGCAGTTTCAGGGCAGAAATAAATTAAACAGAAATAAAATCAGTTCTTTAGTTTACATGTAGGTTTCTGCAACTTTCATCAAATAAAGAACTTTTTAAGACAAATTATGACACTTTTCACATCGCATTTTACTAAATCTGAGTTCCAGACCTACTGATAATTTCAACCAAGAACAGCAAAATAAAGTTGAAATAATTTGCGATGTCTTTTTTACAAATGTTGAAAAAGCCATGAGCATTACTTGAATAGGCCTAAAGTAATCATTGAGTCTATTTCGAGTAAATATAGAAGTCTCCAATAATAATAAAAAAATCACGAACAACCACCCATTTTAAAAGCACATGTCGACACTGAATCCACGGAGCTCTAAAACAATTGTACTGTCATTGATCGAGCATGAAACCTTGCAACGAAGGCATTATTTCTGCATTGTAATAAAATTACATATAAAATGTAGGCTATCCAAGTAGTTAAGTGGGTCAAATAGCCTGCATTAAAGTCATATTTAATATTAATTTGAAATAGGCTATAATAAATTAGAAATTAATAATCATGTAATTAGTAGTTTTATATTATTATATTATTTTTGAAATTTAGCCTAAGGTGACACCGAAATTGTTAAAACAAATAGCCTAGATGAAGCGCTTACCATTCAAGAGTAGTAAAAACAAAACTATTCTGAAAGTGTTCTTCGTATCTCTGTACAGTTGTAAGTATGATAAATACGATCCGGATTTCACAAATTGCTCCATCGTGTCTCCGTTTCTGATTTCCCAATCCGACTGACCAGGTTACGCCTCTCTAGGTAAGGTTGTTCAAAGATTTTCGGTTTCTTTTTTCTGTTATATCCGCATATCTGAATATTCGAGTTTCCTCGTGACATATCAACAACATTTCTGCCGTCTGTCGTTTCTCATCCCCACATCTGACTGACCACTCCGCTAATGATATCGTCTCCGTGACTGCTACTCGCTGAAACATAGAGTTAAGCAGTCCAAGCGATCTGAGCAAGTAGTGGCTGATGGGCGATTACTTCACCACAGGGTGTCACTAAACAACAGTCACAGCGATACTGCACTGTGTGAGAGGCCAATTCAAATGTATGTTCTAATGACAATTTTACTACATGTAAATATTTATGCTGAAATGACCAATTAAAAGGGCATTTCGCTGGACCCTCTGCACCCTCTGTCTACCTTTTCATTTTTAAAAATATTATTACTTTTTATTTTTGTACCACGAAACTTTTTCTTCAGCAAACCACAAAAACATGTTTACTAATGTACTGAATAATTCTTTCTCTGACCCGGAAGTCGTCATAGAGTTCTGAACTTCTACAGTCGTACAACAGGGCTGTGTTCAGAACCGACAAAACGGTGCAAAACGTTTATTAAACAGAAACGGTGGTGCGTTGAACACTGTTCTGATGACACAAGAGATGCAACTAGAGCAGCTGAGAAGATCATTCTTTGTGTTCTTTTTGAAGAATTTTCAGAGCCTGATGAAATATAAATACGTGTTTAATATTGCAAAATACGCTCGATGTTACAGTCACTTGTGTCCAGAATAAAAGAGAACATCCCAATCGAGTGAAGGGATTTATGGAAACTGTGGTTCCTAATTATTGTGATCCAACATTTGCCTCACATTTCAGGATGAAAAGATAAACATTTCAGATGAAGGATAATTTTCATTTTTATTTGATGATGATGAAGAGCATTGAAGATTTATTGCTGATGGCAGAAAGAGGCAGATGAGCTGACCCCCCCTCCCTCCAAAAAACATAGAGTAAAAATAAACGAGGATGAATCGAGATCCACCATAGCATTCCCAAGACTTTTCACAAGAAGAAAACAGAGGAGCACTCAGAAAAGAGAAAGATGTCAAATTCAGAGTCACTCCCTCAGAAACACACTCACAGCAGTGTTTACTCTGTTTTAATGCCTAGGTAATATCACTCAAAATAGTGATAAGTGCAGGCTACATAATTGTTCTGACAGATGTAGGAAGCGCATACAGTCTGTGAATGTTTCTCCTCTCGACGGTTCATCCAGCAGGAGACGCTCGGCCTTGTTACTGTTATATGCATCACATACAGGTCAAATATGAGGATTTTAGGAAACACTGATCCAGGCTTCTACACTTCTGTTTCTCCAGAATAAAAGAGAAAACCTAATGTTTCAACTAGAATTAAAAAAAAAATAAGTTATTTTGCTAAAGTACCAAAATCTGCAATAAAAAAAATATAGAGAGAGAACTAGTTATAAACTCAAGTATTTCTCATCAAACTTTCAAAACACCAAATCTCTGGTAAACAAATGCAAATTTCTCTAAATGAACGATTACATTTACAGATTACTGTGTTTTCTCATTAACATTCAATGGATGAATTTTGTTGTAACAACATGTGCAAACATTATGGATACACTCCAAAAACATACCCTGCAATATTTGTTTTGCCCAGAATCTGTACAGACATGTGGTTTGATTTGTCCAGTGGATAAACAGCTTCTGCTGGATGTTTGTGGTTGCTGTGTGTCAATAGTTTGTGGTTGAAGTTTTTTTTTTTTTCCTACAATTATCTCCTCACGTGCGCATTGATAGTATATGCTTTCACTGCATGATATAGCTTATGCAATGCAAGTAAGAATGACCACAAAAGTCAAGATATGAGGATAAATTCTGTATGAGATTTATTATCTTTTAATACTTGCATGCAATATCACACGAGCAAGAGTGTTCTTTTCCCACAACATCAGCATGATTGCAAATGTGATATTGATTTTAATGCAACAGTTCAACAAACATTTTAGAGATTTTAGACATAAAATTGTTTGTATTTGCTCTGTTTAACAATTAATATAATATTAATCCGCAGAAAAACACAATGCTGTTACTGAATGAATCTGCGTTTTTGAACAAGTCGTGTAAGTCAATGATTCAGAGACTTATTAATAAATACAGTCAAGTATTTGAACAAATTGGTTGAATGAATGATTCAGTGACTCACTCATTAAGACAATTAGAAAAGTTAATTTCTGTTACTGCAGCAAATTTAACCGCATAGAAAATTAAATGCTTTGGGAATCTAGCAAAATTACTGTTTACAAAATCTAAAAAAAAAAAAAAAAGTCTGAAGTCAAATATAATTGACAGCTCACAACACTAAATAAAACACCGGCAGATACTGATTTCTAATCCAATATTTCACACTTTTATTAGTTTTCACACAAGGCCAAAATTCATTTGAAGATGTAATATCAGCAAAAGCTTGTAGATGTTTGTGATATTAAAGGAGACGGACGTGTGAACAGAAACTGAGGTTTGGGGAGGACACAATCAGATAAATATCACAGTTCAGTCGTGGGTTTTTTCAGAATTTTTAAGAATCACTGTTGTGGTCTTTTCAGTGAACCGATGAAGAAAATATTTCTTATTACTGAACCAGTTTTGACGAGTTTGTCTTTTCATATGATTTGTGAACTAAAACCGTTGTAGCTTTCCTGTAGTTCAAATAGTAGAGCACGGCGCTAGCAACGCCAAGATCATGGGTTCAATTCCCAGGGAAAGCAAGAGCTGATCAAATGTAAAACTGTAACTTGAATGCAATGTAAGTCGTTTTGGATAAAAGCGTCTACTTAAATGTAAAGATGTTTTGGATTGTTTCATTCTGTTTGTGTTTGTGGCGTCTGGTTGGTGAGTTTGAAATGTGTTTTTATGAATTCAGTTGTTTCTGTTCTTGTACAATGTAATAATTTACTGGTTAAATTAGTCAGAGGATTAACATTAACTGTTATTCTCATATAGAAATATACCATGATACTAATCTGAGATCAAGTTTGAATTCAGGTTATTCAGGTTATTCTGTTAGTTATTGATTCCGTTAAATATGAAACTGTAAGAACCAACAGTATTTGTCTTAGTTGTATTAAAATTCAAGCTGGACAATCAACTATTTTTTCATATAGAACTCTTGTCAAAACTCTTGTATAAATGACTTGTCATTGATCATCTTTTGTCTTTGTACTGCTGTAGTATATTGTTGTTATTATTGTTATTATTAATAGTATTTTAGTGAAGCTTCATCAAATCAACATCAAATGAGTTAAAAAAAACCTGTTCTTCAGGTGTGTTTGGTGATGAAGTGGAGTCAGTGTCAGTGATGGAGGGAGATTCAGTCACTATAAACTCTGGTCTTACTGAATTAATGGATGGTGATCTGATTCAGAGGAGGTTTTGGATTGGAAACACTTTAATAGCTGAAATCAATAAACGGGGTGACAGCATGACTGTGTATGATGATGTTCTTGATGGGAGATTCAGAGACAGACTGAAGCTGGACAATCAAACTGGATCTCTGACCATCACAAACACCAGAACTGAACAACAGAACAGAACAACTGAACAGAACTGAACAACTGGAGATTATGAACTACAGATCAACAGTGTGAGCAAGAGCTTCAACATCACTGTATTTGGTGGTAAGTTATATATTTTAATCAGCACAAAGATGCAATTATTAATCCAAACTCCATTTTGCTTCTGTTGATTCATGATGGTGATATTCATTTCAAATTTAAACTTTAAACTATTTGCTTTAGTAAACCATCAAATAGCCATTTTTATCCATGATGAACCTTGATTCTGATTGTTCTCTTTCTGTTTGGTGTTACAGTACTGAAGTCGTTGTTAGAGAAGAAGGGAGAGTTGGTCACTCTAAACTCTGGTCATACTGAAATGATGGATGATGATCAGATTCAGACGATGTTCTTGATATGAGAGTCAGAGACAGACTGAAGCTGGACAATCAAACTGGATCTCTGACCATCACAAACATGAGAATCACAGACTCTGGAATTTATCAGCTACATAATTATATTATGGGGATTATGTTCACTCTCATTGTCCATAGTAAATTAAATATCAGTTTAATCTGTTTTAATTTTTAATTTAAGATTAAGATTATTTTTATTTGTCACATACACAATTACATAGAGTATATAACCAGTAGTGAAATGTATTCTCTGCATTTAACCCATCCTAAGTGAACACACACCCGGAGCAGTGGGCAGCCATGTTACAGTGCCCGGGGAGCAGTTGGGGGTTCGGTGCCTTGCACAAGGACACCTCAGTCGTGGTATTGAAGGAGGATACTCCCCCCACCAACAATCCCTGCCAGACCTGAGATTCGAACCCACAACCTTCCGCTTACAAGTCCGACTCGCTATCCATTAGGCCACGCCTGCCCCCAAATTAAAGATGCAATAATTAATCCACACAGCACGTTGCTTCTTTTGTGTCTGTTCTGTTGCATGATATTATTAATTGCGATTTTTATTTCTATTTAATTTCATAAACCATCATAAAGTTGTTTAAAAGTATTAATCTGTGACAAACCCTGTTTGTTTTATGTGTGTTTTGGTGATCTAGATGAAAAGTCAGTGATGGAGGGAGATTCAGTGACTCTAAACAATCATTTTACTGAAATGCGGAGTGCGGATCAGTTTGTGGGGTGGTTTGAAAATGAAAACGCTTTTATAGCTCATTTCAATAAACTGTCCGACAGCATGACTGTATATGATGATGTTCTTGATGGGAGATTCAGAGACAGACTGAAGCTGGACAATCAAACTGGATCTCTGACCATCACAGACACCACAGTGAAGCATGCTGGAGTTTATGAACAACAAACTTCCAAACTGACTGCGATTTTCAGTCTCACTGTCTATGGTGTGTGTTTTATTGGTCTCGTTTATTTATTACAACATTAAAGTAAATCTAAATAACTATCTAATTGCTTAGAATTACAAAACACCCCTTTTCAGCTTTATATTTAACTTTCTATTAAATTGTACTTTTGATCAGTCTTGGTTCTTCTCAATGGTTCTTCTTCATCTGCTTGAATATCTTCATTCATCCTTATTTCTCTTTATTCTCTCATGTTTTCAGCTCGTCTGTCTGTTCCTGTCATCAGCAGAGACTCTTCACAATGTTCTTCTTCATCATCATCATCATCATCATCATCATCATCATATTGTTCATTGGTGTGTTCAGTGGTGAATGTGGGTCATGTGACTCTCTCCTGGTACAAAGGAAACAGTTTATTGTCCAGCATCAGTGTGTCTGATCTCAGCATCAGTCTCTCTCTACCTCTGGAGGTGGAATATCAGGATAAAAACACCTACAGCTGTGTGCTCAACAATCCCATCAGAAACCAGACGAGACATCTGGACATCAGCAAACTCTGTCAACCATGTTCAGGTACAGCAGCGCTGCTATATATTTTTATTTACTGAGCTGATCTCTCTTTTGTTGTAGATCAGACTGCACATTCACTTACATGAATGATTATCATTACAGGCTCAGTCTCTCTGATAGTGCTGATCTGTACTGCTGGATCTCTGTTGATTGTAGCTGCAGTCAGGATTTTCTGCAGGAAACACAGAACAACTGATCAAGAAGGCAAGTGTTAGCTAAATGACGTAGCTTTTTAGTTTAACAAAAAAGTCCGTTGTAGAGCAGTGGTGAGAATTTTCTGTGCATGTGTATTTTTCTATCTGTGTGTGAATGTGTGTCCGTATGTGAGAGAGATTTCATAGGAAATAAAATGACATTTAGTAGGAAAAACATGAATAATAATCTGTTTAATGTATAAATAACATAATTTAATGATGAAGACATACTGTGTTAAAGATGTTTGTGTGTGTGAGTCAAACAGTTAAAATTTAACTTGTTAATGCTGTCAGATTATCATTAAATATTTAACTGCATACATTAATGCTTTACCTTTAACGTGTTGCAAAGAAACAGATCTAGTTAAGATTGTGCTTTGTTGTTTTAATGCATCTATTATTGTTGTTGTCAAAACAGTTCAGACTCGTACAGAAGAGATCCCTTACACTGATCTGAAATTCCACAAAAGAAAAGCACAGAAATCGGTAAGACAAGTATTCCTAATTCTTGTTACTCTGTAGTCTCACATATCAGTGTAAACATAATTATTATCATTTATTTTTGGAATGAACAGTTTTTTTTCCTCACTGAGTGAAGCATCACACCACAAGCACAAGTGCTGTTCTTCAGCACAATGATGATGATAAAAATTAACTTACATACTGTACATTGTATATTCATGTGAATCAGTGAAGCCAGAAAGTCACATAGTATTTCACAACCAAAGAGAGTCACATTTCACTTATTTTTTAGTATTATCATCTCTTATGTGATTTTTTCCCTCCAGCATGTTAAAGAGGAAGATCATGTGGAGCATGCACCTGTTGCCATGAAAAGATGATCTTCAGTCTTCAGTGTGTTTGTAGTATCAGATCTGTATCATCGCTTTCTCTAGGAACCTCCTGCAACAACCTCAAACTCTGAGCCTTGGGATGAGTTTAGGGATTGGAGAGAATCACCATGTGTGATACATAAAGACTGATCCTTGAAATGATCCACTAAAAAAGAATTTGCCTTTGTCTCGTTTATGTACATCTGCAGAGAATTATGGTTTGATCTGTTGGGTGGACAAACAATTTGTGCATGAGAATATATCTAATGCTGGATGACTGTGGTTGATGTCTGTGAGTGCTTTCAACTGATTTCCAACTGAATTGCAAGTGATCAAATTATTTCAAATGAATTATGCTTGTACAATGTTTCCATTTAACATGCATTTTGAGGTGCGGTTCGTCGTATTAATGGAGTGTTTTCCCTTTAGTTAGCAGAAAGCCGGTTACTTTACCTGATTATGTTCATAGTTTTGTGTTGGATGTTATCTTTAGAATGCAAATATTGATATTTTATTGTAAACATCATACTTTTCCCACTTAAGTCATTAGTGATATTACGCCTGCTACTGAGGCTTTGAAGCTTTATGAGAATGTCAATACTTCCAGACAGAGCTCTGTATTGAGGCTTGTATCATTTTAGTAAAGTGAGTTTACTAGTGACGTTCAAAGCCTCGTTTGATTGTAGTGCTTCAAGAAAGGGTTCACTTTTGGTGGAATCGACTCTGTCCAGTCCACATTAATCACATTCACCCTCTTTTATTTAGTCTAAATAACATCATCATTACCCTCTGTTCAACAAAAGCCCAGTTACAAAATTTTGAAACATTATGAAACAACACTGAGCATAAAAACTTTAAAGAATGTATTTATTTATTTATTTTCATTTACACGTTTACTATATGAGTCTATATGTTAAATATATCAAGCCCTTTTTAACCATTAAGCCCAAAGCATACTTTTTGTCATCAGAACAGTACACACACCACCAGATTTTACTAACCTCGCGTACTTTGTAAGCGCAGGTCGCACATGCGCATTGAAGTTATTTTGCAGTAATCAGTTGTTCCACAAGATGGCAACACTGTCCTGGGCCTTTGTTTCACAGTAGAAAACAAAACTAAAGAGACGGAACAACAACAACGAAATAGCGGAGACTGCAACAACAACAGACACTCACATTGACGAGCGCTTGTGAGCGAGAGGGTATGAGACAGCTCAGCTTTGGTTTAAAAGAGTTCAAAAATATTTGTTATCGGTCAAAAACTAACAGGGAAAAATAGAGCAGACACTGGACTAAGATGAAGCTTTCTAGAGCGCATGTGTCTCCACGTTCACGCACAACATCAAATGGAGTATACTTTGAAACGCTATGCATTCGACTGTACGCATACACTAGGGTATGCGTACAAAACCCCTCACTTGCCCCCATGTCGTTCCAAACCTGTAAAAGCTTTGTTCGTCTTCGGAACACAATTTAAGATATTTTGGATGAAAATCGGGAGGTGTGTGACTGTCCCATTGGCTGCATAGTAAATTGCATTGTCAAGGTCCATAAAAGTATGAAAAGCATCGTCAGAATAGTCCATCTGCCATCAGTGTTTCAATGTGAATTTAATGAAGTGACAAGAACACTTTTTCTGCTCAAAGAAAACAAAACAACGACTTTATTCAACAATTCGTCTCCTCTGATTCAGCGTAGCGCCATTTTGGAGAATATGAGGAGACAAATTGTTGAATAGAGTTGTTGTTTTGTTTTTTTTTGTGCAGAAAAGTGTTCTCGTCGCTTCATTAAATTCAGATTAATGAAATTGTGTTCCGAAGATGAACGAAGCTTTTACGGGTTTAGAACGACATGGGGGTAAGTGATTAATGACAAAATTTTCATTTTGGGGTGGAGTATGCCTTTAACTATCTGCATTGAAAGCTTCATCTCGCACCATTAAATGTCATAAAACCAGTGAGCTAAGCCAGTAGTAGTACTGACAGTATAAACATGGCTGAAAAGAGGAAAAGACAAACTGAATCAATTGTGTGTGTCATTTACGCTGGAACCACTCCGATTGATTCAAACTCATGACTTCAATCATTCAGTTCAAGCGATTCAGTCAGCAAAAAACAAATCAAAAGAGCCATTCATTTTCGAATTTCGACAAGCACATACACTATAATGATGGGTGAAACTGAGCTTTATAAAACAACAAAACCATTGCGTTAAAAAATGATACATTGTTCTGAAGTGCTCCAATCAGAAGGCATATTGCAAATAATTTGATTCACTGTGTGACTTCAAATCATGTGACGCAAATCATTTGATTTAGCCCAGAACTTCGGAACAGGTTCACAACTCGCAATTGGGAGCGCGGATCACAAATCATTTGATTCAGATTTGAATTAGAAGTGCGTATCACGAATCATTTTATTTAGATTGGGACTTTGGAGCGGGTTTGTGAATCATTTAATTTAGATCGGAACTTCACGCGATTGCCAATCATTTGATCCAGATCGGGACTTTGGAGCGGGTTCATGAACCTTTTGATTCAGATCAGAACTTCAGAGTGGGTTTGCAAATCTTTACGCAAATTGAATGATTTGCGATCCACTCTCCGAATTAACTCGCAATCTGAAATTATGGTTTGCGATTTATTATTCAGATTGGGACTTCAGAGCGCAGATCACAAATCATTTGATTATGATCGGAACTTCAGAATGGGTTTGCAAATCTTTTTATTCACACTGGAACTTCGGAGCGTGGATCATGAATCATTATTATTAAAGATAGGAACTTCGGAGTGGGTTCACAAATCTTTTCATTCAGATCAGAACTTTGGAGTGTGAATTGTGAATCATTTTATTTAGATCAGTACTTCGGAGCAGGGTCACAAATCTTTTGATTCAAATCAGGAGTTCAGTGCAGGATTTTAGAGTGTGAATTGCAAATCATTTGATTCAGTTTGGGACTTAGGAGCGTGCATATTCTTTCTGATTTCTTTATTATTATTATTATTAAACAGTACAAAACATCAAACCATTAAGGAAGTACAGTTATAAAAACAAAACAAAGAAAAAAATAAGTACACACAAATACAAATCCCTTAAGTAAATTAAGCCTGGATTTATTATAATAAACGTGTTTAAACTACGGTTAGTGTTACAAAACCATAGTTAATTTACCATAGTTTCATTTTTTTTATTATTATTTTGTGTGTGTGTGTGTGTGTGTGTGTGTGTGAATTTTGGTTAATTTTCATAAGGGATGTTGCCATGTTAAAAAAAATGCACCTTATGATTTTCAAGGGCATAGAATTTAGTAGTTAGTTTTGATCAAACAATTTGTTGTCTGATGTTATGTCTCCACCAATACCAAAATCAAATCTGCATCCTTGGTCTGAGGTGAATAGTGTATCTTGTCCATATGAAACCATTTAATAGTTAACAGTTTCACTACAAAATACTAAATCTGACAGATAAAAGATTCATTCAAACCAAATAGCAATATTACTGAGAGATCTTGCTGTGTATCTGTGAAATATCAGAGTTTATATTCAAGGTCATATGTATTTCTATACTGTATATGCACGACCTCACATACTGTGACCCTGCAGGTAAACAGTGCTAGTTTCAGGAGTTATTTGCAGCTCTAGAAAGAGGTAGCAAAAGTTTTTTTTTAAGAGGAACTGTTCTTGATCTCACAAGAAACAAAAACAACAACAACAACAACAAAAACCTTAAGCCTATAGAACCTTTATATATATGTATATAAAAAAAGGTCTTCCTTTTATCTACAGTGGGCTATATGGCCTGCTGGAGTCACATAAGTTGTTGCTGCAGTTAAAGTAAAATAAAAAAAACACCAATTGTGCTGACAATTCTGTGTACGACTCGTATCCACTGCCTTCCACTGTAGCCGTGGTATCAAGTTCCTGCCCAAACCTCAGCAGATTCATATAATCATGACATCACACCCCATAGCATCAAATGACTTCTAAATAACTAAATCAAAATGCATTTGAAAAATGAACACTTGAACGTATATCAGCATCATAAGAACTACCTAACATGACAGAAAACATCTAATTATTGTAATTAGAAGATTTATTTATTTAGGCTCAAGTTCCATTTGTTTACATAGAGAGGGTGGGGTTTTTGACCTATACTGTAATCAGGCTGTTAGTTTGTGCAGCACACTAGATTTCAATCAATAGCCTTGTCAATATATAAAATGTTTGCTAACATTAACTTAATGCATTCACAAGAAGAGCCCCTCGTAACAGACAAAAAATGTTTGTTGAGCCTGTGAGATACCATGAGAACCATGAGAAAACAGCATACGACAAGAGGTGGAGGTATGGACAAAAAATAAATTCGTCAATTTATTCAACTTAGTCATTCACACGCTGAAAATATGTACAGTATACAAATGAGTAGAATATGAACTTTCAACATTTTTTGAACACAAAGCTTTGACAAACACACACACACGTGCATACATACATAACATACAAATCAAAAGCCAAAGCATTGGTATGGGCTGCGGAATTTTGAAAACACCAGTTTATAATTTACAAAACAAGTGAGGCTTGCTGGTTAAATAAGGTGTATATCGAGGGGTGAGAACCAGAAAGGTGTAAGTGACATTTCACCAACTTTACAGGAGAGCGAAAAAACAAAAATTTTACCATAGTTTGATCTGACTTTGTATACTGATTTCAATAGTTTATAATAAAAAAATTGTACACTCATGAATGACAGTACTTTTGCCAGTAGAAAGAGCTAATTAAGAGCTATCATTTGATATATACTGTATATCTCCATTTCACCAAAAATGTCACTTACGCCCTTCTGGTTTTCACCCCTCGATATACAGTACTAGAGGTGTGAATCTTGACTTGCCTCATGTTTCGATTACAATTCAGAGTTTAACGATTCAATCATAAAACTCACCAAGACAGATATTTAATATTTAATTACATTTAAAAAAAAAGATTTTTTGGTTTTTATGTAACAGCATCACAGTAAAATGTATTATATTCCACAGCTTTAGTAAATACATCAGCATGTAAAATTAAACATACTAGTGTTTTCACCATGTTTCTCTGTAGTGCTGAAAGATGCCAATGCTAAAATAGTAAAGATGTAACATTAACAGACTTTCTACAGATTCAATTCAGTACCTGCATGTTTTTCGACTGACAATTGCCTTCAAATTCTCATTTGTGTATATGTAGATTAAAACAGATTAGTGTGATATGGAGCCTTACAGTGTAAATGCTAATTATTAACCCTTAAATGCAGGGACGGATTTAAGGCCCCCTTGGTTGAAATTGTGTTCCTTTTTTCTTCAAAATATTCCCAAAGGTGTTGACTTTGTCATGAAACATCTTGATTCTCAAATATAAGTAAATGCGTTTTGCACATTTATAGATCATGTTAGTTGATCTATAATGGGTGATGGGCAAGTAGCCTAATGTTAGCGTAATCTATTAACTGCATAAAACCCATCTTTTTACTTGTCCCAGATATGGGTGTCATGTTTTAAAATATTTTTAATACAACTGACTTTGTATTTAATGTGAATTTAATAAAAAAACATTGTAAGTTACACTTTCATTGTATAGAAAGAGAGCAACGAATATTTACAGAATTGTGTGTGATTGGTTATAATGTGCAGCGCTGTAAAAATGCATCTGTCTCTGGCTCAGCGCCAGGCCGAAGCGCAAATGCAGATTTGAATTTGGTAGCTTATGCTGTGCCACACTGAACGTTCTAATCATCTAATCACGCTGGTGTGATTGTATATCAAATATAAAAAATATTATTCAGCTATATTTTTTGTATTTTGAAAGCTGAATTCAAAATCCACTTGGCTCAAAAATCTGAGGGGCACAGTTGAAGTTGAAATTGCGCGTTCCGGGAGGAACAGGATTTTGGCTGGGCCCCTCTCTGGTCTAGTGCCCTGGGCATGTGCTCGGTATGACCGTGCGTTAATCTGTCCCTGCATGAATGCATACCTCGGGTCTTTAGCGAACTGTTAAAGGGGTCATATGATGTGATTTCAAGTTTTCCTTTCTCTTTGTAGTGTTACAAGCTGTTCGTGCATAGATAAGATCCCTAAAGTTGCAAAGACTAAAGTCTCAAACCCAAAGAGATATTCTTTATAAAAGTTAAGACTTGTCCACGCCCTCCTAAAACGGCTCATTTAAAAACGCCCCCACATGTCTACGTCACTGTGTGGGAAGATTTGCATAACACCGCCCAAATGTACACACAAAGAAAGAGGGCGTGATTTTTATTCTCGCTGTAGTATTGTTGCTGCCACCGGCGTCATGTCCTGGAGACGCTGTGTTTCTTTGTGAAAGCAAAAGTACTTTGTTTGGGCTTCCAAAAGAGAAATCAGTCGTTAAGTTGTATTTACAACACTGTTCCAGAACAGTTCAACCCAAATATTAGAGTGTGTGCAGCACATTTTATGGAGGACTGTTTCCTGAACCTGGGAGAGTAGACTACAATGCCAGCTGTGCACAAAGGCTGTTTCTATAAAGTGGGGCAATTCCAACTTTGCAAGGACAGTCTGGCTGTTCTGACTCACAGCCTGTAAGTATGTTTTCATATTTAAAGAATTTGCCACTGACTATTCAAACGCGAGTTTTGAGCAGCGTAGAGTAGCCCTTGTTGTTTGTCGTTTCTCTGATCACAAATGCAGATGCATAATGCAGTAATTATGTCCCCACTGGATGCAACAAATGCTTAGTTTATAAGTCCATTGGGTGGCACACTGGAAATAGTATATCAGCGTATTTGGTTAATGATACAACAGGTGTATTGGTAGTAGGGAAGCACACAGTTTCTGACCGTTTTGGACGGGTTTGGATCATGCTTCATCAAGCCAAATTATTGGATTAGGTGTTTTGACTGAGTTGAACAAATGCTGTTTCTACAAGGTATGGACTTTCATACTCTGTGAACTATACAAAATGACACCACAGGAAGCTAATTGGAAGACATGTATATTCATTGGAGCACAATAAACGACACTTTGCATTTTACTTGGTTTTGTATGGACTTTTTACGCGTCAATCACTTGCTCGCTCCTATTACCAATACTAGCGTCTTAGTGGAAGCCGCTACATAAGTCAAAAACTCTGCTTCACAAGTGAGCTTGGAAAACTTACTTCCTGTGCGTGTGTTGTATGTGGACGCCACTTCTTTGAGATGGAGGCTTCGTTGAACGCGAATTCTTCAACCCAGTGCGAATTCGTTTCGTGGACACTGGAAGATTCATCACTGGATTGAGGTCAACGCGTTTGCTTCTATGGACAGAAGGACGTCGTTCGTTTGGATATAGAATTTGTGTTGTTGCACGTGAGGACATAATTTATTCCTTCTGGATTTGGATTTGACTTGGTGGATTCGCTTTGGATTATATTTTTTCTCACCTGCTGGATTTGTTGTTGGATTTATGCTGCGTGCTCGTCTCGTCAGGCCTGATCGACTGAATTATAGGTATGTTGTTGTTTCTGTCGTTGCAACATCAAAATGGCCATACGATATGTGTGCATACAATTAGGTCAAGCGTAATTCCAATGCATTGGTTGCCAGTGACTTTTTGACTGACTTTGCTTAGGTGTATGAATTGTATGTTTGTTCACAACTGTTTGAAAAATGGAAAACGAAAAGTGTATAACTACTGAAGGGGTTACTGGGTCAAATCAAAGCATTCGTAATGTTGAAAAAGAGTCTGAAAGAGAAAAAAGACCAGTTAAATTAACAGCTAAAGCTTTGGTAGAAAAACTTGACACCTTGCAAATGTTAAGAAAGGCAAAGTTAAATAAGGCTCAGAAACTAATAGAGTCGATTAACAGGTTAATATATGATGACAAAGAATACGAGCCTGAGGTACGTTTGGCCTTTGCAGATTTTAAGAGTTTGTGTTCAGAGGCTAAAGATACTCATGAGTCACTGATGATTATTTTACCTGTTGTTGAGGCTGAAAAACATGAAATATGGTTCAAAGCAAAGATGATACCAAACAATGAGTTCATTGATCGTGTAAATAAATGGTTATCAGACAAGCCAGAAGGTCAGAAAATATCTGAGGTAGGCAATGTAGATGGTGATGTTGATCCTGGAGACAGTGTCTCAAATGTGTCTCATGCTACCTCCAAACATAGTAAACGTAGTTCACGCAGCAGTAGTAGTAGTTCATCTATATATCATCTGCATGTATTCAAGCAGAGGCGGAAAATGCCGCACTTATGGTACGTGCTGCTGCATTGAAAGCTAAACATGCTATTGAAGCTCAGGAGAAGGAATTGAGACGGAAAAAGGAGCAATTGGAATTGGATGCTCAAATAGCTGCTTCAGCAGCAAAGATTACTGTGTTGCAAAAGTCTGATAATCAAAGCAAATGTTCTCGCAGTACAAGTTCAACTTCAAAATCAAAGAAGAGTGAAAAAAGTGTGGTCAATGCACCTGATAATCTCAGTGTTGATTCTTCTCGGTCAAAATGTTTAAATCCCAATGCAAACGAATATGTGTCTGTGAATTCAATGCCAGTTAATACAGCTGGAGTAGCTGGTGTCTCTGCATCACAAGATGTAACTCAGAATCAGAGGAATAGATGGAATGATCAACAAATATTCCACACATTTGAACAATCTAATTTCCATTATTCTGCTCAAACGCAACATGATAACTTGGGAATCCATCATGTTACACACGTTCTTCCACCTCCAGGTGATCCCCTGCTTGAAGTCCTGAAAAGGCAAGAGGAATTAACAACCTATCTTGTTCAACAGCAAGTAAATCCTCGCGTTCTACCAAAAAGGGAGATTCCAGTCTTTGATGGTGACCCATTGCAATATATTCCATTCATCAGAGCGTTTGAACATGGTGTTGAGCAGAAAACAACCAACGATAAGGATCACTTGTATTTCCTCGAGCAGTTTACAAAGGGACAGCCTAAAGATCTGGTCCGCAGTTGCCAACATATGGCCCCGGACAGAGGCTATGCTTTGGCCATAAGGTTATTAAAGGAACATTTTGGTAATGAGTTTAAGGTGTCTACTGCCTAAATGGAGAAAGCCTTGGGTTGGCCCACTTTGAAGGCTGAGGACGTGCAGGGATTACAGGCTTATGCTTTGTTTTTGCGGACATGTTAAGTCAAGTCAAGTCAAGTCTGCTTTATTGTCAATTCTTCCACATGTACAGTACAGTACTCTCAGACCCTTGGTGCATACAGTTAACATTAAACACTGACAGTAGACGTTCAAATACAGATAAATACAATTTAACCATATATGTTGCAACACAATGGACAAATTCTCATATATGCAAGAACTTAACATGCCTAGCAACATGAAAATGGTTGTAATGAAGTTACCTTACAAGCTGAGAGAGCAATGGAGAGCTAAGGCTTGTGAGATTATGGAGACTAGTTACGGCAGGGCAAAGTTCTCTGATGTCATTGAGTTTGTTGAAAAACAGGTCCAAGTATTATCCGATCCTGTGTTTGGAGATATCCAAGATAGTCAAGGCACAAGTAAGTTCAAAACACTAGTGCTCAAACCAGTTAGAGGGAACAGTTTTGCCATCAATGTTGCTGCTTCATTTCTAGCTAAGAAACCCAGCAATGTGCAGTCACAGTAAGCACACTGTTCTGCATTCAAGTCTAATAGAACTTGCTTGTTTTGTGCAAAGCAAATCTATTGGAAAGGTGTTTTGCTTTGAAGGAAAAGACTCAACAAGACAAACTAGAATTCCTGAAAACCAAAGGAATTTGTTTTGGTTGCCTAAAGATAGGACATTTCAGTAGGAAATGTGAAAGTCGCCTTATCTGTGAAGATGGTGGAGCCACACATCCAACTGTCATGCACATATATCATAAGGAAGTAAGTGTGAAGGAGCCAGAGGAAAAACGGAAATTAATGTCTGCTCAAACTTGTGGTCATACAGGGGCCTGAAATTAGAGAAGTTTAATGCCAATCCTGCCAGTTCAAGTGAAATCTACTAAAGGTTACAAGGTGATCCAGACATATGCTTTTCTGGACCCAGGAAGCTCAGCTACCTTTTGTTCAGAATATTTAATGAAAGAGCTGAACATGTGTGGGAAGAGGGTCAATATTTTTCTTCGTACCATGGGTCAAGAACAGTCCGTGTTCTGTAATGTTATTGATGGATTTGAAATCAGTGGTATCAACAGCAATCATTTTTTCCCACTTCCTGATGTGTACACACAAAAGAAGATGCCTGTTAGTTCAGGTGACATCATTACTCAAAAGGAATTATGCAAGTGGTCATACCTGGACAAGGTTAGGATACCATACATTCAAGCAGATGTTGATTTGCTGATTGGAATGAATGCCTCCGATGTGATTGAACCATATGAAATAATTAACAGTCATGGTAATGGGCCATTTGCCATCAAAACCCTACTGGGATGGGTTGTCAATGGGACCATGGTAGGAAACAGTGACCGCAAGAATGAAAATGGGCATTCTGTTGTTACTGTTAACAGAATTTCTGTCGTGAAACTAGACGAGTTGTCCAGGCAGGATGTGGATTTTCAACCACTTTTTCCAATAGAAGGTCAATTTCAAAATTGTGTTGAAGTAAAAGAGGATCAGGAAGAGGTTGAGTCACAAGGGAAGTTGGAGGAGAAGAATCTTAATGTGCCTAATGGAAAGGTGTTTGATGGGTGTCATGTTGACAAATCTGTTTTAATTGAAACCCAGATTCAAGATATGCAGGGACACTATCTGTCTGTCAGAGAAATAATTCAAGAATCAGTCGTGGAATCGGAAGCTTCTGATCAAGAATACAAGGCAAAAGTTGTGCAGTTGCCTGAAGATGAAGCCATTCTAAAGCCAGATATGGTGTTAAACAAAAGAATGAATCAAAGTTCAGAAAAAGAAACAAAGGATGTAGGTTCAGAACTTAATTGCTCCATTCACCGTGAATGTAAAGATGAAAAGAAAATGCAGGAAGGTTATCGGGCATTACCTACAGAGGAACACAGTGTTAATAATGACGATCTAGAGATCAAAGGAGATATTAAAGTAACTGCTGTTGTCTTTCAAGGTACATCCAATCTTGCCAATTACTTTATGGCTTATTTCACAAAGTGGAAAAGACTGGCATTTGTTTGGATGTATAAGTTGCAGAATCTACTGAACAAGCTACCTTTCAAAGAGAAGGAATTGCTAGCACTGAAAAGAGTTACCAAGCTTGTACATCCACCATAGACACAAATGAAGATGTTTACAATAGGCTAATTTAGAGTAAACTGTTTGTTACTGAATTAACATTTTGAAGTTGAAATGGTTGTTTGATTGGATACTGAATTTTTTCCTGATGATAAAGATGTATTATACAGTAAAGATTAAAATCAAAAGTGGTATTCTGGAACGACCTGTAAGTTCTCAAGCTTCAGCAGATTTTTGCGTTTTCTCAACTTCTTATTTTAAGTTTATACAACAAAAAGTTGAGAAATTTCCTAAAAAATAAGTTGAGAAAACTAAAAAATCTGCTTTAGCTTGTTTGTTTGTTTTTACAGTGGGGAAGCTAATTGGAAGACGTATATTCATTGGAGCACAATAAACGACACTTTGCATTTTACTTGGTTTTGTATGGACTTTTTACACGTCAATCACTTGCTCGCTCCTATTACCAATACTAGCGTCTTAGTGGAAGCCGCTACAATGGGTTTTATTGTTTTTGTCTCGTCGCGCCGGGACACGGCATCATAATACTGTAAGGGTCAGCGGGGCCTCAGCCTGATTATCACATGCCCCTTTAGCAACAGCCATCTGCAGGGTTTTGTCCTGATTGACGGATGGCCCATCAGCAACATCCTTCAGTGGGGTCCCAGCGTTATTGATGGATGACCTATCAGCAACATCTGTCTGCGGGGTCTGAACCAAAATAAGGGGTGATGTTTCTCCACCTTTCTCCTGAAAGAAAGAAAACAGATTTCCAGAAGATAAAACAAATGATTATGGAAAAAAATATTCAGTTAAACAAACATGTTTTTCCCTCTGATGTATGCTGAATGTAAAGATCTCTCTTCTTCATTCTAGAGTTAAACAACACAAGAGCAATGCTCTATTAAATAAGTCCATTATTATTGCTGTTTTTATGGGATGATTTTTGAATGAAACCAAACATACAGGTGCATCTCAATAAATTAGAATGTCGTGGAAATTTTTATTTATTTCAGTAATTCAACTCAAATTGTGAAACCCGTGTATTAAATAAATTCAATGCACACAGACTGAAGTAGTTTAAGTCTTTGGTTCTTTTAATTGTGATGATTTAGGCTCACATTTAACACAAACCCACCAATTCACTATCTCAACAAATTAGAATACTTCATAAGACCAATAAAAAAAAAAAAACATTTTTAGTGAATTGTTGGCCTTCTGGAAAGTATGTTCATTTACTGTATATGTACTCAATACTTGGTAGGGGCTCCTTTTGCTTTAATTATTGCCTCAATTCAGCATGGGGGTGATCAGTTTGTGGCACTGCTGAGGTGGTATGGAAGCCCAGGTTTCTTTGATAGTGGCCTTCAGGTCATCTGCATTGTTGAGTCTGGTGTCTCTCATCTTCCTCTTGACAATACACCATAGATTCTCTATGGGGTTCAGGTCAGGTGAGTTTGTTGGCCAATCAAGCACACCAACACCATGGTCATTGAACCAGCTTTTGGTACCGTTGGCAGTGTGGGCAGGTGCCAAGTCCTGCTGGAAAATGAAATCAGCATCTCCATAAAGCTTGTCAGCAGAAGGAAGCACGAAGTACTCTAAAATTTCCTGGTAGATGGCTGCGTTGACTGTGGACTTCAGAAAATACAGTGGACCAACACCAGCAGATGACATGGCAGCCCAAATCATCACAGACTGTGGAAACTTCACACTGGACTTCAAGCAACATGGATTCTGTGCCTCTCCACTCTTCCTCCAGACTCTGGGACCTTGATTTCCAAATGAAATGCAAAATTTACTTTCATCTGAAAAGAGGACTTTGGACCACTGAGGAACAGTCCAGTTCTTTTTCTCCACAGCCCAGGTAAGACGCTACTGACGTTGTCTCTGGTTCAGAAGTGGCTTGGTAGCCCTTTTCCTGAAGACGTCTGAGCGTGGTGACTCTTGATGCACTGACTCCAGCTTCAGTCCACTCCTTGTGAAGCTCTCCCAAGTGTTTGATTCAGCTTTGCTAGACTGTATTCTCAAGCTTGCGGTCATCCCTGTTGCTTGTGCACCTTACTGTGACTTACCCTCTTTGTGGAGTGTGTCAATGTTTGTCTTCTGGATCATTGCCAAGTCAGCATTCTTTTCCCCATTATTGTGGTTTCAAAGAACAAGAGATATCCAGAATGTATACTGTAGGGATGGTCATTTATTGAAACTCAAATGTAAATATTCTAATATTTTGAGTTACTGATTTTTGACTTTCATGAGCTGTAAGCTCTAATCATCAAAATTAAAACAAAAAAAACTTTTGAAATGTTTTACTTTACATGTAATGAATCTAAAATATATGAAAGTTTCCCTTTTTGAAATAACTTACAAGAAAAAAATGAACTTTTTCATGACATTCTAATTTATTGAGATGCACCTGTACATACCACCTAATGCCCTAATATACGCATGGTAAAGTTATTTTCCTTATTCACTTCAGGGGTAAAAATAGGTTTGAAACACGTGACCAGTGATATACAGTTTGCAAACATTTCAACACCACCTGCACTGCTGAGAGCAGAGTTTAGATGAACATGTAAGTATGTGCGGTGCGCTTTGCTCTCAATAGCAAAATAAACACACAACAAAAGTAACAGTGCTGAGAAAACAGCAGTTAAGAAAGCATCTTAATGCGATGTTTATATGTTTGCTCAAGCAGCAATTCAGTCATGACACATTTATTTATATAGCACTTTATACAACAAGAGCTTTAAAGCAAGCATCTTTACACTATTAAACATGCAAAACGGTGTCGGTGTCGCTTTCAGTAAGAATAACATTTTAAGTTTCTATACAGCAGCTTCGCAAGAGCATTCATGTTTTTATTCACAGATATCTGATTTTGAAGGACTGAACAGAGTAAATGAACTGGAGAAGATTTAAATGTCAAAGAAGGTGGAGCCCCAGAGCCACACCTGCCTACTGTGTAATCACCACAGACCAATGGTAGTTCAAAGCAAGCTGTTTCAAACTCCCAAAAAAAACTCCAAGAGATCTAAAAAAATAAATAAATTATAATAATAATAATAAAAAAACTAAAAAAACTAAAACCCTTTGATTTGGTCTAATTTGGTTTAAAACGACATTACACCAGTTAGTTATTTGATTTCACTTGAAGTATACTGGGGCCTTAACAGTTCTCACAGAAGTTAATTTATTGTCAGTTCATTGGTTTTTACAGACAGACAGATTTTGTGTATTTGTATACATAGTCTCACTAGGTCAGGATCATTTAGTCTGCAAGACAAAAAATAAATAAAATAAAAAATAGCTGAAATTTTTAAAATAACCCCATTCAAAAGTTTGGGAACCCTTGGTTCTTAATACTGTGGGTGGTTACCTGGATGATCCACAACTGTTTTTTGTTTTGTGATGGTTGTTCATGAGTCCCTTGTTTGTTCTGAACAGTTAAACTGAGCACTGTTCTATTAAGAACCAAGGGTTCCCAAACTTTTGAATGGGGTTATTTTAATACTTTAGGCTATTTTTTGTCTTGTGGACTAAATGTAAACATCTTTTATGCAAAATATCTTACTCAAGACAGTACTAAATAAAAAATAACATGCATTTCGTATGATCTCTCTTATTTTGTTAAAATTACTCACATTTTCACAGATTCTGCAGGGGGTTCACAAACTTTCAAGCAGCACTGTATGTATATATATATATATATATATATATATATACTATATATATGAACTCTTTAGAGGTTTCTATATTTCTGCATAAATATGACCCAAAACATCATCAGATTTTTATATAAGTCCTGAAAGTAGACAGAGAACCGAATCAAACAAGTGTGAGAAAAATATTTTCTTTGTCATTTACTTATTGAGAAAAATGATGAATGAGTATCTGGTGTGACCCCCTTTTGCTGCAGTAACTGAAGGTTAAGTTTCTTGTAAATGCTGATCAGTCCTGCACAATAACATGTAGGACTTTTAGCCCATTCCTTAGTGCAGAACCACTTAAACTCTGTGATGTTGGTGGGTTTCCTCCTATGAACTGCTTGCTTAGGCCCTTCCACAACAGTTTAATTGGATTAAGGTCTGGACTTTGACTCAGCCATTCCAAAACATTAACTTTGTTCTTCTTTAACCATTCTTTGGTAGAATGACTTGTGTGCTTGGGGTTGCTATCTTGCTGCATGACCCACATTCTCTTGAGACTCTGTTCTTAAACAGATGTCCTGAGGTTTTCCTTTAGAATTTGCTGGTATAATTCAGAATCCATTGTTCCATCAATGATGGCAGGCTGTCCTGGCCAAGATGCAGAAAAACAGGCCCAAGCCATGATACTACCACCACCATGTTTCACAGATGGGATACGATTCTTAAGCTGGAATGCAGTGTTCTTTTCTCCGAACATAATAGCTTCTCATTTAAACCAATAAGTTCTATTTTGGTTTCATCCATCCATTAAAACTTTCTCCAATAGTCCTCTGGCTTGTCCACATGATCTTTAGCAAGCAATTTTCATTTTGGAGAACAGTGGCTTTCTTCTTGCAGCTCTGTCATGCACACCATGGTTGCTCAATGTTCTCCTGATGGTGGGCTCATGAACATTAACATTAGCCAATGTGAGAAAGGCCTTTAGTTGCTTACAAGTTACCCTGGGAATTTTTGCAACCTCGCAGACTATTACACGTTCTGCTTTGGAGTGATCTTTGTTGGTCGACCACTTCTCGGGAAGGTAACAGTGGTCTTGAATTTCCTCCATTTGTACACAATCTGTCTGACTGTGGATTTATGGAGTCAAAACTCTTTAGCGATGGTTTTGTAAACTTTTCTAGCCTGATGAGCAGCATCAACTCTTTTTCCGAGTTCCCCAGTAATCTCCTTTGTTCGTGACAAGATTCACTTCCACAAACATGATCAGACTTTGATAGATCCATGTTCTTAATAAAACAGGTCACGTACTGACATTTAATAGTCATTGCACTGACTGAAAACACCTCTGCACAGATGTACTCTAATTTCACCTTTAAATTAACTGCTAATCCAAGAGATTCACATACTTTTGCAATGCACAGATATGTCACACTGGATCATTTTTCTCAATAAATAAATGACAAAGAAAATATTTTTCCCTCACTTGTTTGATTCGGTTCTCTTTGTCTACTTTCAGGACTTATATGAAAATCTGATGATTTGGGTCATATTTATGCAGAAATATAGAAAATTCTTAAGAGTTCACAAACTTTCAAGCAGCACTGTATATATATATATATATATATATATGTTTTTTTTTTTTTTTTGCACAATAAATCTCATTATTCCAGCTTGTCAGATCAGATGATACTTGCCAAATTGTCCTGCATGTGTAGATCTCCTGCGTCAACAGTAAATCACACCAAAAGCAGCAACCAGCAGAACAGCAGCAACAACAGCAGCAGGCGCAACAACAAAAGCAGCAGCAACAACAGTTGAATCTAGAACAGGTAAAGACAGATACCCATTATTACTAGAGATGGAATGATAAACAACTTCACCAGTACTTTTGACTGATATTTAGCAGGAAGTTGTATGACATTGACTTAATTGTGCTGTCTGGTGGGTTTGTAAGGAACAGAAGCTAAAACAGCAACAAGAAACAGCAGTGTTCACAGGAAAAATGACTAATATTATGATTTTTTTTCTATTAAAAATAGACTTCAAAAGTTTAAAATTCATAAAGTGACAAAAACTCAATATGACAACTGTCTGTCAATTTGATGTGCATGTGAAGATGATAGATTTGATCTCAGTTATGCTGTAATATTGAGTGAAAGTTCACTTCTTCAAACAAGCCACAACAACAACAACAAAATTTACTGGGTTGATTTAAATATTTCTGTTTTATAAAACTGTTCAAGTAAAAAAGCACTGAATGACTAACATGATACTCACCAGTGACAGTAACTCTGAACGTCTTTATGATGCCAAATCTGCTGCTTTTGATCTGTAGTTTATAAACTCCAGAGTCTGTGATTGTGATGTTCATGATGGTCAGAGATCCAGTCTGATGATCCAGCTGCAGTCTGTCTCTGAATCTCTCAGTACCTTCATTACACTGAACATCTGTGCAGATCTTACTGAGGTCTCCAGTGATTTGAGCGATGCGAGTGTCGTTGAAATACCATCTAATTCTGTCTTGTTGGTTTGTTTCAACACCAGTTTGTAGAATGACTAGATCTCCCTCCTTCACTGATACTCTGTCTATATCAACACCAGATGCACCTGAAGAAGAAATTAATCATAATTTTTAATCAATTAACCATTTCTTGCTATGAATGCAGATTACATAAAATAAAACTGCTATGTTCCTCTGCATTAATGGCAACACCATTAGGTGCATTTGAGATGTCAAACACTTTACCTTGATGAGAGTACTACAATAATACACGAATGAACCAGTTCAAAAGTTTACCTTGATTCTTAATACTGTGTCACTACCAAGATCAAAAGAACCCTCAACTAGGAGACGCACAATACCAGGTCTATCAAAACTTCTTGCAACATCTAGAATATGCTGTTTAAGATATTCTCAGTGTTAATGCACTGGTAACCTTTCTATCACAACTAAATTGGTTTAGTTAAAAGTAAAAAATAGATTACATGTACAAACCCGATTCCAAAAAAGTTGGGACACTGTACAAATTGTGAATAAAAAAGGAATGCAATAATTTACAAATCTCATAAACTTATATTTTATTCACAATAGAATATAGATAACATATCAAATTTTGAAAGTGAGACATTTTGAAATGCCATGCCAAATATTGGCTCATTTTGGATTTCATGAGAGCTACACATTCCAAAAAAGTTGGGACAGGTAGCAATAAGAGGCCAGAAAAGTTAAATGTACATATAAGGAACAGCTGGAGGACCAATTTGCAACTTATTAGGTCAATTGGCAACATGATTGGGTATAAAAAGAGCCTCTCAGTGTGGCAGTGTCTCTCAGAAGTCAAGATGGGAAGAGGATCACCAATTCCCTCAATGCTGCGGCGAAAAATAGTGGAGCAATATCAGAAAGGAGTTTCTCCGAGAAAAATTGCAAAGAGTTTGAAGTTATCATCATCTACAGTGCATAATATCATCCAAAGATTCAGAGAATCTGGAACAATCTCTGTGCATAAGGGTCAAGGCCGGAAAACCATACTGGATGCCCGTGATTTTCGGGCCCTTAGACGGCACTGCATCACATACAGGAATGCTACTGTAATGGAAATCACAACATGGGCTCAGGAATACTTCCAGAAAACATTGTCAGTGAACACAATCCACCGTGCCATTCGCCGTTGCCGGCTAAAACTCTATAGGTCAAAAAAGAAGCCATATCTAAACATGATCCAGAAGCGCAGGCGTTTTATCTGGGCCAAGGCTCATTTAAAATGGACTGTGGCAAAGTGGAAAACTGTTCTGTGGTCAGACAAATCAAAATTTGAAGTTCTTTTTGGAAAACTGGGACGCCATGTCATCCGGACTAAAGAGGACAAGAACAACCTAAGTTGTTATCAGCGCTCAGTTCAGAAGCCTGCATCTCTGATGGTATGGGGTTGCATGAGTGCTTGTAGCATGGGCAGCTTACACATCTGGAAAGGCACCATCAATGCTGAAAGGTATATCCAAGTTCTAGAACAACATATGCTCCCATCCAGACGTCGTCTCTTTCAGGGAAGACCTTGCATTTTCCAACATGACAATGCCAGACCACATACTGCATCAATTACAACATCATGGCTGTGTAGAAGAAGGATCCGGGTACTGAAATGGTCAGCCTGCAGTCCAGATCTTTCACCCATAGAAAACATTTGGCGCATCATAACGAGGAAGATGCGACAAAGAAGACCTAAGACAGTTGAGCAACTAGAAGCCTGTATTAGACAAGAATGGGACAACATTCCTATTCCTAAACTTGAGCAACTTGTCTCCTCAGTCCCCAGACGTTTGCAGACTGTTATAAAAAGAAGAGGGGATGCCACACAGTGGTAAACATGGCCTTGTCCCAACTTTTTTGAGATGTGTTGATGCCATGAAATTTAAAATCAACTTATTTTTCCCTTAAAATTATACATTTTCTCAGTTTAAACATTTGATATGTCATCTATGTTGTATTCTGAATAAAATATTGAAATTTGAAACTTCCACATCATTGCATTCTGTTTTTATTCACAATTTGTACAGTGTCACAACTTTTTTGGAATCGGGTTTGTATTTGAATGCCATTAAACAGACAATTAAAGCTGAGTTACTTTGTTAAAACATGTGTTCTTAATAAAACACTATTGCAATAGTTTAAAAAAGTAATTTAATAAAAGCCAAGGGTCAAGTGCTCAACTAAAGCAAACACTTTTCACTATAACGGTGACTTTAAACGAAACTTAAAAAAAAAAGAAAACTCGACTAGATCTAAACCTCTGATAATTCTCTGAAACAAGTTATAAAATAGAGTCAATCTGGTTAAATAAGTGAAGGTAATGTTGTTTTTGGAGTTGATTAATCATCCTCTAATCATGTTTCAATGGCTGATATCAGATCACTTATTAGTAGAAATTAATTTAAATGGGAATGAAACATGAAACATTTGAAATAAAATGATTATTTAGAATTGACATAAAGAACAATAAATATATATATATATTTATCTGGTTGAATTAAGCAAATAAGCCAAATTAGGCTACATGAACACAAACTTTGGTATTGAAACTGAATGAAACTATAAGGTCAGTAAGTAAATACAACTTAACGGTCTCTGCAAAAAGATAACTCAAACATTTAAGTTAAAACTTTGGTACTGAACATTTAAAAAAAAAAAAAAAAATTTAAATTTATATTTAAACCTTACTTTCATAAAGTTATTCCAACTAAATTGTATAAGTTCAAATAACATTAAATTTGTCAAGTTGTGCATACTTAATATTCTATGTAAATTCAACTTAACTGAGTCAGTGCAGAAAGATAACTTGTAAAAATGTAAGTTGTGAATGATTTATTTATTTTACAAACAAGAATGAATGGCAGTGTATTATGCACTGGTTTAGGAGAGTCGAGGCCTGTTGGCTCATGGGGACACAGGTTCAAGACTTATTGGAATCATGTCCTGATTTTATTCTCCAACTGTTCCTGCATACACTCCTCTCTTATAAAATTAAAGAAAAACCCTATAGCCAAATTATGATTGTTCTTATTTTCTACATAAAATTAATATTTTACGCATTTCTCAGAAAATGCCATTGAGCCTGGATCCACCAAATTACACGTGGACTAAAATTATACAACAGTACAAACATGACTATAATACTACTTAAATAAATGTTTGGTAGGCACATCATATAGCAATATTAATAATATGTTAATATTTTTGTATGAGAAATGTTTGTGGATATGAACCGGCCTTGTGTAACAATATCAGGTCACATGACCAAGAAGTAAAAAAAGTTTTCAGTAATTCAAATAATTGTCTAAAAACAAACACATTTTCAAAAGAAAAAAAAAAGATTGTACAATGTGTGAATATAATACAGTGGGTGTGCCAACATGAGTTTACATGATCAGGAAGTTCACAGATTTTAATGTTTGAAAAATTCACCAAAAATACATTAAATCATGTTTCCAAAATCCAAGTCATGTATGAAGTGTGTCAGGTGTGTGTGAAGATATTAAAATTGGTATGACATCATCGGGTCACATGACCAGGAAGTTATCCCTCTACTGCATAATGTTTTTCTTATGCCCCATGTTAAGTGCATGTTTTTTTTTTTAAATGATTGCAACCAATTAAAATGTTTGAAAAGTATCAAAGAAAAGTCCAATGAGGTGTGGGAGTCACTATCATGCCCCTTTTGAAGGTGGGACGTCCTGTTCTGACACATGGTCACAGGAGCACATGGTGTGAGAACAAAGCAAGATTATTTCCTTTAGTAATCTTATTTAAAATGACACGAACTGTACATAAACAAATATGTGTGTTTATGTACAGTGTAGAGAAGACTTTTGTCAGGTTTTATGAATTTTTATTTTATTTTGCATGTTCAGAAATTCAGTTTTTCGTTCCGTTGCCTCAGGGCAACGTTGCGGAATAAGAGGTAAGGAAGCAGGGGTCCACAGCTCCCATCCCTAACAAGGATTTCCCATTGACAATACATACAAGCAAATAAAGGGAAGATGAAAGGTTCCTGGGTGCAAAGGAACACCCAAAGTGATGTGCCAAAAGTGTAATGTGCACCTCTGTTTCACAACAGAGAAGAAGTGCTTCTTGAAGTTTAACATGGAGTAAAATCTCGTGGCCCTCCAGGACTGGAGTTTCCCAGCCTCACACCACAACACAAACCTATGTCTGAATCAAATGCAATATATCAAGTGTTTTTTCCCTTTTCACTTAATGATTTCTTGATATTTTTTGACAGATTTGTGATTTTGAATTGCTCTCTGAACATTGTCTTATGATATGTGAATGGAGAATTTTCTCTGTACTTCTTTACCATTGTTGCGCAACATTGTCCTGAGGCAACGAAAAAATATTTTGGGATGGTCAAAAAAAAACGTTTTAGCAATAAAATGTTCCCAAATAAACCAAACAATGACGTGGAATAATTTTTTTAGCATGTACCATCAAAATGCATGCAGTAGAGGGTTATTTCAGATTCAGATTAGATCACAAAACACAATCTTGGTTTTGATCTGGATTAAATCCTCAGTTTGTGTTGTTCAAAACATTTTAGTAAGATTGGGATACTTTTGATCCAAAAGAAAAAAAAAACTGGATTATTCTGATCCCAACAGAAGAGTGGATTTCAGAGAACAAAAATGTAATAAAACTGGTGCAAAAAATACAACATTTGTGACATGTAATATATCTCCAAATCCCCAAACAGCTGTCAATATCAAACAAAAATATTATATTATTATTATACAAATTTTTTATCACTGATTGTAAACTACATTGGCACAATCGTCAGAGATGGACCAGTCAGAAGTAGTTATTTGTGTAAATGCAATGCAAAACTAGAATGCAAAACATTGGCATTTTTTCCCCATCTCATTTCCCCCCCCCATGTTTTGGGATTAACAACAGAGGCTTGGTGAGCTGTGTGAGAAATAATTACACAAAAGAGCATTTTAAAGGCAAAAACCTGACAAATGTCATGAAATAAAACATCTGAGCAATGTCTTGAGGTGTGGTGACTGTGGAGGAATAACTGAATCTGTGTGCAACACACGATTCGCACCAAGTAGTACAGGCAAAATTATCTCCATAAATGCCTTGTCATGGCCGTGCACAAATAAATAAATAAATATAATATTTTATAATAATAAAAATAATAATAATAAATAAATGCATACATACACACATGAATAAATAAATTACTGCAAAACATAAATGATATGCATTACTGTCAAATATAACAATTGGGCTGGTTTGGCTTTGAAGACCTGGCAACCCTGCTCATTGCTGGTAGCACCTTCTGTCCAGTTATTTCCCCACCACCTATGTTTTGAAAATAAAATAAATAAATTAAATTATAGTAGTCACAGGTAAAACCATGCTCCTTATTGCCAGGGGTATAATAATAATAAAACTAATGAATGTCATAAAGAAATATCATAAACACATAGAAACCAATGGGCTGCTGTTCCTGCATCATGAGGTAACCCGTTATTACCAAACCCTCCCTGACAATACTAGACTAGTCTCTCTGACAGCTTCTGCTGTGCCCACGAAGCATCCGTTTTTTGTTGTTGTTGAAAACACCGCTTTAACCGCAAATTTCGGCTGGCACCAATCGTTAGAACACCGAAAGAACGATATTAAACATAGATGTCTTACCGTGGTCGAGTAAACACCAGAACAATAAGAGCGAAATAAAGAGCAGCTTCATTTTCATAAGGTTTTCTAAAAAATAAATGCAGATTTTGATAGACAATAGTGCTATGCTCTTTCTCTTCAGTAAACCCGACACCTTGTGTCTTCTTCTTGTTTTACGGCGGTTGGCATCCAGCGTACAGGTGCTTTACAAACCGTTGTGTCAAGAATGAAAAGTGAAACTATAACTTGGGAGGCTCCCGACGCACTGCAGCGCGATGACGTAGAGACGTAAGACGTCACGTTCTTTAATCTGCATTAGTGCTGTTTGTAAAGTGCTGTGTAAAAAAAAATGCTGTTGGATGGTGTTAGTACATAGTAAAAAAAATTGAAGGCTTTTGAGCAAAACAGTTCTTAATGTTGTAGTTGACTTTTTTCGTTTTGGTGGCTGCTATTCTTAAATGAATTGATATATATTATAATTTGGCGTTTTATTATTTTGGTTATAGACATTAGTTATCTGGATGAATTCAAACATTATAAAGCTTTCACAGACACAAACAAGAGAGTAAGAGACCACTGGATGCTTTGATTATTCAGCCAGTAATACTGTCTGTCAGATTTAATTGCTATAACATTTATTGTGTAGTTGAGATTTGGCCTAAACTGTTATTCTGGTTTTTCAGGGAGACATAAATTAAGAAGAGAGAAAGACAAGCATCCCAAGTGTTAGTAAAAGTGTACAGTCTCTGTGTATAATATGCAATTAGCATCTTTCTTCATTCACACCAGAGCTATAGAAAAAAATAAAAATAAATGTATATATATATATATATATATATATATATATATATAAAGCTATCTTCAAATAAATAAATAAAAACAATGCCATCTGTGTAGCCTATACTAGCCAGGATAATTTCTATTGTCTAGTATATTGTAGTTGTCAACAGCCTAAACCCAACTAAGATACACTATCCAGTCAGTTACCAAATCGATTTGTGACAAAAAAGGTTTTTATTTATTGTTATGCTCTTTTTAACAAATCTTATTTTCAGTGTAGTGGTTGTTTAGCTGTCAATCTGGGGTGCATTTCCCAAAAGCATTTATAACCTATTATGGTCGCAAGTTCAGTTGAACTCTATTGGAAACAATGAACTTGTGACCATAGTTGCTTTTGGGAAACGCACCCCTGTGTAGTTTATCAGTGATGCACGATGGGCAAGAATCCAGTTTGACCTCCGATCAATAACTCATTTACTGTTTTTAGGTGTGCTGGATTGATTCAGTACTCTATTTCACTGTAAAGCAGTTTAATCTAGAGTGCAAGTCAGACGGTGAGTTCATAACAACTACTGAACACACATCAAACAAATGGTTTGCAGCAAATGCAACCAGAGGATTGTCATCAGTGGCGTCTTTCAGATGCAGAAGTAAAATGTTCTCACAGAAACAACTACAGAAGCTTCAGTGGCATATTTATAATCTTCCTACATTATTTTTCTATACACTGACTCACTAGGGGCTCTAACCTGCAATATGCTCTTTGAGGAGACCTGCTGAACAAGCCAGTGTCAGCCTTAAGCTTTCACCTGCACACCCACTGAAGCTAAAAAAAAGCTTACCTTTTAACAATGTACTTTCATTATTCCATTCACAAAAAACTGAAAAAAAAGTTTTTAAGATCACTACAATAAAATACGTACAATATTCTTCTACTTTTAGCTGTTTAACATAATATTTCATAAGTTTAAATGATAAAAATGAAGAGTGTTTTCCACTGATAAAAACACTTTAAGTCTTAAGAACATGTATATGTATATGTGACCGTGGACCCCAAAACGAGTCATAAGGATATATATATATATATATATATATATATATATATATATAGGTGCTGGTCATATAATTAGAATATCATCAAAAAGTTGATTTATTTCACTAATTCCATTCAAAAAGTGAAACTTGTATAATGTATACATTCATTCCACACAGACTGATATATTTCAAGTGTTTATTTCTTTTAATGTTGATGATTATAACTGACAACTAATGAAAACCCCAAATTCAGTATCTCAGAAAATTAGAATATTGTGAAAAGGTTCAATATTGAAGACACCCGTTGCCACACTCTAATCAGCTAATTAACTCAAAACACCTGCAAAGGCCTTTAAATGGTCTCAGTCTAGTTGGCTACACAATCATGGGGAAGACTGCTGACTTGACAGTTGTCCAAAAGACGACCATTGACACCTTGCACAAGGAGGGCAAGACACAAAAGGCCATTGCAAAAGAGGCTGGCTGTTCACAGAGCTCTGTGTCCAAGCACATTAATAGAGAGGCGAAGGGAAGGAAAAGATTTGGTAGAAAAAAGTGTACAAGCAATAGGGATAACCGCACCCTGGAGAGGATTGTGAAACAAACCCCATTCAAAAATGTGGGGGAGATTCACAAAGAGTGGACTGCAGCTGGAGTCAGTGCTTCAAGAACCACTACGCACAGACGTATGCAAGACATGGGTTTCAGGGTCCATGTCAAGCCACTCTTGAACAACAGACAGCGTCAGAAGCGTCTCGACTGGGCTAAAGACAAAAAGGACTGGACTGCTGCTGAGTGGTCCAAAGTTATGTTCTCTGATGAAAGTAAATTTTACATTTCCTTTGGAAATCAGGGTCCCAGAGTCTGGAGGAAGAGAGGAGAGGCACGGAATCCACGTTGCTTGAGGTCCAGTGTAAAGTTTCCACAGTCAGCGATGGTTTGGGGTGCCATGTCATCTGCTGGTGTTGGTCCACTGTGTTTTCTGAGGTCCAAGGTCAACACAGCCATATACCAGGAAGTTTTAGAGCACTTCATGCTTCCTGCTGCTGACCAACTTTATGAAGATGCAGATTTCATTTTCCAACAGGACTTGGCACCTGCACACAGTGCCAAAGCTACCAGTACCTGGTTTAAGGACCATGGTATCCCTGTTCTTAACTGGCCAGCAAACTCGCCTGACCTTAACCCCATAGAAAATCTATGGAGTATTGTGAAGAGGAAGATGCGATATGCCAGACCCAACAATGCAGAAGAGCTGAAGGCCACTATCAGAGCAACCTGGGCTCTCATAACACCTGAGCAGTGCCACAGACTGATCGACTCCATGCCACGCCGCATTGCTGCAGTAATTCAGGCAAAAGGAGCCCCAACTAAGTATTGAGTGCTGTACATGCTCATACTTTTCATGTTCATACTTTTCAGTTGGCCAAGATTTCTAAAAATCCTTTCTTTGTATTGGTCTTAAGTAATATTCTAATTTTCTGAGATACTGAATTTGGGGTTTTCATTAGTTGTTAGTTATAATCATCAAAATTAAAATAAATAAACACTTGAAATATATCAGTCTGTGTGGAATGAATGTATACATTATACAAGTTTCACTTTTTGAATGGAATTAGTGAAATAAATCAAATTTTTGATGATATTCTAATTATATGACCAGCACCTGTATATATATATATATATATATATATATTATATATATTTATGCATCATCTGAAAGCTGAATAAATAAGTTTGTTATGATAGGACAATATTTGGCCGAGATACAACTATTTGAAAATCTGGAATCTGAGGGTTCCAAAAAAATAATCTTTAAAGTTGTCCAAATGAAGTTCTTAGCAATGCATATTACTAATCAAGAATTAAGTTTTGATATATTTACAGTAGGAAATTTACAAAATATCTTCATGGAACATGGTCTTTACTTAATATCCTACTGATTTTTGGATTAAAAGAAAATGTGATCATTTTGACCCATACAATATATTTTTGGCTATTTCTACAAATTTACCCGTGCTACTTAAGACTGGGTTTATGGTCCAGGGTCACATATAACATGCGTTCAGTGTTCATGAAACTTGCATATACGTATATGAGTAAATTCAGAGTAATTTGCCCCTAAAACAGACCGTCCCGAAAACTCTTACAAACAATTCACAAACACTTCATAAACATCAGATTTGATAGTTAAACATGTGTATGTTAATGAATTCCAATCATTTGTAAATAAGGCATGCATGCCACTACATGGTTAAAAAACCAAGTTATGTATTGTTGCATCCCTAATACATAATTCATACAACATTCTTTTGCTTTTAGCCATTTTACAAAGTCAGGCAACTATGTTGCAAAGAGTATATGAAATTATAAAAATAAACAATATATTCACCCTTTAAGAACAGTTAAGTCTTAATAATGGCCAGATGAACTATAACATTATATCATATGCAAATACAGCATGTGAACTAGGAGGGTCAAACTCTGTCAGGGAAGGATTCAACACACTGACAGTTCTGCTGTGTTTTCAACACATGGTGTTATTAGACATACTGGTGAACTTCTGAAGAAAATGTCTCGCATGTCTGTTTTGTACTGTTTGAGCTGGTGGAATCTGATTGGTAAGTTTTAATTATATAGTTACATTTTTTCCATAAAGTAGCTGTTACACTCAAACAGAAAATGTACAAAAACTGTCACTGAGGCGGTACATTTTAGGTACGAAAAATACATTGTACATTGATTTTCCTCTACAACAGATAATTTTTTTTAAAAAATCTGTTTTTACGGATTTGTTGCACCATAAGGATTAATCTTAAATCTAGATTAAATTTTGATTTAACTAACATTTCTCTTGCACAAATCTTTCAACTTTGTTTAGAAATAAGGAGACTTACATTTAAATGAACTTTAATCCTGTCTCTCCATTACTTTAAAGTAATCTCAACAAAAAGTCAACTTAAAAGTAATGAGTAAAAAAGTTTAAAAGTTGAAGTTCTCTCAACTTTTGATTTTTTACAGCACTGTAAAAAATAAAAATAAATAAATAAAGTTGAGCCAACTTAAAAAGTTTAAGGCACCCAGCTTCAGCAGATTTCTGAGTTTTCTTCACATCTTGTTTTAAGTTTATACAACAAAAAGTTGAGAAAATTCAGAAATTTCCTAAAAAAAAATAAGATGAGAAAACTCAAAAATCTGCTGAAGCTGGTTGCCTTGAACTTTTAAGTTGTCTCAACATTATTATTATTATTTTTTTTAATTTTTTTACTGTGTAGAAGACACTGTGGCATTAAGCTCTTATGAGGGATCCTCATGGTTGTTAAAGCTGCAGGGTCCAATGTGTTCTTAACATTGTTGGAGAAAGTTACTTTTAAAAGTAATCCATTATGATATTGTGTTACTACTTACATTAGCTACTTTTTATGGAAAGTAATGTATTATGTTACTTTTGCGTTATTTTTGTCACCTGGGTTGGGCTTACTTATTTGTTTTTAATAACAACAACAACAACAAAAGTTATATTTTGGTGTCTGTGAAGGCCCTTTCACACCAAGAGTGAAATGAATAAGTCTCAGGAAGAAGGAAGTGCCTCTTCCTCTGCACTTACTCCCAATTTCTCTCAACATGGGGTCAGGAGAGTGGTCAGTCAATAAATAGTAAAAACAAAGTATCCTGTGTTACTTATTTGAAAAAAGTAACTCAGATATTTCACTGTAAATTTAAAAGTAATGTGTTACTTTAATTAGTTGAAGGAAGTGGTCTGATTATGACTCATATGATTATGTAGGCATCCTAGTTGTCTGTCCTATTTCAATTATTTGACACTATATTCTTTAGGCAGTCTGTAAGTGTGGCAGCAATGTTTTTGTCTGCTTGATGCTAATAGTTTCTCTTTAATGGTATCAGTTTATAAAGACAGTTGATCTTGTATTTTCATTATCTGCAGTACTTATATCAGACAGACGTTTCTGCTAGTCAGTCAAAAAGAAAATGGAATATGTGATGCTTCTTAATTAAAGTGGTCTACCTTTGTAATTACCTTAATCTGTGTAAAATCTGTTTATTCTCCAGGTGTGTTTAGTGAGTCAGTGTCAGTGATGGAGGGAGATTCTGTCACTCTAAATACTGATGTTACTGAAATACGTGAAGATGATGACATACTGTGGAAATTTGGAGCTGACAACTCTCTCTTAGCTGAAATCAGTAGAGAGAAACAAATCTTCTCCACATATGATGATGTTCCTGATGGAAGATTCAGAGACAGACTGAAGGTGGATCATCAAACTGGATCTCTGACCATCACAAACATCACATTTGAACATGCTGGACTCTATAAACTAGACATAATTGGTGTGAAATGGTCATCAAAAATATTCAGTTTTTCTGTCTATGGTGAGTAGAGATCATTTGCGCTGTCTTTTGCAGTGTGTGCTATCTTGTTTTATAGTTTGAGGTGACAGATCGTTAAGACTCACTACACAGTCCAGAAAATGAAATTGTTGTGAATTTATCCATATTTCATTTTATTCTCTCATGTTTTGCAGCTCGTCTCCCTGTTCCTAACATTACCAGAGACTGTTCTTCATCATCATCACAGCAGAATTGTTCATTGGTGTGTTCAGTCGTGAATGTGAGTCACGTGACTCTCTCCTGGTACAAAGGAAACCGTTTATTGTCCATCATCAGTGTGTCTGATCTCAGCATCAGTCTCTCTCTACCTCTGGAGGTGGAATATCAGGATAAAAACACCTACAGCTGTGTGCTCAACAATCCCTTCAGCAACCAGACTCAACATCTGGACATTAGCAAACTCTGTCACACATGTTCAGGTACGGCCTAAGTGATATTAACATCCATTGAGCTGATCTCCATCTACTGTTGTTGCTCAGACTCAATAACTTACATCAAAGATCTTTACTTTACATAAAATTGAACTTTAAATATTCCACATACTTTTGAAAATCCAGTGTTTAGCTAATCCTGATAAGCACTCATCATCACAGTTGTAAACACGAAAGCTTTCTTCTTCCATTAGGGGATTTGGCATCATGGCATCTTGTTTACAAGTGGAACGTTAAAAAATGCGACACACACATCTCTCGGAAATCATGTGTAATTTAACCAATACGATAGCGACTTCCTCCCGATTGCCCTGTTCTACAAGATCTGCTGGATAAGGGGTGCACCCCTACCAAAAAGTTTATGCTCAAATGAGGCAGCCATCATGGTGAATCATTCTCTCGTGGCTGTCCAGTAAATCGGCAGAAATGACCTGGTCGTTAAGTTTCTGAGGGGAGCTCACAGATCGAATCCACCTCAGGCTGTTATTAAGCCTCTCATTAAAATAAAACACAACTTAACCCCGAAAGAATTAATTACAGACAGATCTTGAATCTCCCTTTTCTGTCAAAGATACTAGAAAAGGTAGTGTCATCACAAATATGTTCCTTCTTAGAGAAGTAACTGTGAAGATTTCCAGTCAGGATTTAGACTGTATCATAGTACTGAGACTGCTCTCATCAGAGTTACAAATTACCTGCTCTTATCATCCAACTGTGGTTGTATCTCTCTATTAGTGCTACTGGATCTTAGTGCCGCGTTTGACACTACTGACCACAACATTCTTCTGAATAGACTAGAAAATGATGTTGGCTTTAGAGGAAGTGCATTGGCATGGTTTAAATCGTATTTATCTGACCGCCATCAATTCTTGGCAGTGAATGAAGAAGTATCATACCATTACAAGTGCAGTATGTAGTACCTCAAGGCTCAGTGCTAGGACCGTTACTTTTCACGCTTTACATGTTACCCTTGGGAGATATCATCAGTAAACATGGTTTTAGCTTTCACTGTTATGATGATACTCATAATCTGCTGTTACTTTTCACGCTTTTACACGCTTTACATCTGCCGTTACTTTTCACGCTTTACATGTTACCCTTGGGAGATATCATCAGTAAACATGGTTTTAGCTTTCGCTGTTATGATGATACTGATGATACTCAGCTCTATATTTCTTTGTGGCTTGACTAAACATACCAATTTGCAAAACTAACGGAATGCATAGTTGATATAAATAACTGGATGACTAGTAATTTCTTACTGCTAAATTCTGAAAAAATAGAGGTGTTAATTATCCAACACGCTCTCACTCCCAACTCGTCACATATTGATGCTTGGTCAGGACCCCTTGGTGTTGCTTTTTGATGCTCAAGGTACCCCTTTAGCGTAATTTTTCGATGCACAGGGGTATCTTTTTAGCGTCACTTTTTGACGTGCAGGGTCATCCATTGTTTTCTGTTGTTTGTCTTAATTTAATGGTTTGCATGCATTTGTATTAAATATAAATAATTTTATATAAATGTATACTTTCATTGGAGCACATAACCCCACCCCTACCCAAAACCTACCCACTTCTGAACAATATAAAACACATAAGAGGCAAATTAAAGTACAGTCACAGGTGTTTATTGCAAAAACTAACCATAAAAAAGCAGTATAAAAGCATTACAAACAAGTCGTGTTGCATTCCAAGTCCTCTGAAGCCATACGATATGTTTATGAGAAGAAGAGAGTAAAAGATAAGGTTTTAATCGCTGAAAATGAGCCCGCTACCTTAACGTGCTCACATCTCTTCTCATTCAAAAAGATTCTCCCGTAGCATGATGCAATCGGTCACAAGACACTCAAGAGCCAATGGCATTTCACAACAGCATGATGCAATCGGCCACGAGACACATAAGAGCCAATGGCTGACGTAAGGCTTCTTCTGGTGGCATTTTTTTAATTTGTACACAAACTGCACAAGTGTGCAACAAGGATCTGGAGCTTACGGCATATGGAGACGGTGATCACGTCTATTCCTCTCACAAATCAAACCTTTTGACTCGGAAGACTTGGAATATTAATATACTTTTTAATAAATTATAACTGTAGTTGTATCTGTCTGTTATATCTTGTGTTTTATTGACATATGGTAGGTTTAGGGGCAGGGGTTGAGTTACGTGCTCATAAATGTGTAAATAGTGTAATGTAAATACAACTGTTGTGACTGTTTACATTGAAAAATCACACTCCGACATATATGCAATAATGGCAATATTATTGCCCAATATATAATTTAATCATGACGATAAAATTACCAGTGCCTTTTGATATTGATGCTAAGGGTTTCTTGTTTAAAGCAATGGAGGAGCCTACACGTCGAAAATTTACGCTAAGGGGGTACCCTGTACATCAAAAAGCTACACCAAAGGGTCCTGACCAAATGTCAATATGTGACGAGTTGGGAATGAGAATGTGTTGAATTATCGGACCAAAACCTTCTGCGTGTAATAACCTAGAACACCGTCTAACACATGATGGCTGCTCTGTCAATGCTTCGTCATCAGTTAAGAACCTAGGCGTGCTATTTCATAGCAATGTTTCTTTTGATAAACATGTTTAATTTGTAAAACCATATTTTTCCAACTTAAAAATCTATCTAAATTATATCTAAATCAAATGCAAAAACATTAATTCATGCGTTCATGACCTTGAGGTTAGATTATTGCAATGCTTTATTGGGTGGTTGCTCTGCGCGATTAATTGACAAACTCCAGCTTGTTCAAAAAGCAGCAGCTAGAGTTCTTACTAAAACCAGGAAATACGACCATATTAGCCTGGTTCTGTCAGCACAGCACTGGCTCCCCATTAAACATTGTATACATTTTAAAATCTTTTCTAATTACCTATAAAGCCCTGAATGGTTTAGCACCTCAGTATTTGAGTGAGGTTTTATCACATTATATTCCTTCACGTCCGCTACGATCTCAAAGTTCTCCCCATTTGGTAATACCTACAATATCAAAATCAACTATGGGTGGCAGATCCTTTTACTATTTAGCACCCAAACTCTGGAACAATCTACCTAACACTGTTCGGGAGGCAGACACACTCTGTCAGTTTAAAATGAGATTGAAGACCCATCTCTTTAACTTGGCTTACGCATAATAAACTATATTTATAATACATTTCTATAATTCAAATCCGTTAAAGGATTGTTAGGCTGCATTAATTAGGTCAACCGGAACTGGGACCAAGTCCCATAACACCCGTTACATCATCAGAAGAATGGCATCTACGCTAATATTAGTCTTTTTCATTCTTATTCTGAGGCCAACATAACCACCCAGATCCAAACAATGTCCGGATCAGATTGTCAATGCAGCTACCAGGATCCAGTCTCAGTGTTTCCCACAGGATTTTGTGAGACTTGTGGCGGCAGGTGATGTCACATATTAATTTGCATATTTATGATGTCATTGCGTCAAGTTTGCGTTCAGATGAGTTTTGGCCCTTCAGATCTGTTCTACTCTATGAACTGTCACATACTGTAATACAACTGAATGCCCAGTAAAGCTGTTCACATTATATTTTCTGTTGTTATACATAAAACAAGTAGTAAACACGACCAATTAATACTACATGTTAACCAGGAATCACTCTCACTATACTCCTTAAATCCTGATTTATAATCACGACATTGACTGATAAAATCAACATACATCTAACTTACACTAAAAAGCGACTATATGCGGTGGTTTTGGCTATATTACTGTTTTGTCTCATTCAGCTCACTGCCTGCATCTGAGTAACAAACTATGAGCATATCAACAGACGAATCATGTTCATATTTAAAATTCCAAACAGTCATTAAGCGACAGGTGCTTGGAAATGCTGTTTTGTACTCATTTATTGACGGCTCTTCTGCGGTATGGCCAAATGAAATCGCTGTTTCTCTGCCACTCACTGCACAGAAGAGACGCCGAGAGAGGCGACACTAGGCCAGGAGAGCCAGACCTCGAGCTCGCAGGGCAGTACTGGCGACATCTTCCAACTGAATGAAAGCTACGTTTTTTTTCCCAAAAAGTCACTAGGTTTGTCAGTGTGTACCTTTTATGGAAAAAAAGCTGCTAAAAGGGTCTGAAAGTTGCTAAATATAGTGCTAAAGTTGCGCTCATGTTGTGTGAGATGCGGGAGCTGATGGCATCGGGCGGTGGGTATTTGTGGCGGTCGATGTGGATATTGTGGCAGGCTGCCACAAATAAATCAACGTATGGGAAACACTGAGTCTGTATCCAGATCAGATGGTGGATCAGCACCTAGAGATGACCTCTACAGCCCTGAATGTGAGCGGAGACCAGGACAACTAGATGCACTCCAGAGACTGATCCCCTCCGAAGATCTCGTCACCTAGACGGCCATTGGGACAAGACCACGGGAACCAGATGAGTCCTCTGCGCAATCTGACTTTGTTGCAGGCTAGAATTAAACTGATGGTTATGTCTGGCCATAGGATATCGACACACTATTTCCCTGTTTAAAACTGTTAAGCAGCTTTGACACAATTTGCATGGTAAAAAGCGCTATATAAGTAATGGTGACTTGACTTGACCCTTCTAGAGCTCCCCAATTGAGAAGGTGAGCAGGGTCCTAATCCACTCTCTTAGAGTATATATTGAGCACTCTGGCCTGTTTTGGCACTCAAATCAGCTATTTGTATGCTTTGGAGGCCACTCTAAAGGGCTGCCAGTTATGAAGCAGACACTATCTCACTCAGTAGTCGATGCTATAGCCCTGGCTTACAACTCAGCAGGCTTGCAATGTCCTATATATATTGAGTGAGGGCCCACTCCACCAGAGGAATGGCCTCCTCTTGGGCTTGATCCTGGTCCAGAGGGATTTCTATTGGTGTTATCTGTGTGGCCGCCAGCTGGTTGTCACTGTTCTCCTTCAACAGGTTTTAAAACTTGGACAGACCTGCCTTGCAGGCACAGATTTTATCTGCTTAAATTCACTTAATCTCCCTTGTAGTGGGTAGGGTTTTTTGTTTTTTAATGTATTCCTCAGCATAAGTGGCTTGGGTCTCATTGCTAGATCATGCTTACATGAGCTTGCATAGAGGCTTCATTCTGCATTCGCTTATAGCATGGCACTATTGGATACATTCCCAGCAGTGTGTTAATGCAATGGGAGAGACTGTTCGTAAGGGAACTCTCTGGCTACTATCATAACCTCGGTTTCCTGAGAGAAGGGAACTAGTGTTGCACAGGATGCTGTACTATAAGGCTGCACACAAGTCTATGACTGTTGCTTCAGTTGAAAGATTCTGACTAAATGACACTCAGAGCCGACTTATATAGCAGTCGGCTCCACCAGTAACTAATTACATTAGTTACTTTTTATGGAAAATAATGCATTAATTTACTTTTGCATTACTTTTGTCACCTGGGCTGGGATTACATATTTGTTTCAATAACAAAAAAAAACAAAAGTTATATTTTTGGCCTTTTCACACCAAGAGTAAAACTAAGAAGCCTTAGGTAAACGCTCACTCTACACACTGAACAGGAAATAAAATTGTTGTGAATTTATCCATATTTCAGTTTATTCTCTCATGTTTTGCAGCTCATCTGCCTGTCCCTAACATTACCAGAGACTGTTCTTCACCATCATCAGGTTCATCATCACGTCAGAAGTGTTCATTGGTGTGTTCAGTGGTGAACGTGAGTCATGTGACTCTCTCCTGGTACAAAGGAAACAGTTTATTGTCCAGCATCAGTGTGTCTGATCTCAGCATCAGTCTTTCTCTACCTCTGGAGGTGGAATATCAGGATAAAAACACCTACAGCTGTGTGCTCAACAATCCCATCAGCAACCAGACCAGATATCTGGATATCAGCGAACTCTGTCACACATGTTCAGGTATGGCAGTAGTGATATTAACATTTATTCATTGAGCTGATCTCTGTCTATTGTTGTAGCTCAGACTCAATGACATACAGTACATGAATGCCTCTTTTAGGGTGCTTTCACACTTTTGTTCCACACCCGGTTTCGATTGATGTCAGAGTTCATCGTTACTAAGCAACGGGGTAAACATCTGCTGGCTTGATGACACAATCAAACTGTGGTTCGGACCCAAATAAAATAATATGAGCACAGTCCAGGGGGGGGGGGGGGGCAACCAAACTCGGGTTCGGACCAGGCAATCAAACCAAGTGTGAAAGCACCCTTACTCTCCTTAACATCCTGCGGCTAGCACACCCGGTTTAGTTTGACATCAGAGTTCGGTTCATTTGGATAATGTGAAGTCGAGTCTGCCTAAAAAGGGTGGTCTGGGGTACGGTTAATGCAAACTCCGGTACAGTTCGCTTCTGATGTGAATGCAGTCATACTAAATCATGGAAGTGAACCACTGACATATGAATTGATCAAACTGTGTAACTGTAATCCATTACAATACTGTGCTACTTCATAAAAAGCAAATATTTGTGTTATGTTACTTTTGCGCAACATTTTGTCACTTGGGCTGGGCTTGCTTATTTGTTTTTAATAACAAAAAACCCAAAAGGTATATTTTTGGCAACTGTAAACACCCTTTCACACCAAGAGTGAAATGAATAAGTCTCAGGATGAAGGAAGTGCCTCTTCCTCTGCACTTACTCCCAATTTCTCTCAACATGGGGTCAGGAGAGCGGTCAGTCAATAAAAGGCTAAAATAAAGTATCCTGTGTTACTTATTTGAAAAAGCAACTCAGATATTTAACTGTAAATTTAAAAGTAATGTGTTATTTAAATTAATTGAAGAAAGTGGTCTAATTAGGTCTCATATGATTCTGTAACCAGCCTTGTTATCTGTCCTAGTCCATAAATGATGCTGCCATCTTACTCCATTATTTGACACTATAAATATATTTTAGGCAATCTGTAAGTGCTGCTGCAATGTTTTTATTTTTGTTTTGTTTTTGTTTTTTTCTGTCTGCTTGATACTAACAGTCTCTCTTTAATGTTAGCAGTTTATAAAGTCAGTAGATATTGCATTTTTATTCATCTGCAAGATCTGCAGTACTTAAAGTTTCTGCTAGTCAGTCAAAATAAGTAAATTGACTATATGTTGCTTTTTAATTACAGTGGTCTACCTTTGTAGTTAGCTTAATGTGTGTAAAATCTGTTTACTCTCCAGGTGTGTTTAGTGAGTCAGTGTCAGTGATGGAGGGAGATTCTGTCACTCTAAACACTGATGTTACTGAAATATCTGAAGATGATGACATACTGTGGAAATTCGGTGCTGACAACTCTCTTTTAGCTGAAATCAGTAGTGAGGAACAAATCTTCTATACATATAATGGTACTGATGGTAAATTCAGAGACAGACTGAAGGTGGATCATCAAACTGGATCTCTGACCATCACAAACATCACATTTGAACATACTGGACTCTATAAACTAGACATAATTGGTGTGAAATGGTCATCAAAAACATTCAGTGTTTCTGTCTATGGTGAGTAGAGATCAGATGCGCTGTCTTTTACATGTTCTTGTTTTATAGTGTGAGGCGATAGATCGTATAAACACTTACTCTACACACTGAACAGAACATTTTTAATTTATCCAGATTTCAGTTTATGCTCTGTGCTTCGCAGCTCATCTGCCTGTTCCTAACATTACAAGAGACTGTTCATCTTCATCATCATCATCATCATCATATTGTTCATTGCTGTGTTCAGTGGTGAATGTGGGTCATGTGACTCTCTCCTGGTACAAAGGAAACAGTTTATTGTCCAGCATCAGTGTGTCTGATCTCAGCATCAGTCTTTCTCTACCTCTGGAGGTGGAATATCAGGATAAAAACACCTACAGCTGTGTGCTCAACAATCCCATCAGCAACCAGACGAGACATCTGGACATCAGTCAACTCTGTCAACCATGTTCAGGTATGGAAGTAGTGCTTTTAATGTTTATTCTTTGAGCTTATCTCTGTCTGTTGTTGTAGATCAGACTCAATGACTTACATGAATGTCCTACATATTTGTTTTTAATGGGGAAAAAAACAAAAAGTTATATTTTGGTGTCTGTGAAGGCACTTTCACACCAAGAGTGAAATGAATAAGTCTCAGGATGAAGGAAGTGCCTCTATCTCTGCACTTACTCCCAATTTCTCTCAACATGGGGTCAGGAGAGTGGTCAGTCAATAAATAGTAAAAACAGACTATCCTGTGTTACTTATTTGAAAAAGTTACTCAGATATTTTGCTGTAAATTTAGAGTTAATGTATTACTTTATAGTTGAAGAAAGTGATCTGATTAGGTCTCATATGATTAAGTAACAAGGCTTTACAAGGCTTATCTGTCTTTATTCATAAATTAAGCTGCCATATTTCTCCATTATTTGACACTATAAATGTATTTTCAGGCAATCTGTAAGTGCTGCTGTGATTTTTTCTTTCTTTCTTTCTGCTTGATACTAATAGTTTCTCTTTAATGGTAACAGTTTATAAAGACAGTTGATCTTGAATTTTTATTTTTATCTGCAGCACTTATATCAGACAGAAAGTTTCTGCTTGTTAGTAAAAAAACGTTATGGAATATTTGTTAATTCTTAATTACAGTGGTCTACCTTTGCAATTATTCTAATCTGAGTAAATTCTCTTTATTCTCCAGGTGTGTTTAGTGAGTCAGTGTCAGTGATGGAGGGAGATTCTGTCACTCTAAACACTGATGTTACTGAAATACATGACGGGGATGACATACTGTGGAAATATGGAGCTGAAAACTCTCTGATAGCTCAAATCAACAGAGAGAACCAAATCTTCTTCACATATGATGATGTTCCTCATGGGAGATTCAGAGACAGACTGAAGCTGAATCATCAAACTGGATCTCTGACCATCATGAACACCAGAACTGAACACACTGGACTTTATAAACTCAACATAATTGGTGTAAAATCAAAAACATTCAGTGTTTCTGTCTATGGTGAGTAGAGATCATTTGTGCTGTCTGTTTTATAGTTTGAGGTGACAGATGGTATAAATGCTCATTCAAAACACAATAAAATTGTGTAAATTTATCCATATTTCAGGTTAATCTTTCATGTTTTGCAGCTCGTCTGCCTGTTCCTAACATTACCAGAGACTGTTCATCTTCATCTTCATCATCATCATCATCATCATCATATTGTTCATTGCTGTGTTCAGTGGTGAATGTGGGTCATGTGACTCTCTCCTGGTACAAAGGAAACAGTTTATTGTCCAGCATCAGTGTGTCTGATCCCAGCATCAGTCTCTCTCTACCTCTGGAGGTGGAATATCAGGATAAAAACACCTACAGCTGTGTGCTCAACAATCCCATCAGCAACCAGACTCAACATCTGGACATCAGTCAACTCTGTCACACATGTGCCGGTACGGGAGTGTTGATATTAACATTTATTCATTGAGCTGATCTCTTACATCAGTGTCTCTCTTTTACTTTCCTTCTCATCCTCCAGACTCAGATTCTCTGACAGTTTTGATCTCTGTTGCTGGTGCTGGATCTCTGTTGATTGTCGCTGGATTTGGGATCTTCTGCATCTTCTGGAAATGTAGAAAAACTGATGAACAAGGCAAGTGTTACTGACTGATTTTAATCAAATTTACAATATGATAGCTCATATTGTAATTGAATAAAATTCACTCTGCTAGTAGTGGGTGAAATGTAATAATGTCATACATAATTATGTTAATGAATGGTTTTTGAATTGTGGCATTAAAGATAATTGTGTGCATTAATGATTCAACTTTGAAAGCCCTAAAATAACACATTGTAAAGAACAAACTAGTAGAGTTTTGTCCATTATTCATCCATCTGAGTTATAATCCATCACTGTTGTTCAAACAGTTCAGATTTGTGAAGATGAGATGACTCGTGTCGTTATGACACATGAGCAAATGCTCTACGAAAGAAATTCACATGCATTGGTAAGAAAATGTATTTCTAAATATCTTGCGTGTCTCTGTATCATTTCAGCGGTGGATCAGATGTAGATCAGTGTGCCCTTGTAATAGATATTTTCTTTCTTCGATGTAGTTCCAGAAGAAGCCATTTTACTCTTAAATGTGTATCGCTGGCATGCAGGACCTCTGAGTAAGTTATTTTGTTATTTTTATTTTATTTTTATTGTGTCTTTAAGAGTCTATAATAAAATGAGTCAGATTAAGTTACTTTCATATTTTGAACTGGAATTAATTTGTAAAGCTACTGAGAAAACACTAGAATATTAGGATAACTGAATAAAATGTTCTAAAGGTGTTGCAGACAGGAGGAAAAAAAAAAAATACAAATAACCATTTAATTGTTTAAAATAAACGACAATACACTTTTAAAGTGAGAAAGAAACTGAATCAAACTACTGTGTGGCATACATTCATTCAGGAAATTCTTCACTTCAGGTTAATTCTTGATATTTTATTGCCCATATTTCTGTTATTTGGGCTGGGCATTTTTATTTTCCTATTTATCTTTATTATTCATATTTATTATTAGGCTACTACATTTCAGTATTTATTTATTTTCCCCCCAAAACCACTGATGTAGATGTTGAATTTTTTTTTAAATATTTTATTATATCTCATGTTATACTTTTTTTCTCCAGATAGTTGAAGAGGAGGATCAAGTAGTAGAGTATGTGCTTGTTAGCAAGAGAAGATGATCAAACTTGAATCTTTTTTTATTAGGAAATTCCTGTGACTAACTTTGAGTTTGAGTCTGTTGTATCGATATTAAGATTTATATTCACAGGAATATGCATGTCTATATATATTCATGACCTTTCATGCCTTGATAACAGAGCAAGTTTCAGTACTGTGACGGGAGGAGCAAACGACAGACACAGTGGGTATGGCGTCAGGCCTCGGAGAGGCTTTTATTCAACAGAAATAAACTAAAAGTGTCCAAAGGGGATTAAAGTGACCAAAATAAACAGGGGGATCTGGTGTCCTCGTCGTGTAACGCGGATGTGAAGGAGAGGCAGTGTTCAAGAAGGAGGGGTCCAGGTAAGGGGCGGAGTCCGGTGGCCGCACGCGCTTCCCTCCCTGGGTCCGGGGGCGCGGGGCGGCGGCTTCTCTTGAGCGGCTTCGTCCTCCGGTGGGCCCGCGGAGCTTCCAGGGCGACGGCCCGGCATCCTGGCCCGTCAGCCGTCTCTCGGGGGGGCGCGGTCCTCCAAGCTCCACGCTCCCTTCCTGGACCCACGAGGACACCAGCGTGCATGCACGGGGGAAGAGACCGGTCTCCCGAGGAGAGGCGCAGCCGGCCTATAACAGCGGCGGTGATGAGGCTCCATTCCCTTCAGGTGTGCCTCATCACACGCCGCCAGCCCTTGCTGTTTAAGCGCCCCTCCTCTCTCACACACCCACTCCAGTCGGGAGCCTGGTGAAGGGCGGCGATTAAGGGACGGGGAGTGCTGATAATTAGGGGGGAGGCAGCTGACTCGTCACAGTACTTATTTCCATAATTAGCGGTGCTAGTAGAAGAGCTATTCTTGTCTATAACACATCCTATTTTTATAAAGATCCTTTTTCTTTGTCTGACAATGCCTGAGAATCATTTTAAGAATAAATTCAATGATTGATTCACTGTTGTAATACTTATGGTATCATGCAAATGTGCAGTGGTTAATAACTGATAAAGTTTCCATCAGTTTTGGGGAGTAGCCAACTGAAAGGAGAAATGCTAGAAAACGTTAAGATTTATTTATTTTTTTCAGTAGCATAACAGTGGTGATGTCCAAAGGCAAAACACGAAACAAATACACCAAAATTCTGTAAAAACATTGTTCTCAACATCATTTTTTAAGTCATTTTACAGTTCTTACTGTGTTTTACCTTTGTTGGCATGTAGTGCAACTTCTGAGCAATAAATGTCACTTGACGGATCATGCTATATTAAAACTCCTTCCAGCCTCCAGGGAAAAACACAAGTCCATATTAAGAGCCTCTAAAAAATCAGTCACCACGAAAGATCTACAAAATGGCTGCCCACTGCTCTGGATGTGTGTTCACTACTGTTTGTGTGCACTTGGATTGGTTAAATGCAGAGCACTAATTCTGAGTATGGGTCACCATACTTGTCCACAGGTCACTTCACTTTCACTTTCAGATCATCTTCAAACCATGCTGTAAAAAAGCTATAAAAAGACTTTAACAGACCAAACTGTTCTCGTAAAGCACATCAACAAATCAAATGAAAACTACGTCAAAACGGACACAAGGCTATGTTTCTGCAATGCTTTAGCGTATTCAGACCAAATTTGGCCTGTTTTATTCCAATCATGGCCTGAGGATTTATGAGCAGTTTCAGCACAGTGCCATCTAGTGGTCAATAATTATAATAATATACTTCTTTTTTTTTGTTCTTACTTTTTTTTTTTTTACCAACTGTTTTTTTTTTTTTTTTTTCACACATAACATCCAAAATATAACAAAACAAAACAACAGACATATACTCAACATCTCAAAGTCCAATCAAAAGGGAATAATAATAGACATTTTTGCTTAAAATTTCTGAACAGTTTGGCTAAAAATCATAAGATTGTTCTCTTTCACTATGGGGGCAGTCGTGGCCTAATGGTTAGAGACTCAGTCCGGCATGAATTGTCGTGGGGAGAGTGAATGACCAGCGCTCTCTTCCACCTTCAATACCACGACTGAGGTGAGACCCTTCAGTAAGTCACCGAACCCCCAGCTGTTCTCCGTGCATCGCAGCAATATGGCTGCCCACTGTCTCAGGTGTGTGTTCACTACTGTGTGTGTGCACTTGGATGGGTTAAATGCCGAACACTAATTCCGATTATGGGTCACCATACTTGGCCACACATCACTTCACTTTCACTCTTTAGGTCAATTTTTGTAGGTCGGTCATTTTGTGCATCAGCCATTTTGAAAATCATCAACAAATGCCTTTGAGTAAACAAAAACAGCTCCTTAGCTCTTACATATAATTATGTGGAGTGAGATTTATGACCAATGATTTTCACAGCAGGCAGGGATTCAATAGAAACTTAGCTAGTTAGGACAAAAACTCAGATTTGCACAAGAGACATTTATTGGCTTGTTGAATTATTGCATCATGTTTGGAGAGGATGCAGTGTCTCACCTGAAGATGAAGTACTTACTGTAACTTTGAACAACTGTGTTTCTTATAATGGTGTAGAGAACCTAATTGAGTGAAACAGTTTTGCATAGTTTGGGCAGTAGCTGCTGGTAACTATTCTCAAAGAAGCCTTCAACATACGGTAATAAAATAAGAGCAAACAATCAAATTAGCAATAGCACAAATAGATAAAACTGAACAAGGTAGAGAAATGGAAATCAAATTTAATCAAATGTAAAATAATACTGCATTGTTTACTTTATTAACACTTATTAAAGTTACATGTGTGCGTGATATTCACCCTTGTCGTGTGAGCATGAAACTAAGTTTTCTTCCATATCTTATTGCGCTTAAACTATCAAATACAAGGTTAAGGTGTATGTCAAAATCACACAAACTTCACATAAACACAGTCGATTATGTCTGTGAATGTAAACAGCTAGGAAAGAAATCACATGTGTATATTAGATCTTTCTGACGGCAGCATAATATACAATACTTAATGCTGTCTATCAAACAACACAAGAAACAGAAAATCACTTGCTGCTCTAGTAGCTTAATAAAATCAATTTCTTACTTGTATGCTTATTTTGAATTCATTAGCGAGGATATAAACATGGTGGACTGTGTACAGCTCACTCAGGGGAGGAGCTAAGCTAATAAGGCAGAGATTGTTACCAGTTATGGGTGTGGCCTATTCAAAATGACCTCACTTTGGAGTACATTCCTGAATGGCTCATTTTGAGAGTGTTTATTATTTATTGGGAACATAAACACAAGAGTGGGTGTTTTTTTTATCATAATAGTACACTGCAACATTACAAATCAACCATATGCTATATCTGGAGCATTTGTTTAACTACTGGGGAGTCCATTTTACATGGCAAGATTACTTTTTTTAAAAGACTGACTTTTGGATGCCAGCTCAAAATTTTCCAGGTTAAGCATAAAAAGCACCTAATGTCTGTTGGATCAGTGGCCTGGAAGATGGTCTCATGAAAATGCGTATAAATAGTATGCCAGCTCGAAGCATGAACTCCTGTTATTGATTCACAGAAATTGACTTTGGCGTGCATATAATACACAGTTTTCGCACTCATATGATACTCATCTACCCCACACCCCTACCCATTGCATATCATATGCACGCCAAAGTCAATTTCTGCATATAAATAGTACACCAAATCGACACATACACTTGTGCTACTGATACACACATTCATGAGATTGGGTTGTATACAACAGTTTGCTAAGGATACTAACCTGTATTAATCAAATTTCTGAACTTCCCTAAGACTTTTTTGTGCCCTGGGGATGTTTCAACATGCCCTGACATTTGTGCTTATTTCAGTGACTTACTGTATCTTAATCCTTTTACATACTGAAGTCCCATTATACTACATTCAGCACAAAAAGAACTAAAAGTACAACCATTACAGCTTCAGATGCTGTAAAGGAATCTGTTCTCCATAGTTAGGTGGTATACTAGTCCACTACAGAACTCAAATGATTGTTCAACTGTTTATCTCTTCAAGATGTGTCACTTTACATTATCCAGCATTGTACAGTCATTAAAGGAAAACGCCACCGTTTTTCCATATTCCAATATGTTCTTTCCTCAACTTAGATAAGTTGATATGTACCTCTCCCGTCTCAGTCCGTGCACTTAATCGCTCTAGCGCGCGGCACCACTATGCTAGCATTTAGCTTAGCACCATTCATTCCTTAGGATCCTAACAGGGATGAATTTAGAAGCCACCAAACACTTCCATGTTTTCCCTATTTAAAGACGGTTACATGAGTAGTTACACGAGTAAGTATGGTGACACAAAATAAAACGTGCCGATTTTCTAAGCGGATAAAAAATGATGACTATAATGTGTGGCGGAAGAGCACTTCGCAGCACTTCGACCTCGGTGCAGTAATATCAACAGGAGAGGTACGTATCAACTCGTCTAAGTTGAGGGAAGAACATATTGGAATATGGAAAAACGGTGTTTTCCTTTAAGTTAACAGAGGTGGCAAAATGTGGTTTAGTCTGAAATAAATAAACAATCACCACAGTATACATCTTCTCTATACATTAATATTAAATACAACACGATAAATGGCGTTAAATATATGCACGTAAATCACACGCGCATCACTTCTCCACATGAACTACAATAAGGACTGATGACAACAATCCGACATGCAGTGACAACATCACAATATGACAGGTAAAGAAAGATAAATTAACTTACATTCATGAACGGTCGCACATTTAGGGGTAGAGTGGGGGAAAACAGAGACTGGAAAATGCCCCCTTGTGGTAAAATAGTAAGCCAGGTGGGGGTAAAACGCCCCCAGGGAACATGGCTTAATTTTGTTTTCTGTTAAATGTATTCTAACTAGTTGGGTGAATAAAAATATTTGAACCTTATATTTAAAAAAAATACCTCAATTTAGCATCAGGCAGCTAGTTAGCTAGCCAGTTAGCATCAGCTAGGCCTAACAATATTTACATTTACATTACATTTATATTTTTTTCAAATAGGCTATTATAATATTGTAATTCATAATTATTGATTATATTATTTTGTTAGCTAGCCAGTTAGCATCAGCTAGGCCTAACAATATTTACATTTACATTACATTTATATTTTTTTCAAATAGGCTATTATAATATTGTAATTCATAATTATTGATTATATTATTTTAAATCTTAAGCTAAAATTGTCTGTACTCTGATTTTGCTTTAAATGTATAAATCAAAGTGCTTTGTAAGACTGTATCTAATAACATGAAAACTAATTTTCCCCTACTCTACCCTACCACTCACAGAAGTTCTTTAAACACAAAGCTTTGACACACACACACACACACACACACACAAAACTCACCAAGACAGATATTTTGAAATAATTCTGTGTGCACCCTACCGTTCAAGCGCAATACGCCACTAAAGAAAACTGAACTCAAGATCACAAACTGTTTGAGAGAGAAGGCTTTCTGTGCACATGATTCAGGTGTGTGTCAGTCAGTGCGAGTAACATAGTAGAATAACTCTCTTTAACAGTGAGCATGTCCCACACTTTATTTTCTCATTTCATGCATGTTCCTTTCACAAAACCAAAATCAAAAGTACACATACACAACTTTTTAAATAACATATACCAAGAGTAGCCTACTTTATTTACAATAAAAACAGTGATAGGCATATTTAATTATGTTTTTTAAAAAGATTATTTGCTTTTTATGCAGAATCTTTCACATCAAAATTCTGATGCACTGTAAAAACGATTATATTCCACAGCTCTAGTAAATAAACCTGTATCTAAAATTCATTCATCACCTTTATTCCTCAAGGTGGAAATGTTTGATACACAATTATGATATGGTTCACTGATAATTACCACAGAATATAATCTGCAAAACTTGAAATGGCTTTACTGAAAGTATTCAAACATACCGTAATGTGATGGAGGATGTGGTAAATAACCTACCAGTGATAAAATATATTAGTTTTAAAGGTGTTGAAAATGATAGTTTTGAGAATATGGTTGAGATAGCAAAGATGAGCCAGATGCAGAATTTACTGGGGAAGTGCGCTCTTATGGTGTACAAGTGATGGTAAAATTATTTTCTCAAACTAAAAGGGTTGCCCCTTTAGCAACAGCCATCTGCAGGGTCTCAGCCTATTTACCATGTGACCCTTTACGAACACCCGTCTGAGGGGTCTCAGCCTGATTACTGTGTGCCGCTTTAGCAACACCCGTCTGTGGGGTCTCAGCCTGATTACCGCGTGCCGCTTTAGCAACACCCTTCTGTGGGGTCTCAGCCTGATTACCGCGTGCCGCTTTAGCAACACCCGTCTGTGGGGTCTCAGCCTGATTACCACGTGCCCTTTTAGGAACACTTGTCTGAGTGGTGTCAGCCTGATTACTGTATGCCCCTTTAGGTCCACCCATCCGCGGTTTCTCAGCCTGATTACCGCGTGTCGCTTTAGCAACGCCCGTCTGTGGGGTCTCAGCCTGACTATCGCGTGCCGCTTTAGCAACGCCCGTCTGTGGGGTCTCAGCCTGATTTTCTTGTGCCGCTTTAGCAACGCCCGTCTGTGGGGTCTCAGCCTGATTACCACGTGCCCCTTTAGCAACGCCCGTCTGTGGGGTCTCAGCCTGATTATTGCGTGCTGCTTTAGCAACGCCCGTCTGTGGGGTCTCAGCCTGATTATCGTGTGCCGCTTTAGCAACGCCCGTCTGTGGGGTCTCAGCCTGATTACCGCGTGCTGCTTTAGCAACACCCGTCTGTGAGGTCTCAGCCTGATTACCGCGTGCTGCTTTAGCAACACCCGTCTGTGGGGTCTCAGCCTGATTACCGCGTGCTGCTTTAGCAACACCCGTCTGTGGGGTCTCAGCCTGATTACCACATGCTGCTTTAGCAACACCTGTCTGTGGGGTCTCAGCCTGATTATCGCGTGCCGTTTTAGCAACACCCGTCTGCGAGGTCTCAGCCTGATTACCGCGTGCTGCTTTAGCAACACCCGTCTGTGGGGTCTCAGCCTGATTACCGCAGGCTGCTTTAGCAACACCTGTCTGTGGGGTCTCAGCCTGATTATCGCGTGCCGTTTTAGCAACACCCTTCTGTGGGGTATCAGCCTGATTACCGCTTGGCCCATTAGCAACACACGTCTGAGGGGTATCAGCCTGATTACCGGTTGGCCCTTTAGAAACACCCATCTGTGGGGTCTCAGACTGATTACCGCGTGCCACTTTAGCAACGCCCGTCTGTGGGGTCTCAGCCTGATTACCGCGTGCCTCTTTAGCAACGCCCGCCTGTGGGCTCTCAGCCTGTTTACCGCGTGCCGCGTTAGCAACGCCCGTCTGAGGGGTCTCAGCCTGATTAACATGTGGCCCTTTAGAAACACCCGTCTGCGAGGTCTCAGCCTGATTACCGTGTGCCGCTTTAGCAACACCCGTCTGTGGGGTCTCAGCCTGATTATCGTGTGCCGCTTTAGAAACACCCGTCTGTGGGGTCTCAGCCTGATTACCGCTTGGCCCTTTAGCAACACCCGTCTGTGGGGTCTCAGCCTGATTATCGCGTGCCGCTTTAGCAACACCCGTCTGTGGGGTCTCAGCCTGATTATCGCGTACCGCTTTAGCAACGCCCATCTGAGGGGTCTCAGCCTGATTACTGCGTGCTGCTTTAGCAACACCCATCTGTGGGGTCTCAGCGTGATTACCGTGTGCCGCTTTAGCAACACCCGTCTGTGGGGTATCAGCCTGATTACCGCTTGGCCCTTTAGCAACACACGTCTGAGGGGTATCAGCCTGATTACCGGTTGGCCCTTTAGAAACACCCGTCTGCGGGGGCTTAGCCTGATTGACGGATGGCCCATCAGCAACATCCATCCGCAGGGTCTCAACTTCATCGATGACTGGCCCATCAGCAATATCCGTCTGTGGGGTCTCAGCCTGAATAAGGGGTGATGTTTCTCCACCTTTCTCCTGAAAGAAGGAACAGATTCCCAGAAGATAAAACAAACAATTATGGAAAAAAAATGTTTCAGTTAAAAAAACATTTTTTTTCCTCTGATGTATGCTGAATGTAAAGCTCTTTATTCTTCATTCTGGAGTTACATTTACATTTACATTTACATTTATGCATTTAGCAGACGCTTTTATCCAAAGCGACTTACAGTGCATTCAGGCTATACATGTTTTATCACTATGTGTGTTCCCTGGGAATCGAACCCACAACCTTTTGCGCTGCTAACGCAATGCTCTACCACTGAGCCACAGGAACATACACAAGAGCAGTTAAACACAAGAGCAGAGATGAGCACAGATACATTAAAATGTATTTAAAATAAAAATACAAAATACTGTGTGGGAAAAATATATTTAAATACAAATACAGTATTTTGTATTTTGAAACAAAAAAAATTAATACATGTGAAATTGTCCATCCAGTGAAGTAACACTATTAAGGCCTGTTCACGCCAAGACCAATAATTATAAAGATAACTATATTAGTGTATTCTAAGTATACAGTGCTGTTGTGTAATCTGTCGCAATGTTATCATTGCAATATTATCATTATGACAGCAAAAATCTTAATTATTAATACTTGGATATCACATTTTTCATCTAATTTAATTTGAGTACATTTAAATTTATATTGGGTCGGGTTCTCATCTTATTGATGAACATGTATTGTAGTTTGTGAGTAAAGCTGCAAATTCCACCATTAACCTCAGTTGCCTCTGTAATAATCCTCTGATATCTGTCTGTTAGTGAAAGGACAATCGTGCTTGGGTTTTAGTACAAGGCAACTGTGCCTAGTGTGAATATGCCCTTAGAACAAATTTTTGAACTTTATATCTTTATTATTAGCATTATATTTATCTTTGTCTTGGGGACATACACACAGAAAGCTGCTTATTACTCATTTATCCATGTTTCTTTATCGCTCTGACGTATCAATAGCTTCTGCCCACTAAAAGCTCCACACAACGATATATAAATGATATAGAAAATTTTCAATCGATTTACACATTATATCATCGCCAACATGATTAAAGTTTAATGAACACATTTGTCGAGCTAGTTGATAAAACCAAAATCTGACAAAAAATAAATAAATAAATAACAGGACTGACTAGTGTTAATGTTATGTTCCCCTTGCTGGTGCTCTTTTTTTTCCTTCATGCTGTTGCTAACTAAATGCAAATCTGAATGGTGTTCCATTTTAACCTTAATAAAAAAATACAACCGACCATGACATCCTCACCTTATCTTATGCTGCCTTCACAAGCTATTTTGTAAATATTACTTTTCTAGTTGGAAATTGGACATGGATGTCTTTGTCATATTTTCTACTTTCTACTATAATTTTTATACCCACGTTTCTGCGTTTCTGTGTTGTGCAGGCCATAAACTTTAAATATGATGGAGGGGAAAAAAATTGCTGTTGGTACAGGCATGTTTTTCTTCCCACATAAGCAAGATCACCTTGATTTAATGTTAAAGTCATACACATAGTAGTACAATAACCATTTCAAGCATTTTGTATGATTTATACACAGCAAAACAGCATGTATTTGACTGAAAATCCAAAATCATCAACAAGATCACTGTGAATGCTTATATAGTTGTCAATGAATGGGATGCTACAGCTCCCATGCATGAAAGTGGCATGTTTTTAAAAATACAAAAATACTAAGATTAAATGTATTTAAATACAAAATACATTAGATGTTTTTTTTCAAAGGTATTAAATACAAAATAGTATTTTGTATATAAAATACCTATTTTAAATACATGTTTTTGAAATACTGCCCATCCCTGCACTGGAGCAATGCTCTCTTAAAGGAACACTCCACTTATTTTGAAACTAGGCTCATTTTCCAACTCCCCGAGAGTTGATCAGTTGAGTTTTACCATTTTTGAATCCATTCAGCCGATCTCCGGGTCTGGCGGTAGCACTATTAGCTTAGCTTAGCATAGATCATTGAATCTGATTAGACCGTTAGCATCTCGCTCACAAATGACCAAAGAGTTTCGATATGTTTCCTATTTAAAACTGGACTCTTCTGTAGTTACTTCGTGTACTAAGACTGATGGAAAATGAAAAGTTGTGATTTTCTAGGCCGATATGGCTAGTAAACTATGGCTTACTCACATTTCACTGCTGGTTATATACTCTCTGTATAATCGTGTATGTGACAAATAAATCTTGAACTTGAACTATACTCTCATTCTGGCATAATAATCAAGGAACTTTGCTGCCGTACCATGGGTGCAGCAGGCGCAATGATATTACGCAGCGCCTGAAAGTAGTCCCCAGCTAGGTAACTAGTTATGATATAGCTGGGGACTATTTTCAGGTGCTGCGTAATATCACGGTACGGCAGCAAAGTTCCTTGATTATTACGCCGGAATGAGAGTATAGTTCCTAGCCATATCAGCCTAGAAAATCACAACTTTTCATTTTCCGTCAGTCTTAGTACACGATGTAACTACAGAAGAGTCAAGTTTTAAATAGGAAAAATATCGAAACTCCTTGGTCATTTTTGAGCGAGATGCTAACGGTCTACGGTCAATGATCTATGCTAAGCTAAGCTAAAAGTGCTACCACCAGACCCGGAGACCGACTGAATGGATTCAAAAACGGTAAAATTCAACTGTTTAACTCTTTGGGAGCTAGAAAATGAGCTATTTTCAAAAACAGTGGAGTGTTCATTTAAATAAGTCCATTAATATCTGTGTTTATTGGGATGATTTTTGAATAAAAAACAATCATATTTTCACACAGAAATCTCAGATACATACTTTGATATTCTCATGGTAAAGTTCTTTTCCTTATTCACTTCAAGTGTAAAAATAAGTATGTGACCAGTGATAAACTGTTTGCACATGTTCTAACACCACCAGCACTGCTGAGAGCAGAGTTTAGATGAACATGTATGTGCTGTGCACTTTCCTCTCAATAGCAAAATAAACACACAACAAAATAACATTGCTGAGAAAACAGCAGTTAAAAAAGCATCGTAATGCGATGTGTATATGTTTGCATGAGCAGCAATTCGGAATTCATTACATATATTTATATATCACTTTATCCAATCGAGCTTTAAAGCAAGCAGCTTTACACTACTGAATATGAAAAACAGTGTAAGTTAGAATAACATTTTCAGTTTCTATAAAGCAGCTCTTCAGAGCATTCATGATTTTTGTTGATGAGGTTTCAAACTCCCAAAACCAACTCCAACAACAGAAAATAAAATTTGGTTTAAAATGACATCACAGACAGATTTTGTGTACATACGGTAGTGTCTCACCAGGGCAGGATCATTGCGCTGCATCATTTTACCTGTTTGAACAAAACAACAAAATTGTATGTTGGCCATTTAGAATAAATATACATACTTTAACACATTTTTAAAGATTCATTTATTTATTATTGATTGATTGATTGATTGCATGCACAGTAAATCTCACTGTTCCAGCTTGTTGAATCAACTGTATGCAATACTTGCCATTTTGTCCTGCTTGTAAAGATCTCTTGTGGCAACAGTAAATCAAACCAGCAGCTGCAACCAACAGAACAGCAACAGCAGCAGCAGCAGCAACAGCAACAGCAGCAACACTTGAATCTAGAACAGCTAAAGACATACACTCATTATTACTAGAGATGGACTGATAAACAACTACACCAAAACCTTTGATTGATATTTAATAGAAATTTGTATGACATTGATTTATTTGATAAGGTTGCCATCTGGTGGGTTTGTAAGGAACAGCAGCTAAAACAGCAAGAACAATAAGAAACAGTGTTCACGAGAAAACTGACTAATATTATGATTTTTTTTCTATTAACAATAGACTTAAAAAGTTAAAAATGCATAAGGTGGCATTTGTCTGTTAGCTTGATGTGTATGTGAAGATGATTTTATCTGTTATAGGCCCGGTTTCACAGACTAAACCAGGATTAGGCCATAGTTCAATTAGGACATTTAAGTAATTTTTATAAACGTACTTAGAAAAAAACAACAAAAAAACATTACTGGTGTGCATATTAAGGCCAAACAGTTTATATTTTAAGATCAGTCAGTGCAAGTTTCTTTCAGTTGAAACAGCTCAGACTTACATTTTAGTCTAGGACTAGGTTTAAGCCTTGTCTGTGAAACTGGGGCTTTATTGTAATAATGAGTGAAAGCTCACTTCTTCAAACAAAAACATTTTTTTGGGTTGATTTAGATATATCTGTTTTCTAAAACTGTTGAAGTGGAAAAAGCACTGAATGATTAAAATGATACTCACCAGTGACAGTAACACTGAATATCTTTATGATGCTGAATCTGCTGCTGCTGATCTGTAGTTTATAGACTCCAGAGTCTGTGGTTCTGGTGTTCATGATGATCAGAGATCCAGTCTGATGATCCAGCTGCAGTCTGTCTTTGAATTTGTCAGGACACTGATCATCCGTACAGATCTTATTCTGATCTCCAGTGATTTCAGTGATGAGAGTATCATTAAAATACCACGTCATCACATCATTTGGGTTTTTTACTATATCAGAATCTAAAGTGACAGATTCTCCCTCCTTCACTAACTTTCTGTTCATTTTATCTCGTTCAGCAGCAGGAACATCTGAAACACAAACCAACAGATGCTGGAGGATCTTCTGGAGGAAACATCACATAAGATTGAAGAACTGTGGATTTTAAATTATTTACTTATTAAAAACATTGTAAACCAAATATTTTGCACTTTGGATTCCCGGTGGGTGGAAAAAAAATTGACTGAAATAACAGATGGATTTAAATACAGTAGATGATTGATAGAAGGTAATTGATAAAACTAAAAACCAATGAAATCATTCTGAACTAAATTTTTAAGTCTACAAATTACACTTTAACAGCAAATGTGTTTTTGATTAAATCATCTATGTAAATGAATATGCAGGTAAGAATAAAAAAATCACCTCTAGATGTTATCGCAAAATGACAACTAATAACACATGAATGGTGTGATTTACATGCAGGAGTATCTTTCAAACATGACTTACCATGCACAGTAACACTGAACCTCTTTGCACTGTCGATGTTGCTTCTGTTTATCGGTAGTTTATAGAGTCCAGAGTCTGTGATTGTGATGTTCATGATGGTCAGAGATCCAGTCTGATGATCCAGCTTCAGTCTGTCTCTGAATCTCTCAGTGCCATCATTACACTGAACATCTGTGCAGATCCTACTGAGATCTCCGTTGATTTGAGCGATGCGAGTGTCATTGAAATACCATCTAATTCTGTCTTGTTGGTTTGTTTCAACACCAGTGTATAGAGTGACTGAATCTCCCTCCATCAATAACACTCTGTCTGTATCAACACCAGATGCACCTGAAGAAGAAATTAATCATAATTTTTAATCAATTCACCATTTCTTCCCAATGAATGCAGATTCTATGAAATAAAATTGCTCTGTTCCTCTGCATTAAAGGTGACGCAATTTGAGATGTCACACTTTGCCTTGAAGAAATTACTACAATAATACACAAATGAACCAGTTCAAAAGTTTACATACCCTTGATTCTTAATACTGTGTCGCTACCTAAATGATCAAAGACTGTTATGTTTGTGATAGTCGTTCATGAGGCCCTTGTTTGTCCTGAGCAGTTAAACAGTTTCCAGCATTTCCAGCATATTTGAACCCTTTCTGTTGACTGTATGATTTTGAGATCCTTGTTCATACTGAAGACAACTGAAGGACTCACAGACAAATATTACACAATTCAGCAATGTTTAAGAAAATGAATGAATGAACGAACGAACGAACGAACGAACGAATAAATAAATAATTAAACAAATAATTAAATAAATGTACTAAATTCAGCAATATCATCTTTAAAGAAACTAAGATGTTCAAAAGTTTAAACCCCTGGCTCTTAATGCATTATGATTATTTTTTAAATTTTACAGCTGTGCTGTAATTTCACACTATTATCCATAATTCTACCATTTCTATAAAATTTTCCACTACTTACATTACTAAATACTATTATATTACTATTATAATAGATTACATATAGGCTACAATACATAATTAACATCTCTAGTATGCATAGTAAATAATGTACAGTATACAAGTATGTCAAACAATGTTTTCACTAGATGGGGAGAAAATAAATAAAGGAGAAATAGACTATAGTACATAATTTGCTATTTATTAAAACAGACAGACAAAAAACAAGGCATTGACAAATTGTCTGAAACTGACCCAAACTGAAAAAGGAATATAGTGCTTGTATTACCCAACACAAACCCTTTAAAGAATTGGTTCAAAAATTACAGCAATCTCATTCATTTACCCTGATGCTATTCCCTTTCTTCAGTAGAACGAAACCATTTTTTAGAAAGAAGTTTGAGATCTGTAGATGCATACCATGCAATGGCTGCAATAATTCGGAGAGTCCAAATGTCACCTCCTTATCAATTAATGTCTTATGTAGCAAAACGATAGGTTTATCTATGAAATAAATCCATAAATACAGCTTAAACTAAAAATGATCTTCCTGTCAGCACTCAATTCACCACCTAGTTGTGCAACGCAAGTGTTTGCGTGTTCGTGTGAGAAGTAGAAAGAAATGCTTTGAATGTTTGGGATTAACTTTGTGCCAATTAAAATTAATGTAATTTTTCAAGAAACGTATGAAAATATAAATTGGAACGGAATAAAATGTCTTTGAAACTGAAAAAATTAATAATTGCATGCAAAATGTTTGATTTCCTTTTTAATACACTGCATGTTTTGCAATGGTTTTCTCCTCTTCAATCATTGATCTGTACTTACAAATACGCTTCCAGAGTTTTCGTTTACGATTCTGAAGTTTTCGTTCGCTGTTCTGACACAAATCTCTTGTGGGGGCGGGGCTAGCAGCGCTGTGTTCTCATTGGCTACTGAGTTTTTGATTGACAGCTTCTTGACCTGGAAGTGAAGACGTCAGTGTTGTGCCCCCAGTGTGGATGTGAGCGTCATAATATATAAATGTTTTTATTATTATTATTTTATCAGTATTGTTCTGCTGCTACACTACATTGTTGAGATGAATTCTTAGGAATAGCACAGCGAATGATATCATCATTATCATCAATCATCGTCGTTATCAGGATACTCACGGTAAGTTGTCTTGATTTAGCCCAATCGTTACTGGACCTGGTTCTCTACATACAGTTATAGCCTTCAATTAGATAACATTTGCTTCGATTAGTTCATATTTCCCCCCAGCACATAGCATAATGTACAGTACTAAATGTACTGTATCTGACAATGACCGATGCTATTTTACAAGTGCACTGTCAATCACTACGCTGTCAACTTTGGCAATGTAAAGCCTTTTTAACCATGCTTTTTCTGTGTCCAGATTTGACTAATAATAATGGAAAAATGGTCACTTCAGATGAACATTTTGGGGGAGGACTCTTACTCAAAACAAACTTTGACAAAAAGTATAGTCTTTAATATGCCTAAATATATATCCAAATGCAAAACCTAATACATACAAATAATTATTACTGAAATCAGTTTGCAGCAACTAGGGTATACACAGTCATGGATATATAGGGCTATACAGCCATCTAATGGTTACACAACGCTATTACAGATGATACATTTTGCATATTTTTGATGTATTTATTACTAAGTTAAAATTACTAATATATATCAAATTAAATAATTATATTGTGTATTTATTTGTTTGAAATATTTTAAGTTTGAAATGTGTCATGGGAGTTCAAAGCAGCTGGTATTGTTAGACTATAATGCATCTTTCTCAGTTTCCAGGGAGTGGAGCAACTTTTCCATTAACAAACTTCTGATGCTGACCCAGAGGATGCAGTGATAGTACCGGAGATCCATTGCCATCATCAGACAAGAATCTTATTTTGTTCAGACACATCACCTTTGAATGACTGGGATCTTGATCTTCAGACACCTGATATTATGCAAATATTTTAATTTCTTTGGAGCGCTAGATTAAAACAAACACAGTTCACATGTACACAAGAGGTTGCACTTTATTCTTATTAGTCTATGCTGAACTTGAATTAGCATACCAACAGCATATGATTGTTAAGGGGATAGTTCACCCAAAAATAAAACTTCTCTCATCTTTTACTCACCCTCGTGCTGTCCCAAATGCATATTACTTTCTACTGGACAGGTAAATACAAATTAAGGTTTTTAGGCAAATAATCCATCTTTGTGAGTCCTAAAGATGCTTTAAAAACCACACACAGTGACCGTGACAGTAATCCATCTGACCTTAGTTTAAATCAATATTTTTTTTTAAGTAAAACAACAGATAAGAAAAACACTAATAATTTAAACTTTTGACTATTAACAATCGCTTCCGTTCAGCTGTCATACGAGCATGGGTTACAATCCACTTGTGTCATTTGGATTCCCAGAGATGGATTATTTTCTTAAAAACCTTTGTTTATGTCAAGAAAGAAAGTCATAAACATCTGGAATGGCATAAAGGTGAGTAAATAATTAGATCATTTTAATTTTTTTGGATGGACTATCCCCATAAAGACTGATATTGCACTCCATTACATAACATACTCATTCACTGTTTTGTAGCTTATACTGTAACAGGAACTGTTGAAAGGTTCATTGCAGTGTTTAAAACATATAATGAATTTTAAGCATATTCTGTATACTATGTTCTTATGCATTTTGTGTAGTAATGTAAATGATGAGAATACAGTGCATTACATGTATACTATGCAGTTAGTGTTTCGTGGATTCTGGTCTTTCCTGTCATAATTGCATCCAAGTCTTTCACTTTGATACTTGTGTACATGCTATAGTGACAATAAAGAATGTAAATTTATTTGAATTATTTCATATTTCATTTACATTCATTCAACAGGTTTATAAAAGTCACACTTGAAAGAGTTGATGATTGTTAAAAATGTATTTCCACTTTTAAATGTTAGATGATAATGTTAACTAAATAAAATAACAAAAAATGATCAGCATGATAAAAACAATTAGCAGCAAGAACATCCTTTTGTGTGGAATATGTAATAAAATGAGCTTGATTGTCAGGTTGGAGTGAGACTTTCTTGACGTCTGAATATATCACACATATATATGATAGTATTATCTTTCAAATGTAACAGCTCAACCTAATTAGACCCTACAATGCAAAAGAATCATGAGCAATAAACAAATATCCTACGAGAACATTGGCCATTATACAATATTTCCAGTATTATATACAGTACTTTAATAATTAACCCTCAATATGATCTTCTTTTTCTCTCGCGCTCCTAAAAGCTTATGTTGACAGAGTAGTAGCAACAGATAAATACAGATTGAATTCAAAAACAAAACTCCTAACTTTATATAATTAAAATGAAATAGGAAGCCGCTAAGAGACGCTCACATCCACACTGGGGGCACAACACTGACCTCTTCACTTCCAGGTCAAAAACTCAGTAGCCAATGAAAACACAGCGCTGCTAGCCCCGCCCCCACGAGAGATTTGTGTCAGAACAGCGAACGAAAACTTCAGAATCGTAAACGAAAACTTTAGAAGCGTAAATGAAAACTCTGGAAGCGTATTTGTAAGTACAGATCAACGACTGGAGAAAACCATTGCAAAACATGCAGTGTATTAAAAAATGAAATCAAACATTTTGCATGCAATTATTATTTTTTTTTTTCAGTTTCAAAGACATTTTATTCCGTTCCAATTTATATTTTCATACGTTTCTTGAAAAATTACATTAATTTTTATTGGCACAAAGTTAATCACATATGAATGCAATAGAAAATGAAAGTCATGTGAAAGTTCAGACATTTCAAACAGAATCATAAGCACTAATTTCAAGTTGAGAATGTTTTACTTACTGATTTGTTGCTTTCCCAAATCACAGAGGTGGACATTCATTGTATGCATCCTACAGAGCTTGAATTTCATTCAGATGAATATATGCATTTATGTTCTGATGAAGAAAGTCATATGCACCTTGGAATGGCATCAAGGTAGGCAAATAATGATAATATTTATTTTTGAAACTACTGTACTATTAAAAACAAACAAACAAACAAACAAAAAAACAGCCAACACATCACATCCGCTCTGGATAAATCTGGAAAGAATTGGAACTGGTCAACACATTGAGAAGACAAGAAGATTGATGAAAACTACCCAGGTCTGAGAGGGGGAAAAAATAAAAAACCTTAAGAAAATGATCATTGCAATTAGAAACTAAAAATGTTTGTTATAGCTAGATACAAGACTAGCTCTAAAATTATGTTTTGGAATTAACAACAGAGGCTTGGGATGAGATTTGTAAGAAATAATTGCACACAAGAGCGTTTTAAGGCCAAAACCTGACAATGTCTTGAGGTGTGGTGACTGTAGAGCAATAACGGAGTGTCTATTTACACTAAGTGCAAACAGCTGGCCTTGTTGGGAAAGGCTATTTACACTAACTCCACTCACCAATGTGTGATTGAGTTAGTCAACACTGCAAAAACACGCTTGTTCAACATTAGTTTCAGTGGTGTAGATGGTACGACATGTGCTTTTTGATGCGATCGACCCGAGTTCGAACCCACCTTTTGCCAAACTTTTTTTCTCCCTTTCCAAATCTCATATCGCATCGGAAAGGCATTTATTTTCAATAAAAATGAAGGAAATAATCAAAAAGTTGAAAATAAAGTATCGGGTAGGTTTAGGGTAGGTGTAGGGAGAGCTTTAATGTCCTAATAATGTAGCATCCATTTAATAGCCTAATTTGAATTAAAACTATAATTTATACTCAATACGTTATTATTGGGACTGTTTTATAATGTACTACAATACTAATAAGTAATATAAATAGCAGAAAATCTTGCTATTTTAACATAGTACAAATAGAATCTATAGCTATTTGCACTTAGTGCAAATAGCATATCATTAAAAAATACTATTATTTTCACTTAAGTTAAATAGAATCCATTGCTATTTGTGTAAATAGTATCTAACGTTAAGAAAATATGCTATTTGCACTTAGTGTAAATATAATCTAATTGCTATTTGCACTTAATGTAAATAGCATCTATAGCTATTTACACTTAGTGCAAATAGCCGCTGCCGAGGAATAATTGAATTTTCCGTTATAATCAGAGATCACTGACTAGAGAAAGTTCAAGTTCAAGTTCAAGAAAGGCCTCGCCCATAGAGAACTGTCTGTCTGCAACACACAATTTGCACCAAGTAGTACAGGCAAACATGTCTCCATAAATGCCTTATATAAACATAAATCAATAAATTACTGCAAAACATAAATGATATGCATTACTGTCAAATATAACAATTGGGCTGGTTTGGCTTTGAAGACCTGGCAACCCTGCTCATTGCTGGTAGAACCTTCAGTTATTTCCCCGCCACCTATGTTTTGTGAATAAAATAAATAAATTAAATTATATTAGTCACAGGTAAAACCATGCTCCTTATTGCCAGGGGTATAATAATAATAATAATAATAATAATAAACTATGGAATGTCATAAAGAAATATTATAAAAACATAGAAACTATGAAAACAACCTAATTAAAAGTGACAATTCCCAATATTTAATAAGTATAATAGCCTAACTGTAACATTTATAATAAAAACATTTATTTTCCAGTGTTAGTAACAGCGAGGTAAATTACTACAAGGATGGTGCTGATGAATTTTTTGAAGTTTTTGTCAGGATGTTTTCCAATTTACCTCGTCAATGCAGTTTACAGAATACTGTTAATACAGCAGATAAACCAATGGGCTGCTGTTCCTGCATCATGATGTAACCCGTTATGACAAATTATCAAACCCTCCCTGACAATACTAGACTAGCCTCTCTGACAGCTTCTGTTGTGCCACGGAGCAACTTACGCATGTTTAGGCTACTGTTTTTACTGAAAACACCGCTTTAACCGCAAATTTCGGCTGGCACCAATCGTTAGAACACCGAAAGAACGATATTAAACATAGATGTCTTACCGTGGTCGAGTAAACACCAGAACAATAAGAGCGAAATAAAGAGCAGCTTCATTTTCATAAGGTTTTCTAAAAAATAAATGCAGATTTTGATAGACAATAGTGCTATGTTCTTTCTCTTCAGTAAACCATTGTGTCTTCTTCTTCTTAATATTATTGTTTTACGCATCCAGCGTACTGATGCATTGCAAACCGTTGTGTCATGAATGAAAAGTAAAAATATAACTTGGGAGGCTCCCGACGCACTGCAGCGTGATGACGTAGAGACGTCACGTTCTTTAATCTGCATTAGTGCTGTTTGTAAAGTGCTGTGTAAAAAATGCTGTTGATGGTGTTAATACATAATTGGTTTCGTCTAAAATTTTGAAGGTTTTTGATCAAAACAGTTCTTAATGTTTTAGTTTACTTTTTTTCCGCTTTTGGTGGCTGCTATATCTTAAATATATCCTAGTAGGCTATATAATTTGGCGTTTATAGCTTATTTGGTTATATGCATTAATTATCCGTATGAATTCAAATATTATTAAGCTTTCACAGACACAAACAGGAGAATAAGAGACCAGTGCATAACGTGAGTATTTATCGGCTGTTATATATTCGCTATAATTTATCGTGTAGTAGAGGTTTTGATTTTGTTATTATTTTGTTATTATCAAGCAAAGCATGCCAGGAGGTAGATTCACATCAGTTATGCCAACAAAATTAATAAATGTAGCCTAACTAAAGATATTAACCTTACATTTCAGAAATATAGGTGGATAGAACATAACTTGATTTGTGACAAAACAAAAACAAACTTATTTTAATGTGATGCTCATTTTAACACATTCTTATTTTCAGTGTATTTAGTGTTGCGTTTAGCTGACAATCTGTGTGGTTTATCAGTGATGCATGATGGGTATAAGTCCAGTTTGACCTCAGACCAATGACTGGCCTTTGACTGTTTTTAGGTTTGATGGATTGATTCAGTACTTTCACTGTAAAGCAGTTTTATCTAGAGTGGAATCAGACAATGAGTTCATAACAACTGAACACACATCAAACAATTGGCACCATACTTTGGTCATCAGCTGAAACAGTATCATAGCTCTCAGGCGTGTTTCCAGGATTTGAAAGCTTCAGCAATGGGGCTAATATATATAGGACTAGATGAGAAGATATAGTTGAACAAGCTTTCACCTGCATGCCCACTGAAGCTAAGCAGGGCTGAGTCTGGTCAGTATCTGGATGGGAGACCTCCTGGGAAGACTAGGTTCCTGCTGGACGAGCTGTTAGTGAGGCCAGAGTGGGACCTATTAAACTATAATGTAAAAAAGCAGCTGAGTATTTAATATGAACCCCAGTGTTTTTCTCTGAAAGATTGGGGGTGTCGTTCCTACATCACCTGCACCCATCCAACACCCAAATCACTGCAGGTACTTACTGTAGTTCAACATCACAAGTGACATATAACAACTTTCATGGAACTTTGAGTGAATCAAACATTCTATTTTTTGAGTGCAACATAATATTCTGAGAAGAAGAAAAAACATCTTTAAGGGCAAACACAAGTGCACACTCATAGTCTGAATATATGTATTACTGAATCAGTCTATGCCTTTAATATGAAACTATGTTTGCTTGGTTCAGTCATACACAGCATTAAAAACATTGTGATCAGTTACACTGAGTACACAATACCACATCAGTCAGTGAGGTTTCCAATGACTTTTAACATTTTAAAGCTGCTTTGACACAATCTGTATTCTACAGTACAAAGTAATATATAAATAAAGGTGACTTGACATGAATTTTCAGTGACCTCCTTCTGCAACAACGGTCACATAATAATTTACATAATACATGCACCTCTGCTCTGCAAGCTCAATAAAATCAGTTCATATGTTTAAAATGTTCGTAGAAAAAAAGAAAATGTTCAGCTATGTGGCTTCACACAGTGTGAGTGAGTTTAAACACTTCAGTGAATATCACTAAGTTGAAAATAGTTAAAATAGCAGTGAATTGGTTAAAAAGAATAAACACTTAGCTTTGGGTATAGAGGCAAGGTGTAATGGACATGCATGTGCAACTTAATGAACACCACACAACCCACATCCTTGTCTGCCTTCTCCTCAAAGCATATGCAGGTGAGTTTATGCAACCAAGTAGTGAAAATGGGCTTTTATGGAGGAGTGAAAGCGCACTGCTGGAAAGGGGGCAGAACGGGGCGCCATAATCGTTTTACATTTACATTACATTTACATTTATGTGTAACCCCCGTCAGCCGATTAGGGGTTAACTTATAGTAAAAAAAACAATGGCTCGCTAGAATTTACCTAGATTACTTTCAGGATCGCATTAGACCAGATTAATACTCATCAGAAGACTCAAGAACTTGTAAGAGGCAAGAGCACACACACACACAAGGATAGGATTTAAATGTACTTATTTATATAAAGGTGAGATTTGGATTTTTTTCAGATTTCTGGCAGAATACACAAATTGTGTATGTATATATAACACTGTATAGAAAGTAACAAAACAAACAAAAGAAATGTAAATCAAAGGTGCATAAATTAACTTAAAATTGGACTTTTAACCAATTAAGGTAACTGAATTAATTTTAAATGGAACTTCACCGAAGAGATTCTTTCCCTCAAAATGAATTAAATTTTGTTCACGACTCAAAATGTTCAAATTCTAGATTTCTTCCTTTACTTATGAGCTTATGTCAATATTAGCTCAATTTTAACACTTGAATTAACTCAAACCAATTCTAACAACACATTTGGAAAAAAAATAACCAAAATACAGTGCATGTGAAATCACATATACAAATTTACACCATAAACATAAAATTGCATTAACAAAAATCTGTTCAGTAACCTTTTAGAATGCACAGTTCGATAATGTCAGTCCAGATAATAACAAATGATATTCTTCTTTTCTCCCAGTTCCTTATAAAGAATGATCCTGTGCTCAAAAAAATGAAATGTTGTAAATACTCCAAACCTTCAAGAACCCAATGAAACAATGAGTTGGAAGCAATGCAGATGTCCAGGAAGGCAAAAGGTAAGTGTCTTTGGTCGTCTCAAGGGTGGCCCGCCATCTTCACACAGTGCACATTTGAAGTGTTCATAAAGCAGTCCTCGAACAGAAGAATCCAGAATCTAAATTCTAAGATAACAAAACTGGCCGATTCCTTTGTGTATTAATGATTTTTCCTATTTTCTTTCAGGTTTCCACCGGATGATGCAACGATCACCGAACGTTTCAGCACAACAACAGTCGCACGGATCAACAGGATAAAGGTAAGTTCTTTCAAAACTACTTCAATTCGTTCCACGATAAAACATCTACAAATTACTTTTAATAAATCAACATTTCGCGCAGTTTCTAGCTCACGTTTCTCTTCTTGTGTTCTCTCGAACTTTCTTTCTACGCAGCTTCCCAGAGGGGGCGGAGTCAGCTTTTTTTTCCCCTAATCACAGTTGATTGGCTGCTCACCTACGCAGCACAGACAAAGAGCTCAAAATAAAATAATATTTTATTGCAACTATTTATATTGCCTAATATTATAAATAAACCTTATCTAATGTAAAATAATTTGTATTTCAGCTTTTTATCTCTTTTATTATTTGCTTCATATCTCTTGGATTATTTAATCATAACTGTATTCATAAAACTGACTCACACTACAAATGTTTTTGAACCTGGGTTACACCCTCCCCCCTTAGAATCATGCAAGTCCCTTTGCATATTGTTAGTGCCTGCACTCTGCTGTAATGTGGAAAAACTCAATTGGGAATAATCTTGCAGGGACTCCGAGAAGGCATCATTCAGGCCTTGGAGAAGGGACTGAACTATGGTTACCAAGGGATTTCCCAATTTAGGGTAGGTCAAGATTCTAGGTTTCTCTTTTACTCGAACAGACCTCCTCAACTCATTCTGTGTGTGTGCTTCATCTTCGAAGGTTTCTGTGTCGGTTTCAATATTTCCTGCATCATTTAACTCTTCTCCAGTAGAACTGGACTCTGGCATAGAAGGTTCTCCATTAAAGCTTGGATTTACTGAAGTTGATAAATGGGTTAAGTCAACAGATTCTTCTCTTTCAGGTTGGACTCCAGGATTCTCAGGTTGGACTCCAGGATTCTCAGGTAAGTTTTCATCAAGGTTTACAGGTAGGTCTTCAGTAACCTGACATTCAGGCATTTCCCTCACTGAGCCCTTTTCCAAGGATTGGGTAATGTCTTTCTTTCCAAGTTCTGTTGTTCCAGAAGTATGGACTGTATAAGACTCACTTACAACCTCAAATTGGGGTCTTGTATAGTAAACGTCCTCTTCTGAATCAGGAGTATCTTCTTCAGGGTTTTCACAGACCGCTTTACTGCGAGTTTTGCGCTTGGGAACTGAAATTTGTGACTCGAGTTCACTCACATCAGAGGAAAGGGTTCCGCATGGAAGCAACAAGTCGCGATGCAGCGTTCGAATGGGCCCTGTTCGAGACTCAGGACACACTTTGTACACCGGTAAATCCCCACATTGGTCTACCACCACATATACCGTTTCCTCCCATTTGTCAGCAAGTTTATTCTTCCCTCTCAATCTGACGCTTCTCACTAGAACTCTGTCACCTTTGTTCAACTCTGATGCTGTCACGTGTTTGTCATAACGAGTTTTATTTTTCTCAGCCATCTTTTTGGAATTTTCAGCTGCAATCCGAAAACTCTCCTCAAGGCTTGATTTCAGGCTCTTTACATACTGAGAATGTGTCACATCTGCCTTATCTCTGAGGGGTAATCCAAATGCTAAATCTACTGGAAGCCTAGGTTGTCGCCCGAACATCAACTCATAAGGGCTAAACCCGGTGGTCTCATTTCTGGTACAATTATAAGCGTGTGCAAGTGGCTTTACAAACTCCTTCCAGTTGCTTTTCTTCTTGGCTTCCAGGGTTCCAAGCATATTTAGCAGAGTTCTGTTGAATCTTTCAACAGGGTTTCCCCTCGGATGGTATGGGGTTGTTCTGACTTTACGCACCCCAGCAATATCACACAATTCTTTGATTAGGTGTGATTCAAAATCAGGGCCTTGATCGCTGTGAAGGCGTTCGGGATAACCATAATGACATATGAACTGCTCCCACAGACACTTTGCAACAGTCTTAGCTTTCTGATTTGGGGTAGGAATAGCAAGGGCGTATTTAGTAAAATGATCAGTTATTACCAACACGTCCTTTGTATTACTGTGGTCAGGCTCGAGGGTAAGAAAGTCCATGCATACCAATTGTAAGGGACGATTGGTTGAAATGTTCACGAGCGGTGCTGCCTTTTCGGGTAGGACTTTTCTCCGTATACATCGACCACATGTTCTGATCTTATGCTCTATATCCGAAGCCATTTTGGGCCAATAGAATCGGTTCCGTACCAAATCCAAAGTACGGTCGATTCCCATGTGACCGAGGTCGTCGTGCAGATGATTAAGGACGTCAGAGTGGAATTCTTCAGGTAAAACCAACTGATACATGACTTTATCAGCCACACTCCTCCTTCGATAAAGGACTCCGTCATGGAACTCCAGTCGTTCCCTCTCCCTAAGAAGGTAAGGTAACCTAGGCAAAGCACTACGGACAGTTCCTGAAGGGGGTTCTCCAGTCTGAATCTGGGTAATGACTTCTCTGATACAGGGATCGGCCAGTTGTGCCCTTTGGATTTCTGAAGGAGATAAATGGGGAAGAGTTGGTAGTCCTCCACATTGGTCCTCTTGCGAATACACATCAGGCACGGCAGCTGACTGCATTGTCAGAGAACTTATGAAGGCCACAGGTAAGTCACGTGAATACTCACACCATTGGGTAAGACGACTGTCGCATATGGCTCTTACTACCTCACTAGTGATCTCTTGCTCTCCAGCTTCTGCAGTGAGACGCTCAGCAAAGGTAAGTATTCGGTTCTGCTCATCGTGAGAAGTATCGTTTTCAGGAAGCTCTGAATGAGGTCGCCGAGACAACCCATCGGCATCAACATTTTGCTTTCCGCACCTGTACTGCAGTTTGAAATCGTAAGTTGAGAGTGCTGCTAACCACCTATACCCTGCCGCATCCAGCTTGGCAGTGGAAAGAACATAGGTTAGAGGATTGCTGTCTGTCACTACCGTGAAGGTGCTGCCATAGAGAAAATCGTGGAACTTCTCTGTGACCGCCCACTTCAACGCTAGGAATTCTAGTTTATGGGCAGGGTACTTGGATTCGCTGGATGAAAGTCCCCGACTTGCATAAGCAATAACCCTCACTTGCCCATCCTGCTCTTGGTATAGAGCAGCTCCTAGTCCTGACGTGCTAGCATCTGTATGCAGGATATATGGTAACTTGGGATCAGCAAATGCTAATACAGGGGAAGTAGTGAGCTCCTCAATGATCTGATCAAATGCCTTTTGACAAGCAGTAGTCCACCTACTTCCGAAGAAATCCTTTGGGCTTCGATAACGGCCATTGTTTGTCGACTTGATGCCCTGCCGAGTAGGGGGGTATCCTGAAGTTAGGTCATTCAAGGGCTTAACTTTTTTTGAAAAATCTTTGACAAAGCGACGGTAATAACCAACGAATCCTAGGAAGGACCGAAGTTCTTTCAAGTTCCTAGGAACCGGCCAGGTTTTGACAGCCGTTACTTTGTCAGGGTCTGTTTGAACTCCCTTGTCAGACACTATGTGTCCAAGATACTTGACTGAGGTCTGTGCAAAGATGCATTTTTCTGGGGCAAGTTTCAAGCCGTACTCCTTGAGCCTGTTTAAGACCCTAAGTAGCCTTTCTTCATGCTCCTCCAGGTCCTTGGAAAACACAATTATGTCGTCTATAAAGACAAGAACTTCACGAAGATTGATGTCTGCCATGCACTTCTCCATGATTCTCTGGAAGGTACTCGGTGCATTAGTGACACCTTGAGGCATACGGTTAAATTCGTAGAACCCCAAGGGACACACAAACGCAGTTTTTGCTTTGTCCTTCTCTTCGACTTCAATTTGATAAAAACCAGACTTCAGGTCGAGTACTGAGAACCACTTCGATCCTGTCAGAGCCATAAAGGTGTCCTCCAATTTTGGGAGGGCGTAAGCATCTTTTATGGTTCTTTGGTTTAACTTTCGATAGTCTATGCATAACCTAATGTCACCACTCTTCTTTCTCACAATAACAATTGGTGAAGAGTAGGGGGACACAGATTCTCGTATGACACCCGCATCAAGCAATTCCTGCAAATGCTTCTTTACAGCGTCCATGTCTTCTGGATGTATAGGCCTTGGCCGATGTTTGAAAGGTGTCTCATCCATAAGGTTAATTTTATGCTTAACCTTATCAGTGCATCCAAAATCTTGAGTATGCAAGGAAAAGACTTCTGGCATCTCTCTTAACTGTCCAACAAGCCTGTCTTTCCACTCTGGTGGAATGGACGAATCACCAAAGTTGAATTCAAGAGAAGACTTTGGAGTGGGTTCTGTTTCATCCACACTGTTGGACTGTTCATTTAAGATCACAGACTGTACAGCCTTTAGTTCAGCTACAATGCATCTGCAAGGAATTGCGATGTCGTGAGTGGTAGGGTTGGAGATCACTACAGGTAATTGACAAGGCTTACTCTCCCCAAGGGTAACTACACATGTCTTAACGAACAAGCCACCAGGTAAAGAAGAGGAGGATGGGTGTTCGATGACTACCCATTTGTCGGGGTACACTCCTCGAACAGATGCTGCCCCACAGAGAACTGTGCTTTGACCAGCTGGAATCACTCGAGATTGCTTTTCAGGTAAACGCACTACCCCGACATTTCCTTCCACACCTTGTTTTTGGCGCAACTCCAAGATCTTAAGGATTTGCTTGTACCCATATGAGGGTGAAAAGTAACGAGGTTTTTGTTGTGAAAAATCCTTGTAGAGCTCGTCCAGGGTATTTGTACCAATCAGTAAAGACGGTTGAAAGGCAGAGGGAAGGTCAGGGATAACAAGAGCTAGGGTAGGCACCTCCATTCTGATTCCAACAAAATCTCTGGGAAAGGTGATAGTAACTTCAACGTATCCAAGGTAGGGGACATTTTGGCCATTGGCACTCTCAACCTCAAGCAAATTATCTAAAGGGTAAATTTTTTGGTCACCAAGATTTCTGTTGTAAAAAGACTGCGTGATGGTGGTGACTTGGGAACCAGTGTCGAGTAAACAGTCACACGTCATTCCTGCTATGTCTACCTGGGCAGTGCATCTGGCCCCAATTAATCCTCTGGGTAAAACTGATTGTCGTGAGTTCACCTGTGCTTGTGCCATCAATGCTTTATGGTGTTTGGGACTCTCTGATTCGGTCTCAGTTCCTGTTTGTCCCGCAGCAGGAACTGCGCCTAGTTTAAACAGGGCTTGAGGTTGCCATACTGCAGATCCCATTCGTTCTGACGCTTTGTGAGTTGTTCTCTCTTTTCTGCCACTAATGTGGGATTTGGATCATTTGAACATGAACTGGCAATATGCCCCTCCTCTCCACATCTAAAGCAGTAGCCCGGTTTAGGTCTAAGTGGCTGTGATTTGTCTGCAGCTTTGTTTTTACTTGTGCTCTGCTTATACCCAGGTTTGACAGCACTCATCTTTGTGTTTGATTTGTCTTTGGACTGTTTTGAGGTTAGTGCCGCAAGCTGCCTTTGGAGCTCTGTTATTTGACTTGCTAACTGAGCAGTAACAGAATGTAACTGAGTCACATCTTCTCCAACAGCTGTTTGAGACTGTACAATGACACGCTGCTTAGAACTTCCCAAGTGTTGTTTCATCCGTAAACTTTTTGAAGCGTGTTTGCTCTCCTCAGTACGTAACATTGTCATTAGCTCTGCAAAGGACGGCGGTGAACCTTTCCTCTGTTCTAATTGCAACTCTAAAAGCAAGGAACTCTCCCAGCATCCTCTACAGAACTGTTTAAGCAGATGCTTGTTAATCTCTGAGCTAAGAACTCCACCACGTCGCATGGTGGTCTGCAATGCCACGTGTAGTCGCTGTAAATAAGCAGATGGCTTTTCACCTGGGTTCTGAAATGTGTTCAAAAATTTAACGAATAATTCGTCGCCATCCTCGATGGGTGCAAAAGCAGAATCAAGGAGTTGAATGTAGGCTGAAGGCGATGCTGTAGGACTGAGTGATTTTACAATGTCCGCAGCCGGGGACAAGAGACTCTCACAGATTCTGCGTACTCTGTGGAAATCAGAGACTGTCGGGTCTTGGAAGAGAAGTTCAGCGCTGGTACGCCAAGTTTCGTAATCAACTTCATTGGGTGGATGGGGAGTTCGCCCAGAGAAAGCACGGAGTCTTAATGGTGAGTTCCCAGATATCGCAAAGTCACTAGTGCGTACAAGATGCTCTACCACAACTTTTTGCACTGCAGGTGGGTTTAAGTCACTGACTGTAAGTGATGGGGATTCTGGGCCTGCGGCTGCAGATGCTGGCGGAACTGTGCAATGTCGTGCAGTATTTATCGGCACCTGAGACTGTTTAGGAGCGAAATCAGTTTGGGACGGAGCAGTCGAATGAGCAGGCAAAGTGTCATCAGTTTCAACAAGAGCGGGTTCAGAATACGGCTTTGGCACAACCCTCTCATGAATATGAACTAACATGCCCTTCAAAACATCCTCAAAACTTTCTCCACTGCGGCTTGCCAATGCTTCCAGCTCATTGAGGTAAGTTTGGGTTGTGGTTTCTCCCAATTTCTGAACATAAACATCTGACAGGGCTGTTACATGGAAAGAGACTTCGGGATCATCTTGTGCTTGTTGGACATATGGGAGCATTGTCCGGAGGGTTCGCACTGCTAGCCCTGAGTTGAATTCAACTATTAAAGACTTCTTTGACTCTGGGCTAGTATCACTTAATGGGATGGTTCTGTTAATTGACCCGTACTGTTTCACAAAGTCCAATATTTCCTCATCTACTACTGTTTCAGTTATGCCAGTAATTAAAATAGCATTTGGGACTTTCACGCATTCTTTCTCTACAACCTCCATTTTGTTCTATTTGTGTTTTTTTTTCTTTTTGCGTCACTATTTCTATGATTGATGGAGGAGAAAGAAAAAAAAAATAAATAACTAGTTTTCTCAAGACGGGAACTTTAAGTGAATACTAGTAAATGTGTGTGTGGTCTCTTTTACCTCTCCTGGCTGTGCTCGCCACAAATAAGTGTAACCCCCGTCAGCCGATTAGGGGTTAACTTATAGTAAAAAAAACAATGGCTCGCTAGAATTTACCTAGATTACTTTCAGGATCGCATTAGACCAGATTAATACTCATCAGAAGACTCAAGAACTTGTAAGAGGCAAGAGCACACACACACACAAGGATAGGATTTAAATGTACTTATTTATATAAAGGTGAGATTTGGATTTTTTTCAGATTTCTGGCAGAATACACAAATTGTGTATGTATATATAACACTGTATAGAAAGTAACAAAACAAACAAAAGAAATGTAAATCAAAGGTGCATAAATTAACTTAAAATCGGACTTTTAACCAATTAAGGTAACTGAATTAATTTTAAATGGAACTTCACCGAAGAGATTCTTTCCCTCAAAATGAATTAAATTTTGTTCACGACTCAAAATGTTCAAATTCTAGATTTCTTCCTTTACTTATGAGCTTATGTCAATATTAGCTCAATTTTAACACTTGAATTAACTCAAACCAATTCTAACAACACATTTGGAAAAAAAATAACCAAAATACAGTGCATGTGAAATCACATATACAAATTTACACCATAAACATAAAATTGCATTAACAAAAATCTGTTCAGTAACCTTTTAGAATGCACAGTTCGATAATGTCAGTCCAGATAATAACAAATGATATTCTTCTTTTCTCCCAGTTCCTTATAAAGAATGATCCTGTGCTCAAAAAAATGAAATGTTGTAAATACTCCAAACCTTCAAGAACCCAATGAAACAATGAGTTGGAAGCAATGCAGATGTCCAGGAAGGCAAAAGGTAAGTGTCTTTGGTCGTCTCAAGGGTGGCCCGCCATCTTCACACAGTGCACATTTGAAGTGTTCATAAAGCAGTCCTCGAACAGAAGAATCCAGAATCTAAATTCTAAGATAACAAAACTGGCCGATTCCTTTGTGTATTAATGATTTTTCCTATTTTCTTTCAGGTTTCCACCGGATGATGCAACGATCACCGAACGTTTCAGCACAACAACAGTCGCACGGATCAACAGGATAAAGGTAAGTTCTTTCAAAACTACTTCAATTCGTTCCACGATAAAACATCTACAAATTACTTTTAATAAATCAACATTTTGCGCAGTTTCTAGCTCACGTTTCTCTTCTTGTGTTCTCTCGAACTTTCTTTCTACGCAGCTTCCCAGAGGGGGCGGAGTCAGCTTTTTTTTTCCCCTAATCACAGTTGATTGGCTGCTCACCTACGCAGCACAGACAAAGAGCTCAAAATAAAATAATATTTTATTGCAACTATTTATATTGCCTAATATTATAAATAAACCTTATCTAATGTAAAATAATTTGTATTTCAGCTTTTTATCTCTTTTATTATTTGCTTCATATCTCTTGGATTATTTAATCATAACTGTATTCATAAAACTGACTCACACTACAAATGTTTTTGAACCTGGGTTACATATGCATTTAGCAGACGCTTTTATCCAAAGCGACTTACAGTGCATTATACATGGTTATACATTTTTTTATCAGTATGTGTGTTCCCTGGGAATTGAACCCACAACCTTTGCGCTGCTAACGCAATGCTCTACCACTGAGCCACAGGAACACTTTTGTTTTTACCTTTAATTTTATCTCGATTATTGTATTTTCATAATCGTTGGAGATCGAAATCGAAACTGAATATCGATTAATTGCACAGCCCTAGTTTGGTGAGTCAGTATCAGCGATGGAAGGAGATTCTGTTACTCTACACGCTGATCTTACTGAATTACCTGAAGACGACGACATACTGTGGAATTTGGGATCTGAAAAGTCTCTGACAGCTGAAGTCAATCGAGCTGCTAAAATCTTCTCCACATTTGATGGTCCTGATGGGAGATTCAGAGACAGACTGAAGCTGAACAAACAGACTGCAACTCTAACATCACAAACACCACAACTCAACATGCTGGACATTATCAGCTACAGATATGTGGAGCGAAACTGACATCAAAATCATTCAGAGTCTCTGTATATGGTGAGAGATCATTTATTCAAATGTTCACATATTCTTGTTTTATTAAAGGAATATTTGAGGTGCAAAGTTTACGGTGAGGCACTTACAATGAAAGTCAATGGGGTCAATATTTGGGGAATTTTAAAGTAGAAATGTGTAGAAGCTTAGTGAGCTATTTGAACTGTAAAGCTGTATTAATTATAATTTTTACAGGCATTTCAGGGTTTTAGCTTTCAAAGCATTGTCAAAGTGAAAATTTTAAATTGTTATAAATATCTATTCCGTTATTCATAATTTATTGATTCTACCTAATTCCTCTTTTTCATCTTTTAAATGTTCTTAAAATAACCTACTGCATATATACACTCAGAAAGTCTTCCAGTTTTGTAGGCATTCACAAAAAGACCAGTCATTAGTCAGGTGGCTACACAGCATGTGACAACTGGAGTTACAAAAATCATTTCAGGTTTAAGAAGTGTTTCAAAATTACATTCAACTACTGAAGAACACATTCATTTATATTTGATTTATTACTTAGTAGGTTATTATTAACCATGTAATACTGTGTCTTTGGAAGGCTATGGCCCTTCAAATATGGGGGGGGCAGTCATGGCCTAATGGATATAGAGAGGCGTCCTCTCTCACACATGCATCAGTTCCTTTTCATCCCTTCCTTCCCTTCACTCCACTCAACATGAATGCAAGTGATATTTACGGTCATGTTTGGTCTCATTTGAATTGTCTCAGGGGGTCTGGTACAATGGTCTCATTCTTACAAGAAGTAAACTAAAAGGTAATACAGATCCTAAGAGTTTAGAGATAGTTTGCATACTGTAGAGGGTGGGTCAGTTCCCAGTGCTTTTCATGCAAAATTACCTTTTGTCCCAAATTTTGACTACAATTTGTAAGTAATCTACCCATCTCTGGTTATAATTTTACACAGAAAACATTGTGATTTTCAAAGTAAAATCATGTTAACACATATTGTTTATGTCTTGCGGCTGTACAACTGAAACAATCAGTATTTTACATTTATGAATTGGCCTCATTCACTGCCAGTGCAAGCACCTTTTTATACCCCAGATGTAATTTCATTTTTTCAAAGGAAATGAGGAACAAGTGGAAATTCCATATTTCTGCTCATTCACTCATGTTTTCCAGCCCATCTGCCTATTCCTATTATCAGAGACTGTTCTTCTTCTTCGTCATCATCATCATCATATTGTTCATTGCTGTGTTCAGTGGTGAATGTGGGTCATGTGACTCTCTCCTGGTACAAAGGAAACAGTTTATTGTCCAGCATCAGTGTGTCTGATCTCAGCATCAGTCTCTCTCTACCTCTGGAGGTGGAATATCAGGATAAAAACACCTACAGCTGTGTGCTCAACAATCCCATCAGCAACCAGACTCAACATCTGGACATCAGTAAACTCTGTCACACATGTTCAGGTGCAGCAGTGGTTTATTCGCTGAATTGATCTCTGTCATCTGTTGTAGATCAGACACAGACACATTCACTTACATTAATGACTGTTTCTCTTTTACCTTCCTTCACGTCCACCAGACTCAGATTCTCTGACAGTGTTGATCTCGGTTGCTGCTGCTGCTGGATCTCTGTTGATTGTCTCTGGATTTGGGATCTTCTGCATCTACTGGAAATGTAGAAAAACTGAACAAGAAGGCAAGTGTTACCTACAGCTTTTAACAAGTGTTATCAAAATAATAATAGTACACTTTAAAAATCTACTCTAATTATATTAATCAATCATAATTTTATATCATTTATGTAGGTAACACCATTTAGTTCCTAAAAATGTGTGTGGTTATCATTTCTTTGTTTCTTTGTTTTAGTTTTTTTTCTCAATGATCTGGCCTGAGCAGCACTTTACTTTTACTCATCTCTCTCTCTCTCTCACACACACACACACACACACACACACACACACACACACACACACACACACACACACACACACACAAATGATTCTGTATTTACTGTAATTGCAACATTTTTTTATTTTATTTGTGTGCATCAGGGCATTAACCTTTTTGCTCACCAGCCACTGTGGCTAGTGGTTTTCCAAAATTACTAGCCACTCAGCATTTTCACTGGCCACAATTGTGTTGTTGGGAAATTACGTTTTATATGACTAAAGTCACTGCATACTAGAATTAATTTAAATTGATTTCCAGGCCTTTTTTTTGGTCATTTAAAGGCCAATTTCCATATTAAATGCATGTGTCATCTTTCATATCAAATTTTACATTTCATTAATAAGTTCACTTAATATAATAAGACAATACAGGGCAATTACCAATCAAATGAAATCAGTATTAGCAAATCAGATATTTCCACTGCAGAAGAAACAGAAGCAGATAAAACGGCATTTAGATGCATTTACACAGATAGTGTAATGAAGCTGAAATGTAGCATGAATGCATTTACACTGCAAAATGATAATATCATAAATAATGTTATGAGCTTGGTGTTTTAAATCCGATTTTTTTTTTATATATAAATATGAAATGTTGGAAAAATGCAAAGATAAGCTAAAAGTAAACCGCCAGTAGGTGGCAGCAAGTCATGGCTTTCATTCAAACGATTCGTTCAGATGGCTGATTCATTCAAGAATGAAGCAAGTGCCTGTCTTTATGGTTGCATCCGAAAACTTAGGCAGCTGACTTGCTGCCTCGCTGCCTTATGAGGTAATGACTTTGCAGGCAGCGTTTTTGCATGAAGGCACCTCACGAACGATTTCGGACAGGCTTCTGAGACAGCGTAATGGTTTAATGATCCACAACAAAATAGAACGAGTTTTGGTGATAACTAAACAAATATTTAATTACTATAATACTAATTTCTCGCTAGAAATAACATCAAAGTTGCAAAAAGTTAATCAGAAATCTAAATTTATACACAAACTAATCACCAAATGCAACTTTCAGACGCCATCTTTATTTTTTAGCTCAACCGTCACAGGCAATGGAACGCACAGGATTGTGGGATATCAAAGGCAGCAAAGGAAATATCTATGCTACCTTCAAAAATCGATCAGATGAAGGTATCTCATGAGACAGGAAGTGAAGCTAACTTTGGATTCGCACGTGCCTTGATGCCTTCCTACCTTGGAATGTGTCCTCCGAAGGCAGCCTATGAATGGACCACTGAATCATTGACTCATATGATTAATTCAAAATCACCGAATCATTCAGTAAAGAAACAGCTCTGTGTTGTTCAGAGATGTGCGACTGTTTTGCTGTGATCTTTCTTCTGAACAATTTTTGTTAACCAAATCAAGCAAAAACAGTCAACTTTGACAATATTGTAAGCTCGTTTGATGTCTTGTATAAAATCAATGTCAAATTTGCAATCGTGGTTTTCAGGGAAAACTTCACTCTCGTGTCATGGTGCTTAACTAGGCTATGTAAGTTACATTTTACCGCAGTATGTTTAATCTGTGTGCAGTTGTGTTTATTTGTATTGATTTCTCCATGAGATGTTTCACATAACGTTACAGACAGGCTGCGTGAGCCTCAACTGAAGCTGGAGTCAGTGCATCAAGAGTCACCACGCTCAGATGTCTTCAGGAAAAGGGCTACCAAGCCACATCTGAACCAGAGACAACATCAGAAGCGTCTTACCTGGGCTGTGGAGAAAAAGAACTGGACTGTTGCTCAGTGGTCCAAAGTCCTCTTTTCAGATGAAAGTCAGTTTTGCATTTCATTTGGAAACAAGGTCCCAGAGTCTGGAGGAAGAGTGGAGAGGCACAGAATTCATGTTGCTTGAAGTCCAGTGTGAAGTTTCCACAGTCAGTGATGATTTGGGCTGCCATGTCATCTGCTGGTGGTGGTCCACTGTGTTTTCTGAAGTCCAAAGTCAACGCAGCCATCTACCAGGAAATTTTAGAGCACTTCATGCTTCCTTCTGCTGACAAGCTTTATGGAGATGCTGATTTCATTTTCCAGCAGGACTTGGCGCTTGCCCACACTGCCAAAGGTACCAAAAGCTGGTTCAATGACCATGGTGTTACTGTGCTTGATTGGCCAGCAAACTCGCCAGACCTGAACCCCATAGAGAATCTATGGTCAAGAGGAAGATGAGAGACACCAGACCCAACAATGCAGATGAGCTGAAGGCCACTGTCAAAGAAACCTGGGCTTCCATACCACCTCAGCAGTGCCACAAACTGATCACCTCCATGCCACGCCGAATTGAGGCAGTAATTAAAGCAAAAGGAGCCCCTACCAAGTATTGAGTACATATACAGTAAATTAACATACTTTCCAGAAGGCCAACAATTCACTAAAAATGTTTTTTTTATTGGTCTTATGAAGTATTCTAATTTGTTGAGATGGTGAATTGGTGGGTTTTTGTTAAATGTGAGCCTAAATCATCACAATTAAAAGAACCAAAGACTTAAACTACTTCAGCCTGTGTGCATTGAATTTATTTAATACATTGTTTCACAATTTGATTTGAATTACTGAAATAAATGACATTCCATGACATTCTAATTTATTGAGATGCACCTGTATGTGTGTGTGTGTGTGTGTGTTGTCTATTTTTTTTACAGTGTTACACTGAATTAACATTATTTCACCCACATTTCACAGCCCCCCCCACCCCCCACCACCACATGATTGTAAAGCGCTTCGGGTGTACTGCAATACACAACAAAGTGCTATATAATTGCATCATTCATTCATTCACATTTTGACATTTTATTTATGCAAGCAGCAATAGGGTTCAAGCACTTTAAGGCCTTTAAGTACGTGCATAAAAAGTAGCCTATGTTTTATTTAACAAGCTTGTAACCAAATAGATCATAGATGGAATAGACCATTTATAGACATTTTTTCGCTTTTTAACAGTTATAGTGCCATATGGTCTGATTTCCATAAAAGTTTACTTCTTCTTCTTCATAATAATAATAATAATAATAAATGTCAATAATAAACATTTTCTTTATAATTATTGACCTAGAGCAGTGGTTCTCAACCTTTTTCTCCACCGGGCCGCACTATGGTCCAAGTGCAAGTCTCACGGGCCGCACGCATGTCATTTACATATTACGTCACCAATACAAACCAACCAGATTTATAATATTATTTATAGCCTAAATATATCTAAACGATTACATTTATTGAAATAAATAAAATAATTCTACTCAACTGATAAAACACCTGATGCTGTCGGGAGCTGACCAATTTTGTGAAATTCTGCTCGAAAGGAGTAACAGCACAATCAAGTTGTGATTGTAAGTTGCAGTCTGTAAGACGCGCACGGACGCGTGACTTGACACGCGACATCGCAGAAAGTGTGTGCTCACAAGCCTATGTTGATCCAAATATGGAAAGCATTTTCAAATTTAATAATCTGAGGTTCTCTCATCTCTACATTTCTGTAATTAGGATGACTGCTGCGTAGTAGCCTATGGGGCCGTTCACATGTCGTGTTAAAAACGCGTGGAAAACGCTAGGCGCGCCGCTTTCTCCTTCTTTCCAAAGCGCTCTTTAGCTTGAGCTCCCGTGGCGTCTGCCGTTGCTAAGCAACCATGACCTGCGCTCTCCATGAAGACGTGGAAGTTTCAGCAAAGAATAAATGCATTTCCAGCACTGAAAATCGCTTGCAGTAGCTCTGCTACTAAATTTATTTAAAAAAGTCTATCCACGTACAGCTATGATCAGCTGTTTCACCATCTTGGCTGAGCTTTCAATGTTGTTACAGGAAAGGATGAAGCTGATTGGTTGGTTCTTGTCACATGACCCGCGGTGCGCTTGCGGCATTCTGAGAATTTGAAATGTTTTTATCTAGATGCGGCGCGGACGCGCCTGGAAAAAGCGAGCGTCGCTTCCATTATGAGCGCGCCTGCCGCGCGTCTACATTTGAAATAACGAACTTGAGAAGGCGCAAAAGACGCAATATGTGAATGGCCCCTATGGGTGTTTCTTTTTGCCTGAACATCTTCAAGTGAGTGGCGGGGCAAACCGAAAGTTGATGCCGAAAGTCCAGCACTCTCTTCTCTGCGCCCATTCTTGTTTGAATGCGTTCCTTCGCTGGCATTTTCCACATTTCGTTTTCTCCCTTAACAAATTTGTCTATTCTGATGCTCAGTTTTACAGAACTAATGGCTGCTGATGACTATTTGAATTGAATTCTGCCAAAGTGCGCGCTTGTGAGTGTTCGTTAAATGCGTAACATTAATTACGTGAGTAGATCTGCTCATGTCTGAAAATAATATAAGAAAAACTAAATTATTTTACATAACAAAAACATCATAGCGTATATTTGTTTAGTACATTTTTAAAGTAATGTAAAAACTAAAATTAATTGTAAAACTGAAAGTTATTGTTTAATTGTGTTCAGCACAGCATGGTGGGCCGCATTAGGATTCGTGACGGGCCGCATGCGGGCCGCGGGTTGAGAACCACTGACCTAGAGAGTCCAGATAATTGTGCTGCAGTCGTTTTATCGAGGTTGAATGTAAAGCCTGTAGGACTACTTCACGAAAGTAATATTTTCAAATCATCTCTGAAATTTAACGAACGTTTCTATTGGCAGCAGTGATCCTAGAGGCAACGTTGTTTAGAATGAGGAAATCTATCATGAAATGAATATCACATGCATGATGCATGTGTGGGAAAAGAAAATGTGTAATATATAATCATTGACACACCTGAAAATCACAGTGGTGCCCCCGGGTGGCCAATTTCTTTCAAATTTCTCACAGATCCATCAGTCAAACACGCTCAGTGAGTTTTGTTTGATTGGCCTCTCTGTTAAACTCAGCTGTGTCTGAAATTGCCCTACCATCAATGGCAGAAAGGAAAACAGAACAATATAGAGGGAAATAGCACAAACAGGAAAAACAAATATTGTTGCCAGATCATCATATAACAATGTCACAGCATGTAGAAACTATAGTAAAATATTTGAGAGACACACAAACTCCGCTTGTCATGAGTGAATCGTGTTTTTAATAATATCACATAAACAAACAAAGATTTTTCAAGTTCATTTCAAGAGAAAATATTGTTTCTGTTGGTTTTACTTCAAGGCACTTTTCCCTTGGCGAATGTAAAGGTTTATTTTATTTATTTTATTTTTTTATTTTATTTTAAAGGTTTATTTTTTGTAATGTGCAATTTTTTTGCACATTACAAAAATGAATATAAAAATATATCTACCAAATGTATGAAGACTTACTCTAATTTAACAGCATTCTTTTTAGCAAGTACACACAATTTTGCAGTTAACATTCCTCCTGACATACATCACATTCAGTATTTTTCAGGTTTAACTCCAGAATAGCAACACTGCGTCCAATTACAGGCACTGAATATCATAAATACTCTCAGCAAAGTGTTTCACCAACTACCTGATTTTTAAAGGCCACATTAATACACAAAACAGCTATAAATAAGTAATTAACTGGTTGATTTCTCCAAATAGTGCAGTTTCAGCTGATCCTCTTCTCTCCATCGTTTCACAATTCTCTTTAGTGTCTCTTTCAATGAAAGTATCGAAATGATAAATTATATTACATTATTTTATAAGCAGCCTCGTCCTGAGTCTGATATAACGTCATACCAAGTCCCATAAGCAATGTCTTTCGGATTCTGTGGCGAGATATTAACATCATTCTCCTGTAAGAAAACACAGATTCACAACTGGTAACAGTAAGGAGGAGGATTGATGAACAGTAAGTCATATCTTGTTAATACTTACATTTTCTTTATTGATGGTTTATATTTCCTTTGGCGACAGTAAATCACACCAGCAGTTACAGACGCAACCATCAGCAGAATAACAAAAGCAACACATATTCCTACTGCGGGAACTAAAGACAGACGGTCATTATTACTACAGAGTGAATGACATTCCATCCAGTATTTAAGAATATTTTGGACTGATATTTACACCTTTCTAATTTGGTCAGCAGCTCTGATTTAACTAATAAATGTCACCTTCTATTGTTTTTAGCAACAGCTGTTATAACCTTTGTCATCACAGCGGAGAGTGGACAGGACATACTGTATATGCAGTGAATGACTGAATTCTATACTCACAAAAGACAGTGACATTGAATCTCTTCTCTCTGGTGATACAAAAACTGCTGTTACTGATGTTGATCTGTAGGTTATATTCTCCAGAGTCTGTGGTTCTGATGTTCATGATGGTCAAAGATCCAGTCTGATGATCCAGCTTCAGTCTGTCTCTGAATCTCTCAGTGCCATTATTAAACTGATAATCTGTATATATCTTATTCATACTTACATTGATTTCAGCGATGCGAGCGTTATTAAAGGACCACGTCATTAAATAACTTGTGTAATTTGTTTCACCAGATTCTAAAGTGACAGTTTCTCCGTCAATCGCATGTCTCATTTGATTTCGTTCAGTAGCAGAAACACCTGAAACACAAACCAACAGTTGCTGGAGGATAATTTAGTTTATTATTTAAACAGATAATAACAGAAGCTGGTCAGAAACGAGTGATTATACATTGTCAACTTCATCTGAACTCAACTGCAGCTTCTTGTGAAAAGCATTAATTATTGAAAACAACAGCTTGCCAATGGAAATGGCTTAAGGCCCTTTCACTACAAGGATGTAATGACGAAGATACAGATCTAAAAACCATTCTAAATATAAAAGAATAGCAGAGTCCACTCCACTTCTATAATGATAGCAGCACAGGGAAAAACTTATAGGAAACATTTTTCCAGCTGATAAACTATAAAAAAAAAAACATTGACAGCCAATCAGAATCCATCCTGTTTCAAGAGCTCCAGCATTTTAAGATGACAAAACTGCATCGCGCTAAAATAGCTGTCGATATAATTATTGTCTTAGTCTAAATGGGACTTAAATCAAAATAAGCTGTTTAATAATATATTGCAAGGGTCTGCAATGTTTTTTTAGAGCATGAACCCTTTAGGCTATAGAGACATTAATAGAAACCAACCAGTCATTTTGTGTCAAGTGTCATTGACTGTATATTACCTTTTCAGTATTACAATTGAGTTTTTGCACGTTGCTTTAAAAAACACAATTCATTAGCTGTAGATTTTAATTTTACTAGTCATAAGGACAATTAAACATTTAGATTAACTTTAGGTTTAAGTTTATTAAAATTCACATTTTATTTTTCTATCACATGGACAATCCAGAATCGCTGAGTATATGAAATTAGTGAGGGTTTTCTAGTAAAATACAGATGGTTCCACCAACAAGAGTAGCAATGTACAGTGAGACATTTACAAGTCATCACTTTTACAAATAACTGGAGTGGAATTTCAAAAAATATATTGATACGGATATTTTTATATTATTCCAATAGTCTGCATTTACATTGCGCATATCTTTTGACATGCCACATTTTTGTTCTGGTCTCATTATGTCAATTGCAATTTTGAGAGTAAATCCCACATTTATGTAGATGGCACTTACAAAATGTTCTGGGTGCTACGGACCCTTGGTGTAAAGTGAGATAATTCTACAAACTGCATTTGCAAAGCGAGTTTGTAAAGAAACTGTGTGTAAATTAAAGACAATAACTTTAAATATCACTGTAAAAAAGAAACACATCAACAATACTTTAAACATATAAACTGCATTTAAACATGCATTAAAGGACTCACCATTGACAGTAACATTGAAGCTTTTTTCACTGTTGTTGCTGCTGCTGTTGATCTTCAGCTCATAAACTCCAGAGTCTGTGTTTCTGATGTCTGTGATGGTCAGAGATCCAGTCTGATTGTCCAGCTTCAGCCTGTCTCTGAATCTCTCAGTGCCATTATTACACTGAACATCTGTACAGATATGACTGAGATTTCCTCTGATGCAAATGTGATTAAAATACCATCTAATACAATTTTGTTGGTTTGTTTTAACATCAGTGTGAAAAATGACTAAATCTCCCTCCTTCACTGAGACTACATCTGATCCAACACCAGATGCACCTGAAGAACAAACAGTTAGCACAAGTCAAGCAAAATATACAATAGTGCTGAAGAACATCATTGATTCACACATTCACTGCTCAGACAAACATACATGAGTCTCAATACACAATCTAGGTTAGATCATGTCTCCACACCAGAAATATCAGATCAAGCCTCAGACCCCAGATCCTGTCAGAAAATAACTGTTTTGTCTGGTAACAGAACAACTACATTTACATTTACATTTAATCATTTAGCAGACGCTTTTATCCAAAGCGACGTACAAATGAGGAGAACAATAGAAGCAATCAGACCATCGAGAGAGCAACAGTATACAAGTGCCATGACAAGTCTCAGTTAGTCTAGCACAGAACACGTAGCTAGGATTTTTTATTTTTTTATTTTTATTAAATAGAATAGGTAAGTGTTAGTATTAGTTAGTCAGGTGCTGGCGAAAAAGATGTGTCTTTAGACAACTAGCCAGCAAAGTTGTCTAATACCCAAAATCCATTAACAACAAGTATTGTCTGGTACCCAAAACTGTATTAACAGTCTTCTATCAGCCAAGACAATGACTGAGCAAAGCCAGAGAAGAGCAGACGCAGAAGTCTAAGTGATGATGATAAAAAGGAGCAGGGTTTATTGAATAGTTGCATATGTTTCAGTGCTCAGACTTCGTCTGACCATTAAAGCCTTGCAAGGGCCTCAAATATCTAATAGAAATCAGCGTGACAGCGGAGAAAAAAAACGTAACAAATAAAGGTCTTACCATTGTCAAGTAAAAACGAGATGACAGCGAGCAAATTAAAAAGACGCTTCATTTCCACCACTTTTCCCTTCAGAAAATGAATCCAGATTCAGATTCATAAAAGTGCTCTGTTCTTCTGCTTAAGTGGCAATGCAATTTTATCGCTAGTTTAAGTGTAAGAGATACGGAAGGTAGAGCGATGACATAGTGATCGCTTCTGCCGTTTTTTATGCATATGCAAAACCATGAGTCGAGTCCAGAGAAAAAAGACAGAGCATCTTCTTTTGTCCCATAAGCACCTGCTGGTAGATGTTGTATCTACACGTTTTGAGTAGTAGATATATAAGTAGATTAAGGTATCACATAAATGAATTAAGCAAACAACACTGAAACGGGGGGGGGGGGGGGGGGTAATAAATAGCTAATGAATACACAAAAACCCTCGGTGTTGAATTGAAGAGGCCTCACACTGGGTAAGAATGATATGATGACCTTATCAGTCGATTCATCACATATCTATTCATCACATGCCGCTTGACACAAAACAGAACACACCAAACACAAAACAAGACGACTGCCACCTGTCAAATGGAAAATGTGCATAAGGGAACAAAAGATCCTCATAAAAGCAGGATCATAACAGTAAACATGTTGTATGTATGCTATGTTCAAGCATATGCAACCAAGAACAAGTCTGGAAAAACACCAGCAGAAACAATATTCAGCAATCTCATTCCATGCTTTGGATATTTTTTGGACATTCCACTGCACACAGATTATCAAGTGAAAACTGAAATATAGTGAAAAGGGGAAAAAATATTATGATTATTAGTCATTAGGAATTGTTATGTTGTTGTCCAAAACACAAGAAAATGTGGACCAGAAAAACTTCAGGGATAGTAAGTCAATAAAGATGCAACATTATCAGTATCAGTAGTAGAGAATTAGCTCAATACCATAACATCTTTATGGTATAAAAAGGTGAAGACCTTTTTATAATGGTAAAATACATTCTCTTAACCCAGTTTATTGTTCGTTGATGACTATTAGTATGCCATTCATGGGTTTATCTCCCCCAAAAGTGTGAACATCGAGCACCATCAAAACATTGAGAGTGATCTGCTCAGATCTGTCAATCACTTTCTAGCTCAACCAATAGCTTGAGTTTGGGGTGTGGCTACTCTAGTAGGCAGAGCCAGAGGGTGTTTAGCCATAGGATCTGGCTTCTCTAAGCAAGGAGGTCTCTCTAATGAAAGTAGCCACTTCCATTATTGATCCTATTCCCACTCAGCTGTTTAAATCATGCTTTGCCTCCCTAGGCTCTGTTGTTCTTAATATAATAAATGATTATTTGTGTTGTGGAATGGTACCAGCAGCATTTCAAATTGCTGCTGTAACCCCTGTCCAAAAAAAAAAAAAACACCTGTTGATTTTGATAATCTTAATAATTTTCGGCCCATCTCTAATCTTCTCTTCATAGCTAAAATCCTGGAATGTATTGTGGCTTCTCAGTTGCATACTCATCTCATTGATAACAACCTTTTTGAACCCCTTCAATCTAGCTTTCATAAACTCCACAGCTCTGAAATATCTCTCCAGGACATATCTCTCCAGTTTTAGAGTCATTGCATTGGCTCCCTGTCAGATTCCGGATTGATTTTAAAATTCTCATGCTAACCTATAAGGCTTTGCATGGTTTGGCACCACATTATTTGTCTCAACTGTTAACTGTTTATACTCCAAGTCGCGATCTCCGTTCCTCTGATTCTGGTCTTTTAGTGGTACCCCCTACTCGTTTCTGATCTATGGGTGATCGGGCCTTTTCTTCTTGTGCACCAAAACTCTGGAATTCTCTTCCTTCTGAGATCAGACAGGCTGACTCTTTTAGTATTTTCAAATCTGTTCTTAAAATATATTTTCTGAATAGCTTTTAAGTGATTTCTTTGTGTCATATGGCTGATCTTTATTATACTTTTAATTGTTATTATTGTTATTATTTTTATTTTTGTAATTTTTTTTAAAATCTTTTCTTCTGTGTAAAACGCTTTGAGATGTACCGTTAAAGGTGCTATAGAAAATTAGCCGCTGCAGGACCATGATTGATGCCTTACATTGGAAAATACATTCAGCTTCAGTTACAGTAGTACAAGACAAAATTCACTGCATTTAGTCCATGAAAGATTAAACAGGTCAAGAACATGTTAAAGCAAATGTGGGATTACGGTATAACAAGCAACAATGGGCGCTTCAATCCCATACAGCATCGGGTGGTTTTTGAGCGTCGATCAGACTTGGTTTTTTCGGTGTGTTCCACACTGTTGGCTCTCGTCAGACGCATCAGCATTTTTTTGGCAAGTTGAATCAGCGGCAGAGTTTGTTGGCAAGAAATAGAACTCTGATTGGCTATTCAGCTCAGCGAATGAGTGCACAAGAAAAAAAAAACAGAACTGATGAAAGCAAACCAATGATGGAGTAACGAGGGAACGCACAGACATTTGTTGTCATTTTATCAGTTTCTTTCTTTCTAAATCCACAAGAAATTGACCAAGGGCTGACAATGCCAGTGCCGTTTACCACTTGGCAGGCATGACTGAAAAAAAAAAAAACTATATGAGTGCATCAGAAATAGCATAGCTGGTGTAAACAATGGTAAATTGTGCTGCTTGCTTTGTATATCCACAGTTCTGTTCTGGTTTCCCTGTTTAAATGCCGAAACAGACTGCCACCTGCTGGTATGGGTGAGTTATGTTCTCTCACGCAAGCGCAGAGCATACATGGTAGCTGCCCGTTGGCTGTAATCTGTCCAGTGTGTTGTAGTGCAACTTTTTTTTGCTCAAACGCAGGTGATGTGAGAACGCACGAGGAGACACCACAGTCAGCTTTCTTCATCGCTAGTTTTTTGGCTGTAAAACAGAGTGAAAAATGACACAACTGATTCAAAAAAGGAATGTCAACCAGCTGTGCAACACTTTGGACTAAGCATTTGTGTAAATTTGTTGAGTCATTCTAAATACTTTATGAATACTGTTGTTTAAAGGGCATGACACACAAAATCAACATCAAAGAACTAGCGATGAACGTGTGGTTGCTTTGTGTCAGCTGTGTCTTCGCCAAAAAGTTCCAAAACACACAATAAGGCCTACAGGTGACTGTCAATAAGCATGCGATTGCGAGTAAAGCCACGATTTTAGCAATCTTATATGATCATTACAAATCACACTGTGTGACATGGATCTAAAAGACTTGAGTACGACATGCATGTTCGATGATGACACATAATGACCTAGTGGTTAACAAAAAGAGCATGATAAATCACACTTTGGAAGTTGTAGTTTTTATGTTTGCTGAAAAAAGTGGAAGCGGCAAAAAAGGACGTTTTATTTTTAGCACCATGTCGTGTTGATTTCATGATGCATTTTTATTGGCTGGTCAGTAAATGTGGGTCGTAGCAGCAAACACACTGTACGATGATCATGCTGAATTTCTGACACTGACAGAAAATTATCGCAGGCTATCTTTGGTCGAAAGACCATGAAGATGGCTGCCTTTGAACCTCTCTCACTTACGACATAGGACCACCAAATAGGAGCATCAATCACAGAAATCGATGCCAGTCTTTTGTCTAGACAGCCGGAAATCGTGCAGTGTTTCTCAGGCTTTAGGAAATAACAGTCTATAAAACAGTCTTCAAAAAGGGGAACTGAAACTAGGACTAAAGAAATACAAACAGTAACCAAAGCAGCGCTTTCTTACCATTATTTTTATGGCTGTGATGTCAGGCCATCGCTGAGCGTTTGCCGGGCTGGTTTTTGTGGCGTATTCCACACGTCAGCTCTCGTTGTGTTCATGTTGTGCTCCCTAAAAATCCCTTAATGGGTTTGAATACAATGTTTCATCAAAATCGCTTAAAGCTACAGTAGCAGCCAAGAAAAAGTCTGGTATATTATTTAGCATTTTGTTAAGCTGCCAATGTGTTTATGCTATCAACGACACATGATGGGTAAGAGTCTTGTTTAAACGCCAACACCGATTTAACAGTTTTTTGATTATTTCTTATTGCACTGTAAATCTGTTTTGTGAAGACATCGACTGCGGTTCAATAAAAGCAGGACAGGAAGAAGACCCTTCACCTACAGATTAAACACGCATGTACAAAAACACACACTCTTCATCTCTCAAAAAAATCGACCACAGCAGGTTTCAGTTTGAGTCTGAAGATGAGCCGAGAAGATCTCACAATTGTGAGATGACAGACATTATTAACTTTTTTTGCAGACTTTTCACTGAACAATTGAAGAAAATGTTTCACGTGTTTGTTTTGTTCTGTTTGTGCTGGTGGCGCCTGATTGGTAAGTTATAAATATAATTTTTTTGGCTTAATGTCAGTAGCATTATTCACAGATCTTCAAAGTCATGGAAAGTAATGCGAATTCTTCGTTATGCCACACTCTAAAAAATGCTGGGTTAAAAATGCTGGGTTAAATACAACCCAGCACTGGGTAAAATACGGACAAACCCAGCGATTGGGATGTTTTCTACCAACAGTTGGGTTAAATGTTTAACACAACCTTCTGGGCAGTAACCCAACCGATGGGTCAAAACAACCCAATCGCTGGGTTTGTCCATATTTTACACAGCATTTTTTAGAGTGCACCTTCAAATCTCATGCTAGGCCCAATCCGAGAACTGCATGATTGGAGGACATTTCAAAAACTTAGCACATTATCTTGCAATGATAAGATTGATTAAAAATAAATGTATAAAGTGATCTCATACGCTTTTTTTTTGGAGTCAGTATACTTACTTGACATACAGACCCCATTTAAACATCTGATAACTGAATTTAAACCAAAGAACTGGGTCAAATGTTTCCATAAGTTTGATTCTTGTACTTGATATACATGTTGATCAAAAGCTGCAAACATTCACTGATGCTCAAAGCAACACATAACCTAACATTAAGAGCCCTGGGGTGTAAACTTTTGAACGGGACGATTGTCACAATTTGAGATAGCATTATTATACATTTTTTTCAGACTTTTCACACAGCTGAATTTGTGGAAATTGATTGGTTGTTATTTTATTTAAAGTTCTTATGTTTTAGTACTGGCCTTTGGAAGCTACAGTACATGAAATATTTAAATGTTTCTATAGACAAAGAATGAGCAATTTACCCCGACCATCCTGTGGAAAATTTACACCCCTGACTCTAAATGCAGTGTGTTGTATGGGTGGGTGGATCTATTGAAAATATATATCCTAGTGTGGTTTTTAACCAGCAATATTATTTATTTAGCACAAACTTCAGTGTTCAAAAGTGACAGTAAAGGACATTGTTTACATTGATGCAAAAACAAACAAACAAAAAAAACTATTTAAAAATGTTCTTCTTTGTGATAATAATATAAATATTTCTTGAGCATCAGATCAGCATACTAGAATGATTTCTGAAGGATTATGTGACACTGAAAACTTCAGTAATGATGCTGAAAATTCAGCTTAGATCACAGCAATAAATTACATTTTAACATATATTCACATAGAAAACAGATTATATACATAGAAAACAGCCTATTTTACATTGTAATAATATTAACAATATTACAGTTTTTATTGTATTTTTGATCCAAAAAAAAAAAAAAAAGCAGCCTGGGTGAGCAGAAGAGACTTCTTTCAAAAACACTGAAACTCTTACCGACCTCAAACATTTTTTTGTGTAAAGTTTATTGTAATTAGGTTGGTTTGTGCAAATAAATGTATTTATCAAATGGATCATGCTATGTTCTGTAATTGTTGTTAATAAATCTGGGAGAAAAAAATGTGCACAAGTTTTACCTTCAGATGTACAACAGCCCAACTCAGGCAGCCCTTTACAAAAATTAACCATGGTTTTACTACAATAAACACAGTTCAATAGTATTTATTTACTATGCACCATGGTTACCACTACAAGAACCATAATTTAAGCACAGAATAACAAAAAAATAAAATAAATAAAAACTCAGGACTAGATGTTAGAAATTGTCTCCTGTGTCAATTGGTGGCACTAGAAAATGTACCTTGTTGCTAGAAGTGGTAGACGATCAACTGGTAGGGATTTTTTTAGATGTATGGGAGATGCATCTTGGTCAGGGCGCCATTTTGGGTCACATCATCAGTAGTATACCCTTGCATCATTAAGTGTTTCGGCTTTTCAACACTATACACCCTCCACAAGGATGGCCTCAGTCCTCAGCTTGTGTCCTGTGCTCAATGTTCCTGAAATTTACCCTGTTGGTAAAGACGGCAGTTGGCTGAAAGGTTCAGAAGTGGGAGATCTTGAGTGATTTATGTTGCTTTACATGGGGCCCAGCATGAATCTTTCCACTTGTGTCAAATCCACTGGCTACTTCTTCAATGTAGGCTCATTGGAAATACTTGCCTCTAGCATTTCTGCAAAACTTAAAAAAAAAAAACATACGTATGTACGAATCACTCCAGTTTCCAGTTGAAATTAACACTAGAGGCAGTAAAACTCTGTCAACTTTTATTCCTTTTCATACAAAGTAGGATTTACAAGAACAGAATTTTCATTAATAAAGGCACATTTTCTTGCAGACTAGTATGTTATGACTTCAAAAAATGTTAACAATTTGAAAACTGATACTTTTGAATGTTGTCGTCACATATACAGCTTCATATGCATGAGTTTTCTGATTCAGTAAGTTTGTTAGCTCACACAATACAGCATTGCACTTGAGTAATGAAGAGCTCCGGTATGAACACCATGAAATTACCGTTCGACAAAACAGTTGATGAACATGGCTGCATCAACAAATGCATTTTTATATCACTTTTGCATTTCGAGGGGTGAGAACCAGAAAGGCGTAAGTGACATTTCACCAACTTTACAGGAGAGCCAAAACAAAACTTTTACCATAGTTTGATTTGACTTTGTGTACTGATTTCAATTGTTTATAATAAAAATTTAGTTGGGGCTCCTTTTGCCTGAATTACTGCAGCAATGCGGCGTGGCATGGAGTCGATCAGTCTGTGGCACTGCTCAGGTGTTATGAGAGCCCAGGTTGCTCTGATAGTGGCCTTCAGCTCTTCTGCATTGTTGGGTCTGGCATATCGCATCTTCCTCTTCACAATACCCCATAGATTTTCTATGGGGTTAAGGTCAGGCGAGTTCGCTGGCCAATTAAGAACAGGGATACCATGGTCCTTAAACCAGGTACTGGTAGCTTTGGCACTGTGTGCAGGTGCCAAGTCCTGTTGGAAAATGAAATCTGCATCTCCATAAAGTTGGTCAGCAGCAGGAAGCATGAAGTGCTCTAAAACTTCCTGGTATACGGCTGTGTTGACCTTGGACCTCAGAAAACACAGTGGATCAACACCAGCAGATGACATGGCACCCCAAACCATCACTGACTGTGGAAACTTTACACTGGACCTCAAGCAACGTGGATTCTGTGCCTCTCCTCTCTTCCTCCAGACGCTGGGACCCTGATTTCCAAAGGAAATGCAAAATTTACTTTCATCAGAGAACATTACTTTGGACCACTCAGCAGCAGTCCAGTCCTTTTTGTCTTTAGCCCAGGCGAGACGCTTCTGACGCTGTCTGTTGTTCAAGAGTGGCTTGACACAAGGAATGCGACAGCTGAAACCCATGTCTTGCATACGTCTGTGCGTAGTGGTTCTTGAAGCACTGACTCCAGCTGCAGTCCACTCTTTGTGAATCTCCCCCACATTTTTGAATGGGTTTTGTTTCACAATCCTCTCCAGGGTGCGGTTATCCCTATTGCTTGTACACTTTTTTCTACCACATCTTTTCCTTCCCTTCGCCTCTCTATTAATGTGCTTGGACACAGAGCTCTGTGAACAGCCAGCCTCTTTTGCAATGACCTTTTGTGTCTTGCCCTCCTTGTGCAAGGTGTCAATGGTCGTCTTTTGGACAACTGTCAAGTCAGCAGTCTTCCCCATGATTGTGTAGCCTACAGAACTAGACTGAGAGACCATTTAAAGGCCTTTGCAGGTGTTTTGAGTTAATTAGCTGATTAGAGTGTGGCACCAGGTGTCTTCAATATTGAACCTTTTCACAATATTCTAATTTTCTGAGATACTGAATTTGGGGTTTTCATTAGTTGTCACTTATAATCATCAAAATTAAAATTAATAAACACTTGAAATATATCAGTCTTTGTGGAATGAATGCATACATTATACAAGTTTCACTTTTTGAATGGAATTAGTGAAATAAAACAACTTTTTGATGATATTCTAATTATATGACCAGCACCTGTATATCTCCATTTAACCAAAAATGTCACTTACACCCTTCTGGTTCTCACCCCTCAATTTGTTAACATTATTCGGTAGGTTTAGGGTTGGGTTTGGTGTAGGGGATATTTCCAACACGATAGAGGATTAACCTTTAGCGACACTCATGGATATTTGAAATCTGAACAGATGCAATACGCTAGCATAATCAAGCAGCATAATAAAATGCAGCAATACGTGCCTGTTCCAGCATAATAAAAACGTGCCACGGTCACGTATTGAACTTGCGTTTTAGCACCTCTCTCTGGACATTTCACTTTGAAACTGCCACGAAACGTTCAGTAAGGAATGTAATTATGGTATGTAGAGGCATGTATTTCTAATAAGCCTAGGTTGCCTTATTGTGTCTCCTGATTGCGTGAGGCTAGTCTTGCAGCCTGTCATGATGTGTTTGAGAGTTGCTGGAGTTGGGCAGAGGGCATAGGTTGTTAATGGGACTTCACACAGTGTTTCCTTGCTTACCACTGAAAACAAAGCAACGCTGCAGCTATAAACTTTGCTTTAATAGGTGTTTTACGACCAGAAGATGAAAAGAAAATGCCATTGAAACTTTTCTGAAGACAGTCAGTTCCCTTCTGAGATGCATTCATATAAACGGCCACCCCTGTTTATAGACTTCATAATATTTCCACATATTTACAAAGTGGAAGCAAGAAGCGATCAGATATTAGTTATAGGTGATTGGAAGCCTCAGAAAACCTTTTATACAATTTTTTATATGTGATCCTGGACCACAAAACCAGTCATAAAGGTTACATTTTTTTTAATTGAGATTTATACACCTGAAAGTCGAATAAATAAGCTTTCCATTGATGTATGGTTTGTTAGGATAGGACAATATTTGGCTGAGATACAACTATTTGAAAATCTGGAATCTGAGAGTGCAAAAAAAAAAAAAAATCTAAATATTGAGAAAATCACCTTTAAAGTTATCCAAATGAAGTTCTTAGCCATGCGTATTGCTAATCAAAAATTAAGTTTTGCTAAATATCTTAATGGAACATGATCTTTACTACTAGTGATTTCTGGCATAAAATATATATTTTTTTAATTTTGATCATTTTGACCCATACAATGCATTTTTGGCTATTGCTACAAATATACCTGTGCTACTTATGACTGGTTTTGTGGTCCAGGGTCATATATATTCTGATTATATATATTTTTTTAAATATATTCCGTGGGTTGGGGGGACGGGTTGCAATGCCATTTAATTTTCTTAATTTCAAGACCTTACAAAGGCAAAACCTCTCTAAGCATTAGTTTAAAAAAATACTTCGGTAGTAACTATGAACAACAACAAAAGCAATATAAATTCATTAGTCAAACACAGTGTACTGATCTAAATGTCCCATATTTCAGAAGGTCAAGCTGTTGAAAATGTGCAGGTGAATTCAGCTGTTCATGTTGAAATTGACTTTGTAGCTTCAAACATTTAAACTCCATTAATACCATGTTCATATATTCCCTTTCATTTGCTTTTGTGTTTCTGAGGCTGTTCTGAAAGTTTTTCAATTTACAATTAGTCAGACATGACTGCTGATTTCAAGTTTTGTAAACCATCAGAAGACTAAAATCTATTTGTTCATCAGGTGTGTTTGGTGAGTCAGTGACGGAGGGAGAATCTGTTACTTTACACACTGATCTTACTGAAATACGTGAAGATGATGATATACTGTGGAAATACGGAGCTGAAAAGTGTCAAATAGCTAAAATGAAGAAAAAGAAGCAAAACTTCTCCACATATGATGGTCCTGATGGGAGATTCAGAGACAGACTGAAGCTGAACAATCTGACTGGATCTCTGACCATCACAAACATCACAACTGAACATTCTGGAGTTTATCAACTAAAGATAGCCGGAGCGAAAAAAACATCAAAAACATTCACTGTTTCTGTCTATGGTGAGTAGAGATCATTTGAGCTGCCCTTCACATAACTTGTTTTAATAAAGGAATACTCAGTGCAAGTTGAGCTCCTTCAACAGCATTTGTGGCATAATGTTTATTAAAGATGGACAGTCTGATGATTTTATAGTGATCGATCTTGAAGACGTCAACAGTGCACTTTTCAAGTGAATCATAGAGATCATGATCATTCACGTCTTCGTAAAAATGTTAAAACAGCAATGGTTGCCTACTAGATGACTGTTCAAATTATATCACATGTCTCTGATGTCTTTAATGCATGGGAATGTATTTGAAAACAGTTCCACTTGGGCTAGCAGCAGTAGTGCGATGAATCAAATCTTAGTTTCAGTTTTGATTTTAATAAAACGGTCATTGTGCATAGATACCCCCAGAACACCATTTCAGCCTAGGGGGACCACCCCACCCTTTATTTCACCCACATTTTGACATTTTATTTTCCCAAAACTTATTTGAAACATAGCATAGACAATTTACTTGGATTTAATGTGCTTTCTCTGTATATAAAATCTCTGTAATTTTCTTTTGATGCAGACACCTAAATATCTTTCACCCTTAGTTATTTTGTTGTTTGAGATGATAGAAACACTCACAAAATAAGAGCAGGAAATAAGATTGTTGTCTAGATTTATCAATATTTTTATTTAATCTCTTATGTCTTCCAGCACGTCTGCCTGTTCCTGTCATCAGCATTAACTGTTCAAACAGTTCATCATCTCCATCATCATATTGTTCATTGGTGTGTTCAGTGGTGAATGTGAGTCATGTGACTCTCTCCTGGTACAAAGGAAACAGTTTATTGTCCAGCATCAGTGTGTCTGATCTCAGCATCAGTCTCTCTCTACCTCTGGAGGTGGAATATCAGGATAAAAACACCTACAGCTGTGTGCTCAACAATCCCATCAGCAACCAGACTCAACATCTGGACATCAGTCAACTCTGTCACACATGTTCAGGTAAAGCAGTGGTTTATTCACTGACTTGATCTCTGTGTTGTAGATCAGACTGATTCAATCACTTACATTAATGACTGTCTCTCTTTTACTCTCCTCCAGGTCCTCCAGACTCAGTCTCTCTGATAGTGTTGATCTCTGCTGCTGCTGCTGGTGGTGGTTTTCTGTTGATTGTAGCTGCAGTCGGGATCTTCTGCATCTGCAGGAAATGTAAAAAAATAAAATCAACAATTAATGCATGTGTTGAAATATGTATCTTTTATTAGGCACAAATTTCATTATAAAATTAAAAATGTTCTTGTATGTGTTATGTCATTGTTAATGCAGTCCAGACACATGGTAAAGACAAGACTCACTCAGCATCACGAAAAAAGGTAAGAAGTTGCAAGAAGTTGTTGCAGTCAGTCTGATTGAAACTTGCTGACTGATTTTTTGTGTGCAATATAATCCATTTGCAGACCTATAAATTCATTAGCACAAATCAAAATGTATTTGAATGCAGAAAGGGATTGTATTTTCCTTCAATAACAATAAGATATTACTGACAAATTATGCTTATTATTTAATGATTAGTTCATCCAAAAAAGAAAAGAAAAAGGTCTTAATTTATGCAAGGTACTGTTACAAACCCACACAAGTTTCTTATAGACAGATTGTCAGCCTCAGTCACCATTTACTTTCATTGCATATTTTTTTTCTATACAATTAAAGTTAACTGTGGAAGAAATGCCTACTAGAAAATATACAGGCTATCCTCCAGATTAAAATATATATCAAGTATTCATGACAGTGATCATTAAACAATTCTTAGGCTACAATAAATTAAACGTTCAAATCTTAAAAGCTATGACCAGTCAATGAAATTATTTTACAGAAGCTTTAATAAGGTCTTGTACAGCCTGCCTATTCGCTCTGAATGAATTTGAAGCAAATTAATTTTTAAAATGTTTTAAACTGTTGCCCTTGATTGACTGTATAGCCTATTTTTCCTTGCAGAAATCAATGGAGGACCATGTGTATGGAAATATCATCTCAAAGCGATGATCAAATACCGAATCTACTGGAATAAATACAGCTCTGCGGGTCCTGTTATTTTTGTATTTATTTTTTCTTGACCTGTTTTTTTGCTTTTTTATTTCATTAAATGTTTCTTCTTCTCTTTTTTTTCTTTTGCACATCCACTCTCATTGTTATGTCTTGAAATTGTGCTGCTATATGTAGCCTATTAGTGGGCCACACATAGCATATCATTCAGAAACTCAACTAAATGTTCTATTTGCTAGCTGAACAAGCATGAACTTTAGCCTATTAAATACCGATCCCTTCACTGTTCTCTGTAAATAAATAAATATCGATTCAATACAGTCTATCACACACAATAAGCTCTGCTGGATATTTTGTCAAATTCAGCACAATTACATCAAAGCTCTCTGGTGTTGAAAGCAGAAAATCACATCTCTCTAATAATAGCACTACTTTTACCCTTCACAGTGTGCTATAAATAGACGGAGCGTGCAATCAGACTGCCAGAGTCACGTGATTTTGGTCAACTAGGTTTCCTTAAGTCAGAGATCTTCAACCCTGTTCCTGGGGACCCACTATCTTGAAGAGTTTAGCTACAACCCTAATCAAACACACCTGAAACGGCCAATCAAGGTCCTCAAGACTGCTTGAAAATTGCGGGCAGGTGTGCTGAAGCCGGTTGGAAATAAACTTTCCAGGAGAGTGGGTCCACAGGAGTAGGGTTGAAGACCTCTGGCTTAAAGGGATAGTTCAATTTGAAATTAAAATTTGGTATCTATCAGCTTACCCCAAGGTCATCCAAGATGTAGGTGTCTTTTTTTCTTCAGTAGATCCAATTTTGATGTTTTTAGGTCAAACCGTTCTAGTCTGTCAGTCATATAATGGCAGGTATAGGTCACTGTCTCTATAAGAGGGAAAAAGAACATGCACAGAGAAATCCAAATTAAAGAATTCCCCATCGTAACTACACATTGATGGCCTAAGACACGAAACGAGCGGTTTGTGTGATAAAACGAACAGTATTTATATAGTTTTTTACCTCTTGTACACAACCATGTCCAAGTGATCTGAGTGCGCACACATCCGGTGTGTGACGTGTGTGTGCGCGCGCTCTGGCTCACGCTGCATTCACACGGGGCGTCGGCGTCAACGCTTGACGGTGGGCGTGTCTGAAGCATGGTGCTGACGCGCCGTCATAGTTACAACAACCAATCACATACTTCTCTGGTGTTGCATGAACGGGATTGGGTATTTGCATGAGGCGATCTGATTGGCTGACGTCTCCGTTGGCGCTTGAAAAGTTGCGTCAGCACCACGCTTCAGACACACCCTCCGTCAAGCGTTGACGCCGATGCCATCTTGGATGCCCTTGGGGTAAACTGATAGATACCAAATTTTAATTTCAAAGTGAACTATCCCTTTAAGTCATAACTGTTTCGAAATTTCAGTGGTTCACCGCTAGGGGGTGATGATTCTCTGAAAACCCATGAGCCAGCAGTGTCCATCTCAGATCAGATCACACATTTTTATAATAAAAATGAAGAGATGTAGTTTTGTCTCCTATTGGTCTGATTACCCAATCTCTCAGTAAAACAAATAAAACAAGTCCTACAAGTTAATAAAATAACACATGTAAGACACATCATATTCAATGGTATTAGATGATTTGTTAACTGCATTCAATATACTACAGCTTTTGGAAATAATTTGCACGTGGTTTGCAGCAGGTGTTGTCATGCAAGTTTTGGTTTCCACTGCATTTCCACTGTTCTGTCCAGCAGAGGTCAGCAGCGTGTTGCAAATAACTGATTCAAACCTTTCAAAGTTTCTTTTCGCACACTAAATCTTGAAATCAGCTGTTTTGTACCGAATGTATATAGTTATTGCAGTGATAATAAACCACAACAGCCAGACCTGGGACCTGTTTTATAAAACAAGTTTACCAAATAAACCAGGTTTAATTATTTCAGTTAGTCTGACTTATTTTGAACCAAATCAAGGGACATCATGTCAGACTAACTTAAATAGACCTAGCTTATTTAGAAAAACTTGTTTTATGAAATAGGCCCCTGAAGCTGTATTGATAAATACTTACAATTACAATTACAGTTGTTATTATTATTATTTTATATACATTGACAGATAGCTAATTGATTTTACAAATATCTTTGAGTCATATTTACACCTTTTTGCCTTCTTTACTTTCATTCACTATATCTAGTGGCGCCATCTGGTGGGTTGTGAATAAAAGCAGCTAAAGCAACATCACAGTACTATGCAGCAGGTGATTATAAAAGTCAAGTGACATAATATAAAATGTGAAAATTGTGTGTCACTTTGATGTGCTTCAGCTACAAGGTGGACTTTCAGGCCTGTGGCTGCACTTGGGCCCGCAGCCCCACCGGCTCCAAAGGCTTCTCCATTCCTCTGCATCCATTCTGGTCCTCCGTTCCTCTGATTCCACCTTAGTCTCCACCTCCAGAAATAAAGAAAGCATTCCAAACTTCTAAAAAGTTCAATATGATCATTTTGTAATTGTTTCTTTCTCAGTGTCAAGCAGTTGCTCATCTTGTTTTTTTTTGTTTTTTTTAGTAGTTTAGTGAGTCTTAAAAAGCTGCTCATAGTAGCAGGACAGGAAGAAACTCTTCACCTACAAACTAAACACACATGAAATAAATACCCACTCTCATCTACAAGATGTTTGTCCACCCTGCAGATCAAACCACATGTCTGTAGAAAACAAGACCGCAGCAGGTTTCAGTTTGACTCAGAAGATGAACTTACAAAACCTGGTACTATGAGGTGGCAGACGTTGTATCTATGCACTTTGGCTTTTCCATTCACTAAAATTAGAATAAATATACATAATTTTAATATCAGTAGAGTTAGGCTTTAAAAATTAAAAAAGAATTTGTTAACTCCTATTCATCTTCATTTAACCGACAAAAGTACAAAGAAAAGATTTCCAGTGACCGAATTGTATTTTGTAAAAATAAACTAATTTTGATTTTGACACAAAAATTGGGACCATCAAATGTAGTTCATCTGCAATTCACAAAATATTATTTTAGCTTTATCCATTTAACACTCTCAGGAAACTACACTCTCAGAAAAGGAACATAAACTGTCACTGAGATAGTACCTTTTCAGTAATATTTACACTTTAGGCACTTATATGTAAATTTACAATACTAATATCCACTCTTAAGGGGTAATTAAGATACCTTTTGAAAGTGCGACAGCTTTTGTACTTTAGAGTGTACTTTACAGAAAGCAAGTTAACTGATAAACAATATAGAATATTTGCCCGTTAAGAACAGTTAAGGTTGTAAGAACAGCCAGATGAGCTATACAATTATACCATGCAAATGCAGCGTGTGAACGAGGAGGGTTAAACTCTGCCGTGGGAGGATTCACACATTAACAGTTCTGCTGTTGGTTTAGCAGGTAGTTTTATTAGATCCGATAATGAACGACTGAAGAAAATGATTCTCATGTTTGTTTTGTTCTGTTTGTGCCGTCAGATTGGTAAGTTATAAAAACATTTTTATGGCTTAATTTTTCCCCACTTTAGAGTAATGAAAATTGCTGCTACTGTTCAAAGATTATTTTCATCAACCGCTCTCGGTATCATGAATATTCTGAAATCTACTAACTTTAGTCTCTCTTTATTATTTTAAATTAAAATTTCCAGATCTAGAAAGGTCATGAAAATAAGTTTTATTAATTTACAATCTGTATCGAAAATATCCGGCACAATTAAACTTGTACTATCAATCTGCAATAAATGATGTAACTTTATACACTGATTTTCTTCTGAAATGAAAGATTAAGGATGTGTTGCTCCATGAGGATTAAGCTTAAATCAAGGTTTAGCTAATAAATCTGTTGTGTCAAACTTTAAACTTTGAAATATGTAGATGTACATTTAAACCATCATTTTGATCCCAATGTTGCTTTACATTTAAGATAAATTAACTTTTACTATTACTTCAAACTCATCAAGGAAGTCGCATGACTGCCAAATCTATTTGTTGATTGGGTTGTTATAGCTCCAGGATCCAATGTGTTCTTAATGTGTCCTTTTTTTCATAAATTATGCCATATTACTCCATTGATTGATACTATAAATATATTTCAGGCGATTCGTAAGTGCTGTTGTTTCTTTGTCTGCTTGATTCTAACAGTCTCTCTGTAATGGTAGCGGATAACAGTTTACAGTAGTTTATACAGTTAGACAGTTGATATTTTAGACATGTATTGTTCTTTATCTGTGTCAAAGGAATGTCAATATATCAGTGATATAGCTACAGCTATAAGATCATTTAAACATTATTGGTGCAACTCATCCTAACGGTGTGGCTCTCACACATCTGTCATATATCTCACCTTTCATTTTGTTCTGTGTTTCTGCTGATCTTCTGGATGTTCTCAACTTCACATGTAAATGATACAGCTTTTTTGAGACTTTGTAAACCATCAGAGGCTTTAGTCTGTGTAAAAGGTGGTTTTTTTTCAGGTGTGTTTGGTGAGTCAGTGACGGAGGGAGAATCTGTTACTTTACACACTGATCTTACTGAAATACGTGAAGATGATGATATACTGTGGAAATACGGAGCTGAAAAGTGTCAAATAGCTAAAATGAAGAAAAAGAAGCAAAACTTCTCCACATATGATGGTCCTGATGGGAGATTCAGAGACAGACTGAAGCTGAACAATCTGACTGGATCTCTGACCATCACAAACATCACAACTGAACATTCTGGAGTTTATCAACTAAAGATAGCCGGAGCGAAAAAAACATCAAAAACATTCAATGTTTCTGTCTATGGTGAGTAGAGATCATTTGTCAAAATGTTTACATATTCTAATTACATATTCATTTGTTAAATCATTGTATAGTTTAAGAAGACAGACACACTCAGTGACCATCAACACACTAAACACTCAACACAAAAGACAGTATCACTCGATTCACAACACTAAAAAAAGACTGATAGTTGGGTTCATATTTCTCTTTATTCTCTCATGTTTTCAGCTCGTCTGCCTGTTCCTGTCATCAGCATTAACTGTTCAAACTGTTCTTCTTCATCATCATCATCATATTGTTCATTGGTGTGTTCAGTGGTGAATGTGGGTCATGTGACTCTCTCCTGGTACAAAGGAAACAGTTTATTGTCCAGCATCAGTGTGTCTGATCTCAGCATCAGTCTCTCTCTACCTCTGGAGGTGGAATATCAGGATAAAAACACCTACAGCTGTGTGCTCAACAATCCCATCAGCAACCAGACTCAACATCTGGACATCAGTCAACTCTGTCACACATGTTCAGGTACGGCGGTGTCGATATAATGTGTTTATTTACTGACCTGATCTCTGTCTTCTGGTATAGATCAGAATGACACATTCACTTACATGACTGTTTTACTTCTATTCTCCTTCAGTTCCTCCAGTCTCAGTCTCTCTGATAGCACTGATCTGTGTTGGATCTCTGTTGATTATCGCTGCAGTCGGGATCTTCTGGATCTACAGGAAATATAGAAAAACAGATCAAGAAGGCAAGTGTTTCCTACTGCTTTAAAACAAGTAATATAACAAATAATACTTCAACAACATGCTCAAAATATTTTAGTCAACTGATAGTGCTACAGTATCTTATCATTTCATTAAAATTGTTCTCGCAATTTTGTCGTTAACATCCTTTACATGAAACCAAATGAATATGTATTGGGTTTGACAATTTCTGTTGATCAAACTAAAATCAGAATCTATTTGTATATAATGATACTGAACATCACTCTTTAGTCGTCTCACTCGCACAAAAAAAGAATCTGCATTTCTCAATCTGCATCAACACTGAAAAAGCAAAAACATGAATGGTTAATTTTAATTCAAAAATTTAAACAAGCTTTCTCCATTTTATTAACATCATCTTACAGGCGTAGAGATGCAGCTGGTGCTCAAATGATCAAAAGCAGTTCAGAACCAGATCTAGTTGTCTAGGATTGAGTCTAGTTGTTTTAATGCATGTTATTGTTGAAACAGTTGAGACTTCTGCAGAAGAGGTCATTTACACTGAGCCGACGTTCAACAGAACAAACACAGAGGAATCGGTAAGACATTGTTCATTTGTAGAGTGTATGTTTCAGCAGAGAGTCAGATGTAGATCAATGTGCTTTTGTCTGCATAAAATAGAAGTCCATTTCCATCAATAAGAAGAGAAATGCTCTGGTAAATCATAATTACGACATAAAAAGTTGAAATTATGACATACTTAATAATAATGAGATGAAAGTAAAAAGTATGACTTTAAAAATCATAATTATGAAATGAAAAAATTAAAAATGACATGCTAAGTCAAAAACGATGATGTTTATGTCATAATTAATGGGATTAAAAAGTGTAAATGATGACACACTCATTTCGACTATACAGTATGTCACAATTTAAACCATTTTATGTTATGTTGTAGAAATGGGCTTCCATATTATTTGTTATCATTATATCTTGTGTTATGCTTCTTTTACAGAAAGTTAAAGAGGACGATCATGTGGAATATGCACCAATAATGATGAGATGATCAACCGTCACTGTTTTTCTTAGAACAAGACCCAGATTGTGTGATCATTTTCACCAGAAACCTCCTGCAACGACCTCAGATTCTGAGCCAATGTTTGAGTTTTGAGATCGTGAAAATCACCACATTGCATTTGGTCTCCTAAACCTTCAGAAGACTTTACCTTGTAATACAAGGGCCTTTGACGAATCATGTAACTCTTACAGCCCAACGGTGCATTTTCATTGTTCACTCTTAAAGTCAAAAGAGTGAAACGTAGCTGCAAGCTACCCATCAAAAGGAATGGAGACCCTGCTGTGGTATCGATTATTTACATCTGTACAGAAAATGCAGTCTGATCTGCTGGTAAACAAACAGCTTGTGCATGAGAACATACCTTCTGCTGGACGTTTGTGTTTGATGTCTGTTCGTGAGTGTTTGAGGTGTGAAAAGTGTTTCTGTGTCAGTAGCACGTGGTTGAAGGGCTTTTTTCCATTCTTGCTTACATGAAACCATTGACTTCTGCTCTAACAGAGAAACCACTTTACTGTATAATACTGAACTCATCAATGCTGATTTTGACAAAATGGTCTCAAATCAAGCAGAGATGTTACTGTTCATATTAGTATATGAAAATATCATATGCACAAATGCACCATGATCTTATATGATCTTATGTAGTGGTCCTGCAGTTAAAGGTCCCATATGTACACCTTTCTGGAGTTTTATTTTAGGTTTTGATGTCCTTAATTATATATAATTGTGATATAAGTACCAAAAACCATCTCAATATATTTTTACAGCTCTTCTCTCAGGAGCTTTGCTAAGAACAGGTCAATTTTGGCCTGTCTAATTAATATTCATGAGCCTCTCTTCTGATTGGCCTGTTGTTTTCTGAGTGTCGCACGGCCAGGCCAACCACAGGTAACTAGAGTCATGTAGGACCTACATCACAGCGCTAGCTGGAAGCAAAACAAAGGGAAAACTGGAGGCGGCCCATTCAAACCAGCGCAGATTCGGCTACATAAAGAGCTTAAAATATCATCTTGTTGTGATGTTGGGTGCCAGAATCGACATAATACAGCCTAAAATTAAAAATTTGATCACATACCTGCTGCCACTGCCAGACAAAAAAAACGAAGACAGCTGTGGTTAAATGTGATGAAACGAGCGGACTGGACAGACACCATCGTCAAAAATGCTCGCGTTTGCAGCGCACACTTCTTATCAGAAAAGGTTCAATAAAGTATTGTCTTTTGTTGTTATGGGCGCGTTTGAAGATTTCTTGCATCTCACGACTGTCGTGTATGAAATAATGTCTGTGTGCATGTGTGTAAAACAACAAACTGACGATTTATATATAATCATTTGTAATTGTATTGATTAATTGTGGCTGGAATAATAATGTAGCTGTAAAATAGTTGCCTGCTGAAATTGAAATGTATTTACATCTTCATCATGACTAGATAGACACGGTGAGTTTGTCTTTACTATACATGTTAGATGTGATCCACCTCATAGTAACAATCCTGTCAGATCGTCCATCCTTTGAGTGAGTGTAACGTTACAGGTCAGCCGATCTGGTTTCGTCCGTTAAAGTCAACCTTTTCGACATGTTTCCGTGTTGTTGTTGCTCAGTAATGACATGGACGTGATGTTGTCTGGGGGTTTGGCAAAAGGACGTTGGGCGGTGCTCGGGATGGTGACTGGACAGGAAATTTCAGTTTTGACAATATGGGACCTTAAAGCAGAGACAGTTTCAGTAGTTATTTCCAGCTCAAGACTTCTTTCTAAGCAGAACTATTCTTATAAAGGTCATATCCAGTTGTTTTGTCTAGGTCATTTAAAGAATAAATGCAGTGTATGATTTACAATTTATGATTTATGTTCGATGTATTTGGTTTTTGGCTCATGTCTGACTACATTTTTAAAGTAGCATAGCAGGGCTCCTGTGTAAACACTAAATGTGACAGTTCCTATTTTGTTTGTTACTACAGTTAACAAGGAATACAATGCAAAGAATGAAATGTTTAAAAATGTGTTGAATTGTTGTGAAATGTGATTTTTTGATAAATCATGAATGGCCCATTTTACCCACAAAATAAATTTGTCTGCAGTGCATGAGCTTAAAATGTGTATTGGTATATACCTTGCAATATCACATTATATGAACTGCATTCAAACTGAAATATTAAAGCTGGACCTTTTAAAAAAACATCTAGGTGTCTAAATTACACATTCCGGTGTGTTTGTATAATTTTAGCAGCGAATCAGAGCTTATGTTTTGTCTGTGTGATACATCACATAACTTAAGAGAGAAACAGATATTTTATTACTTCAATTGTTAAATGTATTGTTGTTGTATAAGACATTTGAGTAAAAGTCATCTAGTTGATTTTTTGCTGTCAAATGTTTTGTGTTCGTGACCCCTAACGTAAATGTCACATACCTGATCACTCTATATTAAAACTCCATATTAACAGCTGATAAATAAATAAATAAATAACACATCTGTCACTGGTGAAACATCTGATATAATAATATAAATTGATTGTTATCAGTTTATCACATAATTTTTAAATCTAACAGCAGGTGTTAATATAATAGAAAGTGTGTATAACTGGAGCATAGATCGCCATCTAGTGTTCAAAATAAAGACTTCACATATGAAACAATAATACCAGGGAGGTCTAAAAATGTATAAAATAAATTAAAATAAAATTATGAACAAAAATAAAATCAAAAGTACTATTTTATCATGAAATATAGTTTATACACAATTCACACAACATTCTTCTACTTTTATCCATTTAACACAGTCGGACAAATAAGAGCCAGAAGAATTAAAACAGTATCAAACTCTGTCATCGGAGGATTCACACAACCTCAGCCACTCTGCTGTGTTTTAGTGGATAGTTATATTAGATCAGACACTGAACTACTGAAGAAAATGTTTCACATGTTTGTTTTGTTCTGTTTGTGCTGGTGGTGTCTTAATGCATGAACTGATTTTTTGAGCTTATGGAGGAAAAATGCATGTATTAGGTAAATTATTAAAGATTTTGTAACTTTTGTTACTAGGAGGACAGCTAAGATTACTTGAAACCTAATTGACTAAATGGTGTCAGGAGAACCACCTCTCACTCAGCATCGACAAGACCAAGGAGCTGGTGGTGGATTTCAGGAGACAGAGCAGAGAACACACACCCATCACCATCGACAAGACACCTGTGGAGCGGGTAAACAGCTTTAAGTTCCTCGGCGTTTACATCACCGAGGATCTCACATGGTCCACTCACACAGATGCAGTGCTGAAGAAGTCACATCAACGCCTCTTCTTCCTGAGACGGCTGAGGAAGTTTGGAATGAGACCCAGTATCCTCAGATCATTCTACACCTGCACTGTGGAGAGCATCCTGACCGGCTGCATCACCGCCTGGAGAATGTAGAATGTGTACATACGGTGTATAATGTGTATTGATAACTGTAAGTACTGTATGTCTAACAGTACACTGTGTGTGTATATATGTGTACATAATGTAGAATGTGAACATACGGTGTAAGGGGTTCAAGGTTCAAGGTTGTTGTTTATTTGTCACATACACAATCATACATGGTATAATCAGTAGTGAAATGTAGGTCAAGACGGGTCCGCTCAATGGACAGTGCAAAAAAATAAAATAAAAGATGAAACATAACACAGGAGATTATATATAAATATAGGTAAGAATAAGATAAAAAGTAAGTAAAAAATAAAATAAAATAAGTAGTAAAATGTGCAATGAAATAAAATGTGCAATACAGTCTACTGTGGATTTAGTAAATATTAATATAAACAGGGATGTGCAAGAGGAATGTGCAAACAGGTTGTACAGGGTATGTATACATAGCAGCAATGCGGATGATGGAGAATAATGGGTGTGTTTTTTTTTTTTACAGTTTATTAATTTGAGTCCTGAAGATGTTATGAGACTGAGTTTAGGAGCCTGATGGACTGAGGGTAGAAGCTCCTCCTCAGTCTCTCATTTTTTGCCATCATGCTCCTGAAGCGCTTGCCAGATGGCAGTGTGATGAAAAGACGGTTACCGGGGTGATTTGAGTCCTTGATTATTTTTGCAGCTCTGCTTTTGCAGCGTTTGAGGTAGATGTCCTGCAGAGAGGGGAGGGCAGACCCAGAGATGCGCTCAGCTAAGCTGAAGTCTACAATCAGCTCTTTGGTTTTGCTCACGTTCAGAGAGAGACAGTTGTCCTGGCACCATGATGTAAGTCTCTCTACCTCACCCAAGTATGCGGTCTCATCATTGTTGGAAATGAGGCCCAGAACCACAGTATCATCAGCAAATTTAACAATAGAAGTGGAGCTGTGAGAGGACACACAGTCGTGTGTGTAGAGAGAGTAGAGCAGGGGACTCAGAACGCAGCCCTGCGGGGCTCCTACGTTCAGGGTGATGGAGTTGGAGGTGAACTGGCCCATTTTCACCACTTGTGGTCTGCCGGTGAGGAAGTCTTGAATCCAGTCACAGATTGAAGTGTTTAGGCCGAGGTCTGAGAGTTTGGCAGCTAGCTTGGTGGGGACTATAGTATTGAAAGCTGAGCTATAGTCAATGAATAGCAGTCTGACATAGTTGCCATTTTTGCTGTCAATGTGTGTGAGTCTCTCAAAAACCTTCATGACTGTTGATGTGAGGACAACTTGATGATAGTCATTCAGGCAAGAGGGTTTACTGTTCTTAGGCACAGGGATGATGACAGAAATGAGGTGGGAATCACAGAGGTAGCAAGGGACTCATTAAAGATGGAAGTAAACAAACCAGCAAGCTGATCGGCGCATGACCTTAGAACGCGGCCAGTAATCCCATCAGGTCCGGCGGCTTTCCTAACTTTCACTCTCTTTAGTTCCCTCCGAACCTCGTCCTCCGACATGGTGATAACATGTTCATCGCTGTCCTGTCTGCTGCTTCCTGACGCGCTGATCGGCAGAGTCGCGCCGCCGTTGCGTTCGAGAAGGTGTTTAACTCTTCGGCCAGCGATGGATCTGCTCTCACCTCGGCGGAGGAGTTATTTCCAGAGGAACAGATGGTCTTCGGTCCCTGCCACATGCATCGAGAGTCATTGAGCTGAAAATGAGACTCAATTCTCTCCCTGTATCGGAGTTTAGCAGCTCTAACTGCCCGTCGGAGAGCATAACATGATGCTTTGTAATCGCTCATGTTTCCTGACAAAAGACCGGCGTTGTATGCGGCAGTGCGTTGGTTAACCGCAGCACGGATTGTTCTGTCCACCCACGGTTTCTGATTAGAGAATGTCCTTATTGTTACCGTTTCAGTGGCTTGGTCGGTTAGCATGTAAACAAAGCTTAATGCTACATCCGTGAACTCGCTGACATCAGCTGAACTCGCCCGGAACATGTCCCAGTCGACGTCATCAAGAGACGCCTGTAGCATAGCTTCAGAGTGGGAGGACCAGCGCGTCACTTCCCTCACCCCCGGGGATTCCTGAACGATCCTTTGTTTATATTCCGGTGTGAGGAAAATGGCGGCATGGTCCGATTTGCCAAGAGCCGGCAGGGAACGAGCTTTATAGGCATTCTTAAACTGAGTGTACCAATGATCCAGCGTATTCGGTCCTCTAGTTGGACAGGATACATGCTGATGGAAGGTCGGCATGACCTTCCTGAGGTTGGCTTTGTTAAAGTCCCCTGCGATGATAGAGGCAGCGTCAGGGTGTTTGTTGATATAGCTGCTGAGCTCCTCGTGAAGTTTGGACAAAGCCAAGCTCGTGTCTGCCTGAGGTGGAATGTAAACGGCAGTAGCGATGATCGCTGGGAACTCTCGGGGTAAATAGAATGGGCGGCAAATAATGGAGAGATGTTCCAGATGAGGCGAGCAGGAACGCGACAGAATGGAGATATTCCTGGGGTCGCACCATTTCTTGTTAACCTGTTAACCCGCACCAGGACGAGGACGCACTGAAAGCTCTTTGAAAGCTCTTTGTTTGCACACGTCATTGTTTTCAAACAGATAAAGTAAAACAGGACAAAATGAATCTTGACAAACTATATATCATTTTGAAGGTCTAAGCCTCTAGCATCGACGACCGATCGCTGTTTTTCGATAGAAAGCTTATACGGAATGTATTTGCTCAATTTGTGTAAGCAGTACACATCAAAACATGTAGAAATAAACCGCTGTACATACCATTTTCATCCTGATAACGGCTCTCAAATGTATCCACTGCTGTAAATCCTGGTTTCATTTGAAAGATAAGGGTCCACTGAACAACATTCCATCGAGCACTTTTAGTCCAAAGAAACAACAACGCTGTAATTTAGATCGTTAATCCTTTGTTTACGTCTCATCTCTTGAGGGAAAGTTATTGTTTGTGTCCGTTCTGGAACAAATTACGCTCAAAAACAGCGTCTTGGTGGTAAAAAAACAGCACGATTTTGTAGCAGACAATGTCCCAAACAGAATGAAATCATCCAAAAATAAAAAAGTCAAAGATACACGGAAGATTGATTATTTGAATTCTGGCGCTCCCTCGCGACAGCGCGTGACGCACGCTGTGACGCACCTGTCATCTGATGGGGCGTAACTTAACGATCTTTTTAGCACAATAAGACAAAAAGAAAAAACATTTCTTTTTTTTCTTCTTCAGCAGTTTTATATATGTTTGCGTGTTTTGTGGGGAATTGCCTGTATCTGTGTGATTAACATCTCTATGGCTGAAAATCAGCAGGTAATTACTGACTGTTCACAGATATCAGTGTGAATGCAGTCTATATAAAAGGCCATTATAATGTGAATATTGACTATATTGGGCAGCCATCAGTATGATTAGCATCTGTATGAATGATCTTCAGCATGTGATTACTAATGTATGAGCAGGAGAGCATCTGTTTGTCAGGAAATCAGTATGTAATTAAGTTATTTTTTTATTATTATTGTTTTTTTTATCACTCAAAAATTATTATTATTGTATTTTTCTAGTGCTCAAATAAATCACTTATACGATTTCTAAGATTATGTCTACTGTTTTATAATTGAAAAACTGCAGTGGCATGTATAAAGACTAAATAGTGTGTAGTAGAACCCTTCAATAATTTGGTAAATATTTTTCCTCAAACGGGGGGGGGGGGGGGACTAGAAAAATATCTGCAGGAATCTCATTTTTCATGGTATCGTCTTCAGATTTGAAATATAATCTCATGAGACATGTGACTTTCAACCCATTACTTTTCTGGATTGCTCCAGGGCTGATTTCATGTATTTTTATATGAAATAAAAAAAAATTCAGTGTGGTACAATTTTTATCAAGGCACTTCAGTGTCTATAACTTTTTATATTTTTGAGCATCATCAACTCTGGATGATGGATAGTAAAGGCCAAAGGGTCTTCTTTCCAAAGACACCACAATTGTGTGTGTGGCACACTGAAGTCAGGAGCTGTTACCATTTTAAGTTAGTTAGTCATTTTCAGCTGTGATTCCCAATATGGGGGGTGCAGGTTAACAGGTTAATCATGAAACACACTCCCCCACCCTTAATTTTTTCCGGCCTCGGCTGTTCTGTCCATCCGTAAAACAGAAAAGTTATCAGATGGAGTTACAGCGGTATCCGGGACCGAGGGAGTGAGCCATGTTTCAAACAAACAAAGGATGTTACAGTCCCTAATGTCCCTTTGGAAACTTGTCCTGGCTCTAAGATCGTCCATCTTATTTTCCAAGGACTGGACATTTGCGAGCAGAATACTGGGGAGAGGAGGGCTGTGAGCCTTTTTCCTCAGTCTGTCACGAATTCCCGCGCGTCGCCCGCAGTGTTTCTTGCGCCTCCTGGGATTATTCAGGCTTTGTTACCCTCGGCGTTCCGAAGAATCTCCACTGGCCACGCTGGATCCGTGGATAAAGTGTCCTGAAGCAGGTTAGTGCAGCTGTGTCCAATGTCCAAACGTGTTCTTTTGTCGTATATAAATAGTGCAGACGTTATGCGTGTAAAAAGAGAAAGTAAAAATACGTAAAAAAGTATATAAAAGCACGAATTGAGCGGAACCATCCTTAACGTTGACTGAACAAAGCAGCGCCGGAAGCGGTGTATAATGTGTATTGATAACTGTAAGTATGTCTAACAGTACACTGTGTGTGTATATATGTGTACATAATGTAGAATGTGTACATACGGTGTATAATGTGTATTGATAACTGTAAGTATGTCTAATAGTACACTGTGTGTACTGAGTATATGTATGTGTATATTGCACATTGTCTGTATAAGTCTGTAAGTATGTAATGGTACTGTCTATATGTTAATTGTTTTTGCACTGTCTGGAGCACGCTCTCAAGAATTTCACTCATCAAGGCACATGTGCTGTGATGATGTGACAATAAAAGTGATTTGATTTGATTTACTGGACGCCAGAGAGCGCCCTAGCACTGAAAACCCACATATGCGTGCGTGGTGATCCAAAGTAATAGAAATGACGCACCAGGAAATCCCTAATATTGGACAAAGGCATCCAGCTAAGGCTATAACCCAGTAAAAAGACAATAGAAATGCTTTGAATTATGAAACATTAAGGCAATAAACAATCGACTGCATCAATAAATAGTTTATCTGTGTTCTGAAAACCAGCTCGGGTATTTCTAGAATAATTAATTATATTTATAATAATTTTACAGTATAGAATATATATTTCTGTGTCATTCTGTGATAAGATGCTACATCAGATCACAAAAGTAAGTTATTTCTAACATTCGATTGATGTTGTTAAGTAAAAACATGGCATAATGTTCTCTTTTGTTGGACAACATGTTTGATATTACAAGGGAAGATGTAACCAATAACAAGACAGGCTCCAGACAATGCCTCTGAAATGCTTTAATCATGGCCAGGAGGATCTGAGACCAGTTTTATTTATTTATTTTTATTTTATTGTGATTATTTGCCATATACAGAGTATATAAGCAGCAGTGAAATGTATTCTCTGCATTTAACCCATCCTAAGTGAACACACACCCGGAGCAGTGGGCAGCCATGTTACAGAGCCCGGGGAGCAGCTGGGGGTTCGGTGCCTTGCACAAGGACACCTCAGTCGTGGTATTGAAGGAGGAGAGAGTGCTGGTTATTCACTCCCCCCACCAACAATCCCTGCCGGACCTGAGATTCGAACCCACAACCTTTGGATTACGAGTCCGACTCTCTAACCATTAGGCCTCAACTTCCCCCTTTAAATTTTAAAAAGAAAACGCCTCATTAAGACGCCCACACATGTCTATTTTATTTATTTTTGATAAGTTTCAGTGCGAATCCCCCCAACAAAAAGAGTGCAACAGAGTAAGTGCATGACAAAGATGACATGACATGACATTTTTGATCCATTACATATTTTTCTCTAATATGATTGGTTCTTCATGTGTGATAATTCAACAAACCTGTTACTAGCTAAAAGCTAGTTTCTTGATTACTTCAGCTTGTTCCTCAAGTCATGAGGTTTATATATTTATGTTTTTAGACAGCTGGCTTGTTTTATTTCCTCTTATTCAACACAGTAACTTTGGCCAAAGTGTTAGTGTTAGTTCATTTAGTCATTTAGTATTCAAAAGCATACAAATATGAATTCTGTAGGGAAAAGAGATGTATTTATAATTAATTAAAAAATAATCTTCCACGAGGCCTGAAGAATAATGAGAATAATGCTTATTATATGAACATACAAAGTGTTTCAGAAAAGACTGTGTTGTGGGTTTTACTTCAAGGCACCTTTTCCCTGATGTACAATTAACAGAAAATAAAAGAAAATGAGCACCAAATGAAAGACACAACAACAACAACACAGAAAACAATCAACACAACAAACTTGACAATCACAGCTGAACACAATAGAACTGAAAAGACATGAGATGAAGACCTGTTGTGTCTGTTGCAAAAACAACAACAACAACAAAACGAATCAGCACATCATAAAATGTCACAGACATTGTCTGATGAATATAAAGAAATATCTACCAAATGTGTCAAGACTTAAAAGAGTCCATTTTTATATCTTTTATAGTAAGTATACACACACATATAGAAATTGTGCTGTAACATTCCTCCAGACAAACAACACATTAAGTATTTTTGCAAGGTTTAATTCCAGTGTAACATTACTTAAAATAGCCTGTATCATATGTGTCCATTTACAGGCATAATAAAGACTCTCATAAAAGAGTTTCACCAACTTCAGAGTTTACACGTCACGTTTTGGTAACGGTACGGTTCGCTTGGGTGCTCAACCAAGGTGGTACTAAGAAAAATACAAGGTACCAGGTACTGTACCCAGTGGAAAACCCCCCAAAAGTGAGCTGTACTGAACCGTACCGTGCCGTGCCATGCAGTGGAAAAGCACCATAATTGGAAATAATTACCAAAAAAAAAAGAATATATGAAATTCTGATTCATGGTCGCTATAGGGGCGCCAAAATGTTAAAAGTTTACTAAAGTGGCTGTAACTCATGACTGGGATGAGATATTTTCACCAAACTCGGCACAGATATGTAAGAGCGTATTCTGTAGTCACATGAAAAAGGACGCAGCAACTGGCTACTTGGTGGTGTTTTAACATGGAAAAATGGCTATAACTATGCAACCCTAAGTCCGATTGACTTGAAAATTGCCATGCAGTGTCTTTGTCCAAGGAGCCAAGACTGCCTTTGAGGACTTTAGTGTATCTTGTGCCATCAGCCTTTGTGTTTCTCACATGTGTAAAGGATTGTATATCGCACATGCCTACGACATTCGACCGCATGGTAGAACTTGTCATTCTGAGCAACTTTGCCTCTTGTGTCAGTCGAATTGTTCGTCAAATATTGGAGATTATTTCAAAAGCCAACGTTCACAAACTAGTTCTAGACTGGTTCCCCCAGTGTAAAGCCCACCTTGGTGCAGTATTTGTGGAAACGCAGTCAGTTCTATCAGTGAGGATAGAAACAGGCAGGACATAATGACTGATATGTCAAACCAGATCAGTGCATTAATACTTCTTAGTGCAAAAGACATGAAACAGATATCTCACTATTGTGTTTCAGTCTGAATCACTTTAGCAGCTTTGATAAATCTCTATATAATAAAAAAACATCAAGCACTCTCTGTTCTATTGCTGGTACTGTGTTGCTTACATTATTTCTAGGGCTGCCCCCTAATAGTTGACTGACCGTTAGTCGACCAGAAGAGGCTGAATTGTATTAGTCGCAGAAAAAAAAATCACAGCAAGTGGCGAAATCACGTAGTCCGTGATGGACAGATTATTATGTGTGGTAATTACAGTTCATCAGTCAGGACATGCAAACCTTCGTTTCATTCATCGACCTCAAATGTGGCTTCTCAGAAACATGTAAGTAGTAGCATCATTACATGGCCGCTCACTGTAGCGTTAACTTAGAAAAATGTGCGGTAAGTGTTAGTGTGGAGTGTGGCAGTCTTCTTGCGGTTTTTTTCCTGATGCATTCATTTTTGATGTCATTTACATTGGTATGCTATATAATAGATGTGACAGTTGTACTGGTATTGGTACCGATTACTGAAATCTTCGGATCACTTTGTGAGTAAACAGAGTTTAAGCACATCTCATCTACCTCAAAGGAATGTTATTTGGATCATCATCCTCCTGTAAGAAAACACATTCACAAAAGGTAAAATTAATGAGGAGGTCTGATGTTTAAGTTTAATGTATTTTAAAGATAATCCGAATAAGCTTTACAGATCTTCATTGGAAAGAGACAATGTTTTTCATGTTTGTTCGATGAACATAAACACGTTTTGCATGCATTTGTGAAACTCTCTTAAGACACTAACAGTCTACAGGTGGAAGAAAATTAATGTCAGAGTTCCAATAACTTAGAGCACTAAAGAGACCTTTCTATTGACTGAAAAACAGCAGTGTGAAGATGTTCTTAGTCTCTGATCAGCTGTGTGAAGATCACATAGAGGACTGCAGATGTGAACAGAGCAATAAACAGCAGTGTAAAGATGCTCTTAGTCTCTGATCAGCTGTGTGAAGATAACATAGACCTGCTGCAGGAGGACTGCAGATGTGAACAGAGCAATAAACAGCAGTGTCTGTAATGTAAGACACCTAGCTGTTGAATCTTCCCGTGGCTCAGTGGTAGAGCATTGCGTTTGCAGCGCAAAAGGTCATGGGTTCAATTCCCAGGGAACACACATACTGATAAACAAAATGTATAGCCTGAATGCACTGTAAGTTGCTTTGGATAAAAGCGTCTGCTAAAATGCATAAATGTAAATTAATCTTTTTATGTTCATACAAATATTTACACAAAAATAAATTTGCATGAAAAAAGCAGTTAAAAGTGGAATGAGTTTTTTTTGTAATTGTGTTTGTTCCAGTTGTCTGTGGAGAGGTTTTCATTCCCTAATAATTTAACACAATGTCTTAAACTTCATCATTCGGTCATCTTCTTTAATGTAAACTTGGTAGTATTGTTATTTCAATATAACATCTAGAATTCTTTGAACTGATGTACTGGTGTTTTCTAATAAGACAATTGCTCTGTGACAAAGGTTTGCACTTTGTGTTGTTATATTAATTGTTATTTAGTTTATGTCTGGATATTGCCTGACTGGTGAATATCTGGTTCTGTGTTGTTATATTAATTGTTATTTAGTTTATGTTTGGACAGACTGACTGGTGAATATCTGGTTCTGTGTTGTTATATTAATTGTTATTTAGTTTATGTCTGGATATTGCCTGACTGGTGAATATCTGGTTCTGTGTTGTTATATTAATTGTTATTTAGTTTATGTCTGGATATTGCCTGACTGGTGAATATCTGGTTCTGTGTTGTTATAAATTTAATACAAGATGGAAGACTATTTACCGTGCACGTTTTTGTTTCAGTCAACAATAAAATAGAATTATAATTACATAACAAAATTAATACAAGAAAGTATTCATACCACTGTTCCTGTAATATTTTTTGTGTAAATCCTGTTAAAACAGCTATATGTAATACTTACATTCTGTGGCACTGCTGTACGGCTCCTGCGGCGACAGTAAAACACACCAACAGTTACGGCAGCAGCAGCCAGAAGAACAGCAACAACTATTCCTGCTACAGCAGCTGAAGACACATCTGAATCTGGAACAGCTAAAGACAGTCATTATTACTAGAGAGTGAATGATAATAAATCCAATATTTAGCAATATCTTCAGATGATATTTACTGCTCCAGGTGTGTGTTCATGGTGTATGTGTGCACTTGGATGGATTAAATACACCATATTTGGCCACACATCACATAATTTACACTTTCTACTTTCAGTCATCAGTTGTATGACATTGATTAAACTGATAAATGGCATCTTCTGTTGTTTCTAGCAACAGCATCACAGCATGTTCAGCTCAACAGGAAGCAGCATGGCTCATAGAGGGAAACTGGCTGGTATTATTCATTTTACATTTTTCTAACATCAATCAAAGTGTTATTGACTCAAAACAGTCCACAGACCCAAACCCAACACATACTGGGTTTATTAGTATTTTTTTTAAATTCCTCAAAGGAAAATGCATTGAATGATTAAGTTATTTGCTCACCAGTGACAGTAACACTGAATCTCTTCACTCTGGTGATGCTGAAGCTGCTGTCGCTGATGATGATCTGTAGTTTATAGAGTCCAGAGTCTGTGGTTCTGCTGTTTGTGATGGTCAGAGATCCAGTCTGATTCACCTTCAGTCTGTCTCTGAATGTGTCAGGACACTGTTCATCTATACAGATATTACTCTGATCTCCAGTGATTTCAGCGATGAGAATGTTATTAAAATACCACGTCATCACATCATTTGGGTGTTTTATTACACCAGAATCTAAAGTGACAGATTCTCCCTCCTTAGTTTCATCTTGTTCAGCAGCAGGAACATCTGAAAAACAAACCAACAGCTTCTGGAGGATCTTGTATTTTAAACATGTATTTTAAACCACATTTTAACACTCATTAAATGACTCACCAGTGATGGAAACACTGAAGATCCTTTCACTGTCACTGCTGCTGATGATTTTCAGTTTATATTCCCCAGAGTCTGTGGTTCTGATGTTCATGATGGTCAGAGATCCAGTCTGATGATCCAGCTTCAGTCTGTGTCTGAATCTCTCAGTACCTGTATTACACTGAACATCTGTACAGATATCACTGAGATCTCCACTGATTTGAGCGATGCGAGTGCCGCTGAAATACCATTTAATATCTTCTTGTTGCTTTGTTTCAACCCCAGTGTGTAGACTTACTGAATCTCCCTCCATCCCTGACACTCTGTCTGTGTAAACACCAGATACACCTGAAGAAACACACACACACACACACAAAATACAATAGTGCTGTGTGTACAGATCATATAAAGATTGTGAGTAGAGAAATATGTCTGGATTCATAATGTCATGCATGCAAACAGCACATCATTGATTTACACATTTACTGTTCAGATAACATACATGAGTCTCGTGAATGATCTTAACACAAATCCACAACCTCATATTCATATTGTCACCCCCTTTCCCTAGACATATATTTGAACATTAAATTAATCATGGACTCACAATAACTATTACATAGATAACTATTAGCCTACCTACAAAAATACATGATAATTATTTTACACTGCGTAATGACAATACAGTGCTGTGTTTTCTACATTTTATAAATATATATTTAGTCCGTGATCTCTCACGTAAATAACGTATAGGCAAAATTTAGGCCTACGTTTTATGAATTTGACAGAAGCTTTCAACCAAAACGTCTCCATTACATCCAAGCTACACTCCATAAGTTTATGCACTGATATGAATGTCAACGTTTATGCCTACTTAAGTTACTTGTTTATACCCACTCACGTGACATGTAAAATGACACCATTTACACGCAAATGAAACTGATCTGATCTCGTTTCAACTGCTATAGAATCGTTTTTTGTACTTAAAATGTGTTCCACTGACCATCGATTTCTGTGAACAGTGTTACTAATCATTACCCGACAATAAGACGAATCAATCACTGCATCGACGAAATCAACGGAAAAGAGAGTGTAACGAATAAGATATCTCACCATGGTAGAGTAAAACCAAAGTCACTGCGAGTACATTCAAGAAAAGATTCATTATCACAACCCAGAAAACGAATGCGAATTCTGATTCATAAGTGTTGCTGTTCTGCTGTGAAAGTGAAAGTCAATTTTGGGAGACTCCTTACGGAAGGAGAGTGATGACATAACTTAGTGTCATCATTTTTTTCCCCATCCTGTTCCGTTTGTAAAATATCGTATAAATATACTATTATGCAGGGCCGGAGTGGGACTCATTTTCAGGCCTGGAGTTTCATGCGTTAGACCGGCCCACTGTGTTTTTGGTTTGTGTTTTCTGTACTGGCCTTTTCGGTGCAGCCTTTGCACTTTCTATGATCCTTTTTTTGCTCGCATATTTCCAACAACTGACTCTTCTTATTTATTTATTTTTTTACTTTTCTTTTTTTGCCACTGCCAGGGGAGTCAAAAGATAATTACGTCAGCATTAGGGTTGTCAATTAACTTCAGAAATGGAAAATAAGGGACCGTTGTGATTCTTTATCTTTTATTCTTTGAGAAAATAGTTTTTATTGGTGTATTCTTGTAGAAAATAAGTGTTTATTCTTTAAGAAAATAAGAGACAGAATAAGGGATGCTCCAAATATGTGTACTGTACCATAATGTAGGCCATGTCTGCCTGCAGTTAAAAAGTTATCAGAAATAATCACAATTGTTTTGCTTAACCTATTTATGTACAATTATTCTAAAAATAATTGTAATGTCATACAAAAATAAATAAATACAAATGTCATCGGCCTGAGTAAATTGTACCAATATAGAATTGTGACTTCACAAGTGTAGTGATTTAGGAGAAGAAATACTGTTAAATTATAAATGGCATGGAATTTGAAAGCGTAACAACTGAAGGTCTATGAAACGTCAGTCAATAAAGCATTTTAAACAATGACACTTAAAGTTTTGAACTAAAATATTATTGCAACCATATAGCCTTTGAATGAATGAAAATGTATATTTTTCTTATTATATTATATTATGCATATTTTTTTCAATTAAAGAAAAATAATAATTATGGGCTGTGAGAAAATAATAAATAAAAAGAGTGGGGCTGCTATGAGTGCAGCGTGTATTAGAGAAAAAAACATTCATTTCATAATGATATTTCTCCCCATTTTAAATTCTTATCCAATGAAAGGTTAGATTTTTGTGAATTTTTTAAATAAAAGATCAAAAGGATTACCAATGCAGATTAATTTTCACAGCCTTCTTTGATCATATTTACCAAGGGTGCCGATATTTTTGGCCATGACTATATATGTCATATATATCATATAAAGCTGTCATATAATGTCATTCAGAAGTGCAAGACAAAATTCACTGCATTCAGACCTTCACAGATTAAACAGGTCAAAGCGAATGTTTTTATGAATGTTTTGAATGTTTATGATATGCGCTACAATATTGAATGCTTCAATACAACAAATCTACCAAGTTAAGTCACCTTTATTTATATAGTACTTTATACAATACAAATTATTTTGAAGCAGCCTTACAGTGATAACAGGAAGATGATGCATTTTGGGTGTTGTTCAGTGTTGTGGAAACATTGTGCAAAAATGACCAAAGCTTAGACTTTATTGGTCACTCTTCTGCCGTAAATCGATTTGCGTATGGCTGTTTGTTTTATAGCTTTTAGATTTGTAGATATGGATACTTTTCTTACAAAAACCCATCACTTCAGAAGGCCTTTATTACGTGGATTACATTTATGATGGATGAATGCACTTTTCTGGGCTTCAAAATCCAACACCCCATTCACTACCATCATAAAGCTTGGAAGAGCAAGGATATATATTTTATCTTAATATATATATATTTTTTTTAATAAAATTTGGTGTTTGTCTGAAAGAAGATAGTCATATGCACCTAGGATGGCTTGAGGGTGAGTAAATCATGGGATAATTTTTATTTCTAGGTGAACTATCCCTTTAACATCATTACCAAATTAATGCATATAATTGACAGCCTTAATTGGAATATTCATATAACTGATATGTACAGCATCACAACACATCTTATTGCCATCTACTTCCAGCCTAAAGGAATGATGTATATGCATGGTTAATGCTAAGTGGATATAGTATTTTATTTGCCTGTAAAGTTGATTGTGAGGTTTCAAAGAAAAGCAAGACATGAAGAAACTTTTTTTCACCTACAAGTTTGTCCAGATCAAACCACATCTCTGAAGGAAGCCAACCGCAGCAGTTTCAGTTTGACTCAGAAGATGAGCTGCAAGAGAAACAATGCGAGATAGAAGATAAAATTAACTTTTTGTTGTGTTTTTACTATACACAATAACACAGTAAATCAACTACATTTGAAAAATGCTCAGTATTAAATAATAAAAATGAAAAATGTTTTCTACTATTAAGTGTTAATACGTGCTAGAAGAGCACTTATGTTACTATAAATCATTTGTAAAGTGCCTGTAAAGCACCCACAAGGGTTAAACTCTGTCGTGGGAGGATTCACACAGCAGCTCAAGTGCTTCCAGCAGATAGTTTCATTACATCAGACTTTTCAGAAAATGTTTCATGTGTTTGCTTTGTTATGTTTGTGCTGGTGGCATCTGACTGGTAAGTCGTAAATATATTTTGTTTTGTCTTAATATCAGTAACATTCTTTACAGATGTTAAATATCAAGGTGATTTTTTTTATTATGTAAATGACTGAGTAGCTTCACACACTGAAGATAAATCTCTCAGAAGCTTTAATCGGTGTAAAATCTGTTTGTTCATCAGGTGTGTTTAGTGAGACGGTGTCAGTGATGGAGGGAGATTCTGTCACTTTATACACTGGTGTTACTGAAATATGTGAAGGTGACGACATACTGTGGAAATATGGAACTGAAAACTCTCTCATAGCTAAAATTAAAAAAAGAAGAAAATCTTCTCCACATGGCACTATCGATGGGAGATTCAGAGACAGACTGAAACTGGACAATCAAACTGGATCTCTGACCATCACAGACATCAGAACTGAACATACAGGAGTTTATCAACTAGAGATAAGTGGAGCGAATCTGACACTAAAAACATTCAATGTTTCTGTCTACGGTGAGTAGAGACGTCATTTGTCCTGTCCTTCTTGACTTATTAAAATAATATTCAGTACAACTTAAGCTCAATCAACAGCACTTGTGGCATATTGCTGATTACCAAAAACATATTTCCATATATTAACATATAGGGATGCATCGATCCGATACTCAGGATCGGTATCTGCTCCGATCCGGTCATTTTCCGCGGATCGGGTATCGGTGAGACGAGACCGATCTAAATCCGATATCGTGTGTATACAATTCTGTGTTATTGTTAAGCCCCACGAAAGCACAAAAGCATTATAAAAGCACCATAAAGTCAAAGTCCAAGTGTTCTGAAGCCGTTCCATAGTTTAATGTGAGGTACAGATGAATATTTAAGTTAAATATTCAAGTTCATGTAAACTCTTCTCTCTGCTGCGGCTGTCTGTCATCCTCCGTTCAGCGTTCAAACTGCGTGTTGCGTTCGGTTACTACAGTCAAAACAATGAAACTCTCTTCAAGAGCGCTCAATAACTGAGATTTAAAACCGTTAAAAGAAAAGGCTCAATAAACTATCGCACAGATTTAATAAGCTACGCATCAATCTCTCTTTCCTCTGTGCTTTGAACTTCTGTATCCGGAGCTGCGTGCTGTGACTCCGTGCTGCTTCAAGCACATCATTCTGCGCACGGGAAGCGCATAAGCGCTTTGTGCTGTTCTCTATTGGAGCTTTTCATATTATAATACTTTTGCGCAATGAAATTATTTATAGCGTTTCTTGTACTGTCCTATCAAGGCTATTACTAATCTAATGTATAGCACAGTAATGGAGGCAGGACTCCTCTACCATATGTTGCTGCCTTCATTACTGTGCTATTGTAACGGAAACTGCCAGACACAGAGGTTAGTGTAGAAGAGGTTGAGTTTATTACAGGATAAGGTGAGACAACAGTGGTGAGAGTCTTTGCGTGAGGTAAGTGGCTTTCTAGATGTATAGTGGACAGTGATGGTGGAATACGGGCCATTCTGTGACAGTACCTCCCCCTCCCGGACGGTGCGTCCCGCGACGTAATAACAAAACCTGGGAGGGGGGGTGGGCGCCCTGGATGTCGGTTGGAAGACATGGACACAGGGAAGGCATCCAGGGCGGAACCGGAGATTCAGGAAGCCATGGCGGGACAGGAGGTTCAGGAGGCCATGGCGGATCCGGGGCTTCGGGAGGCCATGGCGGATCCGGGGCTTCGAGAGGCCATGGCGGATCCGGGGCTTCGGGAGGCCATGGCGGATCCGGGGCTTCGGGAGGCCATGGCGGAACTGGAGGCTCGGGAGGCCATGGCGGATCCGGGGCTTCGGATCCGGGGCTTCCTATATCTTCGATGCGGCCAAGGTGGGTCAGGGGTCACCTTGGCCTTGGCTCTGGGCCCGGCCACCCAGGCAGAGGATATATAGCCCCCCCCAAAATTTTCATGGGGAAGCTCCCCTCTGGTGGGCACTCAGGAGGAACGGGCTCTTGACGAAGCTCTGGAAGAGCGGGCACTAGAAGGCGCTCTGGAGGCGCAGGCACTAGGGGGCGCTCTGGAGGCGCAGGCACCAGGGGGCGCTCCGGAGGCGCAGATTCACCTGGGCGCTCTTGCAGCGCGGATTCAGGACGGCTGGACGGAACCAGCGAGATTTCAGGACGGCTGGACGGAACCAGCGGGAATTCAGGACGGCTGGACGTAACCAGCGGGAATTCAGGACGGCTGGACGGAACCAGCGGGAATTCAGGACGGCTGGACGGAACCAGCGGGACTTCAGGACGGCTGGACGGAACCAGCGGGAATTCAGGAGGGTACTGGCGTGGAGCAGCCACTGGAGGGCACTGGTGTGGAGCAGCCACAGGAGGGCTCTGGCGTGGAGCTGCCACTGGAGGGCTCTGGCGTGGAGCGAGCTCTGGTGAGCTGGACGGAACCAGCAGAGGCTCAGGAGAGCTGGACGGAACCAGCAGGGGCTCAGGAGAGCTGGACGGAACCAGCAGGGGCTCAGGAGAGCTGGACGGAACCAGCAGGGGCTCAGGAGAGCTCTTCGCCGTGGCCGGAGGCATCATCGTCGCCGCGAGTGGCGGAACCATCATCGCCATCTCAGGCGGCGGAATCATCATCGTTGCTTCAGGTGGTGGAACCATCATCGCTTCGGGCGGCGGAACCATCACAGCCGCTTTGGGAGGCAGAACCATCATCGTTGCTTCGGTCGGAACGCCGACTCGGGATCTGAGGCTCTCCAGACACTTGAAGACAGTCTCCTGCCAGGTGAGGCTGGAAGTGTCTGGGAGCTTCAAGGGGTGATGGGCTGTGATCCCGAGCCGGAACAAGATCATGAGGGCTCGATCCTCTAGCGCAGTGGTCCCCAACCACCGGGTCGCGACCCACTACCGGGCCGTGGAAGAATTCCTACCGGGTCGCGAGAAAGTTCTGGGGAAAATGTGTATAGATATGACGCTCTGTTAATTATTGTGCATAAATGATTTTTCTAATTATTCTGTATTTTCATTGTATGCGATTGATATCGAGTAGCAATTTGACGATTTCATGTTAAATTAGTAAATAAAAGATTGCTCTGATGATATGTCATGGGGCTTTAAACGGATCGCAGTTGATCCGTGATATACCACCGTTCGGCATGTGATTCGCAGATTAATTTGCCAATTTACACGTTCAAGCTATTTAAAACCACAAGAAGAAGAAACGAAACAGAACTCAATTCGTTACTTGCGAGCTGTTCTCGCACACACCCGAAGCGCGCACAAGCACAGAGACGTGCTTCAGACAGCTGCAGCATACTGATTTGATTCCTCTTTCATATATCCCTGCGTTTAAGAACCCTGCATGGAGGTTTGCGGTTACATCTCAATACTGGAAATATTTCTGTTTAAAACCATGAAGGCGAGCCAATGGATATCACAAAATCAAAGTGCAAACTTTGCGCAATAGTTATGCAAGTGAACGTCTTAACTGCAGTCATACAGAAAGTGAACGAGTTTTCTAATGCTGCATTAACATCGCATATTCTCTCAGAGACAAGAGACGAATCTACTTCAACATGTGCTGATAACAGTATAAATGAATAGACCTATTTTAAGGACCCCATCCAAACAGGCATATTATGATGATTTCTGAAGGATCATGTGACACTGAAGACTGGAGAAATGGCTGATCAAAAATCAGTGTCAGAAATAAATTATATTTGAAAGTATATTAAAATAGAAAACCATTATTTTAAATTGTAATAATATTTTTTTTTCTGTATTCTCGACACTCAACACACTGAGATGAAAATAATAGTGTTGCTTAGATTTATCCATATTCCTTTTTATTTTCTTTAATGTTTTCAGCTCATCTGCCTGTTCCTGTCATCAGCAGTAATTTTTCAAAATGTTCTTCGTCATCATCATCATCACAGCAGAATTGTTCATTGGTGTGTTCAGTGTTGAATGTGGGTCATGTGACTCTCTCCTGGTACAAAGGAAACAGTTTATTGTCCAGCATCAGTGTGTCTGATCTCAGCATCAGTCTCTCTCTACCTCTGGAGGTGGAATATCAGTATAAAAACACCTACAGCTGTGTGCTCAACAATCCCATCAGCAACCAGACTCAACATCTGGACATCAGTGAACTCTGTCACACATGTTCAGGTACAGCAGCAGCATTGATATAACGTGTTTATTTACTGACCTGATCTCTGTCTTCTGTTGTAGACAGGACAGAGATTTACTTACATTCATGACTATCTGTCTTTTATTCTCCTCCATTTCCTCCAGACTCAGTCTCTCAGATAGTACTGATCTCGACTGCTGCTGCTGCTGCTGGATCTCTGTTGATTATAGTTGCAGTCGTGATCTTCTGCATCTGCAGGAAATGTAAAAAAACAGGTCAGGAATCAAAAAATTAATAGCATGTGAAAATATTCACTTTTTTAAGGCACAAGTTTGAAAACTTTGTTTTAACATGCATGCGATTATTGTTAATTCAGTCCAGACCCAGGAGAAAAATAAAACTGGTTCAGCATTGTGTAAAACAACAACACAAAAAATGGTAAGATCATGTTGCCTGTGTTGCAAGAAGATGTTGTGGTCAGTTAGCTTGAATTAAGATGTGGATGGTCAGCTTTGATTATTACCTTCAATAGTAACATGTACATGCTTTTATGCTACTAAGTGAATACACATATATGTACTATTTCAATTCTCTATCCCACCTCTCCCGCATATATTTGGAAAATTAAACTAATTATATATAAGCGTGCTAGAGAAGCACTGCCTCGTAAGGAGACAGTGATGCCAGATTGGAAATGTCCAAGCATTTTACCAGAAGCTCAAAATTAGGCTTATTGTATTTGGAAGAAAATCACTGTACATGAGTCAAACCTACAGAATACAGCTATTTATCTAGACCAGCAACTTTGACACAAACTGTAAATTACCACGATAGATAACTAGGCGTACCATACCTATTGCTATAGAACTCAGTTTGGAAACACTGACCTAAGCAGGGTTAACTTGTGCTCGTGAGAGAGTCATTCTCCACGATGATTGGCCAAGAAGACGTCACATGAGATGAAATGAGAGACATGCATAATACCATGTTCTCCTCACAATTATGACGGTAAACATAGGCTCAACAGCTAGATCAATGAGAACAAGCCCTATTACAACGATCATTTGAAGATTCACAAAATTCTGAAACGATTGTACATTGTGAGATTTTTTTCGTTATTGATCGTATGTCGTCCAGAGGTCAATTATCATACAAATACGATGATTATATGTCTGGCATGCATCACTGTAACACGATCACAATGCTCAGCTGTTTACAACTGGTATTAACATACGTTTCAACCGATTTATTAACTGCTTATTATTTTTTTTCACATAGGCTACTTTCACTTTCGGTGCACGAATACTTTTGAATGAACTCGTGTCACGTGGCTTACGCGAATGAAGATACAATTATTATTATTATTATATTCAATGATTAGATCGTCTATAATAATAACTTGTATAATAATCCTGCATGAGTTCTTGACAGCAGAATGACAGCCTGCCCTGTCACCGCTATCATTGCACCTTTTTTGAAAGTGAATGGAAACAGCCAATCCCTAACTTTCTGCATAACACCGGAAGAAAGAGAGATAAATCTTTATCTCGGGTTATAACGGTAGACTTCCGTGTTTATCGTGGTCAGAGAGACACTGTGAGAAAGTGGTGCCTTTAGACGCTTATCCGTTTTTAATCGCGTTGTTTTATTTACCTCAGAGAACAGATTTCTCAACTTATTATGCTTGGAACGTGCGCGGGAACAACAGAGTTAACAACATTTGACTGGCCGGTATTGTTTATTTGGCGACGGTGTTAAACTGTGAAGATACGATCGGCTGCATGCTCAAAACATGATGTTGGTATCAGCCTTCTAGTGACCGTAGCATGAACGCCTACTAGAAAAATATTGACAACACATTGACTTTTTCATACGGTCTTGTAAAGGTTGGTCTGCAGTTAGTATTCACTCTGAATTTGAAGAAAATTGTATTATATGTGCCAGGGGCGTAGCCACGGGTGTGCCGGTGCCACCCACAGTGGCAGCTGGCACACCTAAAAACAGATGCAGAATTATTATTTTTTTAATCGTAATAAACATGGGCAGCGCAAAGGAGGGGCTAGCAGATGCTTCAGCACCCCCAATAAAGACCAAAGCACCGCCATTGCACCCATAAGAAATGAAATAATTTAAAAACATTTGACTTATTATTACGCATTCATAACTCGTGCATTGCAATATAATGTAACGTGATTAGCAGGCGCACTTTTCGAATTGTCAGCATTTTATTTAAAAAATGGATCAGTTCCTTGTGCCAAGAAGGCCTGTCCCCGACTAAAGATTTCACTAGTCACACGTAAATTGATTAATATAACTTAGGCTACTAACCATCCTTTAATATATAGGCGTATAGCCTATTCCGTGACCAAGCGCACGTCTAAAGCTTGCAACGGCAAAAGTAGGCTAATGATTATGAATGTTGGGGGAAAGGCAAAAGAAAACATTTTAATTATTCGTTAATAAACTAGTGATTTCTTCTCAGTCAGTGTCGGCTGAAAAGATAAAGTTGCAGAATGCGACGCTGACTTTAATAAAGAAATGCACCTTTTCATTCCGACTACGTAATTAAAGATTTTTATTTTTTGGTTCGTTTAATAAAGTAGCCGGTTCATTGCTGTGATGCGCTCCATTTCACACACAGACACACACACACACACACACACACACACACACACACACACACAGACACAGACACAGACACAGACACAGACACACACACAGACACACACACACACACACACACACACACACACACACACACACACACACACACACACACACACACACACACACACACACACAGAGAGACGTAAAAGGTTTAATAATACTAAATATACAGCACGCATGCTAACACACACACACTCACTTTGTTGCAGATATAAAATAGTGATTTTCAAAGACATCCAAAACGGAGAATAGGTTAACAGACACATATAGCCTACACAAAAATGAAATGGCCAAACTAACATATTAATACCCAATAAGCATGCTTATTTATTTTATTTTTTTGCGCATTAATCTGACAATAAATGTGGCACACCCAGTTTTTCTGATGCACACCCAGAGTCTCCTTTCTGGCTACTCTCCTGATATGTGTGTGAAACAGTTGCATTAGGTTCCTCACTGACTGTATTTTGTATTTTTCTTTGCAGAAATCAAAGAAGGAGCCTGTGTATGCAAATTTCACCAAAACAAGATGATCAAAACAGAATGTCCAGAGAGCTCATACCTTAGTTCATATTTATTCTCTGAAATTTGTTTATTCTCTGTATATGTTTGCATGCACTCTCCTAAAGAAGACTATTTAAGTTGTATAACTGGTATGTTGTATTCAGTGTTGGGAAGGTTACTTTGGAAATGTAATAGGTTACAAATTACAAATGTAATAAGTAGTGTTATTATTTCAATTACTTTTTAAAAAAGTAATTTAAATGATTAAATTTGGTTACTTTTTGATTACTTTAATACATTTATAACAAATATTTCAACTGTTAATAATTTTCAAATATTTAAAGCAGGCCTTACAGGACTTAACACTGATTAACAGAAAACTGACAAATTCAGCACAAGGATATCAACGCTCTCTAGTGTCCAAAGCAAGAAAAAACATAGAGTGCACTATAAATACTGTAGATGATGCTGTATTCATAGTCGCTGTGCTGATGTTTATAATCATATGTAATAATAACAACAACAAACTCAATTAAACACAGATTACTTTGGTTTATTAGAATAAAATGTCTTTATACTGTCATTGCTTTTTGAGTGGCGCCATCTGGTGTTTTAAATAAAAGCAGCTAAAACAGCATTACAGCACTATGCAACAGGAGACTGAAAGTGCCATGTGACATAATACATACTGTGAAAACTGTCACCAAACTTTGGTGTCACTTATGTGCATGTGAAGGTGATAGAGATGATCTTCCTTAAGCTTTCCTGTAGCTCAAATGGTAGAGCATGGCGCTAGCAACGCCAAGATCATGGGTTCGATTCCCAGGGAAAGCAAGAGCTGATCAAATGTAAAACTGTAACTTGAATGCAATGCAAGTCGCTTTGGATAAAAGCGTCTGCTAAATGTAAATGTTATGCTTTAATGTCAAAGATCACTTTTTCATTTATTGGACTGATTTAAAAATGTATTACATGTTTTACATTCTTCAAAGGAAAATGCAGTGAATGACTAAATTATATTCAACAGTGACAGAAACACTGAAGCTCCTAAAGTTGATGGTGCTGCTGATCTTTAGTTGTTAAAATCCAAACACTTTAAATTAGAGCTGTGAAATAGTGACAGCTTTAGTAAACAAAATAGATGACTTCTGATGAGATCTAGTAAAATAACTAAATCCAGTATTCATAGATTAGAGATTATAGTAGATTTTAATTAGATATATACACCAATGAACCATTACATTATGGCCACCTAATAAACTGCAGGACCTCCTTTAGCCCGCAAAACAGTAGCCATGCAACGAGGCATTGATTCAACGAGGAGGCGTCAATCTATGTGTCTGGTACCATAATGTCAACAACTGCCCAGACAGCAACATAGTTTTGGCCCAGATCCGGCCCGTGTGAAATCCATACGGACCAGATGTGGGCCGATCTGGGCCGACACTGCTTGCTGTCTGGGTGGTCCTCCAATTCCTGTACTTTGCAGGGTGATGGTGATGTAGCGCAATCCCCCTTTTCCAAGATGACAGTTATTTTTGCGCCTGACCTTATTGAATATGCATTTGTAGGAGTTTCCCTTTCAGATACAAAATTTATGGGAGGAGAGTATTCAAATGAATCACACAATGAGATTTACTAACGTTTGCGCTTGTCAAATTACTATTTTTTGCGCCATTATTTAACGCCCCCAAAAAGCATGACTTAAACTATTTTGCACTTGAAATGGCTGCAATTATTGTTGCTAGAGGAGGCACCGCAGAGAACAGAGCACCCGTGGTAGAAGGGAGAGGATTTTTTCACATGTATTCATTTATTTGGAATGCCAGAAGAACACATTATCCAAACATATAGTTTGCCAAGCCATGTTATTTTTAATTTGCTTCAGGAAATAAAAGAAGTCTTGGAACCCCCAAATAAGAGTCACACAACAGGTCTATCAAAACTTCTTGCAACCTTCATTTTTTTGGCCTCCAAAACTATGCTAATTTGCGCTGCGCTTGGTATATTGTGTTGGTCAATATGTAAATGACATGTTGTGTCTGTGTTCTTTAATTTGCGCGGTTAGTAAATCACCCGCAGAAATTTCCATGCACATTGGCTTTGTTTTGGAATTGCGCTCTCGTGCTAATTTGCCCTGTTTAGTAAAACTGGCCCCTAGTTGTTTCACAAAATAAAGAGATGGAAAAACAACAAAATAGCGGAAATTACAACAACACATTGACGACTGCTTGAGATAGCCCAGCTTTGGTTTAAAAGTGTTTAAAATTATTTGTTATGGGCCATAACATATGGTGACAAATAGAGCCGGCCTCAAACAGGAGAAGCTTTCAAGAGCGCATGTGTCGACCGCCCGCATTCGCATCAAACGGAGTGTACTTTAAAAGGCTATGTGTTCAACTGTATGCATACGCTAAAGTACACGTATACGCTAAAGTACACGTATAAAAACAAAGTATACTTTGGCCTTAATGGTCATCAGGGAACACAGTTTCCATGAATAGGTGCACTTGGTCTGCAACGATGTTCAGATACCTGACAGCTGTCAGGGATTGCACTATTGGGATATTGGGGCCTAACATGTCCCATTAAAACATCGCCCAGAGCATAACACCGCCACCGCTGCTGGCCTGTGTTCACCCAACAGTGCATCCAGGTGCCGTAGCCTCTGTCGGTAACTGGTGGAGAAATCTTGATTCATCAGACCAGGCCACTTTCTTTCAATCTCGATGATCTTGGGCCCATTTCATGAGTTGATAACGTGCAGTTAGTAAGAATTGGACCCTAAACTAAAGTGTGACCTATAATGTTTTTTTTGTTTTTAACAGTAAAGTTTTTTTTTTGTGTTTGTTTTTTTCAGTAGATTAAAGAGTCTAAAACACTGTATCTGAATGCCCAGTGTCACTGACATATGTTTGTCTACCCAAGGGTCAAACCACATTTAGAATACTAACCACAGGTTTCAGTTTGACTCAAAAAATAAACCTCAGTAAAACCGGCACTGTGAGATCGTAACACGGTTTTAAATTTGTACTTTGATTTTTCCATTCACAAATATTTTTAAAAAATATACATAATTTTAAAATCACTATGTTCCATTTCACCATGAAATGCAGTTCATTCACAATTCACACAATGTTCTTCTACTTTTAGCCATTTGAAACAGCCAGCTATCTACACTCTCAGAAGAAAAGCTGTCACTGTGAACATATGAAACCTTAACCTTTTGATACAAATTAAGAATACTTTTTGTAAACCATAAAAAAATCTTAATAAAGGCTAGATGAATTATAATGTATAATATGCAGCGTTGGGCAGTAACTAGTTCCTAGAAAAGCATTACAGTAATATTAGCAGTAGTGTAACTAATTACTAATAAAATGTAAGCAATAATATTATAGTTACCATCCAAAAAAAGTCTAGATATTTTTTTATGTAAAAATGATTTTAAAATTAAATGATTTTCTAATGATTTTAAAATTAAAAAAAAAAAATCATCCCTATCAAGTTTCATAATTGTTGTCATGTGCATACACGCACGACGTCACCAATGCATCAAGCTAGCTTAGTCAAACTTAGGACGATTCCAAGGGCCCGACGATGGAGGGGGAACACGATTTCTACTGAGTGAATATGCTGTTCAGGGGGCCCAGAAACCATAGCGGAGCCCAAGACTGTTGGGTGGGAGTAATAAGTAATAATATTACTTTTGAAATGAGCTACTAGTAATGAGTAATAAATTACATTTTTTGAGTAAGGAGCCCAACACTGATCATATGCAAATGCAGGATGTGAACTAGGAGTGTCGAACGCTGTCAGGGGAGGATTCACACAACACTTTAACAGTTGTGCTGTTAGATCACACACTGAACCACTGAAGAAAATGTTTCACAAGTTTGTCTTGTTCTGTTTGTGCTGCTGGAGTCAGAGTGGTAAGTTTAGAAAATATTTTTAAGGCTTTTTTTTTCAATTTTGGAGAAATAAAGCTGCTGCTACTGTTCAAATTATTTTATGCTCATCTCCTGTTATGTACCAAAAGAATTGTGAATTTTATATGAATATAATACAAGATCTACTAATTCTGAATTCAGGTCACTGTTGGGATTAGGGTTAGGAAGTTTACATTGACAATTCCAGATCTGGAAAAGCTCATAAAAAAGGTAATCAGTGAATGTAAATGTTCAGCTGCTTTCAAATATCAGGCATTTTTTGTCTTTTTAAAAATTAATTTATTACAAATTTTAATAAATGTGACCCTGGGGCACAAAAGCAGTCATAAGTAACACAGGTATATTTGTAGCAATAGCCAACAATACATTGTATGGCTCAAAATAATACATTTTTATTTTATGCCAAAAATCATTAGGATATTAAGTAAAGATCATGTTCCATGAAGATATTTTGTAAATTTCCTACCGTAAATATATCAAAACTTAATTTTTGATTGGTGATATGCATTGCTAAGAACTTCATTTGAACAACTTTATAGGTGATTTTCTCAATATTTAGATTTTTTTGCACCCTCAGATTCCAGATTTTCTAATAGCTGTATCTCGGCCAAATATTGTCCGATCATAACAAACCATACATCAATGGAAACTTATTTATTCAGCTTTCAGATGTATAAATCTCAATTTCCAAAAAAATACCATTATTTTTGGTTTCGTGGTCCAGGGTCACAAATATACATATTTAAAAATACTTCAGCAGTGATCATAAACATCTACAAATGTCATGAATATGATTACTCAAAATGGGGAAGGAACCTTATAGTCCATATGAGACTATCCAGTGCTCTCATGATCTAAATCTCTCATTTATTTAAGATATCCAGCACAATTAAAACTGTACTTTCAATCGGCAATAATTATCATGTAGTTATTGCCAATAAATTATAAAACTTCAAACATCGATTATTCTCTACATTTTAAAACAAATAAGGATGTGACACACCAATAAGTATTAATCTTAAATCTAGATTAAATCAAGGTTTATCTAATAAATCTGTGGCACCAAAATGACTACGCTTACATTTAAACCACCATTTTGATCCTAGTTTTACTTCACAATTAAAATAATTATGCTTTTTCAGGTGTTCTTCATACATGCATACATATATGACACGAGAAAACAAAGGACATTTAAATAGTAAATAAGTCTAAGGAAAAGCAAAAAATAAATAATAATAATAATAATAATGTGGTCCATCTGGAACAGAAAGAATTATGTACAGATTTGTGCATTATGTACTGTATATATGTGTTTGATCCATTAAATAGCACTGCTGCAACATTTCCTTTGTCTGCTTGATTCTAACAGTCTCTCTATTTCGGTAACAGTTAGCGGTTTACAATAGCTGTTTATACATTTTGTTTTTGTTTCTGCTGCTGTTCACAACTTCACTTGTAAATGAGTAAAATCTGTTTGTTCATCAGGTGTGTTTAGTGAGACGGTGTCAGTGATGGAGGGAGATTCTGTCACTTTATGCACTGGTGTTACTGAAATATGTGAAGGTGATGACATACTGTGGAAATATGGAACTGAAAACTCTCTCATAGCTAAAATTAAAAAAAGAGGAAAATCTTCTCCACATGGCACTATCGATGGGAGATTCAGAGACAGACTGAAGCTGGACAATCAAACTGGATCTCTGACCATCACAGACATCACAACTGAACATACAGGAGTTTATCAACTAGAGATAAGTGGAGCGAATCTGACATCAAAAACATTCAATGTTTCTGTCTACGGTGAGTAGAGATCATTTGTTGAAATGTTCACATATTTATTTACATAGTACATAGCTTATTAATTTTATATTTTGAGATGGCAGATACATCCAGTGACTGTTAAAACACTAAAGACTTACTCAACACAAAATTTAGTACACTGATTATTACTACAATTTACACCATTGAAAATAAGCTGATTGTTGTATTCATATTCCTCTTATTGTCTCATATTTCCAGCTCATCCGCCTGTTCCTGTCATAAGAAGAGACTGTTCATCATCATCATCATCATCATATTGTTCATTGTTGTGTTCAGTGGTGAATGTGGGTCATGTGACTCTCTCCTGGTTCAAAGGAAACAGTTTATTGTCCAGCATCAGTGTGTCTGATCTCAGCATCAGTCTCTCTCTACCTCTGGAGGTGGAATATCAGGATAAAAACACCTACAGCTGTGTGCTCAACAATCCCATCAGCAACCAGACGAGACATCTGGACATCAGTCAACTCTGTCACACATGTACAGGTACAGCAGCGCTGACATATGTGTTCATTTACTGACCTGATGTCTGTCTATTGTTGTAGACTCTTGTCTCTCTTTTACTCTCCTTCATATCTTCCAGACTCAGTTTCTCTGATAGTGCTGATCTCTGCTGCTGCTGCTGGATCTCTGTTGATTGTAGCAGCAGTCGTAATCATCTGCATCTGCAGGAAACACAGAAAAAATGATCAAGAAGGAAAGTATTATCTTCTCCTTTTAAACAAGTAAAATAAGAAATAATTCTTCAAAAAAGCTTTCTCCATTTTATGAACATAATCTTACATGTGTAAAAATGTGGCTGGTGCTCTGAAACTTATATGAATGATAACTTTTGTTGTGCTTGCTTGTTGAACTTAAGTGCTCATTAAATATGAAGAATGTAAAACACTTTACTTTGTTAAACACCCCATTTGGGTTTGATTTAAAATCAATGCATATAAATTAATATACACATTAATTTATAAATTATGTTTGATTTATGTGTCTCTCTTAAAATGGTTAATGCCATTATGAAATCTTTGAGTGTTACTTTGGTGTTAAATTTGAAAGCCCTAATACTACCACATACGCTGTGAAGAACCAGATCTAACTAAGACTGAGGTTGTGGTTCTAATGCATCTATTTGTGTTAAAACAGTTGAGACTTGTGAAGAAGAGATCACTTACGCTGAGACAGCATTCTACAAAAGAAACGCACAGAAGTCGGTAAGACAATTTATTGTTAATTTGTTGAGTCTTTGTATAATCGGTTACACTTTTCAATAAGGTGTCATTTGTGAACATTAGTTAATGTATTAATAAATATGAAAAAACAAAACAATGAACAGTACATTTACTACAGTACTTATTAATTTTTGTTAATGTTAATTAATAAAAAGCACAGTTGTTCATTGTTTGTTCATGTCAGTTCGCATAATAATAATAATTATTATTGTCAAAAATAAATACATAAACAATTATGACAAAATTAGAAATTAGAAAATCTCATATACAACATTTAAATAAAGTTCAAATTCTTCTTCAACAACAACAACAAAAAGTTCAGAAATGAAAATAGTTCAAAAAGTTAAAATGTTGAAATTAGGACATACTAATTTTGACTTGTATATATCATAATCTGATTTACGTATATATCATAATTTGGAATTCTTAATCTCATAAATATGACTTTGTATGTCACTTTTATTATTATTTGTTTTTATATAATTATTTACCATTAAGCATTTTTTTTTTCTTATTTGGCGCTTAGGCATGTCACGATAACTACTTTTTGTTTGGAAATGTATTGGGCAATGTATTGTCAATAATATTGCAAATAATTGCGATATTATTGTCATTTTAAGACCATTTTTTGCCACTGAATATATAATGATAATGTAATAATATAACAGTGCAAGTACTGCATGCATAATATTGCATGCAAAAGATGCTGCAAAAGACAGTCAAACACATCCAACTAATGCACATTTATATAAAAAAAAGAAAAAGAAAAAAACCGGCACAAGTGGAACGCAAAAATGCATTCTCTCCCTTGTGAAACCCCCTTTTCGCTGGCTGTGGGAGAGCACCATTCTGCACTGTTACATTTACATATGTACCAGAACAGTGAATTGCGGCTTGGTGTCGATTTGGACTTATTCTTCCATACTAGAGTCTGGAATTGTAAACACTATAATGCCTCAAATAATGCCTTCTATTTTTCACCTGTCGATGTCTGTTCTTTCCATATATTGTGTGATAAGTTGATATTGATTGTTTTGACAGGCCTAATGGCAAAAATGTGCTTTCATAGTATAATGATCTATAACATGAATCTCACAAACAACTGCACCATATGTTTATAAAAGACTTGTTATTATTATTGCTATTAATATAACTATATTGTCTTATACATTTTTTACAGAAAGTTGAAGAGGAGAGTCATGTGGTATATGCACCAATCCTGATGAGATGATGATCAAACTTCACTGTTGTTTTAAGTACAAATACACTTATTGTCAGATCATTTTCATTGGGAACCTCCTGCAACGACCTCAGACACTATGGTCTATAAATGAGCATTTTCATTGCAGCATTTTCATGTTTGCAAAACATAGATGCAAACTATCCGTCTAAAGGTGACAAAGTAAACGCTGCTGTGGTATAGATTATTTACATCTGTACAGAAATGTGGTTTGATCTGTGCATGAGAATTGAGTCTACTGCTGGATGTCTGCATTTGATGCCAGTCCCTTAGTGTGTGTCTAAGGTGTCAATGGTGTCTGTTTGAGTGTGTATCTATGCAAGTGTGTGTCTGAGGTGTCAGTATAATGTCTGTGTGAGTGTGTGTCGTGCGAGTGTGTCTGAGGTGTCAATAGTGTGACGGTGCAAGTGTCTGAGGTGTAAGTCTGTGATCAGCATGTCGTTGCAAGGGTTTTTTTCATTTATGCTCACATGAAAACGTTGACTTCTGCTCTACAGGGGAGCCACTTTACTTCAAAATACTAAAATCATTAGTGCTGATTTTGGACAGAAATGTATTAAATCAAACAGAGATATTAGTATGAAAAATATACTTTATATACTTTGTGTGCATGATGATCTCTCTCTCCAGTGTCCTGCAGTTAAGAAGTACTAAACTCATAAAAAAAAAGCTTTTATGAGCAGTACATTTTCAAAAAGTACACCTTTGTATCTTATTTACCCCTTAAGGGTGCATGTTAGTACCTAAATGGGCAAAAAGGTAATACACCAGTGAAAGCTTGCACCTTTTTTCTGAGAGTAGTTTGTATTCTTTCTAAGCAGAATCTGTTTTGTTTTGTTTTTTTTTCTGCCAGTGTCTGGGTCATATAAAGAATAAATGCAATGTATAATTTACGATTTAGAAACTAACAAACTAGGGTTTTTTCAATAGCATAACAGGACTCCTGTCCATAGGTAAAGCAATGGTTGAAGTTTAAAGTGTCAGATTAAGATAATAATCATCTCACCTTAAATTTCCAATGATAAGTGTAAAGGTCAGACACAAATGGACTGCTCAAGATATCCACTCCTGCTCCAGTTTCAGCTCTGTAAAGCCACCTCAAGATCAGGGAACAAAACATGAGTGATGGGGTGAAGAAGTGCTATCCAACTAATGATACAAACGACTTCTCTTTTTCATTTTAGTAGAAAAAAAGCAATAGCAAATACGTAAATGCGGTGTTAACTGGTAAATATTAGTACCTACGCTAATGTGCTCTGAGTAGGTGGATGTTGGTCAAAAGAGCCAACATGACTGATATGGTATAGTCTGTCATATTCTGGTCTGGATTTCAAATACAGTATTTGTCTCGGCCGGGTCCTTCGTTCGTTGTTCCTCTGAGGGACTTCTCACCCGAGTCATCGTCCACCATAAGTCTGGTCACTTTAAATAACGAGCACACCTCTCCTCAGCAACACACAGAAACACAGGGTGAGCACCTTTTCATTACAGGTGACACACTGATAAAAACATCTGCGTTCGTTACTATTGCAAGTAAAACGACACAACGACGCTACTGAGCCGAAAACACAAAACAGTCTTTCAGTCAAATAAAGAGCATCCAATGTGTCGAGGATTTGACGCTACATGATAATAAAACATTAATACACGTGTGCAGGGACACTAATGCCCCCCCTGTTGTTTATAACACACCCGCAACACTAGCACTAGCATCCGTTACAATTCGTCTGCTAGGAATTTTTGTTTGTTTGTTTTGGTCATGATGTTTCGTTTTACATGACATCCCGCATCAAATGTATGTCTCCACCTAACGTTTCTGTATTGTAAACCTAAAAACCGTCAGAGAAAGCAGAAATACACACACTCAGAAACTGAAACAGCGTTTGACCAATTCACCTTATTTTGCAACGCGGAAGTAAATACGATGACGTACTTCCTTATAATGTGTTAAACTTCCGTTTCGCTAGCCGGTAGGTAAGGAGCGATGTGGTGGGATCACACACAGAACACTATTAAATACTGTGATGGTAAATATTTACCACACCCGCGGTGTATAACACAGTGGGAGGATGAAATTAAGAAGTAGCCTGCCATAACTTATGAGGACATTTTTAATTATTTCATTCTGTCGCTTGGAGTAGACGGGTCTTTGATACGGAATTATAAAAGCACCGAAGCATATCAGTAAGCCTACCTGCACAGAGGAAAGTCGGTCGAGTGCTGGTACATGAAACAGAAAGATCATTTGTGTTTTTAAAAGCAGACGTGAATCCCAGTGCTGTTATGTGATTGCATTGAGGAGTTAGGTAAATGACTAATGTCTCCTTTTTCTCTTTCATCTGTGAAAGCATTTGTTGATAGTTTTAAAGTAGTAATGAAATATTTTTTTGTCCTTACCCGTTAACTGATTAATATACTGTGCAGAAGTAGGGCTGATTAATTGCATCCAAGTTAAAAGTTATAAATAACTAAAATATATGCGTGTACTTTTTATAATATATATATAATTATTTATATAGCTTTTTATTTTGGACACCCATATTCAGAATGTTTTCCATTTGTTCCTTGATTTTGAAAAAGTGACAAATTGCCGATTATTTACCTAGCATTAATAAACTATCATTTTCAGTGGAAAAAAATAAGTAAAAATAAACTGCATCTTTACATTTTAATTGTGTGTTTGTGTGTGTGCATATATAAGGAGAAAGAAGTAATATATGATCTTGAAGATATTTGTGTATAAACAGTATATTTAATGGTCACACTGAATAATTCCAAACAACTACACAATGTATCCAAAATTACCACACCGTTCTAAATTTCATATAAAATGCCATGGAATGTAGACTCTCATGTGCTCCTCCATTGTATCAAACCAGTAGGAGATAACTCAGCTCACTACAATCTGGGACACATCAAAGCGTTCAGCAAGATCTCCTTGTAGTAACTTCAACTTCAGCTTCATCAAGGTCATCAGAATTTGATCCATTATGAGCATCTTAAAACTTAAAGTGTAGAATTGCTGGACATATTTAACGTTCTTTAAAGTCACTAAGGGTGAAGCCAGTGTACAATACAGAGCTAGTGTCATTCTTGAAAATGGCAAGGGCTAAGGGATCTTCACTGTGGAACTGTGTTGCCTTGTGTAACATTATTTTATCCCCCGAGGCACAAGTGTGGTCTGTCAATGCCTGGACCTCCCACTGAGTGCAGGCATCACTGTACTGAAGGGGCAGCTGCAACAGTCTCATGGTCACCTTGTTGATCATCTGCAAAACAAAACATTGAAGTCAGTCAGATGCTCAGGAGAAAATGATAAATTCTCTACCACCATTTATAAAAAGTAGCAAAATGATTTTATACATGGCACCATGGTGTTCCAGTCATACTACAGTGGTATTTTTATTCAATACAATCACAGTATCTGGCTTTAAGGGATAGTTCACCCATAAATGAAAATTTTCATCATTTAGTCAACCTCTCAACCTCGAGTGGTTCTAAACCTGTATAAATTTATTTGTTCTACTGAACACAAAGGAGGATATTTGGAATAATGTTAATACACATACTATTTCTTACTACTATGAAAGTGAATGGGACCCAAGATTTGCTTGGTTACAAACATTCTTCGAAATATCTTCCTTTGTGTTCAGCAGCAAAAAGAAATTAAACAGGTTTGGAACAACTCGAGAGTAAGTAACAGACAGCATTTTAATTTTACCTATCCCTCTATGTGCTTTTTGTAACAGTTTTCTACTGTTATCAACAACTTCAGCTTATCACTAAATATTTTTCAAGCACAATAGGAATGTCATCGATAAAGAAATAGTTTAAACAATGTCTTTTGTTAGAGCACGTTACTTAACAAGAAGCTGTATCATACCTGTTTATGGATATATCCTGGCGAGACGTCGCCTCGGAGTCTTCACTGGAGCATCGTTTCTCGGGGAATGGATGATTTTCCGTGGGTCTGCCATCAACGAAGTGGAAAGAGCAAACATACGGAAATTTCGGTGGTTTCTTTAAGTTTAAGGCTTCTAACAAAAGCCGACGAGCTTCTACTCCCTTCGGAGGGGCGTGCAAATCATAAGGTGCCCCACATCCACATTCAGCTGCAGTGCGTGGATTATGGTCAAAACAAATGTCTTACAGGTATTTTTTTTTATGCTTGAATCAGCTATTATGACACCCCTAACTGCATAAGGTACGTCTTTCTGTGGTCCATATTAAAAGTAAACTAGCCTGTAAAATCTGCACAGTGAACGCAAAACTACGGAATCACAATACAACTACTATCAGCGGAAGTGCTTTACCGGAAATCTGACACATTATAGTTCGAAAATGGCGGCGCCCGCAATTACGTGAAAAATAAGGTGGATAGAGGACGAGAGTCGATTCCTTCTTCTTCTTGGGTTTATTGGCGGTTGGTAAACAACGGTACAAAGGCCTACATTTCGAAAGGGACAGCGTTTGTACCTTTGTTGTCTGAGTGTGCAGGAAGACTGACAGTAAAATAAGACTGTAGCAGTGTTAATTTTGGCAGGCATTTTTGATTTAGTCTTAGTCTTTACCTTGAGACGAAAATGCTAAATAGTCTTAGTCACATTTTAGTCATTTGAGTCTTTCATAGTTTTAGTCGACAAAAAGTCATTGCATTTTTGTCAACTTTTAATCATTACTTTTAGTCAAACTGCAGTTACCAACATTTATTTTGGTAGCTATTTTATATGTAGTATTCAAACAACAATAGTCATCAATTCTTCTCTCTTTAGACCAAATCAATTGAGCTTATTGAATTTGGAAAAACTGGAATACATTTTCATTTTTTGTTAGAGATACAAATTAAACTCATTTTTCAGATACATTAGGTTTACTTAACAATTATGCATTTATTACTTAAGTATACATTTATACATATTTGGTTGGTTAACATTTATGACACAGATAATTAGGAATGCTGTTGTCACGGTGCACACACGAGGGAGGATACAGGAACACGCAGACGAGGACTTAAACTCAAATAATAGTCTTTAATCTTGACAAACAAGGCAGGGCAGGACAAGGCAAGGCTGACATGGACAGAAACACCGGGGAGTAACGAGTAGACCAGACCAAATCAAACTCAAAAGACAGGACTAATATACACAGGGTTATTAACACATAACGAGACAAACACAGCTGGAACATACTTAACTCATAATGACATGAAACAAGGACAGGAAACAAACCAAATATGGACACAACAGTCAGGAACTGATGACACACACAACAGAACCCTGACAGCTGTCCCTTTAAGACGGAAGGTATGCATGTAATACTGACACACATTCAGTTTTCACCCACCTGTTTACGCTCACTTAAGCATAACCGACTGCATTTACGTGAGATACTCTGACTCTACACCAGAGTGTGTATTTGAGCACTGAGAACTGAAGAAGTGGAGCGTGCGCGAGAGAGAAAGCACTTCTATCAGCGCGATTCCACCTATCCTTCACTAACTTTAAAGGGGTGGTTGATTGCGATTTCACTTTTTTAACATTAGTTAGTGTGTAATGTTGCTGTTTGAGCATAAACAATATCTGCAGAGTTGCGGCGCTGAAAGTTCAATGCAAACGGAGATATCATCTTTTAAAATTCTGGCAGTTTAATGCCTACAAAAACGACAGGTAAGGGACTACAACGAGTTACTTCCGGGTCTGATACGTCACAGACCCAGATAAACCCCGCCCCCGGGAACACGCAGCAAAGGGGGCGAGGCCATGCTGCGCTGCTTTAGAGAAGAGGAAGAGAAAACTAGGGATGCACACAATCTATTCATATGAATCACGATTCTGTCTTCTAACGATTCTAATGGATTCTCAAGTTTCAAAATCATTAAAGCAGCAGTTCTTAATACTGTTACTCTGTCGCCCTGCTCTGCATCTCTCGCTCTCTCTCTCTCTCTCTCTCTCTCTCTCTCTCTCTCTCTCTCTCTCTCTCTCTCTCTCTGTCTCTCTCTCTCATTCAGATCAGCTCCAACAAACTGTTCCAATTATACACTTATTTTCACACAGCAATGAGAAGCATTATAAATGGACACGCGTGCGGTTGCTGTGCTGTATTAAAGCTTTAATCAGGATAAAACCGTATATTAAAAGCTAACAGAAGCAGTAGCATTTACAAATAGCTGCGTATTTAAAAGTATGAGCCAACAACAACCAAACATACCATTAAGAGCCGTGCTTGCACAGGTTCTGCACGATCCTCTTCACTAATATCCTCTGGGTCTCAATCGGGCTCAAATTGATAAGCATTATAGACAACGCCACTGTTTACAATTCAACCGGAGCACATGCCGCTGAGGAGAGGGGCGGGACAGTAGAGGCGGTTTAGCCAATCACAACACACTGAGCCAGCTAACCAATCTCAGCCCATCGTGTATTTCTGAAGGAGGAGCTTCATAAAACCAGGAAATAAATCGAGGCGTTTGTCAGAGAAGGGACAGAGAGGTGTGTAATAAAGGTAAATTATGTGAAAAATAATGCGTTTTTAAAAAAAACAAGCATGAACACATGCTAGACTGCACCCCATAAACACAATCAAGCCTAGAAAAAAAACAGTCAACCACCCCTTTAAGTTAATCGACAACGAATTGTGACTCCCGGGAAAAACGGGACATCTGGTCACCCTATCCCTAACCCTTCAGGTGCTGAGGCCATTGTTTCAGATCGCTAGTTCGTGTTTTGGTAGCCTATCCATCCACTGCTGCCATAATGAGACTAGATATGCAAACGCCCCTCATCCAATGACAGAGACGCACATTTTGAAAGACAAGACAGTTAACTTAGCCTATAGGATGTATTTTCAATGTCTGGTAGTACTCAAATAACATTTTAGACCCGTCTCGTCTTGTTAACGAGGATGTGGCATAAATTTCTTCATAGTTTTTATCATCAGATAGTTTTAGCTCGTCAAGGTCTCTCTTAATCACAGAAAAAAGGTTTGTTGACGAATATATTTCGTAGTCGTCTTCGTCGACGAAATTAACACTGGACTGTAGACATTTGCATTAACTTAATAATCAGTTGATTTATTTTTCATTAAATTTAGTGACTAATCAAATACTTGTTCATATTTGCCACAGTCAAAGACTACTTTTCAGAAACCATCAATGTTACATTTTTAACAAATGTTTTTCAGATTGTTTTAAGTCTAACAAGCCAGAAGAACATATATAAGAATATTCTGTAAAATGTGTAAACTACTGTGTATGAACCAGTAGGGTGGTCAAACTTTGTCGTGGGAAGATTCACACACCAGGTTCAGTGTTTCAGCAGATAGTCTTTATCAGAGTTTTAGCTGAACTACTGAAGAAAATGTTTCACACGCTCCTTCTGTTCTGTTTGTGTTGTCTGATTGGATAGATTATAAATGCATTTTTAAATTTAATTTATTTCCATTTCAGAGAAAAAATAAAGGAAAATGATTCTGTTTGAAATAATGAGTGTGTTTGCATTTGCAAATTCACACATATTATTGCGAGATCTACTTTCGATTCAGGTCTCTTTTCAGTAAGCCTGTTATAATGAGCCAAATATGAAACTATATTGAAAGTGTCCAGCAGAATTAAACTTTAACTACTTTTACTTGGCTGAAATTAACTGTGTGCAACATTTTTATTTTACTCTACAAGCAGATAAACATGTTAAAAATCAAATTATTGATTCACATACATCTATCTGTTCATATGTCAACTTTCGTTCCACTTATCTTTCTTTTAAAGATAAGTGGAACGAAAGGATCATTAAAAACATTCAGCCTTTCTGTCTATGGTGAGTAGACTCATAATTTGTTTGTATTGACGTATTCTTGTTTTATTAAAATAATCTTTGGTTCAGTAAAAATTAAGCTTAATCCACAGCATTTGTGGCATGATTACCACAAACATAATTTTGACTCATCAAGAAAAAAAAAATGAAGCTGATTATTTTGTCAAAATTAGTGTATTATTTGAGCTGTAAAGCTGAATTATTAGTCACGACACAGGAGGAAGACAGCACTGATTCAGAATTGTGTAAAACAACAATACAAAACATGGTAAGATCATTCATGATTAATTTGCAGTCAGTTAGTTTGACTAAAGCCGATTCACTGTGTAGACACGTTGCTCCTCCTCCTCTAATTGTGCTCTTTTATTTAACACTAAAAATAGTTTAACCAACTTGGAAATAACCTATACATGAGCACCTCAACAACGGGGAAAGCTGGCATTTGGCCAGCATTTTAAAGAGCAAGATGTTGATCTGTTTGTAAAGAACAGTGTATGTTTTCTCTTAAAGGGATAGTTCACCCAAAAATTCAAATTCTGTCACTAATTACTCACCCTCATGTCGCTCCAAACCCGTAAGACCTTCGTTCATCTTCGCAACACAAATATAGATATTTTTCAAGGCCCAGAAAGGTAGTAAGGACATCATTAAAATAGTCCTTGTGACATCAATGGTTCAGCTGTAATGAAGCGAGGAGAATACATTTTGTGTGCAAAGAAAACAAAAATAATTACTTTATTTAACAATTTGTTGTGTGCAACAAGGTGCAGTGTGTTATTTTTGTTTTCTTTGCGCTCAAGAAATATTCTCGTAGCTTTGTAAAATTATGGCTGAACCACTAATGTCACATGGACTATTTTTTGATGTCCTTACTAGGGCTGAAACCAAAGCCGGTTCCGTGATTAGTATTAAATCTCCATCACCTGCTTTCAGTTGGAGTGGCAGTTAATACACAGAGCCGTAGTTCACTGACAAGCTAGGCAATATCGCATTCATTATCGCAGATGAATCGCCTCCGATAATGAATGCGATATTGCCTAGCTTGTCAATAAAGTCATTATTTCCCCATTATTTTTATTTGACAACATTTCTATCCCTTTAACACACAGCAAGTGCATTCATATAGCAATAGCCTATCAGTGAAGCGATTGGACTTCATTCATTTGAGTTACCGATTTCTGCCGATACAGTCCAAACATAAAATCATTTAAGAAAATATATATAATCATTTAAAACTTAGTAAAATGACATGTTTTGCTCTATCACGCTCAACCGGTGCTATGAAAAGCAAGGCTGTGTCTACACCGGATGCTTGTGGTGTATCATTATTTGATGCTAGATCACTGGCAATTCATAGAGTGGTCTAGTGCAGAGCATCCCAAGGAGACCCCTATTTTAACATTTAAATATCTTTGTAGTTGCAAGGCCACCATTCTCAATGCAAAAGCTGTCGTGACAAACCTTCAGAACTTATACTTTTAATAATATTGCAGCTGACAGGTTGGTAAAGAAAATAACTAAATGTTATATTTCTGTTCCTCTGCCTTACTAAAGCCTGAAATCTGTTAAGTTTCAAACACTCACTGCTGTGCATCTGTTCGCTCATTCAACTGTTTAAAAAGTCATGTGCTGTATATGACTTTAATATAGGCTGTAATGTCATTTCCTCGAGCTGCTCTTCTTGTGCAATGTGAAATAATCAGACATTCAGTCAAAGAAATTATGAAATAAAACTTTATTTTTGTTCAACATAGTGGAATTGATCTACAATTAATTTCTACTCTGAGTGAATTTGAAGCAAAATTCTATTATTAGCTTTAAACTGTCGCATTCGCAGGTTCCTAACTGAGTTTGTGTTTTCTTACAGAAATCAAAGATGGATTCTGTGCATGAAAATGTCCCGAAAAAAACAGTGTGTAGGTTTGAGGTTGTCTTATTTTTAGACCATTGGTTTTTAGGGCCTTGTTTCTTGAACAGATTGAAAATAAAATGCAATGTCCATATCAATCCATTTATTGGGTGTTTCTTTGGTCAAAAACAACAAAAATGAAGAAAGAAAAAGAAGCGACTATTTAATTTAAGAATGCATTTTCAATAAAATGCTTGCAATTGGTTTGTAATGGTGTTTTAGTGCACGTTTTGTCTGTTTTCACTGCAATTACACAATTCTGGCCAGTAGGCGTCACCAGCTTGTGACTTTTGTGTCCAGTTCTTATTGATTTATGTTAAAAAAAAAACTTGCATACATGACTAAGAAATATTTATCTGACATAAACATAATAATAAATCTCTATTGAAGCTATTTACATATTTAAAATTAGCTCCAGACAAAAAAAAACAAAAAAACAAAAATGACAAGGGACAAACATCACATCACATAACTCCAGAGAAACATGATTTAACACCGCATCCAGTTACAGGCACTGACCATCATAAATACTCTCAGTAAAACTTTAAAATAAATCAGTGAACTTCCAGGCATCTCTAAGGCTTGTTTTGGTTCCAGTGTAGCTGGTGAAAGCAATGCTATTCGGCTAAGCCTTACACATTAGTAACATCATAATTTCAGTCAAAAAAAGAAGAAACATGAGTATCAGTAGTGCAGACTATGAAGAGCACTTGTGTCCTTCACTATAAGACTGTGTGAGGAGGGACATTTTTGTATAATGCTCTTATTGGTGAGGTAATTGTGGAAAACGTAGCCATTGTCTCTGTTATAAGAGGACGTGAACAGGAAGACAAAACTTCTCATAACAGATTTGCGTTATGTCTTTGTGCAAAAGATAAGAAATAAATAATCGCTCATTATTCCTGACTAGAACACTTCAGCAGCTTTGATAAATGCATAGTGAAAAACATAAATCACTTGCTGATTACAGCTCATATACTATTTAAGGCTAAATGTTTTAATTCATTAACAATATATATATTTTCTAAAAAAATGTTTTTAAATTGAAATCCTGGACTCATGACACAATTACTCTGAAGACAGTTTTAGCAGATCCTCTTCTCTCCATTATTTTCCGAATTCTCTTTAGTGTCCCTTTCAGTGAAAGTATCAAAATGATAAATTATGCTACATAGTTTTTTTAGGCAGCCTTGTCCTGAGTCTGATTTAAGGATGTCCTGTGTCCCTCAAAGCAATGTCCTTATTAAAATCATTCTCCTGTATGAAATAAAAAATAAATCATAAATAGTAAAAGTAACTGACACAAACAACAAACATTTTACGTTCCCTAAATATTTAAAACAGTGTCTAAAACTGCATCAAGCTGTCATCTTCTGTGTATTACAGTAATACAATTTTGAAGTATTGTGATTGCAATACCACAACTATGCTTGAACTGCTGTATTGGCATTTTCTTTTAAGACACTTGCTCTCTAAAAATTTTGTACTTTATTTTTATTTTTTAAATTCCTATTTAGTTTATTTGGGAGATTTTGACAATACATTACTGGTGAATATCTGCTTTTGTGGCAATAAAAATATAAGGACAAAAAAGTATTCACATTGTACATTAATGTTACACCCTACATTATGAACATTATTATGAGAACCATTGTTCTTTTAAAGTTTTTCTCTTCCCTCAGTAAATAATCAGCTGTATGAAATACTTACATGCTGTGGTGCTCTTGTATATCTCATCCGGCGACAGTAAATCAAACCAGCAATTAGAGCAGCAGCCGCCGCAAGCAAAACAACAACAATTCCTGCTACAGCAGCTGAAGACAAGCCTGAATCTGAAACAGCTAAAGACAGACGGTCATTACTACTATAGAGTGAATGATAGCCTTATCAATCCAGTACTTAAAAAATACGTTATTGATATTTACATCTTTCTACTTTGGTCAAAAATTGTATGGCATTGATTTAACTGATAAATGGCGCCATCTGTTGTTTTTAGCAACAGCAGTTAAAAGGTCACCTCAACAGGAAAATGTATTCAGAAAACAATAGTCACTGGAAAAAATGACTGATATCATGCACTTGGCATGTTACTAATATTAGTCATGTGTTGCTGAGTCAAAACTTGCTTTTTTAAACAGTCCACAACCAAACAGTTATTGAGTTGATTCAAAAAAAAAAAAAGACAGTTTCTCACCAAAGACAGTAACACTGAATCTCTTCACTCTGGTGAGACTGAAACTGCTGTCGCTGATGATGATCTTCAGTTCATAAAGTCCAGAGTCTGTGGTTCTGGTCTCTTTGATGGTCAGAGATCCAGTCTGATTCACCTTTAGTCTGTCTCTGAATCTCTCAGCGCCGTTGTTACACTGAACATCTGTACAGGTTTTATTGGGATCACCAGTAATTTGAGCAATGAGAGTGTCATTAAAAAACCATGTCATCACATCATTTGGTTTTCTTATTTCACCAGAATCTAAAGTGACAGGTTCCCCCTCATTTCTCTTCACTTCATCTTGTTCAGCAGCAGGAACACCTGAAACACAAACAAACAGCTGCAGGATGATCTTTCTGCTGAACATAATAACAAACTACACAACTTGAAAGATGAACGCAACAAGCCCTTTCTTGACTTTTCTTTCTTTCTTTTTTTAAATGATGCATGGCTTGTGCTTATAAACACATACTTATCAGCTGGTCAAAGATGATTAGACGTTGTCATCTCCATCTGAGCTCAGTTACAGCTTTTAAAGAAAGAAAAAATAAATCATTAATGACTCACCATTGACAATAACATGGAAGATTTTGTCACTGCCGCTGCTGCTTCTGATGATCTTCAGTTCATAAAGTCCAGAGTCTGTGTTTGTGATGTTCATGATGATCAGAGATCCAGTCTGATGATCCAGCTTCAGTCTGTCTCTGAATCTCTCAGTACCTGTATTACACTGAACATCTGTACAGATATAACCGAGATCTCCACTGATTTGAGCGATGCGAACGCTTCTGAAATACCACTTAATATCTTCTTGTTGCTTTGTTTCAACACCCGTGTGAAAAATGACTGAATCTCCCTCTATCGCTGACACTGACACTTCATCTGATCCAACACCAGATGCAACTGAAGAAAAAAATAAAATAAAATAAACAAAACAATACAATACTGCAACAATATTGCTGTGAAAATGTTTTGTCTACATATCATGACGATTTTGAGTAGAGAAACATGCCTGGGTTCATAAAAAAATGTGCTGTTCAGATGTTTTCTGCAAATATATACAGTATATATATATATATATATATATATACACTGTATATACAGGGTGCAAACTAGGGGGGAGCTAGGGGGAGCTCGGCTCCACTTAATAAGACATGGGCTCCCCTGAAAACGTGATTTGTGAAATTTTAGGGGGTCTCAAAAAATATTGACAATGTGTTATTTTGATGTGCAATTTCAGTTTTGTATAATGTGATCATCGTGGATTATTATGTTTAAAATGGCAAAAATATCATTAATTCATGCATGACGGCGATTTAAACCTAATTCACTTCTATAAAGATAACTACACATGCTATTCTTGTCATGAGCATCAAGGTGTGGGGCGCTGCGGTGCCCCCACACCTGTTAATACCTGTTAATAAACTGTTGGGAATAAGTATGTACAATTATTTATTTGAAAACAGGGTAATTTTCTGTAAATCTACGTCAGTCACGGAAGCTTCCGGGTAAACAGATTCTCCGCAGCTTTGGCGCCTCCGCTCTGTTGCTATGACTCGTCACTCGTCAGGAATGTAGCGCGTTCTCAGTGATTTGCTGGTATGCGCGTGATTTCATGCGCGAGGTAAGCTGTCCGCGAAGCGCTCACTCAAGCGGAAAAATGTGCTGTTGCTGCCAGATCTCGACTGCCGAAAATTACATTGTGTTTGATGCAAAACTAACTCGACTAAATCATATTAAAAAAAAAAACGTAACTGGATATTTTCATGCTTTCTCAAGCAAAGCAAATTTTGAAAGTCATCATTTCCACAACACCCTGTCATTTCCATCACCGCACACATTTTTTTAAAATATTTAAAGTTCTCATCACACATTAAAAATGTATCCACAATTTATGAGATCATGCTCTACTTAATATAAAAATCAAGTTATTTATTTTCTAATAAGCTCTTACCCAAACCAATATTACATTTCAGAGTGTGACAGGTGTACAGTTCAGCATTTGGTCCTTAGGGCAGTTCATTTATCTCATTGACAAGTGTATAATTATTGTACATGAAAAACTGGTAAAACTAGTTACAAAAAATATCTTAGACAATTCTTGAGTGGCATAAGTTATTCTATTTTTAAATAACAGCTGTATATTGAGATGTGGTGGAAATGACATTTGTTCATTGCAGGTCGGAAAAAAATGTAAATATTAACTATTTCTCTTGTAATCTAAGTTTGTCCTCATACAGACCTTACAACTAGACAAATTATTTAAATTTATGAGACTGTGTTACAAGTTTTTTTTTATTCAACTTCACAAGGCTAAAAGTGCCCTAGTTGAAGAAACGACCATATATATATATATATATTCCCATGTAGATAAGCTTAATGAATTTAGGCTACATTTGATCCGTTTATCTAATAATATCATCATTTAATGACCATATATGATGCTATGCTACGTTTTTATATTGGCCTGATTACTACAAGGTCGTTAAAAGTCATCTAGACTGCATTTCAGCTATGGGACTCTTTATAGGAGCTGTTCTCAGCTTAACTAATCTGCCACTACAGAGACTATACCTACGGTCACAGGATTCGGATTCGGGAGAGTTAGGCTATTGTAACAAAAGGTCTTACCGTGGTCGAGTAAAAACAAGATCCCTGCAAGCAAATTAAAGAGAAGCTTCATTTTCACAACTTTCCCCTCAGAAAATGAATACAGATTCTGATTCATAAAAGCGTTCTGTTCTTCTACTTTTATAGGGACGCAGTTTTAGCGGTATTAAAAGTGAAAGCAACAATCCAGGAGCTTCCCTGTGGAAGTTAGCATTTATACAAATGAGGATCCAAGGAAGTGCAGGGTATTAGGTGCTCCTCTAGCAGGCAATCTACGGTATGTGAGCAAAGTGCTAAATGCTTTCTTTCATAACTCTGCTGCTCCAGATCCACTCCAGTGATGGGAAGTCCGTCTCTTTTCAAAGATTCGGCTCCTTTGGCTCGGCTCCCTTAGAAGAGCCGGCTCTTACGGTTCCCAAATGGCTCTTCATTTAGTATCACTCGGAACCTTCTATTTTAGCCCAATTTAGCAATTGCGAATGGTTTGTGTGTTGGTAAGCAACTTTTTATTCAGTGTTTTCATAAAAGCCTTATTTTTATGCATCTAAAAAATACACAGTTTCTATTATTTAACATTTTAATAAAACTTTAATTGAACAATTGAACACAGAGCCACAGCAAACAAATCAAATAAATAAAGGCTAAAATATTAAGATACTTTAGTCTTTAGTGCAGGTTGGAATTCAGAAATATCAGATGCCTCAGCTCGGATGGGCTGCGATTTCTGTTAATGTTAATAATGCGATTTCTCTGACTCTGATGGGACCGATGTTGCAGCAATGCAGTGTCTTCCTATCAACGCGCTTGATTTAAATCCGGCTCCCCGGCTCTCTCTGTCGCTCTGTGTGCCTCTATCTTCGGAGCGTGTGTCCCCTCCCTTCTTTCACATAATGGTGAGACCCTAGTCTGTCCTCCCATGTGATTAGCCGCATGTGTTTTTTGTTTTTGTGACGAAAAAATGCAGAAAAATAAGGATTTTATGAAAACAGTAAATAAATAAAAAATGCTTACGAACACATAAACCATTCACAATTGCTAAATTGGGCTAAATAGAAGGTTCCGACTGAAGATTCGGCTCTCCCCGATGGGAGTCGGCTCTTCTCGTTCGCGAACGACACATCACTAATCCACTCCAGACTTTCCATTTGTCCAGTGCACCTCTCGCACAGAGTTTATATAGGCCAGGAGTGCCCAACCTTGTTCATGGAGATCTCCCTTCCTGCAGAGTTCAGATGAACAAGCGAACTAGAGGAAACAAGTGCTTCATAATTTGTGTAAATTAATTTGAGCAGCAATATTGCTGTGGTCAAAGGAATGTCAAGCATTTAATTTTCTTTTTTATATATTGTTAAAGAATGAGTGATAAACAAGCTATAGTTTTGCATTATGCATATACTTTCGAATTAGCGACACAGATAAGATGCAGTGAATGATCCTGAATAAGGAATGTTCAACAAACACATTAGTTCTATACATTAGTTAGGTGTTGAAGCAAAATCACACACACAAACACATTTAACAATACATAGCTTCAAAGCAGATGTACATAAAATGCTTTTTTTTTACTATGAAGAGAAATCAGCTATGTCAGAAATGACTGTCTGTGTAATGTCCATATTGTAGAAATGTACAGTTTTATAATAGAGGTCTGTCAAGTCAAGTGAGGTCACCTTTATTTAAATAGTGCTTTATACAATAAGATTGTGTCAAAGGAGCTTCACAGTGTTAAATACTGAAATAGTGTGTCAATAATGCAAACAAAGTTCAATGCAGCTGTAAAGCAGCTCTAAAATGAGGACAATAGTAAATATTGTCAGTTTCTCAGTTAAAGTCAGTTCATCATTGATTCAGTGATGTCATCCTCCTGCTCAGTTCAGCTGTCGAGGTGAAGAGATCTTCGCAGGGATCTGTCTGCAGGGCACATATTGACATGGTCTCCACTGACATTCAGAGCTGTTGTGGTCTTCTCTGGGTACTGATCCACCATCTGGACTGAGAACGGGCTGGATCTGGGAAGTTAACATCATTCAGTTAAGCACAAACATGTTTAGGCAATGATTTACATATTGTGATCATAATGATTTCAATATAAGGATAATTTAGCAGTTTTGCATGTTGATTCAGAGTTGGGATCATAAGTTTTTTGCAGGGGTTATCTCTTCACAGGTGTTAGTCATCTAAAATCTTCAGAAAGGCTGAATCCAAATGTTAGTGAGGTTGTTACCACTAAAATGAAGATAACTGGCACAATTCAAAGTTGTTTATATATATAAAGAGGCCCACACTCATTATTTATGAAACTGACAGACTTTTGTGTCATATTTTTAGTTCAAGAAGTCTGCAATAAAGTAAATATTGACGGTGTTCCTATTCTACTTAACGTTTGGGAGAGAGGTAACATATTCTTGTAAGATGCCAAAAGATTATGAGGTTAGTGATGTATACTGTCTTTTGCACTATTAGCCATATATGTAATTATTCATCATCACAGTATCATGCTCTGCCTATGTCAGTCATGAAAAAGTTGTCACTGCTGAGTGATTGTCACAGGACTTTCATAAAAAAAAGACAGTATGGAAACTAGAAAAAGAAGCTATGAGTCAGTAAGAAAGATCCTACAGCAGGGATGGGCAACTGGCAGCCCGCGGGCCGTATACGGATGATCGGATGAGCAATTTGAAAACATTTGAAAACTCATGCAAAAATTGCTTTCAGTTTATGATGTTAATACTTTCTCCAAAGAGGAGAGGTCGCTATTTTCAACTGCGCACATATTAATAACTGCGCAGTATAACGTAAACATTTACTAACATTAGCAAATTAAAACGGAAAAACTGGCCATGTAAACAGTTTATCTTTTTACCAAGTTCAAGGTCATACCCATATGTTTGGATTGTTTGTAAATCTGTATTGTTATTTAAGTCGCCATCACTCCACTGCTCACAAACAACGGGATGCCAGAGCTGCACTTGCATCAAATTTCAAAGGTAAAATGCATAGTAAACAAAACCTTTTTGCTAAATGCATGACAAAAATGTTTGCTGGGTTCTTAGGCGGTTCCTGTTCTTAGGGTTTCCGCGGGTATAATTGTTTAAATTTAAGGCCATGAAAACTCTTAAATGGTACGAAAAGTCTTAATTTTAAGAGGTCTTAAATTTGGGAAGGAAAGACAAGAATTGCTATGTAGATTAATATGTCGATTAAACTTCAAAAGGCTGTGATTTCACTGAATAAATATGAGCGCTGCAGTTTTATAGTCATGCGCTGAGGCTTTGTGTTCTGCTGTTACCGGGGAAACCGCTATATTACTGCAGTTCTGAAAGTGACACCTGCTGGCGGAGAATTAATTAGCTTTTTCTGCTATTTTTGCTACATATTTTAAAATGCGAACCAGTGGGTCGACAAGAAGCTAATGCATTATAAAAATATAAACAATTAAGACACTGAGATATATGTAATGTAATATAATAATTGATTGATAATATTTGTTTAAATTAATATAACAATTCATACTTTTGACTCTTTCCTTTTCTTAAAACTAGTTTAAAGACTGAAATGCTAAGTTTAGGTCTTAAAAAGGTCTTTAAAGGTCTAAAATCCTGCAGATACCCGGTTATACTATACCATTTGGAGTATTTTTCTTTAATAAGCCCTTTTTAACTGTCCTCTTAGGTTGTTTTGAGAATGTTCTGTAGGCCACTAATAAAAAGTAAGACCTCTGTACATTTGTTTGTTGCAAATTTACAGACAATGCAATTAAGATGTTTACATTGGCTTGTTGGGGTAATATTACTGTCAACTGACAACAAAGTTTCCCTTCTGAATTAGTATAACTGCACAAGTTTTATAGTTAATAATATCTTTAAAAACAAATTACATTAATTATACTTTAATTTCCTCCAATAAAAAGGAGAAAGACTATGTAAAAGGTGTGTAGACGTGGATTAGTAATCTGGCCCCTTGGTATAAATGAGAAAAAAATTCTGGCCCTCGTCCTTGTCCTACAGCATGGTTCACTTTTAATAAACACCTGTCAATCACTTTGTCACCTTAAAAATGTAAACATGCCATACATGTGACATACTGCATATTGCTCATACAAATTGTGGAAAAATGCCTTCCTGTGTTCATCACACATACAGTATTAAAGAGTTTGGCTTTGAATCCTGCACTGCTCATATGTTTTCTACGGTCGGAAACACAAGTAGTCTCTCAAGAGACCAGTAGGCCTGTATGTAAAATGAAAAGCAGGAGTCATGAACTTAGAATTTACTTTAGACAAAGTGTTCTCTACATGTTCAATGAAAGACAACAGATTCACACCATTTATATTCAAGCACCTAACTGAACATAATGTACAGTACAATACAGACACACTATTAAGCATATATAAAATTAAGTTAATTCAATTGATTATATGATTATAAGAACCTGAATACAGAATTGTTCTGAACAGTTCTAAGCCAATGCAAAATGTTGATTTCAGATCAGTCATAAATCCATGATGAAACTTTGTCCAGTGAAGAGGAAACAGAGGCACCAGAGCTGACTGTACAAGCAAGAGATCTCAGATAATCAGCAGAGTAAAACCACACAAACTTTTTTCTTTTCACAATTTATTTTCATTCATACATACTGTTGTGGCAATTTTAACTTACTCTCATCAGCATAAGAAACACAAGTTGCTGCAGAGTGCGACAAATGGGGAGGGTGTGTAGTGCCCTCACCGCCTGATGAGGGGAGATGTGAATAGTTAATAAAACACAGGACACGGAGCTGCTGCTTCACCATCAGAGTCTCTGTATTTTCTGAGCATTAAAAGCATTGCAACACATTTTATCAAGTTTTTTCCACCTCAACATAGCTGAAACATTTGTGACATGAGAGTGTTTAAACTACATGAAATATATTTTTAACTGACATGTTCATGGTACTTTCCTTTAAAATGTTCTTTCAAACATATGAACAGTACAGGTATTCAAACACTTTATACACCCTTTTTACCCATTTATAATATTTTCAGTGTTTCTTTTAGGTTTCAGAGAACTCATAACAGTTGAATTTAGACAAATAATCATTTTATAGATGCATTTTATATACTCGCATAATGTTAACATGACTTAATGAACTGTTACAATCGATTCGATGTACACCTTTTAACTGATAAGCTCTTCAGGATGCCATCTGCATTTTTTAAATACAGGAAAGTATATGAAACTTAATCAACTATTTAACTTTTAGGACAAACATTTGTATTTCGCTCAAATACATTACATCGCAGTCATTAACTTCGAGAACACGTTGTCTCCATTAGCATGGAATGTGTGATTAGCACACGCTGAACTCGATACAAACTTTTAAATATTCGAAAACAACAACATATTGATCCTTTAAACGATAACATTTGCATTTCTCATAACGTCTACACATTAAGAAGGCATTCTTTTGACATTTTCTAGGACTTTATACCTGATGAGGGTAGATGTGAATAGTTAATAAAACACAGGACACGGAGCTGCTGCTTCACCATCAGAGTCTCTGTATTTTCTGAGCAGCGCGCCCCCTCCCCACACAGGTGAACACTTCCCAGGGAAAACCAATCAAGCAATCAGTGAATCATTCAAGGCTGAGCAGGGAACATTAATCGTCACAGATAAGACCCTATAAAGTGCATTCAAAAATACATTCACTTGTTTTAAGTTCAGTGTTACTCTAACATAATTTATTTATTTATTATTATTTTCCCTTTTTTTCAAATCACCACAGGTGCTCCTCCACCTTATATCCGCACACTCAAGGTTACAAGGTCACAATCTTGCAGCTGTACTTTTCCATAGTTGGAGAGGAAGTAAATAGCATTCTACTAAATCATGTACAGCCTTACTCCCTTTACATTTAGGGCCTCAGTAACCTTTCAGGTCACTAACATACATCTGGCCCTTTTCCCACTGGTCTGGTTTTCCGCCCATCACCCTTCTGTGGACCCGCCTTGTCGTCCATACATCTTTAGGCTAAGATCCCCAGACCATTCTCCTTCTACACAGTCATACCAAAAAGGTTTTGCACTATATAAACATATGAGAATCAACATAAAATTAATTTTCTTCAACAATACACACAAACACAAACACACACACACACACACACACACACACACACACACACACACACATATATATATATATATATGTGTATGTGTATATGTATGTTTATGTGTGTGTGTCTCTGTGTGTGTCTGTAATCATAATTTGATTAGGAACAATACTAAACTACAGATCAATGAACAGGCTTGTCAATAAAAACATTTTGCAATTCATGTTTGCTTTAGGTAGCCTACCAGTCATTTTAATTTTTATATCTGTTAATTAGAACACATGACAGCACACTACAAACACGATGTACAGTGATATTGAAAAGAAAATACTTAAATTTGTACTTCAGTTCGTTGTAGAGTTTGATCATCCATTGAAACTAATGTCCCATGTTAAAGTGGGCGTGGTTGTGAGCGTGACATCAGAGCATGGTAAACTTCCCTAAAACCGCGTGACATACGCTGGTACGGACACCGCGTAATCAAAACGCTTTATTATGCATGATGCCAATGTATACAACTGATGAAACACGTTTTTTAATCTATGACCCGTGGAATATCGCAGTGACGAATCTGTCACCGTCTAACATCTGCTGGAAAAATCCAGGTAAACATACTTGCGTGCACGCGCACATCCCCAGTTGATCCATAACACCCCCACCCCCCACACGGAAAGGTAATATATTCACATATATGTGAAGCACTGTTAAATATATTGAAAAAATACATATGCTCATGTTGCGTGTGTGTGTTTACATAGGCTATTTGTGAAATTATATTCATGCCTCATATGAATTTTTAATCAGTGTGTTTTTTTGCAATGCATTTTGTTTTTACACTACGTTTAATGTACCATTTTTAAAGCTATTATATTATATTGTATTATATATCCTATATTCTCATTCAATTTAGGCCTACCATCCACTTAAACAATGTTATCAAATTTCAGGACAATTTTCAGATTTTATGTACGTTACTATTATGTAAACGCTGCGTATTTTTCACGTGTTTGATGGGTGCGCGCGTTGAGTCTCACTGTTGTTTTTACTGCTTTCAGGTAAATTAGTCCCTAAAATTACGCAAATAATACATACAACTGTTCCTGACACTTTCTTACATGTAACTGACACGCTTCTGTCAAATATTTACTTCACAGAAATGGTTCAGTGTCATTGGGGAAAAGTCCGTTAGCATCACAACCATGAGCTAACTATAGAGGTTAACTATAAGAGGTAAGCTAGCTATAGATTTGAGCTCTTATTTATGAAAGTTTGGGATTTTAATCACATATTATGTGTAGGTGAGTGATTTTTATAGCTTTGTAAATGTTTTACTGGCAATTTGTTAATGGATGAATTGAAATAAGATAATTAATTTAACCTAAAGGTATGCACTGACTGTACTGTTAATCCACTTACATGAACTAAAATGGGCTGAAACTATTCCAAACATGTTTTTTTTGTCTTTCATTGTAGACAAATATTGATAAGAATTGTACCGTGATTTCAGGAGTGTCAAAAACACTCTAATGGGAGCTGCTGACAGAGATAGGAAACACAGGTGATCTGAGAAAGCTTATTAAATAACTTCATATGCATACCTAAAAACATAAATTATCTTTTCTTAAGATTTTTGTTGTATGTTCTGCACATTATTCTTTCTCTTTTCTGTATTTCACCTCTGCTGTAGTTTATTTCTAATAAGCCTGACATTGTATACTACATATTGTTGGCTCTGTGACAGATTGTTTGAGGGGACCTCTTGTCGAAGAACATCTCCAAGGCACTATGAACCATCGGACTAGTACTTAAAACCTCAAACATTCAAAAGTTTATTAGATATTTGAAAAATATATCAAATAAATATCAAATATTTTTTGAGTCCTGTGTGTCTTACAAGGCAATCTCGTTTAACACTGCATTGAGGACACTGCAACCTACAGAGAGGTACAACATAATTCAAAACGAGACACAATGATAATAAAAAAGTTCTTTGAAATGAAAATTAATAATGGTAAGACAGAACCGAGTACCGTGACTGTGCCTCACTTCAAATTGTAACAGTCTGTAATGGTCATCTGCCATACCAGATGGACGGTGAAGGTGGGAATTAGAAGTATGATTTTCTAAACTTTAAATGTAGTAAAGTGTTTGTTCAAGTAGACTTGAGTTGCTTGTGGAAACCTCACACAAGCCTGAAAGGTGCTTAAAACTTAAAATCTTAATTGCACTCTTGAAAACTTCACCAAAGACTAAATTTCAGTCCAGCAGAATTTTCTGCACACTTCACCACCAAGATCAAAATGAGCATTGTGAATGTAAAAGCTTCACAATACATTTATAACAATCATTGTTAATATTTGAATTGTATTTCAGTGCTGTTCGTGAAGACAGATAATCAAGAGATGTTGTGACAACCTGGACAGAATTCAGCTCAAGATCCACCCTCCACACCAGACTTCTCACTCACAAGGATTGCTTTCTAATAGCATATTTGTTCTCTTCAGAGTTAGGTGCATGCAGATATTTCTTGATTTTAGATATAATGAAAACTATATATATATATATATATATATATATATATATATATATATATATATATATAGTTTTCATTATATCTAAAATCAAGAAATATCTGCATGCACCTAACTCTGAAGAGAACAAATATGTATATATATATATATATATATATATATATATATATATATATATATATATATATATACAGTCATGGCCAAAAATATCGGCACCCTTGGTAAATATGATCAAAGAAGGCTGTGAAAATTAATCTGCATTGTTAATCCTTTTGATCTTTTATTTAAAAAAATCACAAAAATCTAACCTATCATTGGATTCTAAGAATTTAAAATGGGGGGAAATATCATTATGAAATAAATGTTTTTCTCTAATACACATAAGACACAATTAACGGTACCCTTTTATTCAATACTTTTTTAAACCTCCGTTTGTCAGTTTAACAGCTCTAAATGTTCTCCTATAATGCCTGATGAGGTTAGAGAACACCTGACAAGAGATCAGAGACCATTCCTTCATCCAGAATCTCTCCAGATCCTTCAGATTCACAGCTCCATGACGGTGCTTCTTCTCTTTAGTTCACCTCACTCATTTTCTACAGTGTTCAGGTCAGAGGACTGGAATGGCCATAACAGAAGCTTGGTTTTGTGCCCAGTGACCCATTTTTGTGTTGTTTTTGAGATTCGTGTTTGGATTATTGTACAGTTGGAAGGTCCAAACATGGGCCATTATAAGATTTCTAACAAAGTCAGTCATTTATTGATTTTTATCTGTTGGTATTTGATAGAATCCATGATGCCATGTGTCTAAACAAGATGTCCAGTACCTCCAGCAGAAATATAGGCCCACAACAGCAGTATATTTCATTGTACACATGGGGTACTTTTTATCCCTGTGTTCACCAAACCCATCTTGAGTGTTTGCTGCTAAAAAGCTCATTTTTTAGTTTCATCTGACCATAGAATCCAGTCCCATTTGAAGTTCCAGTCGTGTCTGATAACTGAATATGCTGGAGATTGTTTTTGGATGAGCGAGGAGAATTTTTCTTGAAACCCTCCCGAACAACGTGGTGATGTAGGTGCTGTTTGACAATTTTATAAAAATGTTTTCTGACCCCGAGACTCAACTATTTTCTGCAATTATTCAGCTGTGGTCCTTGGAGAGTCTTTAGCCGCTCAAACTCTCCTCCTCACCGTGCATTAGGACGATATAGACACATGTCCTCTTCCAGGCAGATTCATAACATTTTCTGTTGATTGGAAATTCTTAATTATTGCCCTAATGGTTGAAATGGGAATTTTCACTGTGCTAGCTCTTTTCTTAAAGCCACTTCACTAATTTGTGAAGCTCAATTATCTTTTGCTGCACATCAGAAATATATTCTTTGTTTTTTCTCATTGTGATGGATGATTAAGGGAATTTCGGCTTTGTTTTCCCTCCTATTTATATTTCTGTGAAACAGGAAGCCATGGCTGGATAATTTCATGTTCATAATCACCCTGGAGTGCTCAAAATTGTGAATATGAATGGGAATATACTTCAGAGATATTTTACTCATAAGAATTTCTAGGGGTGCCATTAATTGCCATTAACTGCAGGACATCTACCTCAAACGCTGCAAAAGCAGAGCTGCAAAAATAATCAAGGACTCAAATCACCCCGGTAACCGTCTTTTCACTCTGCTGCCATCTGGCAAGTGCTTCAGGAGCATGATGGCAAAAACTGAGAGACTGAGGAGGAGCTTCTACCCTCAGGCCATCAGGCTCCTAAATTCAGTCTCATAACATAACATCTACAGGACTCAATTTAATAAACTGTAAAAAACACCCATCATTCTCCATCATCCGCATTGCTGCTCTGTGTACATACCCGGTACAACCTGTTTGCTCATTCCTCTTGCACATCCCTGTTTATATTAATATTTATTAAATCCACAGTAGACTGTATTGCACATTTTACGCCTTATTTTATTTTTTACTTATTTTTTATCTTATTCTTACCTATATTTATATATACTCTCCTGTGTTATGTTTCATCTTTTATTTAATTGTTTTGCACTGTCCATTGAGCGGACCTGTCCTGACCTACATTTCACTACTGATTATACCCTGTATGATTGTGTATGTGACAAATAAACAAGAACCTTGAACCTTGAATTGTGTCCAACGTGTTGGCTATTTGAGAAAAAAAACATTTATTTCATAATGATATTTTCCCCCATTTTAAATTCTTATTATCTAATGAAAGGTTAGATTTTTGTGAATTGTTTTTAATAAAATATCAAAAGGATTAACAATGCAGATTAATTTTCACAGACGACTTTGATCATATTTACCAAGGGTGCTGATATTTTTGGCCATGAGTGTATATAAAACAAAATGTCTTCCCCCAAAGCACCTAAAAGCCATTTCACACTTGCTATACTCCAACAGGGTGACCGCACTGACCAAACAAAACAAAATAAGCATTTTTAAAAAAAAAAAATATTTTTTGTGGCAGTGTGAAATGACCATAATGCTGTATGTTAGGTGTGAGATTCTTTAAACTTGGTTTGCTATAATACATCTATTCAGAAGTGCATCAGTGTGAATCATAATTCCCCCCACATTTGCTGTATATCCATAAAATGATATATTTGTCATAGTATTTTTTCATTGGTTAACTAACTCATTAAGACAGTCTCTTGCTCCCACCTACTGGTATAACAATGTAATCTGCAATGTTTTTTTGTTTAAATTTGGATGCTTACAGAAGGATAATCTTTCATTTATGTGCCAGAAACATCATAAGCATTCATACTTTTGTAGGTTCATGCTGAACTGGTGTTGATAAATGTACTCTTTATATTAAGAAGTCAATTTATATTGTCACTGTTTTTAAGTTACATTTTCTGGAGAGTTTTCCAGTGCCCAAATTTTGTTTGAATTCTATTTATTATGAAGGGGCAAATTATAATCTCGATAATGAAAACATTCACATGTGTGGAGATTTAATTTATTTGCATAAAGTTTAAGTAAACGGGAATATATTCTATGAAACATGTTTTAAGTTTATTTAATTGAATATTTTAATGTTTTAAAATATATTTAATATATGTAAAAAATATTCAAAAGCGGCCAAAATCAAATATTTAAATATATTTTTAATATATATTTCAAAATATATTTACATATATTGTATAAAATATATTTTCTTCTATTTGAATTTAAGATATTTAAATATATCAAAATATATTTATTAAAAATTTATTTCAATCTATGTGACTTCTGTATGGCCTGCCACGCCACAAAAAAATAAATGGATGAATGAAATGTGCTTCATGTGATAATTTACATTTAACTGTTTTTTAAAAAATTTTATATTAATAAACTGATCTGATAACAAGGCTACAAAAATCCTTACAAAATCAGGTTACCACTTTTTACAGTGTACTCTGATAAATTATGTATAACTTGTGAACCCACCTCTTACAGGTGTAATCTGTTCTAAGATGAGATATAAATCTGAACTGTATGGTTGAAATTGAAACATTTCATTCCTCCTCAAATGCTATTGAGCTTTAAATTATGGCATATTTTGCATTTGAGCCCATTCGGTGGTGAAACATAGCAATTTTTACATATGATTTACAGTTTATTTTAATAAATATCAAAAATATAAAAGGTTTGCATTATAGTTGACACCTAGATGTACAGTTTACATCATAGAACGTCCAACGTCAAGCCAACTTTATGCCAGTAGAATAAAGTAGCAGTGGCTGTGACAGATTTTAATTATCAATTCTGCTTAAAAAGATGCAATCTAATCCTGTTTACATGAAATAAGCTGCTCCCGAGCAGGTTTAAGTTTATGGACCTGTTGCTATGACAGCAAGTCCAGGATGAGCTTCGAAGAACCAAATGATCCAAGATCAAGTGAAATCATCAACAATCAAATCCAGCTAACTGAGTTAGCGACGTACGAAGAACGGACCCCAGGTGTCTGAGAAAGGTAAACATAAGGGGAAGGGGGAACGATATGTGAGAGCAGTCTTTTGGAATTACAACATTGCATTTCCACCTGCAAGCAGAACAATAGCTTTATTATTTAAACATAGTAATCTTTCACTGACAAAGACCACTTTTTTAGTGTCTGACTAACAATGTTTAACCCAGTTGTACAACAAGAGGAATTTGAGCAGAGGAAATAAAAGAACATCAGTTACAATCTTCTTTTGTCCCATTTGCACCTGCTGGTAGATTTTGTAACTACACACTCTGACTGCAACTGACCCTCTGCAAAAACCCGCCTTTCTTAGATACTGTTGCTATGTCCGTCAAGCCAAGCCACTCGCCACACATCATGTTCTCATGCAGTGAAAAATACATCACAGAGCAAAGAGGAAACTGACAACACGCTGACAGACTTGACAGAGCAGCTTACTTCTGGTATGAAACAAGGTCTCAGCTTTCAAATTTTGTCATATTTTAAGAAATTTGAACAATAAATACTGTTTTGTGGCTCTTTAATGTGTTAGGACAGACTCAGTTCTAGTGGCACGTCAAACAATCGTCTTTTCATATTTACTTAAAGCAAGAAATAAACACGAATGAACATCAGAACGTATTTTACTTAAACCACAGAAAGACAGATACATAACATTTTTCAAGTTTAAGTCCACAGAAGGTAATCTACTCTCCTGTCTGATTTGTTTGTCGGGCAAGATGGCGGAATTGGCATTATACCAATAGTTACAGCGGGGAAAATAAGTATTTGACACATCAGCCTTTTTATCAGTAAGGGGATTTCTAAGTGGGCTATTGACACAAAATTTCCACCAGATGCAGCCATCAAGCCAAATATTGAATTCATACAAAGAAACCAGAACATTTAAGTATACAAGTTGAGTCATAATAAATAAAGTGAAATGACACAGGGAATAAGTATTGAACACACTTTATTTAATACTTTGTAGAAAAGCCTTTGTTGGTGATTACAGCTTCTAGACGCCTCTTGTATGGAGAGACCAGTCGTCTGCATTGCTCAGGAGTGATTCTGGCCCATTCTTCCACACAAATGGTCTTTAAATCTTGAAGGTTCCTTGGGCCTCTTTTATGAACTTTGATCTTCAGTTCTCTCCATAAATTTTCTATGGGATTTAGGTCAGGTGATTGACTGGGCCATTCAAGCAGCTTGATTTTCTTTCTTTGAAACCACTTCATTGTGTCCTTGGCCTTGTGTTTGGGATCATTGTCTTGCTGAAATGTCCACCCTCTTTTCATTTTCAGCTTTCTGGTAGATGGCAGTAGATTTTTATCCAGAATGTCCCGGTACATTTCTCCATTCATCCTGCCTTCAATAATATGAAGTCTGCCAGTACCCCTTGCTGAAAAGCAGCCCCAAACCATGATGCTTCCACCCCCAAACTTAACTGTTGGTATGGTGTTCTTGGGGTGGTGGGCAGTGCCATTTCTTCTCCAAACATGGTGTATAGAATGACTGTCAAAAAGTTCAATTTTGCTTTCATCTGACCATACTATAGTCTCCCAATAATCCACAGGCTTCTCCAAATGCTCTTTCGCTAACTTTAACCGAGCCTCAACATGCTTTTTGTTCAGCAATGGAGTCTTGCGTGGTGAGCGTGCATGGATGCCATGGCGGTTCAGTGCATTGCTTCTAGTTTTCTTTGAAACAACAGTACCTGCTGATGCAAGGTCTTCCTGAAGTTCTGCCCGGGTGGTTCTTGGCTCTTGGAGAACTCTCCTGATTATTCTTTGGACTCCTCGGACAGGGATCTTACGTGGAGCACCTGATCGTGGCCGGTTTATGGTGAACTGATGCTCTTTCCATTTCCGGATAATGGCCCCCACAGTGCTCACAGGAACATTCAGCATTCTGGAAATGCACCTATAACCATTCCCATCAAAATGCTTTTCAACGATAAGATTACGAAGATCTACAGAGAGTTCTTTGCTTTTAGCCATCATGAAGTCTTTCCTGTGTGCCTCCTAGGTAATGAGAAGCCTTTATAGGCCATCAATTAGGACTAAAGCAGCTGATATCAATTAGTACTGATAGGGGGCAGGGGTTCTCTCTCAATACTGACAGATTTCAGGTGATCTCCTTGTTTTCTATGCCATTTTGCACCTTGTTATCTTCATGTGTTCAATACTTATTCCCTGTGTCATTTTACTTTATTTATTATGACTCAACTTGTATACTTAAATGTTCTGATTTCTTTGTATGAATTCAATATTTGGCTTGATGGCTACATCTGGTGGAAATTTTGTGTCAATAGCCCACTTAGAAATCCCCTTACTGATAAAAATGCTGATGTGTCAAATACTTATTTTCCCCGCTGTATATTCTTACAGAGGTCACTAATCAATACATAAGTAAGCAATATTCTGGTTGGTAGATAAACTTAGAAAATCTTCACACATGGATGTAAAACACAAAGCATATCTTCTAGTGATTATTTAAGTGATCAGAGGTCAGATGCAATAGGCCTCTCCAGAGATGTATATCTGTTACCGGTCCCTGGACATCAGGGTGACGGCAAATGATGATTTCCTCCTAGAGCTCTGCATCTAGCTGCAAAGATAGACATTCACACACATACACAGAGAACACTTATCTGTACTTCAAGGTTGCCGGGCTCTGCCCTGAATCTTATCAAATATGGTTAACTACACACACACACAATGTGAGCAGGTCCTTATAGAGAGTAAAAAGGCAGACTAAAGCCATATTAAACTTATTCTCTAACATGCATAAATGCAACTTTGATAAATAATTATTCAAGAAATATTATAATTAAAATTATTATGAGGGCCATTGCAGATCTGCTATCCACTCCTTCAAAACGATGTGAATTTTTTAAATAACATAAACCATTCATGGGTTTTCTACTACATATTTCAGTAAGAGACATCATTTACGTTATATTGAGCCATACAAGTCCTAATACCCAGGGATCCCTGTAAAGGGGCATAGGAAGTGCTTGTAATACCAAGTTTCAGGCATTGTTCAAAAAGTAACATTCTGTTCACCTACTTGTTCAGGTATCTGACATGCCAACTGCAGCAGTAAAGACTAAGAACAGGAAGATATGATCTAAAATAGAAAGGAAGCACGTCATTTAAAAATGACACCACTGATTCAGAAGAAGAAATGACACACAGCTCTGTTTGGATCAAGCATTTGTGTGCATATCAAGTTATTTATTCAGTGTCATTCTAAGCATTTATGTTTTTATTTCAACTTAATTAATGTATGCTGCTGTTGGATTTGAATGCACTGACCCACATTATCTTTATGTCATTAATTGCTTATAGCAACCAAGAAAACATCTGGTGTATTACTAAGTGTTTTGTTTAGCTGCCAGTCTGTGAATGTTATCAAAGACACATCATAGGTAAGTCTAGATTGTTAGTTACAGTAGAATAAAATACTGAATTCATCAAAAACAGTCAAACTAGACCTGTCTCTGATTTGACTATTTATGAAGGATTCAGTATTTTATATAACCCTAAAGCTGTTTTATGAGGGTGTCAACTGTGAGATTTATAAAAAGCAGAACAAGAATAAACTCTTCACCTACAAACTAAACATATATACACTAAATGGTCTGTCCACACAACACATCAAACCACATTTCTAAAGAAAACTGACCACAGGTTTCAGTCTGACTCAGACGATGAGCTGCTAGTCCCAAGATGTGAAATGGCAGATAGTATTAAAGGGATAGCTCACCCAAAAACAAAAAACAAAAAACAAAATGTCATAATTTACTTACCCTCATGTTGTTCCAAACCTGCGTGAACTTCTTTCTTCTTATAAACACACACACACACAATATATTTTGAAGAAAGTTAGAAACCCAATAGTTGTTGTTCCCCATTGGAAAAAATAAATAAAGTGAAAGTCAATGGCTACCAGCAACAGTTTGGTTACCAAAATTCTTTAAAATATCTTCTTTTGAACATGTTCAGTGTTAAATGATGGAACACAGAATGTTTACTATTATAAAGTCTTAAAAAGAGACAGTCAAGCATTCATTTATCACCATATATCATTCGCAAATAGCTTCCACCCACTGTAGGAGGGTCAAGCGCTTTTGTGGGAGGATTCACACAGAAGTTGAACAAGTGTTTTCAAAGTGTTTTACTTTTCACAACTGAAGAAAATGTTTCACGTGTTTGTTTTGTTCTGTTTGTGTTGGTGGCATTTGATTGGTAAGTTATAAATATATGTTGTTGTTTTTTTGGCTTAATATCAGTAAAATTCTTTGCAGATGTCATGGAAAATAATGGATATTGATATAGTGAATGTAACTTCAATTTCAAGGTTTACAACCTTGAAAACTTTACACATTTAGTTACAAATTATAGCTGATTTTAGGCTTTGTAAACCACCAGAGGCTTTAATCGGTGTAAAATCTGTTTGTTCATCAGGTGTGTTTGGTGATTCAGTGTCAGTGATGGAGGGAGATTCTGTTACTTTAAAAACTAATGTCATTGAAGTACAACAAGCTGAGGACATACTGTGGGAATTTGGAGCTGAAAAGTTTCTTATAGCTAAAATTAAACAACCGCAGCAAATCTTCTCCACATTTAATGGTTCTGATGGGAGATTCAGAGACAGACTGAAGCTGGACAGTCAGACTGGATTTCTGACCATCACAAACATCACAACTCAACACGCTGGACTCTATAAAGTAGAGATTAGTGGAGAGAAACTGTCATCACAAACATTCAATGTTTCTGTTTATGGTGAGTAGAGATCATTTGTGAACTTTAAAGCTACAAATACTGTCAGTTGAGTTTAACTGGTAGCTTTTCCTGAAATTAGAATATTCCTATAATAACTATTGAGGTGTTTCATAATTTTATAGTTTGAAATGACAGAAACACTCAATGACTACACCAAAAATAAGATTGTTGACTAGATTTACCTGTATTCTCTCATGTTTTCAGCTCGTCTACCTGTTCCTGTCATTAGCAGTAACTCTTCACAATGTTCATCATCATCATCACAGCAGAATTGTTCATTGATGTGTTCAGTGGTGAATGTGAGTCATGTGACTCTCTCCTGGTACAAAGGAAACAGTTTATTGTCCAGCATCAGTGTGTCTGATCTCAGCATCAGTCTCTCTCTACCTCTGGAGGTGGAATATCAGGATAACAACACCTACAGCTGTGTGCTCAACAATCCCATCAGAAACCAGACTCAACATCTGGACATCAGTCAACTCTGTCACACATGTGCAGGTATGGCAGCACTGACATTAACATTGATTTACTCTCAGTTATACAGTGATGTTGTTGGATAGTGTTTGTTGTAGATCATACGGACAGATGCATTCACACTAATGGCTCATTTTGTCCATTACAGATCAGGGCCTACCTTTATTGTACATTGTGCTGATTTCTGTTGCTGCTGGATCTCTGTTGATTGTAGCTGCAGTCGTGAGGTGCTGCTGGAAACATAGAAAAATAGGTCAGTACAGCAAGAAATGAATGCCTATGTTGAAATATTTATCGCTCTTAAGGCATACATTTAAATATAAGATTGAAAGCATTGTTGTTTTAACATGACTGTGATTTCTGTTAATGCAGTCGTGATACACGAGATATACGAAAATGATTCTACACTGACTAAACCAAAACCGCGAAAAACGGTAAGATCATTCATGACTGTGTTGCAAGTAGGGTTGGGTACCGAGAACCGGTACCAATATGGCACCGGTACCTATGTTAACCGGTATGTACTAGAACCGAATCAGAACGCAGATTTCGGTGCCTCATTTCGGTGCCATGCCTGAGCGATCTATTAAAATATTTGTCCTTTGTTTCTCCAAATCGCACGTAAGAAGCATCACAGGTTACAACTACAAATATTTCAGCAAAATGTATATTTTAGTCAGAGTTATTGCGCTCTTATTTCATTGCGCGCTCATTCTAAATGAAGTCTGTGAAGTTTAGCAGAGAGTCGCAAAGCAAAAGCTCATGCACTTCTGACAGCAAAATGGAAATATTTCCATGGCTTTCTAACATTTACAGATGGAGAATATACCTGTGAATTGTAAGTTATGCATTACGGAAAACAGCAAACACATTGAACAGTGCGAGAAGCATCTCTGTCAGCGGCACACGCAGCCTTTCTGTCAGAGCATCTGATGACAGGTAGAGCGCGAGCCGCTTTAAACTGAAACTATAAACTATAGGCTACTGTATCTTACAAGTTTTTTTATAGCCCTTCATATAAAGCTTGTCACATGTTTAGAACAAATTGTATGATGCACTTTCTCCGCAGTTCAGTCTGTGTCCTCCCTAGATATTTTATCAGATGCGCTCGTATCAAACTACTGTATATCAATATTAACTGTATTGCTTCATAATAACGTATCGATTATAAAGAATATATCGATATATGGTACAAACTCTATATACCGCCCAGCCCTAGCTTTAATTAAATGCCTAAAGCTAAAATTCTCTTGTATTCGCGTTTTTAAACCTGTTTAAACCAACAAAATAGAACATTATAAAGTTTTTAGTCCACAACACCAGTTAAATGCTTCCTTTTGTGATCTGATAGCTTCTTGTCTCAGAATGAGGCAGAAAATATGTTCCATAGGCTACTAATGCATTGATTAGCAATGGATTTTAAATATACTTAATTATTATGAAAATACCAGAGATGGCTTGAATAACACAGACAAACTATATATTATCGTAGTCGAGTGTTTAATGTATTTGTTTTATCATTCAAAACGTTTATATCTTCTGTTTACTCAGTTACAGGAATAGCAATGCCTTTGTGCATATTGGGGATTTCCTGGAGCTTCATTAGTTCCACATACAGTATATGTATGTGTGTGTGTATGTGTATATATATATATATATATATATATATATATATAACAAGTATCGGTTCAGGCACCGTTTAGGCACCGGCACCGTTTTAAAAGTATCGATTTGGCACCGGTATCGAAAAAAAAAAAAACGATACCCAACCCTAGTTGCAAGATGATGTTGCAGTCTGATTAAAGCTTGATGATTGAAGTTTTGTGTGTAATATGACCAGTGTTGGGAATAATGGCGTTATAAATAAACAGCATTACTAATGTCATTATTTTTTCAGTAATGAGTAATCAAACAAATTACTGTTTCCCTCGTTACAACACCCGTTACCGTTAATGATAATAAAATGCGGCGTTACTATAATTTATTATAATATTATTATATTTTATTTTTTCAGTTCATCTGAATGGATGCGCAGTGTACCTGTATTTGATGTACCTTAAACTCTAGTGTGAAGGTGCATGACTTGCCGTCGCTGTGTCTCACATACACGCAAAGAAAGATACAGAGTGAGAGAGTCTTACATAACATGCGGAACTGACACACTACATGTAAATGATATTCTTTGTTGTATTTTCCTGTTCCTTTGGAATTCTTCAGCTATTAAGAACTGCCGGTTTCTCTGGTAGTGGGTGAACCAGGGATGGGCAGTATTTCAAATACATGCATTTAAAATACGTATCTGAAATACAAAATACTATTTTGTATTTAAATACCTTTGAAAAACATCAAATGTAGTTTGTATTTAAACATTTAATCTTAGTATTTTTGTATTTTCAAAATACATAAAATACTTTTTGCCAATCAACCACTTTATTAGACTGCTGATTTGCAGCTGTATGACTCCATCTAGAATTGGGTAATGACATTTTCTGGATTCCTGTAAGGAAATAAGGAATAATACTGCCTTCGTGTGCTATCAAAATTTCCTACTTCCAATTTCAGAAGTCCTGATTACAAGCATGTCGCGTTCAAGTGCTTTGCTGTTGGACTGAATCGGAATTGTGGAGGATGCCAGGTTTTCTGGGAAAATCTTATTGAAGCCAAAATTGTACATATTTAAGATATTTCATTTTGAATAAAATGTAGCATCCCATTCGTTGACAACTATATAAACATTCACAGTGCTATCTTTATAGCTTGTTGACGATTCTGGGTTTTTAGTCAAATACATGCTGTTTTGATCTGTATAAATCATACAAAATGCTTGAAATGGTTGTTGCACTACTATGTGCATGACTTTAACAATAAAACAAGGGGATCTTGCTTTTGTGGGGAATAAAGCATGCCTGTCCCAGCAGCAACTGTTTCCCCCTCCACCATGTTTAAAGTTTATGGCCTGCACAACTCAGAACCTTGGGTATAAAAATTATAGTAGTAGTTTGTTTTTTTGTTTCAGAACATTTAATTATCTCCTCTGTCCCCCTCCACCGCCGCCCACCACTTCTATAACAGCTGACGACTTTGCCACTTTTTTCACAGACAAAACTAGAACAATCAGTAACCATTTCTCACCTCCACACACATAGGACCTCCAACCAACCACATCCACTGCTCAAACTCCCATCTTCTCCTTCTGTCCCCTCACCGAGGCGGAAGTATCCAAACTTCTCCTCTCCAGCCATCCTACAACATGTCCTCTTGACCCAATCCCCTCTCACCTTCTCCAAGCAATCTCTCCCACACTTTTACCGGCACTCACACACATTATCAACATCTCTCCGCACTGGCATCTTCCCCACAGCGTTCAAGCAGGCTTGGGTAACCCCACTGCTCAAAAAACCTACATTAAACACTTCTCTTTTAGAAAACTACAGACCTGTCTCTCTCCTTCCATTCGTAGCGAAAACACTGGAACGAGTTGTCTTCAACCAGCTCTCACTGTTTCTTTCACAGTACAACAAACTGGATGCTAAACGGTCAGGTTTCAGGAGTGGCCATTCAACAGAGACTGCGCTACTCTGTCACTGAAGCCCTGCGAAATGCAAAGGCCGATTCCAAATCATCAGTCCTCATTCTGCCGGATCTTTCTGCTGCTTTTGACACTATCAATCATCAGATCATCCTGTCCACCCTCTCATCGCTGGGCATCACTAGGATTCCACTTCGCTGGTTTGAATCCTATCTCACCGGTAGGTCTTTCAGGGTGGCCTGGGGAGGGGAGGTATCCAAAGCACATCACTGGGGTTCCTCAGGGATCGGTTCTTGGACCCCTCCTCTTCTCCACATACACTACATCATTGGGACCAATCATACAGGCACATGGCTTCTCCTACCATTGCTACACCGATGACACACAGCTCTATCTCTCTTTTCAACCAGATGATCCAACGGTAGCTGCACAGATCTCAGGCTGCCTGGCGGACATCTCGGCATGGATGAAAGAGCATCACCTACAGCTCAACCTGGCAAAGACTGAGTTTCTTGTCGTCCCTGCCACTCCGACTCTACAGCATGACTTCTCGATTCAGTTAGGCACATCAATAATTACCCCATCAACTTCTGTCAGAAATCTTGGTGTAATCTTTGATGACCAGCTGACCTTCAAAGAGCACATTGCAAAGACTGCTCGATCTTGCAGGTTTGTGCTACACAACATCAGAAAGATCAGGCCCTTTCTGACAGAGCATGCTGCACAACTTCTTGTCCAGGCCCTTGTCGTTTCTAGGCTGCACTACTGCAATGCTCTTCTGGCTGGACTTCCATCAAACACAATCAAACCTCTACAAATGATTCAGAATGCAGCGGCATGACTGGTCTTCAACGAGCCCAAAAGAACCCCATGTTACACCTCTCTTCATCTCATTGCACTGGCTACCAGTGGCAGCTCGCATCAAGTTCAAGAAACTGATGCTTGCATACAGAACGACCACAGGCTCAGCACCCTCCTACTTCCACTCACAATTACGAATCTGCATCCCCTCCAGAAGTCTGAGATCTGCTAGTGAGCGACGCCTTGTGGTACCATCACAGAGAGGCTCAAAATCACTCTCCAGAACATTCTCATTCACCATTCCTGGATGGTGGAATAATCTTCCCACCCCTATCCGGAATGCTGGATCCCTGTCAATCTTCAAGCAACAGCTGAAAACTCATCTCTTTCGGCACTACTTGACTTCATCCTAAACTTGTTCTAAAAAAAAAAAAAACTTTCCCTTTATCTTTCTCTCCTTCCCTTGCTAGCTTGTACTTATTTGAACAATGACTGAGACTTGGTGTTACGAGCACTTCCTCTGTCGGATTGCCTCTTCAAGATGAATCGCTTTATGTATTCACCAATTGTAAGTCACTTTGGATAAAAACGTCTGCCAAATGACTAAATGTAAATGTAAATGTAAATGTAAATGTTTTTTTGGTCAGAGTTTGGTTTTATCAACTAGTTAATCAAATGTGTTCATTAAACTTTCAGCATCACTGCTTGCTATAGCAATATGACAATATGTTGGCGATGATATAAAGTGTAGCCTAAATCGATTGAACTTTCTCTATATCATTTATATATTGTCATGGTATGCAAATATATTTGTGGAGCTTTTAGTGGGCAGGAGTTATTGACACGTCAGAGTGATAAAGTATGTATTTTGTGTATTTTCAAAATACAAAATACTGTATTTGTATTTAAATAAATTTTTCCACACAGTACTTTGTATTTTTATTTTAAATACATTTTTATGAATTTTTGCCCATCTCTGGGTGGAACTAATGTGCAAACGACAATGGCCATGTCCCAAAAGGCACCCTAAACCCTCACGGTCTTCCTCTGAGTCCGCACTTTCGTGACGCAATGCCACATTGACTGTCGGCAGTGTTGGGAAGGTTACTTTGGAAATGTAATGGGTTACAGATTACAAGTTACCCTATTTAAAATGTAACAGATGTGGGTGGTCAGGCTTGATCATATAACCTTCAGTGGGGACCGGTTCGAAAAAAGCATGCTTTTATGCTATTTACACCACAGTTTGCATCTGTAAATATTAACATAAAGTATTTTCGTAAATTAGTTTGCATAAAGCTAGATTTATTATCACATAGTAAAGTGTTGTATTTTTCCTCAATAATAATACAACACTATTATAATTGCTGAAATTATTATTGATGATGAAATTATTATTTATTGTCTTAATTTGCTCAAAGTACTCAAAGTAAGCTTCACTCACCATTAACATTCATTGCATCTTCTCCCTTTTTAGTTTCTGTGTTGCAACACCCTTTGTGTTTCCCGGAAAAAAGTAAGTAATCTCCAAAAAAAAGTAAGTGGGTTAAAATAGCACACTTCCGTTTTAGACTAAATGAGAAATTGTGCCTTTATACACTCTTCTGCCTTTTATTTACCACCGAGTTTTTAGTGTCTAAGCTGTGGTCAGATGTGAATGATCGTTCGTACCCCACGTACACACTCTAGATCAGTGGTTCTCAAACCTGTCCTGGGGACCCCCAGCCACCACACATTTTGTATGTCTCTCTCATAGGCCACACCCATTTCAAGTCTTGCAGATTCTACTAATGAGATGATGAGTTGAATCAGGTGTGTTAAATGAGGGAGACATACAAAATATGCTGTGGTTGGGGGTCCCCAGGACAGGTTTGAGAACCACTGCTCTAGATCAGGCATCCTCAATTTTGGCCCATTCCTGCAGAGTTTAGCTCTAACCCTAATCAAACACACCTGAGCATGCTAATCAGAGTCTTCAAGATCATTAGAAAATCACAGGTAGGTGAGTTTGATCAGGGTTGGAGCTAAACTCTGCCGTAGATTGGCCCTCCAGGGTAAGATTTGAGGAACCCTGCTCTAGATTAATATTGTAAGAAAAGGGCCATGCGTTCCATTCGGAAGGGCTCATCCCTATGCCCTAATCCCTTCAAAGGAGTGAGAGCTTTGAAGGGTTGAAGGGTGTAGGGGACCAAACAACTATCGGTGTGTTCCAAATGGCATATAATCGCTCTCCGAAGGGCACTTCAGAGTGAAAACAAACATGGCTGCCATATTGAAGTGTTGTTCCAAGCCGAAGTGCTCAAAACTAGCCACTTCAAAGGGCCCTTCGGAATTAAGGATTTCGATGGGTACAACCGATGGACACTTCGGGCCCCCATGATTCTTTGCACAGATTTTTTGCATGATGACGGTGCCTCCGTGTGGGCAAGGGATGATGACGCAGAAGGGCACTTCAAGAAACAGTTGTTTGGTCCTCTATACCCTTCAACCCTTCGAAGCTCTCACTCTGGAGGGTAAACCCTTTGAAGGGATTAGGGCATGGGGATGAGCCCTTGCAAATGGTAAACAAAATGAACAAATACATTTGGACACACGCTCGTTTACAATATCGTTTACATTTGCAACTAAACTATAACACGGTGTTACATTTTTAATAACTTTTAGGACCACTATTTTGCAAGTAGTGCTCACTGCAGAGCTAATGACGTCCAGCACCCCTTCTCTGGATGTAACCTAGTCCAACTCCACCCATTGGCTCTGCAGTATTATTTTTGTGGTGTTTATACAATTATTTATTTAACTCAAGTTAATATTCATTCGGAGTGAATTTAAAGCAAAATTCTGTTATTCTTGTTATTATTTTGAAGTTTTTTAACTGTCTCATCAGCAGGTTCCTGATTAAGTTTGTGTTTCCTTACAGAAATCAAAAGAGCCTGTGTATGCAAATACCAGCATAAATAATCAGCAATGATCAAATATATTTTAGAGCTCATACGGACCCCTGACTTACATGTTTTAGTTCACATTTTTTCTCTGCCAGGATGTTTTTTTTCTATCTCTGTTTTGTTCTTGTCACATTTAAAGATTTCATCTCTCTTTTTTTTTTTTTTTGCATATACACTATCATAAATTGATATGTATGAAATGTTGTTGCTCTGTTTTAGTTTAATTGTGTGGTTATAAATGTAAATGTTCCTTTTTAGCTAATCACCCATGGAAATATAAAATGAATCTCACCCTTCACTGTGTTCTGCCTCTATCACTGTCTACTCCTGCTTAAATAATTATAAAATTGAATATTGCATATTCAATCATATAAGCCAAACAATAATAAAAACAAACTCAATTAAACACAGAATACCTTTTAAAAATTCTTTAAACACACAGTTTTGTCCTGCAGGTGCAGGTCAGTAGGCCAATTTTGACTCATATTGGCATCATTTTTATTTATTGTACTGAGTGGCGTCATCTAGTGAGTTATGAATAACATCAGCTAAAAAATATCAACACGTGTCTAGGTGTGTGTGTGTGAATACTTGCTGCAGCAAATACAAATCAAGTGAATACTACTACGGTGTATAGCTGTTGAAATGTTTAATTTGATGGGTTAACTGAAACACATGCACCTCATTTATTTGAATGAGTTACTAATTTTTGCTTTTGCCTTGTGTTTGCAAGACTGTTTTTTCCCTTTGTTATTTCTGTCTTTGTATTCCTGTTGGAGAAACTCTGTGGAAAATGTGTAATGGCGAGACAACCCGAACTCTGTATCTGCTGAGACTGATTCATTTACTGATCCTTAGTTTTTTAGTTCACTAAACTGACTCACACTATGGTTCTGAATCAAACTGTTGATTCTGAGTGAGGCAATTGATTCACATGAACTAAGGTTACGAATTCAGGCTGCGACAAACTGATTCATTTAGTAAAGGTTTAAACCAGGGGTGCCTAAACTCAGTCTTGGGCTGCGTTCCACTCCACTGTTAGACACGCACTCGCAAACTTCACTAAGCACATCCCCTCGGGGGAATCCCTGCTGCCATTTTGAAGAGCATTCCTCTTTGTGAAGTGGACGAGGGAAGTTTATATGGACAGACCCTCGACCCCTCGATTTTGACAAGAGGAAGCGAGTCTGCTTCATATGCAGACTCTAGGCCGCTCCATTGTCCACAATGCAACACAATTATGACGTCATCGCATATTGTGTTTAATTAATCCCCACTGCAAACAACTCTATAATGTATTTTTTTAAAACCTTTATAACAGCCCAAGCATACCTATAGAATGCTGCACCAAACAAATATGTAAGGGGAAAAATGTCAACAATAAACCAACTCCATATGGCGGATTCTAAGTGATCAAGGGCTTAGGACGCTCCAGTTCAGCCCATTCCAAGGCTTCCGCCAGAAGTGAGCACTCATGCAATGTAACTGTAATCAGTCAAATCTATGCTGACACACTCCCAGACTGAAGACTCTCCTCCCCTCCTTAAAGGGTGCATCTTGGTGTTTCCATCCAGTGTTGTTGTTGTTGTTGTTTATGCAATATTCCAAAATGTGCATAAAAATAGTTGAATGGAAACATAGTTAATGTGTTTGTTTGTGAGAAAGCTGTCTCTCTATTTAAACATGGCCTGTGTGGAATTGTTGTGTTGTTGATTATGCAAGTTCCTTTGCTTGTTTCTTTGATTAAGTATAATGTGATTGTTTATACTGAAGTATGTTTAGTTTTATTTTATCTTTATTGGATTTGTTAAAGTTGATTTAGTCTTCATGTGTGATTTATGCTAATGTGTTTTGTATACACTAATTGTTTCTGTTTGTTTATGGTTTGTCAGAAACCAACAATTACCAGCACTTATTATCATGGGAAATGTCTATTACTACAAGTTGAGAAAATGAACTGGAAAAAAAAAGTAGTTTTAAAGGGATAGTTCACCCAAAAATTCTGTCATTAATTACTCACCCTAATGTCATTCCGAATCGTTTTCGAAACAGCGCCACCACTTTTTGTGCAACAGCAGCTGCTTTGGGCATGTGATCTAAGCTCAAATCTAATTGGAGGGCCCGTTTCATCACAGAGCGATGGGGAAAAAATCGACACGCAGCGCCATGTGGGAGTTTCTACTGTAAAGCTCCAGAGACTCACACACCCTGTGTAGGGGTTTTCTGGTTACAGACTCTGAAATGATTATCCACCTTATTTTTCAACGCGGAAGTATGCTGTTTTGTACTAAAAATAGCTGGAGGCTAATGACACCGGAAGCCAGACACATTAAATAGTGTGGCCGCGCCTGCTCTTCTGGGAAAAATAAGGTGGATAATGCCACGTCACTTATATGCCCAGACCAGAACAAAGAAATCAGTAAAAACATAAAAACCCTTTTGGTTTGTTAGGATCTCATGACCTGAGGGCACACGTGGCCAGAGACAGGAAAACATCCTCATAGGGAGACACACCCCTCAGCAGCAGAACAGAATTCTTCAAAAGTTTTCAGTCTTTCTCATAATGTAAGTGACTGCTGTGAAATTGAGACCGTTTTACCAATCGCACAGAGACCTTTAGAACAATGCTAAACATGAAGGGAGAAAACAACAGGGTCACAAGATACAACATATGTGGTATATTCTTTCTTAGTGAGCTTTCAGTGAAGCCTGCTGGGGGAGAGGGGAGACGTTTGGGCATAATGGTGTCATTTGCTCTCTTGGCGATCTTTCCTCCAGATTAGTTTCCTCCAGAGTCTGTGGTTGTGGTGTTTATGATGGTCAGAGATCCAGTCTGATGATCCAGCTTCAGATGTCCCATTACCATCTTTACATTAGACATCTGCACTAGTAATGTGAATGTCATTAAAATACCACATTATCACATCATTTTTTTATTTTTATTTTTTTATTACATAAAGTACTATATCGGACTGTCATAAACACACCCCTCTCTAAGAGCTTTGGACCCCTCTGTCACAACTTTCAGTCCAGTGTTCTTTGGTTGGAGTGTTGTTATTAAATGATCAGATGACAGAAAGATTTGATGATAGGAGTTCCTTGCATTCCACAGATAAATATCAAAAGTCTCACTGCTTGAATCTCATGTAAATAACATGTTTTCATTTCGTTTAACAGACGTTTTTATGTGACTCACTTAAAGGTATTTTCATCAGTTCATGCTGTTGTACAGTTTTTAACCATCGTTTCTTCACGCTCATTGATGTTTTTGCAAAAGGATCCATATGATGTAAACTAAATTTAGGGTTAGGCCTACACATTCAATTGTGACAAAAAAGATCTCTGGGATTACAATAAACAAAAATATAGAGATAAAGAACAATATAATTTGTCTATGCGGCATATACTATAATAGAGCCCCATCTAGTGTACTAACTATTTATTTTACTATTTATTTTTCTTGTGCTTACACAAGGAACTCTGTTAGCTTAGAGTCATTGTTTAGTGTCATGGCTGAAGGGATGCCAAAATTTAAAGGGACTGCTAGAGACCTGTAATATTCAAAAATTAAAAGTGCAAATTGTTTTTTTTTTTTTTACTTGCTTTTTTAAACACTAAAGACCTGTTGGTCCATTAGAAGACCAAAAGGAAGGACACTGAATATGGGCATCCATCGATCCATAGGATCTGAACATGCGGAAGCCATGTATCTGTAATGCTGGCTATTGTAAATGGACAGTTTTGAGTGCTGTTGTTTGTCTGGATCCGTTGTGCTGTATGGTGACTAACAACCAACTCTTGCTTGTTTACACTCTTGTGTGCTGTATATTCATTTTTTTCTGTTCTTCCTTGTCTATCTCTCATAATCTTCGCTTATTTTTTGCTTCGCTTCAGCTATGATAAAGACACATTGTGTATTTGTGCATTTTGGGGGTGAAGCACTAAAGGGAGTGTTGATTTTGGGTTGATTTCAAATGTGAGGATCTAATAAAACACTTTATTTATTTGGGAGTTATTTGTGTTTTTACATACTGTACATGTTTTGTTGCATCTTTTAAAGATCAATTTCAAACAATAAATCTTATATTTTCATCTTGTTATCATCTGTTTGTAATACATATTCCAAATACAGCCACATCGTTTATTGTTATTGGAGAGCAACTGTTTTTAGTAATATCTCTGATAGCAGATAAAACAGCAGCACAGATAAACTGACATAAATTCATATTTCCAGTACTCAAAATGGGCACTGCTGCTATTCCCTGTGACAATTCTTGACGTCTCTGTTCATAACTGTCATACCTCTGACATTACCTGGGAGTTAAAGTAAATATCTAAAAATTGTGTGGGCTTAAGGTCTGTTTTTAAAATATACGTGCCCACTACTTTGTCTGAAAAACAATGCTATTCTGCTTTGAAATGGTCCTCGAATGTCTTTTTTTTTTTGTTTTGTTTTGTTTTGTGTGTGATTCTGCTGACTGTCAATTTACCCAATAGGATTTCGGAAAATACAATGTATTACAGCCATGGAAGCCAGCAAACGAACTGGGTCAGAGATCACAGATTCCATGCAACCTAAAAAGCATTGGCATCCATCTTTAAACCTATGACCAAAGGGATATTAAAACACGGATATATCAAGTCATCAATTTACAGAATAAAGCCCTGTTCACATGAAGAACGATAACTATAAAGATAACTATATTAGCATCCACACCAGTGAAAGATATCGTCTGTTTATTCTAAGCTCACGCTCATCTGCCGCTTTAAATTCTCAAGCTCATTATAGCAGGATGGATTTTGATTGGGTGTCAATGTTTTTATTGTTGATCACATTTCTCTGTGCCTTTATCGTTATAGCTGTGGTGTAGACTCTGCTGTTCTTTAATATTGAGGACAATTTTTAGAACTATATCTTTATAGTTATCGTCCTTGGTCTGAATGGGGATTAAAGGGGACCTAACGCACACAGTTTCACCCAATCTCATGTTAATCTTGAGTACCTATAGAGTAGAACTGCATCCTTCATATCTCTAAAAAGTCTTTAATTTTATCATATTTATAAAAGAAAGATACAGATTTACGATTCTCTCAGAAAAAAGCAGAGCTCCTGGAGGCGTGCCGTGTGGGCGGAGCTAAAGAGTGACAAGCACTTGCGCCGATCGCCAACAAAACAGAGACATTTGATGCTCTTTCACTCACCATCTGCAGTTCTGAATCATGACCGGGATCTTTTATAGCTGGGACCGCTCCATCTTTCAGTATTAAACGATGTGCAAATCCAGCGTCGAATTGGGCCTTGTTTATATAACGTTCGTCAACAAAACACTTGAGAAACTCCATTGCTGCCCCGGAAAAACAAACTATATCCACTGTTCACGTAACGGTGGGTTGTTTTGGGAAGCTGAACAAGGTTATCTTTCCCTCACAACCAAAAACACGCTTCTTTAGAGACATTCTTCCCGAGCCAGGCCCGTGCTGCCAGCCTGCCGATTGGGCGCGCTCTCGTTCTCACTCTGGTCGATGCGTGCACGGACGCATTCTTCCAGGAGGAATGCCCATATAAGGAGTTCCACCATCGTTTACGTCATCAAGAACAACGATCGAAAAAAACTCTCCGAAACTTGTACGAACCCGGAAGTGAGATTTTTGGCACAGAAATACTCTGTTATACGTCCCAAATATTTTTTTGAAAATTTGTCCATGCTTAAGCATGAGAATCCAACTCTTTAACAGTGTAAACAACTCTGAATGCATGAAACAGCATTGTACCCCCCCTTTAAGGCTCATGGAGTTCACTTGACAATTGACCGTTTGCAAAGAGCTTGATTGATAGGCGATCTGACCAATCAAAATGCCAAATCTGTCATCTTGTCCGGCAAACAAATCAGACAGGAGAGTAGATTACAGTAACTTCGGTGGTCTTAAACTTGAAAAATATTGTGTATTGACATCTTTCCGCAGTTATAATAAAATACGTTGTGATGTTCATTCATGTTTATTTTGTGCTTTAACTAAATACAAAAAGACGACCGGTTCACGTGTGCTGCTTGAACTGAGGCAATACAGTGATCTGTCATGACATTAAAGAGCCAGAAAACAGTATTTTTTGTTCGATATTTCTTTTAAAAATGACAATATTTGAAAGCTGAGACCATGTTTCATACCTTAGTCAATTACAAAATTATTGCTAGGGACAATTTAGTAGTCGTTGGATATTGGACATCATTAGAATATAAATCAGTCACTGAAGTGAGTTGTTTTTGTCACGCTTTTGAGGAAGATTCATTCACTTGTTTTGGCAATGTACCCACACAGAAAGTTTGGTCAGTGTTTACAGTTTCAAAGATATTTTCTCAGGATTGTTTGAGTACTCAAAAGAGAATAGAAACATTAATTTGTGTTTTCTGCTAGCCACATTTCACATGCATAAACAAAAATCTTGCTCTAAACCGCTTTATTCAGAGTTGATCTAGACAAACGATCCAAAGTTGTTAATGCTAATGCTAAAACAATGAAAACTGTTTTTCGCAGCACTTTAACCATGGTATTTGTATTAAAACTGTGGTCATGAAAAACAACAACATCAACACACATTTTACTACAGTAAAACCATGGTTAATTTTATTAAGGGATTTGTATTTATGTACACTTTTTTTCTTTATGGTTTTGAAAGCTGCCTTTGAAAGGTGCCTTAATGGTTTGATGTTTTGTACTGCTTAATAAAGAAAAAAAAAGAAAAGAAAAAGAAATACGCTCTAAAGTCCCGATCTGAATCAAACGCTAAATGCTCCCTGTTCCAAAACTTCATGTGCATTTGCTCTCTTGCGCACATACAATGGCCGTCGCTTACATGTGTCCATTAAGTCCACGGTACTGTAGGGAGTCTTACACAACACTGTCAGTACTACCACTGGTAACTACTATTTATACTTATTGCAACAACAACAACAACAACAACAAAAATAGTACTACTTTTACATAGTGTAAATAGAATCTATTGCTGATTGCACTTAGTGTAAATAGCATATCGCTAAGAAAATACTGCTATTTTCACTTAGTGTAAAGAGAATCCATTGCTAATTTTACTTAGTGTAGCATCTAATGCTAAGAAAATATGCTCACGTAGTCTAAATAGCTACTGTTAAATGTGTATGAAAAAAAAGAAAAACATTGTTCAGCCTTGCTTTAAAAATTAAAACAAAACTTCTCATGATTACACTTTTTCAGAAACATTTGAATTTTCTGTCTGTGTAATTTATCACATCTGTTGCAACATTGTAACCAACCATTTAAAAAAGATTAATAAAAGGAATCTACTGAAAAATTATAAATAAATGAATGAACAGAAGCATTTCTTATTTGACAGTTTTTAGGATTAGTTTTAGGAGTTATTTTATTTCTGTCAAGCTGTTCTGTATAGGAGGAAAGTCAGACCGTGAGGTTCATGAAAGGAGGACAGGAAGAAACCCTTCACTTACAAACTTAACACACATCAAACAAAAGGTCGCTCTCTTGCACGAGCTACATGTCTACCCAACAGATCAAACCAAAGAAAATCACACCGCAGCAGGTTTCAATTTGACTCAAATGTTGAGATGTCAGACTTAAGACGTCAGTGAGAGATGGCAGATATTCTTTAGCGTTTACAAAAAATGTAATGATCATGAAATCATTTTCTAATTTTTCTTACTTTTTCATAATTGACAAACTACTTTTCAGAAACCATCAAAGTTAAAAAATTCAAAACTTAAATTTCCAAATTTAAAAAATAAATTAAATTAAATTAAAATATTGTCCATTTAATAAAGATATTAGTTTTTTACACATATATACATTATATATGCTATATATATATACTGTATATACTGAATATACACAATCATAGCATGCATTCAGAGTGCGTGTGAACTAGTAGGATGGTCAAACTCTGTCGAGGGAGGATTCAGCAGGTAGTCTTATTAGATCAGAGTCACTGAACAACTGAAGGAGTTTTTTTTTCTTTTCGTGGCACTACTGAAGAAAATGTTTCACATCCTTGTTTTATTCTGTTTGCGCTGTCTAATTGGTAAGTTACAAATGCATTTTTACAGCTTCGTTTATTTTAATTTTGGAAAAAAAACAATGAGCCTGTTACAATGAGTCAAATATAAAAATATGAAGATACTAATGTCTAGCAGAATTAAACTTAATTTTAACCAATTAAATTGCCATGTAATGTCACATATTTATTTTAAAACATAAAACAGATCAAATTATTTATTCACACACATCTGTCTTTTCATATGTCAACTTTAATTTTGTTTGGTGTCTTTGCTGCTGTTAAATGTTACAAACTGATTTCAGGCTTTCTAAACCAAAAAGAGTATTAATCTGTGTAAAATCTGTTTGTTCATCAGGTGTGTTTAGTGAGTCAGTGTCAGTGATGGAGGGAGATTCTGTCACTCTAAACACTGAACTTACTAAAATACATGGAGATGAAGTAATGTGGAATTTTGGAGCTGAAAAATCTATGATAGCTGAATACAACAGAGTTTTTGGAATCTGCTTTACATTTAATGGTTCTGATGGGAGATTCAGAGACAGACTGAAGCTGGACAATCAAACTGGATCTCTGACCATCACAGACATCACAACTGAACACGCTGGAGTTTATGAACTACAGATAAGTGGAGTGGAACTGTCATCAAAAAAATACAGTTCAAAAAAATTCAGTCATACAATTTCTGTCTATGGTGAGTTGAGACCTAATTTGTTGAGAGTTCACATATTCTAGTTTTAATATTTTTGTATTTTAATAAATAAAATAATTATGGACATCATTTGTGGCATAAGGTTGCTTACCACATAGATTATTTTGTCTCGTTAAGAAAAGAAAAAAGAACCAAGGTTACGGCGAGTAGCTTACAATGGATGTCAATGAGTTTTTTTAAGGACTTAAAAGTAGAAATACTAAGTTTATAATTCAATAATAACACATCAACGTTCTCTTGTTAAAACGCGTTAATTATTTGAGCTGGAAATCTGTTTAAATCATAATTTTTACAGTTGTTTTTGGGTTTATAGTGTTGTTGTCAAGCGACTAAGTTGTGAAATTAGATATAATGTTACACATTTTAGTTTAACATTTTAATATTTATAGATTGACCCCATTGACTTGCATTGTAAGTTCTTCACCGTAACTTAATTAACTAAACAGGTTTGTTAGTTAACAGGTTATTTAGACAAAAAGTTCACTGTAACTTTTGTCACCATTATGCACCCAATGCTGATGACTGACCTTAACTTCTTTTTATGTTTTTGCTCATTCGTTTTTCCAGCTCATCTGCCCAGTCCTAACATTACCAGAGATTCTTCACAAACTCTTTCTCCATCATCATCATCATCATCTTCATCTTCCTCATCACAGCATAATTGTTCATTGTTGTGTTCAGTGGTGAACGTGGGTCATGTGACTCTCTCCTGGTACAAAGGAAACAGTTTATTGTCCAGCATCAGTGTGTCTGATCTCAGCATCAGTCTCTCTCTACCTCTGGAGGTGGAATATCAGGATAAAAACACCTACAGCTGTGTGCTCAACAATCCCATCAGAAACCAGACCACACATCTAGACATTTGTAAACTTTGTTGGCCGTGTTTAGGTATGTTGGTTCTGATATTAACGTTGACTTGCTCAGCTGATTTCTCAGTTATATAGTGCTGATGTTTCATAGTGTTTGTTGTAGATCAGGCTCACAGATTCACTCACAATAATGGCTCATTTTGTTCATTACAGATCAGGAGCTACCTTCATTTAACATAGTGCTGGTTTCTGCTGCTGGAGCTCTGTTGATTGTAGCTGCAGTCGTGATGTGCTGCATCTGCAAGAAATGTACTGACAGAAAAGGCAAGTGTGTCCTACTGCTTTTAAACAAGTAAAAAAAAAAAATATATATATATATTAAAAAAAATCTAAATATTTTAATTAATTATTAGACAAAATTACAGTAAAAAAACATTTTAAAATGCATTTTTTTTTAATTATTTGTGTTTTAATACATACATAAAATCTTGTTAACACATACAGTATGTTATAAGGAAACAGATATAGTTAGGATTGAGTCTAGTTGTTTAATGCAACCATTGCATTGATTATTGTTTGAACAGTTCAGACAGGTGAAGAAATGGTCACTTATGCTGATCCATCATTCAACAAAAGAAAAGCACAATCGGTAAGATAATTTAATCTGTATTTAGTCTTAACGTCAGTTCATATGTGTAAAAGCCATAAGACTGACTTTCAATGTGAATAACACTCATGTATGTATATATGTAGAGGTACTTTTTTCCCAAAAGTAATTTAAAAGTGCAGAAAGACACTTTGCAGCAAGATGCCACGTAACAGACCACATAACTTGCAGGCTAGAAATTCTCGTGTGAAATTCTTCATGTGAACCATTGAAGTCAGAACTTCTCATGCTACTTTGCAACCAAAGAAATGGTTCACAGGTCTGTTCAAAGAGGGTCACACTTCTGCCCTTATTTATGCTTTTGAAAAATGGTCAGTTCTCCTCTTGATCTTGCATCATGTTTATATTTTTGCAGACCATTAGGGCTGTCCAGTTAATTTTACACTCACAATAGTACCAAGAGAGTACTTATAATAAGAGTACTTACTATACCTTAAATTTACCAAGAAATTATAGCTGACAATTCTTTAGTGAGATCTCTTCTCTGATGACGTTTACTGGTGTGAGGGCTGGACAAAACCCTGTCAGTCACATGAGATCCACCAATAGCAAATCACAACAATCCAATCAATCCCTGATGGACAAAATTAAATGCAGCCCTAGAATTTTTTTTTTTTTACTCATATATACACCACAAAATCAAATGCAGACCTAGAATTTTTTTTTTTCACTCATATATACACCACAACTGGAAAGAAAATACTGTTGCAATTTCCGTTTAATGCTATGGGTACTCTAGGGTACTCTTTAGGCACAGAGAAGGTACAAATGTATCCCTTTGAAAGTATTGTGCTAGTGGCAAACTATTGTACCCCTTCATTTTTTTTTAGAGATTAAGAATTTTGACAATTTTGCATCACCACTTGATGTCCAATGTAAAATCTGAAGCAAAATCACTGAGAATCTGATCTCATCTGCCTCATATTATCTTAGCAGTAGGGGGGAGATAAAGATTTTATGAATGCCACATTTCTACTTCTATTATTAGTATTATTGTTATTTTTTTTAACAGAAATTCGAAGAGGAGACTCATGTAGAGTATGCATCTGTCACCATGAGAAGAAGATCAAACTTTTTCTAAGTACCAGATCCTGCTGTATGATTTCTGTATAAAACTTCTGTATTAAGTCTGTTGAGTTTTAGTGAGAATCACCACACGCGCCACATGCAATCCACAAAACTTTCATTCATCTTCAGAAAACAATTGAGGTCATTTTTAATGCTCTATTACATTTTTTTGTCCATCCATTAAAAGTCTATTTTGTAGCTTCAAAAAGTAAATAAAGACTTGCTTGATGTGCAGAAATGATCATCAATTCTTCTTGCACATCAAGCATGCAGGTTTATATTTGGTGAGCTCTATGAATGTACGTTAATAAATGTCTATATGTGAATAAAAGCCCAGTGTCTTTATAAACTTTTTGAAGCTTGAAGTGATTGGTTGTGTGGAAATTCATTTTTGAGTGAACTATCCCCTTAAAGTCTCAAAGCTATGTGTGTAATTCACCAAGTGCAAAACATAGATGCAAAATACTCATCAAAAGTAGTCAGAGTGAACCCTGCTTCATTCTGTACAGACATATTATCTGTTGAGTGGAGTTTGTGCGTGAGAACGTGTCTACTGCTGGACGTTTTTGGTTGATGTTTGTTTATGAGGTGTCTGTAGCGTGTCTATGAATAGCGCGTGGTTGTAGGCGATCTTTTTTTCTTTCTTTTTTTTCCATTCCTACCCAGGATACTCACAGTTTGACTTCTACTTTACAAAAACAACTTACTGTAGAACTCCATTGTTTGTATTTATTTTATAAAACAGTTCAATAAACAGTTAATAGTAATAATAACAATAACACACACATATATATTCATATATACATACATACATGTATGTCTGTGTCAGACCTCTGTCGTGTGTGTCTTGTGTTCCCGCCTCTTGTTTCCAAGGACAGGTTAGTTTCCTGTCCTTGTTTCATGTCATTATGAGTTTATTCGGTTCTAGGTGTGTGTGTGTGTGTGTGTGTGAGAGAGTTTATTACCATGTGTATTTAAGTCCTGTCTGTTGAGTTCCATGTCGTCTGGTCTACTTGTTATTCCTGGTGTTTCTGTGTGTCTGCATTGCCCTGTCTTACCTTGATGTCGTCATTAAAGACTATTATTTTGAAGTATCTCCTCATCTGCGTGTTCCTGTCGCTCCCTGCTGTGTGCACCATGACAGTCTGCATGTTGCTGAAGGAGCTTCTGATGAACATTTGCAATCACTCTGCCATGCAGCTGTATAAGAGGTCCAAATCCTGCTGCAGAGAACAACCCCCAAACCATGACACTTCCTCCTCCACCTTTTTCTGACTTTTTTTTAAGCACACAGGCTTCAGTCTTTTCTTGGTTTGCTGCCATCTGAACTAAATAAATTACAATTGTGCTGATCACTAAAGTGAACTTTGAACCAGTTCTCCTCTTTCCACACAACATGCTCCCCCTCAGCAAAGGTGAGCTTAACCTTTAGATTCTTTCTGCTGATGAGAGGCCTCGGTCACTGCAGAGTGTGTTTTCAATCCAACATGCTGAGACAGATCCTTACCCTGTTCAGCAATGAACTGGCAAGCAATTCCAGCTGCAGTGCTGAACCAATTGGGAAACCAAGCCAGTCAATTTGGTCAGTCAAATTTTTAAATACATTTTAGCATTTCTGTAGTAAACATACAAATTCACTGTCCTTGTACCATTTTTACTATGATTACATAAAGCAGCGGCAAGCACTGAGGTTGCCATGTAACCAGATACATTGCATGAAATTTACTTCTAAAGGCTGTCTAGTCTATTTTTGATGCACTAGCAATAACACGTCAAATACAATGCACTATAAACATGTTTGTCAACAGAATCACAAAGTAGACTTTAAGCAAATCAACGAGTGAATTACCCACTGCTTTAAAACAGATGTCTGTTGGACAGGGGATTCAAGTTAAATTCACAAAAGCAGGCACAAAATTTGCAAACATATTTTGTAACGTTAAATCTTACTGAAAATGGACGATGTATATATTATATTCTGAAATCTATTTCTAGGTTTTGTTCTTTGTGTATTAAAATACATTTGGATGTAAATGGTCCTTTTCCTGACATAAATGTAAAACACTAAGCTGCTACAATGGAGCGCCCTGTGGATCACCTTTATGAGATTTTCCGGGTCTGGAGTCATCATGCATCGGGATCTTCATCTGACTTTAATTTGGTAAGGTCGAGATTCCTCTGAGTTGTTGTATGTTGTAAAAAACCCCCCCCGCTAAATATCCATTTACGCCATGCAACAGGCAAGCAGTATAAGATATTATCCGCCAAAATGCAGATTCGTAACACGACAACTTCTTGAGATTGGAGAAACTATTAATAAGTAAGTTTGATTATATTTTATTCATTTATTTACAAAATAACAATTTAAAATATATTAAAATAACTACATTATGTGCATATTTACTTTTGAGTTGAAAACATTATTAATTAACAAATTAATAATTGGGGGGGGCTAACATTATTTTGGAATGAATGTTCTTTGATTGTATAGGGAAAAAAATCTGAGAGCTAAATTAACTAAACTGAACTGAGTAAAGAAATGCTTTTGCATTGACCAGTAGCTTACCAGTAGCTTCATCAAAGTGTCTATACTGCAGTCAGTGTCCATACTATAACAGGGCGCCATCTAGTGTACTAACAATTTACCTTTCCAAGATTAGCTCCACCATTTGGCATAAAATGTGATTTGTATATTGTGTATGATTCAGACAGAAATCATTTAGAGATTTTTATATATATTTTGTTTTCTTTTGCTTACACAAGACACTTGACACTTGAAAATGACATTTGAAATGACATGTTGATGAAATTACATGAAATATTGACGAATTTCATACATAACTTCAGACAACTACTTACAATGTTTAATGGTAAAAAAGAACATTTCCACTATTAAAACTGTACACTCAACTAATGTAAAACTGTAGACAACCTCTGCAATCATACACATCAAAATTTCTCAGCACAGAAATGCTGAATTAGAAATTGGATGGTATGTTTTTTTATTGATGTGTATCTCTTTAAACAAAAATTAATGTGTTTCTACTGTATACTGCTCTAGAAGTGATGAGTATTAAAGTGTGTTTCACATCTCTACTGTTTGAGACAAAACATTCACATGCTCTGTGTCTAATATCCATGGAAAAACAGGCAAAGTGCACACATCTACCCATTATATTTCTCATAAGACATGTGCTATTTGCAGCCTTAAATGACACACAGTGTACGATATGAGTGTGAAACAGTAAAAAAGAATGTAACAAAAAGAAAGCATTCTAAGAGAGCATATTATTTTTATTAATCTCCTCACAATGATGACATCTCTATGTACACAAAACCATAAAATATAAACAAATATAGTCCTGATTTAATAAATAAATAAATAAAAGTAAAGACTAGTAATATATATGAAAAAGAAATAAAAAAATATAAAAAATACTCCATGGTTTAATGATAAATCAATGTCACTCAGGGCAATAATCTACTATAATAATCATCTGTGGTCACGAGTCACTACTGAATTTGTATTAGATTTTTGGTAAACAAAAGCACCAGGGTTGATCTGTTGATCAGTGTGAGCACAAGAGTTGATATCAAACACATCTAGAGCTCCCTATTGAGGCTCATGCGAGTAGAAATATATACAGTAGTTTCATACTGAAGCTGCTGGAAACCTTACAGTAAAGTCGTGTCTGTCTCTTCAGAGTCATGTCTTCTGTTTGCAGTGGAACCTGAAGTAAAATACACAAGACAGAAAAAGATAGAAAACAGACTAAATAGAATAATGCTGCATCACAGAAAAGAAGATAAATATAATACACTTAATATAAAATCTAAACCAAGTGAAATCAATGTGCTAAATGTGTGATTGTGTGAGTTTTGTAATCAAATAACTGCCATTAAACATTATTTAAAATGAACAGATTAGGGATGCACGATATTGCATTTTTGGCGATATCCGATATGCCGATATTTTTCAAATAATTTTTGCTAATACCGATACCGATATATTTCCTTTTTGTTTGGAAACAACACCAAGTCTCTCCTGTGCAGAAATTATAAGCAAAATATTTTTTTTTTAATTTCGGTTAGTTTTTAAATAAACTATATATCAATCAATGCACCCCCCCCAACATTTTATTTTATTTTATTTATAAGATTTAACTTTTGTAGATGGTCTACAGCAAAAGAGTTGTAAAAATTCTGTAAATCTTTTAGAGCTTATGATTTGTTTAAAACATAAAACATATTACACATTTTTGAATAAATCAGTATGTATAAAATTATTTAATTTGCAAGAGTCATTTTTGTGATTATTTTTTCATGCAAGCTATAGTTTCTGACCTTTAAATCAAAACATACTCATTATTTTATGACATCAATTACTGCTTTATTTAATCAGAAACACAGTCTAAATGTTATTTGTGTAAGCTATTTTACTTTTAATTTAATTAGAAGTAGGTCAACAGCGCCTCCTACAGATTAAAACTTCTTACCGAACGGGCATTATTACCCGGGGGAGGCTGTCACTGCTGCCTCTGCATGAGCTATTACTGTTTACTCTATCACACACCGAATGTGTCGTGCTTTCTCAGTCTAAATGCAGTGATCCAAAAGAGTGAATCTAATCATCATTCAGACAAAACTTTACTTCAAGAATGAGCCACACTGCTGACATGATCTAATCACTAGCACACCCTGAGCACATGTGAGTTAACATATTCCTCTTATTGGCAAGACATATCGGCATAACTTTTCATATCGGACCCGATGCCGATATTTACATTTAAAGCCATTATCGGCCGATTCCGATATCAGCCGATAATATCGTGCATCTCAAGAATGCATGTTTCTGTTGCCATTAGCATCTTAATGCAGAATCCCATTGAACTGTTTTAAAAAGACGTTGTCAAAAAGTGAAGCTCTTTTATGCTATAAAACTCATAAAATCAGTATCTCATCATCTCTCCATAATTCAGTAACATAAGTTTTTAGAGTGGCCGTTTCTCTCTCCATCACTGATACTGACCTCATTTCAGCGGTCACAGCAGCACAAAAACACAGAACAGAAATTGGAGCAAGAAAACTAACAAGGCATGTTTTATACATATATAAATGTGACATGCCCTTTTCAGGCCCAAGAACATGTGCTGTTAGACACACAGGAACATAAACTCAAAATAAATGATCCTATATATATATATATATAGGACAACAAAAATTAGGAAACCTGAAAACTGGCCATGAAGAATTGACAATACAGAATGAAAAAAAAAGGAAACCCAGTTTCCAAACACTATTTAATAATACAGAAACAGACATGAAGAGTAAGCACATTTAAAATACTAGAATTGCTAATAAAAATAAAATCTATATCCATTAGAATTTTTTTTATTATAGAACAGGAAATTACAGACAAAAATAGCACTATAAAATCTAAAAGAAAGGATCTGGACCTAATGCACTTTACTAGGGGAATGCAAAGACTTGTCTCAAGCATATTTTCATTGCTCTTTGTATCTTGTGTTGTGGCCAGAAAGATATATGGTCCTCCACAGAGCAGCATAGACACCTTCAGCACCATGGAGAGCACCATCATATGAGTTTATTAAGCCTATACCCTGTACAATCCCCTCGCCTTACTGAGAATTAAAAAAAAAACAAGAAAACAAACAAACTCCTGCCTGGTGAATTGCTTGTTCTGAGTTGATTTCCAAACAGAAAACTTGCAACATTTCTTTCCTGTTTGAAAGAACACTAATACTTACACTTTTGCTTTTTCCGTTTATGCTTCCTGTAGAAACAGCAAATCATACCAACAGCAGCAGCCAACAACAGGACTGCACTCACAAATACTACTGTAAAATTAGATCATGTTGTGGAGTTTCTACATCTGAATCTGTAGTGACTAATGGGAGACTGATTTATAACAAACACTATAAGTCATCAGCAAATCTAATAGAGTAAATGTGAATGCTTGCTGATGAATAGCTTCAGTCTGTCTCTGAATCTCTCATTACACTGAACATCTATACAGATCTTATTAGGATGTCCATTGATTTCAGTGATGAGAATGTCATTTAAACACCATGTCATCAAATCATCTGGATTTATTACACCAGTATATAAAGTGACTGATTCACTCTCCATCACTGGCACTGTCTTCTTTTGATTTGTAGCAAAAACACCAGAAGAACAAATTGGCAGTTGACTGAAGGATCCTTTTGAGAGAAAACTCATATCATTATCATTAATAATATGTGAAATGTGCATATTAATTTCCTGTATTTTGACACATTCAGTTGAAACAAAAGTAACTTCAAAATAAATTATAGTCGCTTTTTCTGAGCTTATAACAATTTGTATCGCAGTCAATTCAATAATACAATTTTGTTGAATATTACACTTTTTGTACTGCTTTACCAGATGGGATTATAAACTACTGCATTCTGTATCATATATCACTGACATATTTTGTTGTGATAATAAAATTTTATAATAAAGAAATGCAGTGATTTAAACACATTTAGCTCACTGAATAGTTTTCCTTTGTCCATATTGGGGATTTCCTGGAGTTTCATGAGTTCCATATACTATATATATATTCAGGCACCGTTTAGGCACCGGCACCGTTTTAAAAGTATCGATTTGGCACCGGTATCGAAAAATACCCAAACGATACCCAAACCTAATTACAGCTTGGTATGATAATTTAGGAGTGAGGAGTAAAAACAAGTTGCAAAGGATAGTAAGAATCACAGGGGAAATAATAGGTTGCTAGCAAATGCAGCTTGATGAACTGTACTTGGTGGCAACATACAGGAAAGCATCAAGTGTTGCATTTGATTTTGCACACCCACTTAACTCTGAATTTGTAATGCTCCCATCTGGAAGAATGTATAAGGTCCCCAAATATCTTAGGACAGTTTATAAGCATTCCTTTGTACCAATGGCAGTTAGAATGTTAAATGAAAGGTAGGCAAATCTTTGTGTAATTGTTATAATTTGTTTTTGTGTTATGTGTGTTATTTTGTATTATGTGTGAAACTGTGTCATATGAGAAGCCAAAGACAAATTTCCACAGTGGTGGACAATAAAGTTTAAACTAAACTAAACTAAAGTGCATCAGGAAATACAATACTCGGACAACAAGCTTTCAAAGGCAAGGCAAGTAAAGTAAAATAGTCATAACATAATAATAATAATAATAACAATAATAATGATCACAACAATAAAAATGAAGAATTAAAAAAATAATAATAAAAGCAAAGAAAAGCTCCAAGTCAGTCTCAAGAGATGTAGCTGTGAAATCTGGGACTGTTTACGGGTTTCCAGTCACTGTTTATGACACACAAGGATTATCTGATACAGATATGAATGAAGATGGGATTCAGCAGATGATAAATGAAAAGGTTCTTCAGAAATGTGAATCAGGTCTCTGTGCGTTTTTGCTGGTCATCAAAGCTGACAGATTCACTGTAAAAGATAGAAAAACTTTCTTCTTCTTTGGCACTCAACGGAGGCGGTCGCATTTTTTTCCTCCCCGTCCTCTCCCTTATTTTCCCTGCTTGCTCTCTCGTCTCGTCTCGTCTATCTGTATCTATTGAGAGACTCTCTCTGCAATGCTCACCAAACTGAAAAATTATGGATTTGATCAACTGGTCTCTCTACGCAATTGACACCATCGAAGATATCTACCTATTCGGAACCATGATAACAGGTCTTCTGCTGATTGGATTAGGCTTTGCCCTGGGTTATCGAAGAATTCAGGAAACGGGAACAGCTGTCCAAAGCCTCACAAGGCTGCCCGTCATGATTGAAGCAGTGGGAAGAGCGGTCAGCATTGAGACTGAGACTATTAACCGCAATATGGATTCTATCATGGAGAAGCTCACGGCTTTGCAAAGGAAATTTGATCATGGAGATCAGAATTGGACAAAGAGAGCCGTGAAATTGGAATGCGGTTACTCGCCCTAAGACTAAACAACCACAATCTTATCTTTTCCGGCTCCCCTCTACCAGCTCTGGCCTTGGCCAAGGCCAGCTGATGGACAATCAACCGTGAGAAGAGCACTGCAGGGAGACGCTCTTGCATTCCTCCCCGATTCTTCAGACAGCTGCTGATTACACATACACACACATACTGATTACAAACTATTACAAAACACACACACACACATATGCATTCACTTCCCCAAATCCCGATCCCACGCCTCCGTAGCTTTGAACCGCCAGCCTGACGAGCGGGTCTGGGACCAGCGCTAAACTTGGCTGCAGGACCTGGATGGCTGCTTGCCAGAGCTGGATTACCTCCCTTGTTGCAAAGTCGTGTGTCTATGTTGTGATTATGTGCTTTTTGTTGCTGAGGTGTTTTTTCCTGTTTTTTTTCTCCTCTCTCACCTTATGTATGCTGTATATTTCTTCAATTCCCTGTCTTCCTGTCCTGTCTACCCCCTTGTCATATTGTATGTATGTATGTATGGACAGGTTGATGGCTAATTTCGCTGGTACTTGTGACTAGTGACAATAAAGGGCTACTACTACTACTACTAACTGTGGAGAAGATTGATAAGCTGTTGGGAGGAAAACACTTGGAGAAAACCTGGATTCTCTTCACCAGAGGAGATGAACTGGAGGGAGAAAACTTGACCATAAAAGAATTCATCAGTGAGAATGAAGCGCTGAAGGACATCGTTCAGAAATATGATCAGAGATACCATGTGTTCAACTACAAGATAAGAGGCTAGAGTGACCAAGCTAGATTAGTAGTAAAGGTTGAGTCTTTAAAAAAATAATAATAATCAAATAATAAAATGTTTTAAACTGTTTGATTAAAATTTATGCAACACAAAGTGCATAGACCAATTTCATGTTTGCAAACAGTGATGGCATTTTGCTGTGGGAGGAGCCTACCTGGTGGCAGAAAAAAATAAATTCTTGCAATTCAGAGATTATATTTCCCAATTCTGATTCAACTCGTCATTCTCACTTTTTCTCTTGGCTCAGAATAATGAGTTTATATCCCGCAATTCTGGCTTTTCCCCCTCAGAACTGACAAACTCGCAATTGTCGAGATAAATCAAGTTATAAAGTTCGAACTAGAAGATACAGACTCGCATTTGCAAGAAAAAGTCAAAATAATGAGATAAAATAGGTAAAATCTATGTAAAATGTTATATTTAAATAATGTTTCATGCTTTAACTGTAGGGCTAATACAACATGCTTTTGAAAAACCTACTTTTGCGAACTAGTCCTAGGTTTCTGGCCCGATCGCAACCGAGCCAGTGCAGCAAGATTCTCTGGAGGCTCATTGTCAATAATCATCAAAAAACGTTGACATTTACATTCACTAAGGGGCACCAAAACATCCGAGGTGGGTGAAGCCAGTTTTACTAAAATGCCTATAGCTCGTCAACCTACTGAGATATTTTCACCAAACTCGGCACGCATGTGTAAGAGCTCATTCTGGGGTCACACAATAAAACCGCACACGTTGGTGGTGCCATCACATGGAAAAAATCTAAAAATGGCTATAACTACACCACCCGAAGCCCGATTGACCTGAAAATTGCCATGCGGCATCTGTGTCCAAGGTGACATGACTACATTAGAGGACTGATGCATTAGTGTATCTCAGAAGACAATCAATTTTGAGCACCTATCGGACAGGCTTAACGGGGCCGATCAGAAAGAAACTCGCAGGGCCTGTTTGACTCACGGCCCTAGAGGCCTGTGAGAAATTCAAAAGAAATCGGCCACCGAGGTTCAGGCACCTAAAGGATTGGGTATCGCACAATTTATCGCACGCGCTCACAACGTTTCTACCACAATATTGAGCTCCTCATTCTGAGCAACTTTGCCTCTAGGAGCGCCGCTGTCAATCAAACCTTTGATCAAATATTGGAGATTATTTCGAAAACCAACTTTCGCGAACTAGTCCTAGGTTTTTGCCTCAACCTCGATAACTGTTAAACATTAAAACACATACATTTCCTCTGTAAGTTGTGTATATTGGTTGCCTTTCCCTTTATGCTGTAATTGTTTACCTGCATGCTAAAGAAAACACACTACTTTTTTGCTAACTGTTTTAAAAGCCTTAAGGCGCTTGAACCCTGATAATTGCTGCTCGCAGCTATATTTATTAATATGTTTACAACCCATTTGAATTATCAACTCTATTGACCCATTTTAAAATTATATAGGCTACAACAGCGGTGCGTTATACTAACTTGAGCTACCCAACAAAGGACAACTATAATTGACCATTGTTCTTATTGTCCAATAATTGACCATGTATTACTCGATTAGACTACTGCAACTGTTGTATATCTCTGTCAGACTCTCCAAATGATAACATTGCTTGACCTTAGCTAAAGGTCTTAACTGAAAACAACTATATTTTACCATTGCATTCATCTGCCCAATACAACACCTTTTCTTTTCCAGATGGAGGGAGACTCAGACGAATTCATGTCAGTCCAAACACTCACAATGAACCAGGCACTCCTGTCTCCAGGCTCTAATCCATGAGGATTGTTCTTCTGGGTAAAACTGGTGTTGGGAGTGCAGTTGGGAGTGCAGCTAGAAACACAATACTGGGACAGAAAGAGTTTATATCTGTACAGAGAATGAATTCAGTAACATGTTATTCGAAGGGTCACGGTATACCAGTTATGAATAAAATGAAGAAGAGCCACGAAAGGCCAATTATGAGAAGGGCCACGATAGGCCGGGTTATGTAAACAATGATATCTGGTTTACCTGATGGCCACGATAGGCCATGCTATATGAAGGGACACAATAATTCAATAATGTAAATATAGCAATGAAAGGCTATAATAGGCCAATTGTGTAAAGGGAAATAATTATGAATACTGAAGCCAACGATTAAGTAGAAAACGAATGAAACCACCACCAGTAGCTAGCGAAGAGAAACATATAAACTTATAATGAAAAAGAAAAGCATAAACATTAATATTTAAAAACATTGACTGTTTGGCATCAAGCCAATAAACCAGAGAGACAGTGCTTGTCATGTGACATAAGAAGCCACGATAGACCAGTTTTGGAGGGCTATAATAGGCCAAATCTCATGGACAATGACAAACAAACTTACCTGATGATCACAATGAGCAGAGTTACGTGAAGGGCCACGTTGGGCCATGTTATGAGAAGGCTGTGACAGTATATCACAACAGTAAAGCAGTACTTCACAAACAGGCATGCAACTGACCAGGACATTAATGATCCACAGGGCACGAAAGTCTGATTTTTAACAATAAATGTGTTTATAGCCTCCGAAGTCCGACAGGACAAACATAAAACACAATAGAACTATAGAAAGGCCTTTGCATGCTCAGTTTACAATAAAGGAATAGACTACTTCTGTTATGGGGTTGACGAGACGTGAGACATGCGGATCCATTTGCAGGCTTTTATTATAGTACATGGTCAATACAGGCAGGGTCGAGCAGTGGCAAACAGGTATGGCAGGGGCTAAACACAGAGCAGTCCGTTAAACAAGCGTGGGTCGACGATCAGCGTACAGTGTCCAGAGGGCTAGGCAGAGAGATAATCCAGGGGAACGAGCAAATAATCCAAACCAGGTAGAATCAGAGTCCAAAGGGCAAAGAAGAGGGAGTATCCAGAAATACAGGCAGAATCAAACACGGGTAATCAAAACTAGGGAAACAGGAAACGCTTTGTATGTAGACGGACTAACAATACTCGGCAGCGTGTGAGAGAAAGTCCATGGTTTATATAGTGTGTGTGATTGGGTGATGGTGATGTGAGATTGTGTTCAGGTGTAAGCGTGATGATTGTGAACAGCTGTGTGGGTGCAGTGAATGATGGGAGAGTGACCCCTGGTGGTGAGTACGGCAAAGTTCATGACTTGGATTCGTGACATAGCCCCCCCCCAAGGAGCGGCTTCCAGACGCTCCTAAACCATCCTAGGAGGTCAGAGGAGCGGAGGCGGAACAGGAAGAGGGACGGAGGGCCAGGTCCATGTGGAAGCCAGGGCGGAGCAGATGGACCCGGAGCCCACCAGGGCGGAGCAGACAGAACTGGAGCCCTCCAGGGCAGAACAGATGGACCCGGAGCCCACCAGGGTGGAGCAGACAGAACTAGAGCCCCCCAGGGCGGAGCGGATGGGACTGGAGCCCCCCAGGGCGGAGCGGACGGGACTGGAGCCCCCCAGGGCGGAGCAGACGGGACTGGAGCCCCCCAGGGCGGAGCAGACGGGACTGGAGCCCCCCAGGGCGGAGCAGACAGGACCAGCGACCACCAGACCAGAGTAGGGCCATAGACCGGGCAGGAAACCATGTCTGAGTCCGAGATCTGGGGGAAAACAGAGACAGACAACACAGAGAGAGAAGAGACAGACAACACAGGGAGAGTAGAGACAGACAACACAGGGAGAGCCTTCCTGGTCTCAGGGGCCTTGGCTGAGCAGGTCTGGGAGTCACAGGCGGCCTCCATAGCCGTGCCAGGGCAGGACAGGAAATCCCAGACAGCCTCCATAGCAGTGACAGGGCCGGACGGGGAATCACTGACGGCCTTGATAGCCGTGACAGGACCTGACAGGAATTCACCAGCGGCCTCTGTAGTCGTGACTGGGCAGGACAAAGACTCACAGGCGGCCTTCATAGCCGTGACTAGGCAGGACATGGGATCACAGGCGGCCTCTATAGCCGTGACTGGGCAGGACAAGGAATCACAGGCGGCCTCTATAGCCGTGACAGGACAGGGCGAGAGTTCATAGACGGCCTCCATGGCCGGGGCAGGACAGGGCGAGAGCTCATAGACAGCCTTCCTAGCCATGACAGGACAGGGTGAGAGTTCATAGACGGCCTCCATGGCCGGGGCAGGACAGGGCGAGGGCGAGGGCTCATAGGCGGCCCTCTTAGCTGTGACAGGGCAGGCTGAGGATTCACAGGCGGCCTCTATAGCCGTGACTGGACAGGGCAAGAGTTCACAGACGGCTTCTTTAGCCGGGGCAGGACAGGGCGAGAGTTCATTGGTGGATACCACCGACACCTCTGGAGGTTCTGCAGCTAACGCCGCCACCTCTGGAGGTTCTACGGTGGTAACATGACAGGCTGAGAGTGTGTTGCTGGGCGCCACCACCTTGCAAGGAGCGGAATCGAGAACCACCGCTTCAGAAGGTTCTGCAGCAGGGGCTGCCACCTCTGGAGACATTACAGTGGACGTCGCTACCTCAGGCAGTCCACTGGTGGTGTACGCAGCCCAAATGCAACATAAAGCGATCCCTATCATGGGGAGCGCTTCAGACAGGGAAATCAGTTCAGGGACAGGAGGGCCAAAGTGAGTGGGTTTGGGAATACCAGCAGCGCGTGCAGACACCAGTGGTGCATCCCTCACGCTGGATATCGAACAGGGAATTCGAAGGACTGACCTTAAATCTCTGGGTGTGATAGACTCTGGCAGTTCGGCGAAGACATGAAGAGGCTCTTGCTAAGGAGCTGAGACGTGAAGAGGCTCTGGCTGAGGAGCTGAGACGTGAAGAGGCTCTGGCTGAGGAGCTGAGACGTGAAGAGGCTCTGGCTGAGGGGCTGAGACGTGAAGAGGCTCTGGCTGAGGGGCTGAGACGTGAAGAGGCTCTGGCTGAGGAGCTGAGACGTGAAGAGGCTCTGGCTGAGGAGCTGAGACGTGAAGAGGCTCTGGCTGGACAGCTGTGACGTGGCGTGACTCTGGCTGGACAGCTGTGACGTGGCGTGACTCTGGCTGGACAGCTGTGACGTGGCGTGACTCTGGCTGGACAGCTGTGACGTGGCGTGACTCTGGCTGGACAGCTGTGACGTGGCGTGACTCTGGCTGGACAGCTGTGACGTGGCGTGACTCTGGCTGGTCACTGGTGGCTTGGCTTGACTCGTGACTATGAACTGTGACTTGGCTTGACTCGTGATGATCAATTATGCTTTGGCTTGACTTGTAACGATCAACTGTGGCTTGGCTTGACTCACGGAGATCACTGGTGGCTTGGCTTGACTTGTGACGATCAACTGTGCTTTGGTTGGACTTGTGACGATCAACTGTGGCTTGGCTTGACTCACGGAGATCACTGGTGGCTTGGCTTGACTTGTGACGATCAACTGTGGCTTTGCTTGACTTGTGACGATCAACTGTGGCTTGACTTGACTTGTGATGATCAGCTGTGGCTTTGCTTGACTTGTGATGATCAGCTGTGCTTTGGCTTGACTTGTGACGATCAACTGTAGCTTGACTTGACCTTTTAACATAGGCTGTGACTTGACTTGGTTCTTCAACATCAGCGGTGATTTGACTTGACTCCTTAACATCAGCGGTGACTTGACTTGACTCTTTAACAACAGCGGTGACTTGACTTGACTCTTTAACATCAGCGGTGACTTGACTTGACTCTTTAACATCAGCGGTGACTTGACTTGACTCTTTAACATCAGCGGTGACTTGACTTGACTCTTTAACATCAGCGGTGACTTGACTTGACTCTTTAACATCAGCGGTGACTTGACTTGACTCTTTAACATCAGCGGTGACTTGACTTGACTCTTTAACATAGGCTGTGGCTTGACTTGGCTTTTTAACATCAGCTGGGACTTGACTTGGCTCGTGACTGGCAGCAATGACGCTTGTTGTGGCCGCCATTTTGTGAGCGTGCTGCAGCGCGGCTGTGATCAAACAATTGGGTGTGATATCTCGTTCCTCCTCCACGACACCCACAGTAAACGAAGAGCCAACACATAGCAAAGCATAGTCCAGAAACTGACTGAGAGATGAACGGGGACCCTCACGGATTAGCTGTGACTTGAGCGGCTGGTTAATGCCGTCACAAAAAAAATCAATCAAGACATTGTCTGGAAAATCTGAATCATTAGCAACATCTAGATATACTTGAATAAAGTCCTCGAGTGATCGCTTACCCTGCTTGAGGGATAATAATAGTCTTGCCGTGTACATACCGGGCCAGTATTGTTCAGGAAAGCCGCTGGATCCTTGTGTGGCCGAGTATTCTGTTATGGGGTTGACGAGACGTGAGACATGCGGATCCATTTGCAGGCTTTTATTATAGTACATGGTCAATACAGGCAGGGTCGAGCAGTGGCAAACAGGTATGGCAGGGGCTAAACACAGAGCAGTCCGTTAAACAAGCGTGGGTCGACGATCAGCGTACAGTGTCCAGAGGGCTAGGCAGAGAGATAATCCAGGGGAACGAGCAAATAATCCAAACCAGGTAGAATCAGAGTCCAAAGGGCAAAGAAGAGGGAGTATCCAGAAATACAGGCAGAATCAAACACGGGTAATCAAAACTAGGGAAACAGGAAACGCTTTGTATGTAGACGGACTAACAATACTCGGCAGCGTGTGAGAGAAAGTCCATGGTTTATATAGTGTGTGTGATTGGGTGATGGTGATGTGAGATTGTGTTCAGGTGTAAGCGTGATGATTGTGAACAGCTGTGTGGGTGCAGTGAATGATGGGAGAGTGACCCCTGGTGGTGAGTACGGCAAAGTTCATGACTTGGATTCGTGACAACTTCAATACACCATCAAATGGGAAGCAGACACGCCAATTTATAGCTATACAGCCTACCCAATTCAGACACATACGCACATACCTGAAGCTGATTGATATCGTCTTGATCTAGAGCAAGGTTTGCGAACAGTATTCGTGAAAACAGCGAAGTGGTCTTAAAATCTGACAAATAGCTCAAAATTAGATCTCTCTGCTGTTACATTTTATTTATTTAAACTGGACAATTATGTACATAACTACATTTTCAGAGGAGTATAAAGACCTTACATAATGAACCGTTATGTTTTTATTAACTTAGATTGAGCAATTTATATCTACAGGTGCATCTCAATAAATTAGAATGTCGTGGAAAAGTTCATTTATTTCAGTAATTCAACTCAGATTGTGAAACTCAATAAATTCAATGCACACAGACTGAAGTAGTTTAAGTCTTTGGTTCTTTTAATTTTGATTATTTAGGCTCACATTTAACAAAACCCCACCAATTCACTATCTCAACAAATTAGAATACTTCATAAGACCAATAAAAAAGCATTTTTAGTGAATTGTTGGCCTTCTGGAAAGTATGTTCATTTACTGTATATGTGCTCAATACTTGGTAGGGGCTCCTTTTGCTTTAATTACTGCCTCAATTCGGCATGGCATGGAGGTGATCAGTTTGTGGCACTGCTGAGGTGGTATGGAAGCCCAGGTTTCTTTGACAGTGGCCTTCAGCTCATCTGCATTTTTTGGTCTCTTGTCTCTCATCTTCCTCTTGACAATACACCATAGATTCTCTATGGGGTTCAGGTCTGGTGAGTTTGCTGGCCAGTCAAGCACACCAAAACCATGGTCATTTAACCAACTTTTGGTGCTTTTGGCAGTGTGGGCAGGTGCCAAATCCTGCTGGAAAATGAAATCAGCATCTTTAAAAAACTGGTCAGCAGAAGGAAGCATGAAGTGCTCCAAAATTTATTGGTAAACATGTGCAGTGATGTTGGTTTTCAAAAAACACAATAGACCAACACCAGCAGATGACATTGCACCCCAAATCATCACAGACTGTGGAAACTTAACACTGGACTTCATGCAACTTGGGCTATGAGCTTCTCCACCCTTCCTCCAGACTCTAGGACCTTGGTTTCCAAATGAAATACAAAACTTGCTCTCATCTGAAAAGAGGACTTTGGACCACTGGGCAACAGTCCAGTTCTTCGTCTCCTTAGCCCAGGTAAGTCGCCTCTGACGTTGTCTGTGGTTCAGGATTGGCTTAACAAGAGGAATACGACAACTGCAGCCAAATTCCTTGACACGTCTGTGTGTGGTGGCTCTTGATGCCTTGACCTCAGCCTCAGTCCATTCTTTGTGAAGTTCACCTAAATTCTTGAATCGATTTTGCTTGACAATCCTCATAAGGCTGCGGTTCTCTTGGTTGGTTGTGCATCTTTTTCTTCCACACTTTTTCCTTCCACTCAACTTTCTGTTAACATGCTTGGATACAGCACTCTGTGAACAGCCAGCTTCTTTGGCAATGAATGTTTGTGGCTTACCCTCCTTGTGAAGGGTGTCAATGATTTTCTTCTGGACAACTGTCAGATCAGCAGTCTTCCCCATGATTGTGTAGCCTAGTGAACCAAACTGAGAGACCATTTTGAAGGCTCAGGAAACCTTTGCAGGTGTTTTGAGTTGATTAGCTGATTGGCATGTCACCATATTCTAATTTGTTGAGATAGTGAATTGGTGGGTTTTTGTTAAATGTGAGCCTAAATCATCACAATTAAAAGAACCAAAGACTTAAACTACTTCAGTCTGTGTGCATTAAATTTATTTAATACACGAGTTTCACAATTTGAGTTGAATTACTGAAATAAATTAACTTTTCCACGACATTCTAATTTATTGAGATGCACCTGTACATACAACGCTGTCCCCTTACATGGAAGTCGCCACCATGTTTCTACAGTAGCCCTAAACAGACAAACTGCTTTACAGAGCGCGTTTCGGCACTATGCTGTTCTTGCGACAAAAAACACTGACACAATGATGAACAAGTAACAGTACTATTCGCAATGACATCGGTTTATTGAATAATTAAGTAAATATAATTCCTTAATTTACCTTTGTAAAGAAAACTCATTGCTCTCTGCGGTCTCAGACGACGGCATCTTAGCCCTGTATCGGCCACCGTAGCTTCTCTAAAAGGAGGGGTGAGCGGGGGACTGAGCCGTTAGATGCAATTCGCAACCTCACCGCTAGATGCCGCTAAAATTTACACACCGCACCTTTAATAGAGGAAACGGTGGAGCATGTTATGATGGTATGTTCTGCATGTAAAAGAGAAAGACGGATTCTCAAGGAAGAATTGCAAACATTAGGATGCCAAAAATTTTAATTGCAAACATTAGGATGCCAAAAGTAATTTATTAAATGACGATCCTAATACAGGAAAACAAATATCCATATTTAAAATTTATAAAGCAAAACATCCAGCTTCCGGCAGACCGCGACTTACAAAGAATGCGTAATGCCTCTTGCAGTTCAAAACACTTACGTCCTATGTCATACGTCGCGTTTTGAACTGCAAGAGGGTTCAAATAATAGAATGACAAGAGATAACATAACAGTATGGCCCTTTTTAGTGCAGCTCTGAAATTATTTGCATTATGAAAGCGTTATACATATACATTTTACTGGACTTAAATGGAACACAATTAGCTATTTCACAAACATTTCCAGATGTGTTTTCAAACATTATTCATGATGTGAGAATATTCTAAGTGTTCACCATTGTAATGTGTTTTTAACTGTATAGACCTTTTTCCTGATTAAATGATGAGTGCCGCGATTATGAATTCTAACTCTTCCGATTGGATGCTGTTCTTTTCTGGTCTCCATAGGAACCCATTCAAAGAGCACTTATCTGTTTTGAGTGCAGCTAACTTCGGCAGCTTAGTGTCGTCTACACACTCATTAAACTTTGACGAGTAAGGCTCAGTGCTCAAAAGACGGTCATTGCAACACTGTAAAGTGATGGCTCTGTGGAGCCATGTGCTTTTTTAAAGCATGTTAATAGGTTTAACTCGGCGACCCCCAGTTTGGGATCCACTGGTATAGTATACAAGTCGTTAAAAGCCTTGATGTTTATTTATTTATTTATTTATTTTGTGGCACTAGAGGTCGCTAACCTATTCAAAACTATAACAAAGGCATAGATTGATGACACAGTGAATGAGCATGGAATTATGGAACTTGTCATCATGCCGATGTATCTAATAATGTTTATAATGAAATAATGTTTATGGATGAGTTTTTTTTAACATGACTGTGGTATGAAAAGCAGGGCAGGGCCAAGAATCGCAGGCATGATTGCTAATGAGAGACCGATATCAGCACCACACACGAGTCCTGGGGGATATAAAGGAATGAGGATATTTCATTCTACCGAACTACCTGCAAGTGCCGATATAATACTCACACAGGTCAGTTTATTTGATGAATTGTGAGGTAACACAGCGCTGTTTCACTTTGCGGCATTCCCAAGATACAGACAGTCGCAGTCGCTCCCTGACCTATCTCCTGATCCCGGTCGGCTATCGACGCAGGGATTATGGCATTTGGATGGGCTCTTAGAGCTCTATGCAGCTCTATGCACAGGGTCATGTGGGGCACGAGGAGACGAGTCAAACAAGCTCCGTGCTTCCAGGGTGGGCGGTCCGGTTCATGAGCAAACCCGTCCAAAGGATGTAACTTCCAGTGGCCATGTTGGCTGTATGAGACTAGCAATAAGCTAGATCAACATTAAAATATCATGATGATATTCTAACATTTCATTGTGTTGAGCTTTATAACATTGAATTGTTTTATGTAAATTTGATCACCTGTCTAATAAAGCAAAAGTGTTTTTTTGGGGGGATATTTTAACACATCTTACATATTGTGCCTTTAAAGTAAGTAAAATATGGTGTTAAAGTAACCTGTTTTGGAAAATTCCTGAACAGCTCAAACTTGCCCAAATTGTGATTGTCTTACATTATTGTAAAGGTTTGAGTAACATTTATTATCAGGTGCTGGATAGGGGCTCGGTCATCACATCAGAGACACAGAGCAAAGCAGCTGTTAAATCACTCCTCTTCAATCGTATATCACTTTTCTAGCAGAGGTTTGTCAAAGATTTCTGTCAGGCTGTCAGAGCAAGAGTAGAGATGACTGTTGCAAAGGTTTAAAGTCTTATGCACGTTTAGGAGTTTAGAAAAATCACAAACTAGCTTTTATCGGAATTATATGTGAATAGTGTTTCTTGAGTTGACACTCCTTATATCAGCGGAGTGATCAAGTTTAATTAACCAGAGAAGATTACAATTAAAAGCCACTGGACTTTACCATGATGTCTAGATATTACAGGCGGACATCAGACAGATCACACTGCACTGATAGCATGGAATGCACGCTGCATGGAATGTACGCCAAATAACAAGTCCCAACCTGTTTCTGAGTTGATAAGCACAACTTTTGATTTAACACAAACATACAGACTTACAGTAATGCAAACACGGCTGAAACACATTTCCTATCATCTGAAGTGCTTCACTGTACAAAAATTACAGTTGTGTGAAGATGGCAGACGGGAATGGATCATCCTCACAAACTGGTGAGTCTGTTCAAAATGTTTTGATATACAGCAGTTCTTTGAAAGTGCATACGGTTTTTTAAGGCCTGAAATAATGGACAGTTCATGTTGCGGTAATATATTTCTTTAAAACATCATTCTGTGTAATGATAATATTTGTTTGTTTATTTTAACAGAAGAAGATCAGGACAGTTCATTGATCCATAGAAGAGGAAGCAAACGCCAACCTCCATTCAGTGAGATTTGCATTTAAATAAAGAAAACTTAAAAATGTGATGTTAAATGAACTGCTGTTACTCATTTTAAAGACTAAGCTGTTTTTACAAGACATACTCTGGGTTAAACTGGTTCTGTGATTATGCATGTACCGTATATACTTTCTTTCTTTTAAGAAGAGTCTAATATCAGTAGTCATGTTACCAGCTTCAATCATTACTGTGTTTGTGTCTCAGAGCACTGCATTAATTCTGTGAATTAGGTCAGATTGTGAAAATCACATATTTACTCTAAAATCAAGAGAATTCGTTAACAGCACTGTGAGTAGTTATTTGTGATATAATGGTACACATATTTGGTACATGTATACCAAATGAAAAAAGTGTTGTTTAAACCAATGCACATATGGAACTTGTGTGTGGAATGCAATTGTAAATTCTGAGCTTCCTTCCTAGGATGGGACAATATAATTTATATCAATATATTTTAATGTTGCAAGAAAATCTGAAAAATAACAGACAAAAATTGAGTTGTTGTTGGATAAGTGCATGATCCAACATGTCTTGAGACGTGTGTCACGGGTTGTCAAGGAATGAGGACAGCAAACGAAGAAGCATACTTCAAAACAGACTTTACTGTGAATACTGAATCGGTACAACACATAACATCAGCTAATCACCGACAATGGAGAGACTCAAATAAGGAGTATAAATACATACATGGTAAATGAGGGAACTAAACAGGAACAGCTGGTCAAGGATTAACTAATCAGAAACCATGGTAACTAATTAGAGCTCATAACAGACATGACAGGAACCGAACTAAACCAAACATAATCGTGACATTAGCTCCCCCCTCAGAAGGCGTGACCTCACGCCACAACCGTAGGTAATAGAAAAGAGGACGGAGGGTGGAGGTTTAGGTGGAGGGCGTGGTGCTGGTGAAGGACCTAGAGAAGTTGGAGACCAACACCATGGTGAGCTAACGGTGGGAGGAACCAGGGTGGAGCTTTGGACGAAGGACTAGGCGACACCCAGAAATCGATCCACAGAGGCGGAACCATGGTGAGTGGAGAATCCGGCGGAGCAGAGAGGTCGACGGAACAGGGTGACATCGAAGGCCTGGAAGCCCAAGGTGAAGCGGTTGGCTCGCGTGACTGAGGTGGAGCCGGGGATACGGCTGACCGGGGCGACGATGGAGCGAGTGAGGACGACAGGGAAACCAGAGGGAGAGAGGAGCCCGGTGAAGTCGAAGGGGTGGAGGGTCGAGGCACAGCCGGAGACCTGGAAGTCCATGACGGAAGCTGAGTGATGACCGACCGAGGTTTGTCCGGATGTACGAGGGAGCCCAGCGGAGTCCTAGGGCAGATGGGCCTCGGTGGAGATGAGGGAATGCAGAGCCGGAGCGGAGTCGGAGGGCTGACAGACCGAGGTGGAGACATGGGCCTGGAGGGCCGAATGCAATACTCGGTGCAATACTGAGCTGGTGAAGGGGAAGCCTGAGGCTAGGCTGATGAGCCGCACGGAGCTAGCAGCGGAGGCAGAGCCGAGGAGCTGGACGACACCAGTGGAGCCGGCGAATCCAGGGGACTGGCTGAAACCAGCAGAGGAGATGGGACCAGGAAATCTGACAGGGACATCGGAGGAGGAAGATCTCCGGACGGGACCGGAGCTTCTAACAGACCGGACGGGACCGGTGAAGAAGACAAAGCTTTGAGGGCGGGTACTTGGGTGGGAACTGGATCCGCTGACCACAGATCTATGAGGTTCATGTCCGCTCCTGACTCTAGGATGGACTGATCAGCGCGCATAGCCTCCGGGGCTTTGGTGGTAATATCCGGCTCTGGTTCCTGGACGAGCCCTGTTGGTGTCTCAGGCTCACTGATTGTGAGGGAGAGGCCGCTGTTCTGGAGCATCCAGCCTAAATACCCCAACAACCTTCGGCTTTCTGGTCTGAGGAGGAGACGTAACACTGGTGAGTCCATTCTCTCTGTTTGTTTTTCTTCTTTGCGGTCGGTGATTCTGTCACGGGTTGTCAAGGAATGAGGACAGCAAACGAAGAATCATACTTCAAAACAGACTTTACTGTGAATACTGAATCGGTACAACACATAACATCAGCTAATCACCGACAATGGAGAGACTCAAATAAGGAGTATAAATACATACATGGTAAATGAGGGAACTAAACAGGAACAGCTGGTCAAGGATTAACTAATCAGAAACCATGGTAACTAATTAGAGCTCATAACAGACATGACAGGAACCGAACTAAACCAAACATAATCGTGACAACGTACTTTATATGAAGCAGTTCATACTAAATCATAAAGCTATCTGGTGTGTCCTACTCTACCCTTGAGCAGTCGTGGCCTAATGGTTAGAGAGTCTGACTTGTAACCCAAAGGCCAGTGGTTAGAGTCTCAGTACCAGCAGGAAATGTAGGTGGGGGAAGTGAATGAACAGCCACCTTCAGTACCTATGACTGAGGTGCTCTTGAGCAAGGCACCCAACCCCCAATTGCTGCACTGCTCCAGGTGCGTGTTCTCGCAGTCTGGTCTTGTTATTGTAATTATATAGGTATTAATACATAACTTTCAAAGACACGAAATGTACTTTTTTGTACGTTTGGATAGATGCTGAAACGTTCAATATGGATGTATTGGCAACATTTAAACATAGCATTATTATGGTTTTACAGCTAAAAAAAACAAAACATAAAATATTTACAAATCTTTAATGTCATAAAGATATTCACATTTACATTTAGTCATTTAGCGGACGCTTTTATCCAAAGCGACTTACAAAGGAGGACAATAGAAGCAATCAAAACTAACAAAAGAGCAACAATATGTAAGTGCAAATGACAAATCTAGCCAAAGTCTAGTCTAGTCATAAGTTAGCCTAACGCAGTACATGTAGCAATGATATCTGTATCATTTCCCTTTTACCATTATGTAGATAAATGTAAGATCCCTTAACCCTACACCCAAACCTAAACATACCCATTTTATGCAGAATATTAAAAGAATAAAATGTTATAGACAGAAATGTGTAGGAAAATTACAATTTTAGTAACAATATAGCATTAAAACAATATTTTGAGCTGCTAATCCTACTTCTACCCCTAAACCTACCCATACCCATTTCTTAAATCTACGTACAGTTATGAAGAAAATCATAACAGACAGAGAAGCGTAGTCACATTAATTTATTTATTGTGAACATGTCAAAAGCGGTACCAAAGGTAGTTCAAATGACGATGAGTTGCAGTCCCTGTCCTCTCTGGAGGTATATTATTGTTTTGTATGAGGTACAGAGCAGAATATAAGTGAGTAATTGATGAAAATATTAATTGGCTTCTCTCAGTGAAGGTGCGCATTTCCCATTTCAAATGTACAGCGACTGAAACACGACAGGTCGCAATCTGTGACGAAGCAGGCAAGAGCCAATGAGCATTCAATATCACAAAAACATGTTGTAATGGTTCTTGACCATGCAATTTTCGTATTTGAATTCATAATGAACGCAGAATTTGACCTTTACGGAGAAGAATTTGACCATTCTTCTCAGCAGCAATTGACTTCACTGAATGAATTCCAGCACATGCATTATAATGGGAGTGCAGTAATTCAAATTATATCTGACAATATTTTGCTAATATTTGCATCCAAAAATGTAATCACTTCAAATATCCTCCCCCAATTACAATATTGCAATATTGACAGACTTTTGTTTTATTCAAAGACAGACAGATTTTTCAGTAAACCACCATTTAATAATAAGAAGAAAGAAAGAATGAACGAAAGAGAAAAAAAGTTACGTACATTACTAAAATATAATTTTTGTGTACCATTACTCCCCTAGGAACTGTAACATTACTATCAACTTACACAAAACCTGTTTGTGTCATTTCAGTGTCTCTGGGCAAAGAAGAGCTGAGAATAGTTCTGCTGGGGTCAAATGCAGATGTTAAAGCCTTCTGTGGGAACACAATACTGGGAGAAAAGGTGTTCTCAGAGTCGCCGTCCCCTTGGAATTTGTTTGAGAGGCATGATGGGATGGTGCTGGAGAGATGTGTAATGGTGATCAACACTCCTGACCTGCTTGATCCCATTCACTGTCCTGAAGAGCAAGACATGGAAAGATTATTTTATTTGGCTTACCCTGGACCTCATGCCCTACTTCTGGTCCTTAAGCCTGGAACATTTACAGATCTAGAGAAAGAAGCTCTCAAGCTCATTAACATCGTTTTTGGTGCAGGTGCATCTGATTATGTGATTATCGTCTTCATGCATGAGGAGCAGGAGTATGCAAGTAATGAAGACTCTGACAATGTCAGCAGAGCCATTGAGTCTCTCCAACAGACCTGTAGATGTCCACTCCATCATCTACAGAGGAATGGAGACCAATCAGAGGTGCAGAAACTTCTGGAGAGCATCGAGAAGATGCTGGAGGATAACGGAGGCCATCACCTGAAGATTCCTGATGAATCAAGACCAGCTAAGGCAATGAGCAAAAGATCAAATGTACTGCCTTTGGGTAAATATTTTGCTTTCAGTTCATCTAAAAGTGTGGGTAAAAGTTTTTTTTTTAGTTTTTTTATGATTATTATTATTATTATTAAATTGAATATTACTTGAATTATTATGATCATTTATGCATTAAACCAAAAACTGTAAAGGCCTGTAGAGGAACTTTTGAATACATCCATCAAATTGGACTAAACTCTGATTTTAAAATGTTTGTCTATTGGCAAGTGTTTTAATGCCGTAATGGATATCAAGATTCTTTAAGGGCTGTTCACACCAAGAAAGATAACTGTAAAGATAACTATTACCTATTAACTATGACCAAAACTTTATAACCTCATGTTTATTGTAAGTATGCTGGAGTTACGACATTAGTTGTGTTTCAACTTGATGTGACACTGCACAGACTGATTGCCATATGACTTGAAACAGTGCATGCAAGTGAGGAAATTTGTTTACATGACATGGCACCAGTGCCATGCGACTGTGACATCTGCCATCAAAGTTCCACAAGAGCAATTTGAGAGTATTCTGCTTTCTCGTTCTGCGCAGCTCCTTTTTTGTTTTAACATATCTTTATAGAATTTATACAGTTTAAACATTGCAAACATACAGTGGCATGCGAAAGTTTGGGAACCCCTTGTAGAATCTGTGAAAATGTGAATAATTTTAACAAAATAAGAGAGATCATACAAAATGCATGTTATTTTTTATTTAGTACTGTCCTGAGTAAGATATTTTACATAAAATATGTTTACATATAGTCCACAAGACAAAAAAATAGCTGAAATTATTCAAATAACCCCCTTCAAAAGTTGGGAACCCTTGGTTCTTAATACTGTGTGAGGTTACCTGGATGATCCACGACTGTTCTTTTGTTTTGTGATGGTTGTTCATGAGTCCCTTGTTTGTTCTGAACAGTTGTACTGAGCACTGTTCTTCAGACAAATCCTCCACGTTCTGTAGATTCTGCAGTTTTCCAGCATTTTTGCATATTTGAACCCTTTCCAGCAGTGACTGTATGATTTTGAGATCCATTTTTTCACACTGAGGACAATTGAGGGACTCAAACACAACTATTAAAAAAGGTTCAAACATTCACTGATGCTCCAGAAGGAAACACGATGCATTAAGAGCCGGTGGGTGAAACTTTTTGAATTTGAAGATCAAGGTAAATTGTACTTAATTTGTCTTCCGGGAAACATGCAAGTATCTTCTGTTGCTTCCGAAGGGCAGTAATAAATGGAAAAAATATATATTTCACGAGTTCACACTTACATATATTTAGCACGAGTAACGTAATGCGTATTTGGCGAGTATAGTAAAACGTTGTTGGCGTGCTGTCCTGGGGAAGGGCTCCGAGCTCGGGAAATGCCCGAACCCTGAGTACCCCCCCTAGTGTGGTGAGAATTTAGTAATGATGGTGGAGAAGAGGTGGAGGAGGGATGCTGATTAACCGTCAAATGAATGAAGGTATGTCGGCTGTATTTATATCCGTGTATTGATGGACTTGATTGCTTACCACCTGTGTCTAATTAGGCTAAGTATCTGACGTGCTCCTCCCGAACTTTGTTAATGAAACATCATTTCACGAGTTCACACTTACATATATTTAGCACGAGTAACGTAATGCGTATTTGGTGAGTATAGTAAAACGTTGTTGGCGTGCTGTTCTGGGGAAGAGCTCCGAGCTCGGGAAATGCCCGAACCCAGAGTACCCCCCAAAAGCAATGGAATGTTGGACAGCCGCCAGACTGAGATCCCCCCCAAAATACGCACTAGAGATCTGGCGGGAGCTGGTATATAGGAGTAGCCTGGATAACGTGCCGGGGGAGCCTGCGTGCTCTGAGGGAGTGGTTTGGCATGCATGGGTAGGCCCCACCGGCCGCTGGTGTGAACTGCATGGTTTAGGGCGACCGGTTGGGGAGGGCTCGACCCAAAGCTCAACGGTAGCTCATCACGTCGGGACGGGTGAGCCCTGCCCGCTGATGGAGGAGCAGCGTGATTGAGGCCCTGACCAGGAGGACCCGAGTTGCATGCAGTGGGATAGTTCACGGAGTTGGCGTATGGGCCCTTCTGGCCGTCAGCCCCTGCTAATCAGAGGACAGAGGGCGGTGTCTGGCCGAGAGAGCCCATGAAGCCTCCGACTAGAGCACAATACTCCGTCATCGGACGAGTGGGTCCTATCGGCTTGCAGATAAAAAGAGTTTGGGACGTCCAACAAGGAGGCTCTCGTGACATCTGACGGGAGATCAAGACTCACGGCATCGAATGGATGAGCCTCACTTGCGGGCGACAAGCATAGGAGCCCACCGGGAGACCAGCGTCAACGTCTGACACGAGATCAAGACTACGATGTCAGACGGATAGCCTCGCCGGCGAGTAGGGAGAAGAGAAAACCCGGAACTGGTTTGGCTCTCGCAGACTTCGATGGGAGATCGAGACTCAGGACATCGAACGGGTAAGCCTCGCCAGGCGGGGGGAAAAGGTGTGAGGATAGAAGAGATAGTTGGACGGTGTTCGGCGGGCGGACGAGACCTGTAGCGGCTGATGGCTGACCGATCCTGGGACCGGCAGATTGGCCGGAGGATCCGAAAAGATCTCCAGCATCCCCAGCATTTTCAGTCTGTGATGTAATGACAAAAGGTGCAGACTAGATGCTGATTAACCGTCAAATGAATGAAGGTATGTCGGCTGTATTTATATCCGTGTATTGATGGACTTGATTGCTTACCACCTGTGTCTAATTAGGCTAAGTATCTGACGTGCTCCTCCCGAACTTTGTTAATGAAACATCATATTTCAACAAAAGAAAAAAGTTGGAAATCTTCATCCTGTTCAAAAGTTTTCACCCCCGGGCTCTTAATGCATCGTGTTTCCTTCTGGAGCATCAGTGAATGTTTGAACTTTTTTAATAGTTGTGTTTGAGTCCATCAATTGTCCTCAGTGTGAAAAGATGGATCTCAATATCATACACTCACTGCTGGAAAGGGTTCAAATATGCAAAAATGCTGGAAAACTGCAGAATCTACAGAACGTGGAGGATTTGTCTGAAGAACAGTGCTCAGTTCAACTGTTCAGAACAAACAAGGGACTCATGAACAACCATCACAAAACAAAAGAACAGTCGTGGATCATCCAGGTAACCTCACACAGTATTAAGAACCAAGGGTTCCCAAACTTTTGAAGGGGGTTATTTGAATAATTTCAGCTATTTTTTGTCTTGTGGACTATATGTAAACATATTTTATGTAAAATATCTTACTCAGGACAGTACTAAATAAAAAATAACATGCATTTTGTATGATCTCTCTTATTTTGTTAAAATTATTCACATTTTCACAGATTCTACAAGGGGTTCCCAAACTTTCGCATGCCACTGTATCTTAATGAAACCCCCTCCCCCCAACAACAAACCCCTGACAGTATGAAATAAACAAAACACAAATAATTAAATAATTACATAAATAAAATAATAATAAAATAGGTAAAAAATTAAATAAATAAAAATATACAGGCAATACAATCCTAATATTAGTTAAACATACAGTATATTCCATAACTCCATTATACTTCTTTTTTTATTTCCTAATTGCATTTATACATTTTTTGAAGAGCAAAGCTAGATATTACATTTCTCAGCCATATATAGTCCAGGGAAAGTGCAGCTAACTTTCTCCCAACAAAGAGCAATAGAGCATCTGGGTTGAAATTTTTATTATTATTATTATTATTATTATTATTATTATTAAGTTGGGCTGAAATGATCATTGCCCCATACTGGCATTTTTGCGAAGAAAAAGTACATACTTTTGAGTGTGTAACAGAATAGTAGGGAAGCTTTGGGACATACTATCCCGTCATAAAATTGCATCTTTAATGCTCTCTGTCACATCCTGTCACCATAAACTGGCATGCCAATCATCTTGTCACAGTTAACATCCTCCACATTTCATTTCCTACCATATTTGAGAGAAAAGAAAAAGCATGTTGATCTGCCAGTTGTGGCTCTTTCATGTGGAGACTCTCTTTTAACTTTGCCATTAACTCCTAAAAGTTAATGGCAAAATGGATCTCTATAAAAGTTCCCTTTGATATTGCAGATAAATTATAACATGGATAACATTAAATATTTTTTATTTATTATAATATTATTAATCACTCAAACCCCTTAATCCAAACATGTGTCGGATGCACACATCTGCCATGTTTTGTAGTATTTAAACACTTTTTACTTGTGTTTGTAGTTCTGAACCGAATCCTCATCCAAAGCACAATGTGTTGTGGGCAATATTAGCCTTTATACTGTGCACAGATGCACACTTCTACAAATATACCTGAAATAGTAGACCAACCAGGGACTTTTGGCATACTCCTTTCAACATACTATGCTTTGGGACACACTTATTTTAATCTCACATACTATTTAGAATGGATAGTATGGACATTGGGATGAAGGGAATGTCTCCTAGCAACGACATCCGTATTAAATTCTAATGAGAAAATAAACAAAACAAGCTGCTGTCCTCTTCAGTTGCTCGACTGCTTCTTCTAACAAGTACTTGCTAACACAGTAAATAAGTACTTTGCCTGGCTTTGGCCACGCCTTACTACTTAGCAAACCGAAACTGAAAAGCCATGTGATACACACAAGAGCAAACGCAACTTCAGCATGCGTTTACCATGGTAAACACAGTAAGCAAAACATTATCTCCCAGCAACGACAACCACAAGCTGCAGTCTTCTTCTGTTTCTCAACTGCTTCTTCTGTAAGATTAGGCTGTAAGAGTGTTGGTGGTCCATCCAGGATTGAACAGTAAAGTCCTGGTTGATGTAGATCTCCATCTGGAAACAGCAGTGTTTCATCTTGATGAAATGCAGATGTTGATCTGTTGAATGTCCTTCGGCGGTTACTTGGCAGAGGTCACAGTAAAGACATCAGACAGCACGGCCTATTTTACGAGAATGTTCGCATTAGGCTTCGCTGCTCATTACTTAATAAAAGTTTGCACAGGGAACATCAGAAGAAGCAAACCTTTCAGAACTTTATTTGAACAATAAATGGGGTGGATTAAAACATACGAAAAATTATTATTTCTAAGTTTAACCAGTGACTCTGTCCCCATTATTTCCTCTGTGTTAGCTGAAGTTATTTCTATAATAAGTTAGCAAAGCATGTGAAATACATGTTGAAGTAAATTAAGTGATTGTGTGATCTGTTTCCTTTTTCATTCAGTTGCAAACAAACCACTGCAAGGAATTCCTGTCTTCAGTCTCTCAACCAGACGGATTGTTCTTCTGGGTAAAAGTGGTGCTGGGAAAAGTGCAGCTGGAAACACGATATTGGGACAGAGAGAGTTCAGATCTGAGAGGGGAAAGAGATCAGTAACCCGTAAATCCTCAGAGAAACACACCACTGTTTCAGGCAGATCTGTGTCTGTAGTTGATACTCCTGGATTCTTTCACACACAGATAAAAACTGAGGAGTTAGCTCTAGAGGTAGAGAGATGTGTTTATTTATCCAGTCCTGGACCACACTCTTTTCTCATTGTGTTTCCTGTGATTATGAGATTCACTGAGATGGAGCAGCAGATTCCTCAGAAGATTGAGATGATGTTTGGTGAGGGAGTGTTAAAATACTCTATCATTCTCTTCACTCATGGAGATCGGATAGATAAACCTATAGAGCACTTCATTAAGCAGAACTGTAAATTAAGAGATCTAGTTGATCAGTGTGGAGGCAGATATCACGTCTTCAACAATAAAGATGAGAATAACAGAGAGCAGGTGAATGATCTGCTGCAGAAGATTGACAAAATGATAGAGCAGAATGGAGGTGGACACTACAGAAATCAGATGTTTGAAGATGCTCTGAGATTCAGACAAGAGGAGGAAGAGCAGAGACGAAGAACAGAAGAGTGGAGAAAGCTACAAGAAAAAGGTAAGGTTTGATTAACATCAAAACGTATATTAGCATGCTAAAAGTTTCTTCAGTGATGTATTTAATTATACTAAAGCAATGACTGTTGCTCTTAATCATTTCATGGTAAGTACTTGATTACAATTTGTAAAAAGGTCTAGTTTTATTAGAGGTCTGTTTGTATTCCATTGTTATTTAGAGGTGACTTGCATGTTATAGTCAATGTTCAGGTTAGTTGTACTAGTGAACTTTCTAGCTTATTACATTAGAGAACTTTCTAGCTTACTACATTGGTGAACTTTCAAGTCTATTCCGTTGTTGAGTCCTCATATAATAGGAGGGGTTTGACAACATTGGAGAGAGACTGGGACATGACATGCAGAGAGAATGAAGCAATGATTTGCTGACAGGATACTTTATAATTCTGTTTAATTTGCTCAATAAAGCATAATACTTAGAACAACTCCTGGTTTGAGACGTCATCATTTAAACTGGAAAAAGCTGCAAGCTGTTCAAATTTTCCAAACCAGAAGAGAAAGTGTTTCTAGTTCCACAGTTTTTGTTCATGGTCCTTCTATCCCAGGGGTAGGCAAGTTTGGTCCTAGAGAGCCGCAGTCCTGCTGAGTTCAGCTCTAACCCTAATCAAACACACATGAACAAGCTAGTCAAGTTCTTCAGGATTACAAAGGCTACAGGATTTTTTTTTTAGGGTTGGAGCTAAATTTTGCAGGACAGGTGCTCTCTAGGACCGAACTTGCCTACCCCTGTTCTAGCTGAATGAGCAGGCTGCTACAGATATGTCTTATGCAGAAATAGAAACCCCTGCTCTACCAGCAAGGAGACAATTTAATGATAATCTCAGCATTCCGAGAGGTGTGTCAGCAGAATGCTGTGCTTTGTCATGAGCTTCAAAGCCTAAAATCTGAATGGAGAGCTTCAGCTGAGGTGGTCACTTCCCCAATGCCATCACCATAATTTCACTGTCCAGCAGTCAACATTCAGACTCCACAACCATACTGTTATGGGTTTGACGAGACGTGAGACAGGTGGATCCATTCGCAAGGCTTTATTATTAAACATGGTCAATACAGGCAGGGTCGGTCAGTAGCAAACAGGTATGGCATGGGCAAGACACAAGAATAATCCAAGGCAAGCGTGGGTCGGAGATCGGCGTACAGTATCCAGAGGGCTAGGCAGAGAGAAGAAACCAGGAACACGGGCAGGAATCAGGAAACAGGAAATCAAACTCGGGAAACTGGGGAAACGCTTGGTAAGTAGACTGGCTAACAATACTCGGCAGCGTGTGAATGAATGTCCATGGTATTTATAGTGCTTGTGTGTGCGTGTGATTGGGTGATGGTGATTGCGTGATTGTTTGCAGGTGCGTGCGGGATAAATGGTGAACAGCTGTGTGGGTGCAGTGGATGCTGGGAAATGTAGTCCTTAGTGTGATCTGTGACGGTGTGAAAGTCCATGTGGTGGGTGAGTGACCTCTAGTGGTGAGTGTCTGAAAGTTCGTGGTCTGGATTCGTGACATAGCCCCCCCCCAAAGAGCGGCTTCCAGACGCTCCTATGATCCAGGGTGGAGCGGACGGAGCTGGAGCCCGCCAGGGCGGAGCGGACGGAGCTGGAGCCCACCAGGGCGGAGCGGACGGACCTGGAGCCCACCGGGGCGGAGCGGACGGGACTGGAGCCCGACGGGGCGGAGCGGAGCGGACGGAGCTGGAGCCCGCCAGGGCGGAGCGGACGGAGCTGGAGCCCGCCAGGGCGGAGCGGACGGAGCTGGAGCCCGCCAGGGCGGAGCGGACGGAGCTGGAGCCCCCCAGGGCGGAGCGGGCAGGACTGGAGCCCCCCAGGGCGGGGCAGACGGACCCGGAACCCACCAGGGCGGAACAGACGGGACCAGGACCCACCAGGCCGGAGTAGGGCCGTAGCCTGGGCAGGAAACCATGTCTTGGTCGGAGATCTGGGGGAAAACAGAGACAGACAACACAGAGGGAGCAGAGACAGACCACACAGGGAGAGTAGAGACAGACAACATAGAGAGAGCCATCCTGGTCTCAGGAGCCGTGACAGAGCAGGTCTGGGAGTCACAGGCAGCCTCCTTAGTCATGTCAGGACAGAGCGAGAGTTCATAGACGGCCTCCATGGCCGGGGCAGGACAGAGTGAGAGTTCATGGATGGCCTCCTTAGCCATGTCAGGACAGGGCGAGAGCTCATAGACGGCCTCCATGGCCGGGGCAGGACAGGGCGAGAGTTCATAGACGGCCTCCATGGCCGGGGCAGGACAGGGCGAGAGTTCATAGACGGCCTCCTTGGCCGGGACAGGACAGGGCGAGAGTTCATAGACGGCCTCCATGGCCGGGGCAGGACAGAGTGAGAGTACATTGGAGGATACCACCGACACCTCTGGAGGTTCTGCAGCTAATGCCGCCACCTCTGGAGGTTCTACGGTGGTAACCTGACCGAGTGAGAGTACGTTGCTGGGCACCACCACCTTGCAAGGAGTTGAAACGAGCACCACTGTTTCAGAAGGTGCTGCAGCAGGTGCTGTCACCTCTGGAGACATTACAGTGGGTGTTGCTACCTCAGGCAGTCCAATAGTGGTGTACGCAGCCCAAATGCAACATAGAGCGACCCCTATCATGGGAAGCGCTTCCGCCAGGGAAATCAGTTCAGGAGTAGGAGGGCCAAGGTGAGTGGATTTGGGGACACCAGCAGCGCGTGCAGACACCAGCGGTGCATCTCTTACGCTGGATATCAACCGGGGAACTTGAAGGACTGACCTTGAGTCTCTGGGTGGGATAGGTTCTGGCTGAGGAGCTGAGACGTGAAGAGGCTCTGGCTGAGGAGCTGAGACGTGGAGAGGCTCTGGCTGAGGAGCTGAGACGTGGAGAGGCTCTGGCTGAGGAGCTGAGACGTGGAGAGGCTCTGGCTGAGGAGCTGAGACGAGAAGTGACTCTGGCTGAGGAGCTGTGACGTGACGTGACTCTGGCTGGTCAGCTGTGACGTGACGTGACTCTGGCTGGTCAGCTGTGACGTGACGTGACTCTGGCTGGTCAGCTGTGACGTGACGTGACTCTGGCTGGTCAGCTGTGACGTGACGTGACTCTGGCTGGTCAGCTGTGACGTGACGTGACTCTGGCTGGTCAGCTGTGACGTGACGTGACTCTGGCTGGTCAGCTGTGACGTGACGTGACTCTGGCTGGTCAGCTGTGACGTGACGTGACTCTGGCTGGTCAGCTGTGACGTGGCGTGACTCTGGCTGGTCAGCTGTGACGTGGCGTGACTCTGGCTGGTCAGCTGTGACGTGGCGTGACTCTGGCTGGTCAGCTGTGACGTGGCGTGACTCTGGCTGGTCAGCTGTGACGTGGCGTGACTCTGGCTGGGGAGCTGAGGCGTGGCGTGACTCTGGCTGGAGAGCTGAGGCAGGGCGTGACTCTGGCTGGAGAGCTGAGGCAGGGCGTGACTCTGGCTGGAGAGCTGAGGCAGGGCGTGACTCTGGCTGGAGAGCTGAGGCAGGGCGTGACTCTGGCTGGAGAGCTGAGGCGTGGTGTGACTCATGCAGATCATCTGTGGCTTGACTTGACTCACGGAGATCACAGGTGGCTTGGCTTGACACGTGACAATCAACTGTGGCTTGGCTTGACTTGTGGTAATCAACTGTGCTTTGGCTTGACTCCCGGAGATCACTGGCGGCTGGGCTTGACACGTGACGATCAACTGTGCCTTGGCTTGACTTGTGACGATCAACTGTGCCTTGGCTTGACTTATGACGATCAACTGTGGCTTGGCTTGACTCACGGAGATCACTGGTGGCTTGGCTTGACTTGGGATGATCAACTGTGCCTTGGCTTGACTTGTGACGATCAACTGTGGCTTGGCTTGACTCGCGGAAATCACTGGTGGCTTGGCTTGACTTGGGATGATCAACTGTGCTTTGGCTTGACTTGTGACGATCAACTGTGGCTTTGCTTGACTTGTGACGACCAACTGTGGCTTTGCTTGACTTGTGGTGATCAACTGTGCTTTGGTTTGATTTGTGATGATCAGCTGTAGCTGGACTTGACTTGTGATGATCAACGGTGCTCTGGCTTGACTTGTTACGATCAACTGTGGCTTTGCTTGACTTGTGACGATCAACTGTGCTTTGGCTTGACTTTGTAACAGCAGCGGTGACTTGACTTGACTCTTTAACAGCAGCGGTGACTTGACTTGACTCTTTAACAGCAGCGGTGACTTGACTTGACTCTTTAACTGCAGCGGTGACTTGACTTGACTCTTTAACTGCAGCGGTGACTTGACTTGACTCTTTAACTGCAGCGGTGACTTGACTTGACTCTTTAACTGCAGCGGTGACTTGACTTAACTTTTTGACTGCAGCGGTGACTTGACTTGACTCTTTAACTGCAGCGGTGACTTGACTTGACTCTTTAACTGCAGCGGTGACTTGACTTGACTCTTTAACAGCAGCGGTGGCCTGACTTGACTCTTTAACAGCAGCGGTGGCCTGACTTGACTCTTTAACAGCAGCGGTGACTTGACTTGACTCTTTAACAACAGCGGTGACTTGACTTGGCTTGTGAATGGCAGCAATGACGCTACGGGGTGTTGTTGTTGCCGCCATTTTGTGAGCGTGCTCTAGCGTGGCTGTGTTCACACAATTGGGTGCGGTGTCTCGTTCCTCCGCTACTCCCACAGTGATCGTTGAACCAACACACAGCAAAGCATAGTCCAGAAACTGACTGAGAGATGAACGGGGACCCTCACGGATTAGCTGTGACTTGAGCGGCTGGTTAATGCCGTCACAAAAAAAGTCAATCAAGACATCGTCCGGAAAATCTGACTCATTAGCAACATCTAGATATACTTGAATAAAGTCCTCGAGTGATCGCTTACCCTGCTTGAGGGACAATAACAGTCTTGCCGTGTACATACCGGGCCAGTAATGTTCTGGAAAGCCGCTGGATCCTTGTGTGGCCGAGTATTCTGTTATGGGTTTGACGAGACGTGAGACAGGTGGATCCATTCGCAAGGCTTTATTATTAAACATGGTCAATACAGGCAGGGTCGGTCAGTAGCAAACAGGTATGGCATGGGCAAGACACAAGAATAATCCAAGGCAAGCGTGGGTCGGAGATCGGCGTACAGTATCCAGAGGGCTAGGCAGAGAGAAGAAACCAGGAACACGGGCAGGAATCAGGAAACAGGAAATCAAACTCGGGAAACTGGGGAAACGCTTGGTAAGTAGACTGGCTAACAATACTCGGCAGCGTGTGAATGAATGTCCATGGTATTTATAGTGCTTGTGTGTGCGTGTGATTGGGTGATGGTGATTGCGTGATTGTTTGCAGGTGCGTGCGGGATAAATGGTGAACAGCTGTGTGGGTGCAGTGGATGCTGGGAAATGTAGTCCTTAGTGTGATCTGTGACGGTGTGAAAGTCCATGTGGTGGGTGAGTGACCTCTAGTGGTGAGTGTCTGAAAGTTCGTGGTCTGGATTCGTGACACATACCACCCAATTACAGCCTGACACTCTAGGCTGCCACCACCTGCTGCTTTTGGCGCTTTTCCACTGTATGTTTCAGCTCGGTACAGTTTGTTTAAATAGTATGGGTGTTCTGATCAGGATCTTTGAGGCCGATCACCAATCACAGAAAGCAGTATCTGCCGATATGATCACCGGTACAGATCTTTTTAAAGCCTCCTTTTTATCATGTAGATTTATTTATAGTGATGATCCAAGATCAAGATTTTTTGAAATTTATTCAGGGTCTGAATTTCATTTTTGAAAATGAATTCCCCTCTTTGGTGACTCTTGTGAGAGGGCATTTTTTAGACATTTTTCAAAAATATATATTTATCTCACCTAAATATTTGATATTGCCATGAATTTTTGTTTTGACAATCGTGCAATTTTTGCACAATAGCTTACACACAGCACAAGCCTGATTTCGTGAGCTGTATGTGAAGCACTGTTACACCAGGTTCACACATACTCTGTTTGCAGTGCGTATGCAGTCCATGTGTGGTACGTAAGTGGTGCAGAAGCAGCACTGACTCTCATTGTGCTTTCACACAGGAGTCTGCAACTGATCCGTGGCTGTTTACTACAAACACAACATTTACCCATTATTTTGATTTCAAATCCAAAAATTGTTACTTAAAATGCTTTTTCAGCATTGAGATTCTTTTTTACACAGTACAGTAATACAATCTTTCATAGACATGTTTTTTACTTTTGCATTTACTTCTAGATTTATATATTAGGTTGCTCAAGCAAGTGGCAACATATTTAAACTACTTTTCTTACATTATCACAAACATTCTAAATTAAAACTTACCACTGACAGAAACAGTCAGCTCTACTGCCTTTTATTTCGCATTTGAATCTTTATTACAAGCAATTCTGCGGTTCATGAATAACTTTGTTTTCCTACCTCCACGAGTGCTATCTATTATCTAAAAGTGCTCTCTTCCTTTTAACCTAGCCAAAAAGCCATAGCCTGACAGTAGACACAGTAGACTTTAAAAATATGCATTTATGGTGTAATTACTAAATTTTCGTGTCAATCCATGTTCTGGAAACGATCTCTGCACTCCTGCAGACGCACTGCTCCTGGAACGCACTGCCTGACCGCAACCATGTACAGTGTGAACACTTTAATCCGTTAACATAAGCGCGGAAAATATACGCACCGCGTACGCTCTGCATACGGAGTAATGTGAAGCTGGTATTATGTGTGTGCACTGCAAGTGTGCATGAGGGCACTGTCTCCAGAAGAGCACGCGAGTGCTGAATGGTTTAAACACTGGCAAAAATTAAAAAGAAATGCAATTTATAAACTTTACTGACGATGTGACACTGCCTTGATTGTGCAAGTGACAATTCCTGTGTCAAGAGCAGCTCACTTATAGTGCAGACGTGATGTGATTTGAAGCCATTTATAGGCCTGTCTTCAAGATTGTATCATGAATACTATCATCTGTGCAAATCATGTTTCACCCTAGTGTGCAAAGCAGTTTGGTGTAAATTGACATACTGGTATATGAATTGACATGTTTTCTTGTACACATTCTCTTCATAAATAAAATTACACCACAGAGGTGATCACACATCTCCTGTGACCTACAGCTTTACAAGCGAGGAAAAGACTCTGAGGCTGGGACTCTAAAGTTTGGTGCGCTTTCGCCACGGTGTTTCTGAGCCCCACGGGCACAGGGCTCGTTCAGACGGGCTCCTCAAGCCCTATGTGCCCCTCGAGTTTCAGCTTGGATGACGGTTCTGCCGCTGAGAAATTCACGAATTACCCCGTGAGCCCAATTCAAAATGGCCGCCGGGACGGCTCATGGATGTTTCGGCTCATATCTTGCAAACCCCATGGCGGATCTCCACCAAATTTGTGTGGTATGTACAGCTAGAAGAGCCCGTCTGACCATCGTCCTCTGCGTACCGATATCTATTTTAAAATAATAAGATCAGATCCTTTCTTTGGTAGTTCATTGAATGAATTAAGAACTAAGAGACTGATGGACTGATACAGAGAGATATGTTCTCTTATTGTCAAGAACATGTATATTTCATTAAAAAAATGAATAATAATAATAAATGAATAAATAAATAAGTAAATGCAAATGTATACCATTCAAGGGTTAATCATGAAAGATCAAGAGACCCAAACTGTAAACAAGTTTCTAGATGTTTGTATGCTTTTTTCTGTCAAGTTCAGTGTTTTTATAATTTTTTTTTTTGTTGTTGTTGTGATGTCTCAAATAATGTTCATCAGATTCACAAACAGCAGGCACAAGCAGTCCAGAGATTAATCACCTCAACAGAAAATCCATGATTTGACAGCAACAGTGATTGTACTTTTAAAGTTTTAATGGAAGTTCAGTTATTTTTACTTTGATAACCATGTCACTGTTAAGTTCCTGATGATTTATGCTGTCTATAGCCCTATTCGGACAGTAATTGTTTCTCATATGGACGTCTGTAAAAATAAATTTACATATCACCTCAATGATAAAACTCATGGATTCGGATGGTGATTTATTCACTGTGGCGGAGCGAGTTCTGTGATCCTACGAACCCGAGAACGCGCTGCTCACATGGCCAATCACATGATTGTCTGCTGTAAATAAAATGAATTTTATTTATAAATGTATTCTTATTATTGTGTAGTATTTAAAAATACTTATTATGTAAAATTTATCCTTATTATTCCAAGCATATTTTATAATATTTATTATTTGATTATTTAAATCTCCTGTTTAAAATTAGGAAAATAGACGCGCTATAGTTGTATATAATTATGCACGATATACAGGTGCTGGTCATATAATTAGAATATCATCAAAAAGTTGATTTATTTCACTAATTCCATTCAAAAAGTGAAACTTGTATAATGTATACATTCATTCCACACAGACTGATATATTTCAAGTGTTTATTTCTTTTAATTTTGATGATTATAACTGACAACTAATGAAAACCCCAAATTCAGTATCTCAGAAAATTAGATATTACTTAAGGCCAATACAAATAAAGGATTTTTAGAAATCTTGGCCAACAGAAAAGTATGAACATGAAAAGTATGAGCATGTACAGCACTCAATACTTAGTTGGGGCTCCTTTTGCCTGAATTACTGCAGCAATGCGGCGTGGCATGGAGTCGATCAGTCTGTGGCACTACTCAGGTGTTATGAGAGCCCAGGTTGCTCTGATAGTGGCCTTCAGCTCTTCTGCATTGTTGGGTCTGGCATATCGCATCTTCCTCTTCACAATACCCCATAGATTTTCTATGGGGTTAAGGTCAGGCGAGTTTGCTGGCCAATTAAGAACAGGGATACCATGGTCCTTAAACCAGGTACTGGTAGCTTTGGCACTGTGTGCAGGTGCCAAGTCCTGTTGGAAAATGAAATCTGCATCTCCATAAAGTTGGTCAGCAGCAGGAAGCATGAAGTGCTCTAAAACTTCCTGGTATACGGCTGTGTTGACCTTGGACCTCAGAAAACACAGTGGACCAACACCAGCAGATGACATGGCACCCCAAACCATCACTGACTGTGGAAACTTTACACTGGACCTCAAGCAACGTGGATTCTGTGCCTCTCCTCTCTTCCTCCAGACTCTGGGACCCTGATTTCCAAAGGAAATGCAAAATTTACTTTCATCAGAGAACGTAACTTTGGACCACTCAGCAGCAGTCCAGTCCTTTTTGTCTTTAGCCCAGGCGAGACGCTTCTGACGCTGTCTTTTGTTCAAGAGTGGCTTGACATGGACCCTGAAACCCATATCTTGCATACGTCTGTGCGTAGTGGTTCTTGAAGCACTGACTCCAGCTGCAGTCCACTCTTTGTGAATCTCCCCCACATTTTTGAATGGGTTTTGTTTCACAATCCTCTCCAGGGTGCGGTTCTCCCTATTGCTTGTACACTTTTTTCTACCACATCTTTTCCTTCCCTTCACCTCTCTATTAATGTGCTTCGACACAGAGCTCTGTGAACAGCCAGCCTCTTTTGCAATGACCTTTTGTGTCTTGCCCTCCTTGTGCAAGGTGTCAATGGTCGTCTTTTGGACAACTGTCAAATCAGCAGTCTTCCCCATGATTGTGTAGCCTACAGAACTAGACTGAGAGACCATTTAAAGGCCTTTGCAGGTGTTTTGAGTTAATTAGCTGATTAGAGTGTGGCACCAGGTGTCTTCAATATTGAACCTTTTCACAATATTCTAATTTTCTGAGATACTGAATTTGGGGTTTTCATTAGTTGTCACTTATAATCATCAAAATTAAAAGAAATAAACACTTGAAATATATCAGTCTGTGTGGAATGAATGTATACATTATACAAGTTTCACTTTTTGAATGGAATTAGTGAAATTAATCAACTTTTTGATGATATTCTAATTATATGACCAGCACCTGTATATCTGTTTATAATACACATTTTAAAATTGTATTGCATACCTGCTGCTGCCATAATAAAGACCTATTTGAAAGTTTATGTGCTTTTCTTCTTTTTCTGCTCCCAGTCGCTGTGGTTGAGCAGTCATGAAGTATTGTTCTTTTAAATACTTTCCAGCATTTCAGAAATAATATGTAAATTACACCAAAGTACAACGTTACTGTCACGGTGCACACAGCAGGGAGAAATGAGGAACACGCAGACGAGGAGATACTTCAAAATAATAGTCTTTAATAGCGACATCAAGGTAAGACAGGGCAAGGTAGACTGACAGAAACACCGGGAATAACGAGTAGACCAGACGAAATGGAACTCAAAAGACAGGACTTAAATACACCTGATAATTAACACAATCACAAACACACCTGGAACAGAATAAACTCATAATGACATGAAACGAGGAACCATACAAGGAAACAAGAGGCAGGAACACAAGACACACACGACAGAGGTCTGACAGTTACGGTGTTCGGGAGTGCTCAAAAAGGGATTAAACACTGAATTTTGAATCGATTTCTTCTCGTAAACTCAGGGATGTGGATTCGGACGGCAATTAAATGACCACACAACCTTGGTGTTTGTCAAAAAACAGTAGGTAATTCGGCCGGGGATTTTCACGGGGGTGGTGAGAGATAAACACCGGCATCCTGGATTCGGACGGCAATTAAATCACCAACTACCCCCTGTATATGTTGTAAATCACTTATGTCCCCCTGAGAAACAATTACCTTCCGAATAGGGCTTAATACAACAAAGGTAATAATCAGTCCATTGTTGTTCAATGTGTGTTGTTTATTTCGCTAATGAAAATGAAATAGCATTACAGAAAAATGTGTATATTGTGTGTTAGTAGTATTTTAGATGAGGACCAATTTTTTATCATTGCAGTTAGTTTAGTCACATTGTGCCACAATAGTACATAAGTATATAATAGAATACAAAATAATGTTTTGAGTTTACATTTTTTATAGCTCACTGAAACAGAAAGCTTCCATATAAAAAGAAGAAGGGAAAAAAACAGTTTCTAGCAAGCTTCTAGTGTCACAACCCCTGCCTGTGTTCTGTGTCCTTCGTGTTGTGTTCACCTCATGTTTCCCTGCCACTCTGCCACCTTGTTAGTTGCCATGGATACTGATTAGCCATGCCCTCCTTGTTAAAGTGTTATCTTGTTTTCCATTGTGTATAAAGCTGTGTGTCTCTCAGTCTGTCCTTGTCAGTCATTGTGGATGTGTTATCCTGTTTTCCTTCATGGTTTCTTTGTGCCTTGTTTTCCCTGCTTGGTTTTGTTTGGACTGATTACCTGTGTTTTTTCCCTTGCCTGTGTTTTGGATCATGTTCTTGGATTACCCTTTGAATAAACTGCTGCATTTGGATCTGCTCCCTTGCCTGTTCTTTGCCTGCCCAGCACCCATTCGTAACATCTAGTTAGAGTCAAGATGTAGTTCCAAGTGAATAAGAGGAATATTTGAAGAGGTGAATATTTAAGGGATAATTTACAATTTTGTCATAAACAATTTTGGCTATTAATGACAGTCATTAATAGTCATTATCATGTGATGACAGACCAATCAGAATCAAGTATTCCACAGAGCTGTGTAATAATGGAGTGTTAATTGTTACATTACACAATACAAGAAAACATAAAATAGTAAATATAAACTGTATGAACTAGCTAAATATATATATATATATATATATATATATATATATATATATATATATTAAAAATGTGTTTATGTAATATGAATATTACATTAATATTATTATTAACATTGAGTGGACGTTTGCAACTATATTTAATTATATTTGAAATAAATTGGTAGTGCTGTATCGACTGAATTAGGAAGATCAGGTGAGAGGGATGTCAATACATACATGCACCCAAACTGTTCTATTTTGTCTTACTATGTTAATGTTATTTATTCCTAGGTGGTGGAATAAAAACAGGGGGAACACACTTAATGCCGAAAGTATGCTTGCATTTGGTCATGCTGGGAAGAACAGGAGCTGGGAAAAGTTCAACAGGAAACACAATACTGGGACGACAAGCTTTTAGCTTAATGAAAAGTTACAAATCTGTAACTCGAGAAATTGCTGCAGAAGTCGGTGATGTTTGTGGATTTGCAGTCATTGTTTATGACACACCAGGATTTTCTGGTACAGAGAGTGAGGAAGAACTTGGGCAATATGAAGAGGTCCTCCAGAAGTGTATATCAGGCCTGTGTGTGTTTCTGCTGGTTCTCCAAGGAGACAGATTCACTCAAGAAGACCAAAAAATCGTGGAAAAGATTGAGGAGCTGCTGGAAGAAAAACGCATTGAAAACACCTGGATTCTCTTCACCAGAGTAGATCAGCTGGATGAAGGAAACAAGACCATAAATAAAGTCATTAATGAGACAGAATTCTTGAAGAATCTTACTCAGAAATATGAGGGCAGATTCCACGTGTTCAACAACAAGACAAAAGTTCCAAGTGACCAAGTGAAATCTCTGATAACTAAAGTTTTCCAGAGGACCTTACAGAGATGTAAGTCTATTATACCTAGATCTGAGGGAAGGTTCACATAAGGCAAGGAGGGATTAGGCTGTGTTCATTCAAAATAAAATAATATTTAATTCGCTTTTTGACAGTATCCACAGGTTTCCCAGTGTAATAATGTTTAAGAAATGTTTTAGCATCAATAAAAAGAGTGGCCTAAACATAAGAAAATATGTAAAGATGCAACAAACAAAAGTTGTTTAAGCATTAGTAATATTGCCTCTTTTATGTGCATACACAGCTATTTACTGTATAGAAACGGTAGTATTTTAGCATAGTAATAGGCCTTTATCATACTTACGCGTTCAAATAGTAGCATAAAAAAACCTTCTGCTGCAGTCTGTATCAATGGCTGTGCCTATAGCAGGGAATTGTAGCAATTTATTTTTTGTAAAATTCAGCTCATATATATTCTATAGACATCAAACTCAGTTTGTCTGCCGTATATATATAATATTGATGTTTGCGAAGTAACTAGTTTAATTTCCTGGCGCCTGTACATAATGCATGCAGAAATTCCTTTACACTACTAATCGGAGCCGGATGTGACGACACGCAGACTGTGATAAATGTCTATTAAGCAAAGACATGCATGCCAAAGTGAAATATGTGAATGTTTGTAATCTGTTTTATTTTGTCATACAGTTTCCAAAAATCCTTGGCAAAGTATTCCCATCAATATCCAAGACATCTCTGCTGACAGTCGCTCATTCAGAAGAATTGTGCTGCTGGGTAGAAGAGGTGTCGGCAAAAGTGCAGCTGGAAACACAATACTGGGACAGAGCGTGTTCAAATCTACACGTGGCTCAAATGCAGTAACCCGTGAATGTATAGAGAAACGCGCCACAGTTTCAGGGATGAAAGTGTCTGTAGTTGATACTCCTCCATTCTTTGACACAGAGATAAATCCAGAGCAGTTAATGACAGAGATAGCCAGAAGTGTGTATTTATCCAGTCCTGGACCACACGCTTTTCTCATTGTGTTTAATGTGAATATGAAAATCACTGAACAGGAGCAGAAGATTCCTCAGATGATTGAAACAATGTTTGGAGAGGGTGTGTTAAAATACTCCATCATTCTCTTCACTCATGGAGATCTGCTGAGAGGAGAATCCATGGAGCAAGCCATTGAGAAAAACAATGCATTAAGACGTCTAGTTCATCAGTGTGAAGGCAGATATCACGTCTTCAACAATAAAGATCAGAATAACAGAAAACAGGCCTGTGATCTACAGCAGAAGTCTAACACAATGATAGAGCAGAATGGAGGAAGACACTACAGTAATCAGATGTACGAAGATGCTCACAGATTTAAACAAGAGGAAAGAGAGAGGACACTGAGAGATGAGGAGTTGAGACAGAAAGAGGAAGAGAGGAGAAAACCACAAGTGAATTATTTTCGCAGTATTTTAATTGTTACTGCTGTCTGTGCTGGAGCTGTTGGTGCCGCCCTTGTTGGTGCTGCTCTTGCTGGAGCTCCTGGTGTTGCAGCTGCTGTTGGAGCCATTGTCGGATCTGCTGCTGCTGCTGCTGCTGGAGCTTTCAATGATGTAGCCGTTTGGACACAGAGGAGGCAGAGAGAGGAAGAGGAGAGAAAACAACAGGAGGAAAATGAAGAAGAACAGAACTTGAGAGAGTAAAAATGAGACACGTTTATGAAGTTAAAAGGTCAACTATCAAGAATAAAAGAGAGACAGAAAAGGACAGAACTGAGCTGCTACGAACTGCTGATAAAATCAGCCTGTGCGAAACACATCTTTGTTTATCTTTAAAATCTCCATCATCATCATCATCATCATCCTCACTAACCAGGTTTCCATCCAAGGATTCAAAATGTTTAGTGAAATAGCTGATGGAAATGCCATTTGTTGATCAAATTTATCAAACGTTGAAACAATCTTTTTCTCATTCTACGTTGTACATTGATACTTCAAATGTCACAAAAATTAGTTTGGAAACACTTTTTGTTGAGAAAAAAAGGCTTTAATGCAAATTAATGTGGTGTCACACAACAGAGTTAGCCAATACATGCAGTGTCTGTGCGTTCGTGTTGCATTCTTTTCAATCTACATGTAGCAGAGGCCAGCGGGTAAGTGCTGTGCAGGTTAAACCTCAAAAATTGTGAATTAGTACGTGCCATATTCAATACAGTAGCATCTTAGAGATCTCTAATCAGTTAAATAGCAGAAGTTATTCCTCCACCACATGCGTGTGACATCATTAACAATGGTCCTATGTTGCTGAACTAATGTGGTTCAAACGACGGAGATGCGACCGTGTTCGGGAAACAGTCGTGACTAGATAGTTCGTTTCCAAAACAATGCATCGTACTATGGTGGTTAATCAGCGAGTTACGTCGTTGTTCGGGAAACGCACCCCAGAGCGGGGCAAGTAGGACCGCAACATTAGTGCCTTGACCCAGATGGGAGTGAGGTTTAGGGGGGTGAGTGTAGCAGAGGCCAGCGGGTAAGTGCTGTGCAGGTTAAACCTCACTCCCCGATCTCAAGTGGCGCTCTAGCGACAGATGTTAGAGGCCGTGGCCTTTAGCCTCCTTGTTAGAGCGCCTGCCTCCCATGCCGGAGACCGCGGTTTGATTCCCGCTTGGAGCGGGGCAAGTAGGACCGCAACATACAGTCTAATGAAAGTTACAGCTGTTGGGCCCTATTTTATCTAAGTGCATGGTCTGAATCCTCTTTTGCTAGTTTAATGACTGAAAAAATGGTCGGTCCAAAAGGGTTGTACCTAGTCTCTTAATGAGTCATGGGTGTGTTTTGGGCATAATGTGCAATAAACCAATCAGAGTCTCATCTCCCATTTACTTTAAAATCCAGTTGCGCTTGCACCATGGCGGATTTGCTATTTACATGACGGAATTTGCAAGAGGAAAGACTAAAGGCTTCTCCAGAGGAATCCTTTTATTTTTAATATTTAAAAATGTTTGTGTGCTGCTGCCTGTGTGTGTAATAAGCAGAGTGTACACACAATGTGCACCCACCTATAGATGTGTATTACTAAAGCACCCTTCAAATAACAAAAAAATAAAATAAAATACTGTGCCATAGACTTTAGAGCAGGTTTTTGTTAGTCAAGGGCAGTCGTTTTAAGTTGTCTCAAAATACCAACGCGCCAACAAAGCAACTGAACACACCTCGTTTTCAGACCAGCACGCCCATGGGCGAACAGATGGGCTCGAGTGCATTTGCTATTTAAACAATGTGGTGCTGAACGTGAAAATGATAACTGCGTCGGGATGAAACTAGTAAAAAAATACTTGCGTCGCATTGCGCCGGGTGTATGATAGGGCCCATAGCCTACAATGTATATGCTATAATGTATGTTTGTTTCAATTGGATGAGGAAAATTTAGTGTCAAGAAAATCTCAGGAACTTGACACAAATAAGTGGAGCATCTGTCAAATTAAGGAAGACTGTTGGAGTTTCTAACACTGACAAAAGAAAAGTAAAATAAGATACAAAAATAGCTTAATTAATGTAATGGCATACATTTGAGTTTTGATTTCACGCAGCTGTTCTAGGCTACATGACAAATGAAAATCACAGACATGACAAAAAAAAATCTATGAATACAAGTCATTAATATATACCGAGTTCTGTCATGAAACTCTAGATGGCGCAGGCTGTTGGTCCTTAACGCACACTTGATGATATCCACAGCGTTAACTACTTGGCACAAGCTGATTGGTTCATGTTGCATATGCAGCCAATAAGCTTGCTCCCAGTTGTGTAATGTAACGAAGTAATAATACTTTGTTACAGTACATAAGTATTTTTGGGGAGTATCTGTACTTTACTTGAGTTTTTATATTTCAGCCAACCTGTCTTGCTGGTCTTATTCTCTCGTAAGGTGCATCGACACACAGCGTAGATGTTCTCCAGAGCTCTTCCACTCTCGTGGGTTCATCCCAGGGCTAAACCCACGGAAAAATCTTTGAAAAAAGACGAATGGCACGGCGAGTGGAAAAGACAATATAGAACCTATTATATATAACGTTACTATCTACAATGGATGCGGACAGTAAAGTGATGTCCTGGTATATTTCTGCCATACAGATGTTATCCAAGCACTCGCGCTGTTTCTGACATGAAGGACAAATGGATTTTCCAATCATTAAGTGATGTAACACATCCAGTGTAGTCAGTCCCAAGCTGTTGCAGTGTTGTAGACACGGTGTAGGGCAAATCGTGTCAATCCAAATGTAAGAAATGAGGAAAATACAACAACCTCAATAGAATGGCGCCTAAAAGGCCGTTACAGCAAATACAGTAGTATACAGCAATTTAAAAAAATACAGTAAGTCTCTGTATGTGCAGTCTGACGTCACAGAAAATTCCCATAAATGCAAAGGGTATAACAGTTATTTACTGTAAAGGGAATTTGCAGTTTTATACTGGGTGATATACAGTAAATAACTGCAGAAATGACAGAAATGTCTAACAGTGTGCGCAGCCCTTTTATATCTTAACAGTCTTTCAAAAGTTTCAGCCATGCTACTCTGCAGTTTATTTTATTGTAAACTGTTTAAATCCCTGGTGAAATATGCTAAGTATGCTTGCAGCCAGACCAATTATCAGTATACATCAAGTGTGCTTATGATTAGTTATCCCTCATGTCGTGTTCGGGTCATTTTGTCCCAGAGAAAATTTTATTTTTTCTGAAAATACTAGTTAATGTTATCACATTGGAGTGAAACTTAGTGACTTTGTTCACTGTAGAATATCAGAGACCTGAATCAGAAAAATTTCAGATGCGATCAGAATCTGATTGTAAATCAGATTCCTAGCTCAGCACGTCTGAAGCAAGCAAACTAACCAACTCGTTCACAGAACGGCTTGCAACATTAAAACAAAAGAACACTTATTGATAATTCCAATTCATTAAGGAGACTGTCAAATTTGGGGCAAGTAATCAAGATTAATGGTCACCAGATGACCATCACATGGGTTCCACGCTGGAAAACCACAGAAACAGACTTGCTTAGATGGACTACCCCCACACAAAGAGACAGACCACACTGGAATTCCTTTGTCACAGAGACTCTTTTCTCCATATGCTACAAAAATCATCTTAAAGTGACTTATGAATTATTTCTCTGCATAGAAATAACCATATCATGTATGTAACCCACACAATTAGACTATCATGTTGTAATCAAATAGTAGGTATGTCCTGCTTTCAATAAGTATTGAATAGCTTAAGCCTTAAGGGTTAATATTCATGTTTAGTATGTATGAGTTTGAAAATTCATGCTTTAAATGTTTCTTCCAATCAATTCTTTGTCAAATGTATCATATTCTGGTTATAAAATTCACATCCCAAAAGTATACTTTGCAAGAGCTTGTAAAGTTCGGACCTGTGACTGATCAGATAACATGTTGATTTATTGATTGGGTGGAGGAACAGAGCAACACCCCTAGCTCAGATAATTTCTAATTGGTCAAGACAAGCATTAGGAGGTGTCTGAAAGCCGAGTTTAAAACCTCAGGACACCATCATTCGCCCTCTTAAAATTTCTTCACTCTTACTCTTAAAATGCTCTTGTTACTCGCTTGAATCTCTTTTACTCTTTGTCCTCTCTAAAACTCTTCTCTTTTGCCATGCGTTTTGACGCTGCTCTTTGAGCGCCATGTGCTCTGGCCTGGAGGCCAGTTGCGACCATGATGAGAAGAAATACCACCTAGTCTCTTTACATCCGTGTATTCTTTTATTTTAGTTTATTTTCTTTCTGTTGAGTGTCGTGTTCAAAAGTTAAGTTTGCCGCAAAGTCCAGCTCCGACTGCACCCACCTGCTTCAAACTTCAACTTGCAACGGACTCAGACCATTCATCAGCCAATGCCCAAAACGTCACTACGAAAGACCACTGAACTGTCAGCCAACCAGCAACCTGGGAAACCCCCTTTCCTGCAATGAGGATGACAGAAGGGAATCCCTTAACACAAAGGCAACGCAAGTAAAACAACTCCAGACTTTTAGCTGAATTGGTGCATTTAATACAAATTTTAGCCTCATTGAGAAACTCAAAGCGAGGTTTAAATAAGTGATTGATGGTTGTTAAGGTCTATGCAATTGCACATATTGCTATAAACTTGGGATTTCATATTTTCATTTAAACTCATCTTTCCTTACTTTCTCTCTTCTGCAACGTGTGAATGCGTGTGTTCATGTGTTAGATTAGTTTCATGTCTTAGATTTATCAAATAAAGCCTTGTTTATATTGAAAAGAGAAGGATCTTGTGTTTTGTGCTCATAAGTTAATGTCTTAATCTGCCGATTTGTGCTACTGTGCTATTTAATAGTGTTTTCACTATATTTTGGATTTTAATATGTTCAGTGAATCGCCGTGAAACAGTGAGTCTGTTCAAATTCCCTATAAAATCATTAATGATTCCCTTTGAGCTAAATTGACCTGTTTCCCTTTAAATTATATATTAATATTACGTTTCAACGTTACATCACTAACTACTTTTCGAAGATTTTTGATAATTTTCATAACTTTTTTGGCATTTTTTCACATTGTTACACATTGTTAACAGGTTAAAAATGACAGGCCTATAAAAAAATGGTTATAAATCTCTCATTATGCTATTACCACCAAAGATTGGATTCAATCTTTTTGTCAACTTGTTTTCTTTCTTTAATTTAAAGAGAACAAGTTGACAAAAAGATTGAATCCAATATTTGGTGATAAAATAGCGTAACAAGTGATTTATAAGCTATGTTTTGTAGACCGGTCATTTTTGACCGGGAACACCACAAGTGTGATTTTGTGCCATTTTGTACAAAATAAAACCATTTCAAAAACCATTTCAAAACAAATGATCTGGTTTAACATTAAAGCACACAAGTGTCATAAACAGTGCAAATTATTTTCATATTGTATGCAAAATTGACAAAGTTATCCATGAAAAACACTTTTTTCACACAAAAAAAATAAATAACAAATTGGTAAGTAAGCTCTGGGCCCGTATTTATCAAGCTTCTCAAAGTGCCATTTTAGTCTTAAGTGCTGAGAATTCATGAAATTTACTCCTACTTTCAAACTTAAGTATAAAAGCAAGTTATCAAATTTCTTAAAGCTAAGAATCACTCTTACTCTCGCAGTTATTTAAGACAGCTGGAGAGGTCTCTCAAGTGGTTAGGAGTTGCCAGCAGGGGCTTGTGATGGCGCTGAAGAGACAGAGACGTGCGTGAATCTTTCAGGAGAGGAGGAATGTCTTTGAAATGTTTGGTGACGAGCAGTTAATCAAACAAGTTACATTTCCTCAGTTATTCAAAACGAGCAAAGAACATTTACATACCAAAGAACATCATAACTGACTTCAGTCTAGCGCGAGTATTATGCGATCTACACTGTATGATGAATAAATCTCTTACCCCTTATTTACACTGCACGCGACTGCAGCGCGTTACAGCTCCACAGCCACCGGAGCAAGTTTCTGAAGCCGCTCTCTGCGCTGCATCACTAAAGATTAAAGTCTATTTTTGACGGATAATAATAATAATCGTCTTGCTGTCGTCAAAGGCATCAGCAACAGTCGATACACTATACTATCATCTATCGGCACCCTAAATTAAGAAGTGATGATGCTTCGTTTCCTTGCCATAATGTGTTCTCTTGAAAAGTCTTTATTGTCAAATGTGTGTTGAATGTAAACTCCTATTAGAAATTTAACCAGTCAATGTAAATTTATCTGAGAATATTAAGGAAATCTATTCAGTGATTGGTCCATGCATATGTCGTCATCCAAAATCCCGTTTGTGGCACAGCAAAGTGTCGTGAATCATCTCTAAGACTGACACTTAAGATTTAGTCCTACACTTTGCTTAAAGTACGACTGAGACGATTGATAACTAACTTTTAATCGCAGCTTTGAGCCAAGAATTTTTTTCCACTTAAGTCAATTCTTAGCAGTGTTCTTGAGAGTAATTCTTAGAGGCTTGATAAATACGGGCCCAGATAAATAAGGGCTACAATCGATCAGTCCAAATATAAATTCAAAACCTATCCTAATTGAAAGAAAACAAGCTTACAAAAATATTGAATCCAATATTTGGTTATAAGGTAGCATAATGAGATATTTAGAATCAATTTTTTTTGCAGGCTGTTTGACCAGGAACATCACAAGTGTAACAGGGTTTTCAACACAACACAAGAGTTAATTTGAAGTGTGCTATTTTGGACCAACGAATTTTGTACTAAGTATATTGTGTTGTTAATTATTTTGTTTAGAGCAATTGTTTAGAGTCAAATATTAAATTTGATAGCGCAATCAATAAATGACCAATGAATGCAAAAACGATCTGTTAATAAATAGCTTTGCAAACAACAATAATGGTGTTTTGCATTGTATCTGGACATATCTAAAACTTATCCTTCTGCTCAATGCATACTTCTGATCTGATTTTACATGAGTCTGATGGTAATGGTTAGTCTCTTCTGTTCTGGGCCGGGTTTAAGTGCTACTTAGGAGTCGCTATCCGTTGGTCAAGTGCTGAAATGTCAATTATAGAATGGCTCGTAATTGACCTATCGGTAAGCCCCTCCCCTCGAATGCAGACTAGCCAATGGCAGTCGAGTATCAGTTGCACGGGGAGCTGAACTTGGACATCTTTAGGTTCCAGCACCGTTTGATGGGGTTTATGCTACAAAAAATGGAAAAACGATGTGCCTGGGGTACTTGTAACACTGATTCCAGGTATCCTGAGAGGATGGGCATTATAATTTATTTTATTACATTTCCTGAATCCAAACAAAACAGAGCAAAATGTCCCTAAGTCCCTAAAACGTTAATTTTCTGGTTGTCATACACTCATTAAGTTACAATTTTCATCTGCTCAAGCAGAATGTTAATGTTATCTTGTGCTTTAGCAAGGTATCTCTGGCTAGAACTAGCTAACGTTAAAGTTTGTGAGTCCATGCTAACATACTAAATAGCGGACTGACCGCGTCTTGTACAGTGCAGGTCAAAAACACATAAATGAAGGTCTACATTTCAGTGCCTCTCCATATTAAACTGGTTAAATGTACATTAATTTAATCATACCCTGCGATACATGAACAGTTTTGATCCTGCATGTTGTCATCCGCGATCGTGACGACCGACCATAATATGAGACTTCTCCCGCTTGTGATCTGTAAACCCTCGCTTCGAGTTACCCACCGTATTTATTTTTAAATATATTATAAATCACTCCATGGTGTCACGGGTTGGCTGGTGTGCCTGGGTGGGCCACCAGATGTCACTGTTTATTTGTTTGAGCACATGGCTTATTGTTTGTTGTTGGTGCCATGTGCTCTCCTGTCTATTGTCTGACCCCGCCCTCCTTGTTATCTCATTATTGTTTCAGTTACTTCACCTGGGTCCTTCACGTTTGCCTCCCTTTATATTCTCCTGGTGTTTGCAGTCCTGTGCTTCGTCGTTATCTATGTTTTATGTCAGACGGGGACGTTGTGTGTGTTGTCTGCCTGCCTGCCTGTTTTTCCCCTTCGGGGTGGATTTTGTTCTTTTTATTTCTATTTTACAAATAAATACTCACCTGTCTCCTGCATTTGAGTCCTCGCCTCATCTCTCCTCGCATTCCCTGACAGAACGACGAAGACAATATGAGGACTCAGCGGAGAATGGGCTCACACCAGCCGCCATCCCCTAACGTCAGCAGCCCCCTATACCAACGCATCCTCCAGTTCCAGGCCCTGAGCTCCATCCGTCAGCAGGGTACTGACGTGAGGAGTTTTGCCCAGAGGTTCTGTGGGGCAGCTGAGGGCCTAGGGTACAACGATGCGGCCCTCAAGGACCTCTTCAACAGTGCCCTTGAGGAGCCCCTCAGCAGGTGGAGGATGAGGGGGCTGGACCACCTGACCTTTGGGGATTTTGTGGAGGCCCTGGCATGTTCCCCAGCCAGGGTGGCTGGTGTGCCTCGGGCTGTGCTCGCCGAGGCGGCAGCGCCCCCAGTGATGGCTGACAAGGCGGCAACCCAAGGAGGGCTGGAGACCTCGTCTGTCGCACCCAGTGGTCCTCGTCCGTTCCCGGGGCGTCTCGGACTGGTGCACAGCGTGCGGGATCCCCCGCTGATGTCGGTGCGAGCAGCGCGGTCTGCTCATGGGCTCCCCAGAGGGGCGGTGCACGCTCACAGGGCTTCCGAAGCGGCGGCAGTGCCCGCTCACGATCCTCCCGAGGCGGCGGTGGTTTCCGCTCACAATCCTCCCGAGGCGGCGGTGCCCGCTCACAGAGCTTCCGAAGCGGTGGTGCACGCTCACAAGGCTTCTGAAACGGCGGTGCCCACTCACAAGGCCTCCGAAGCGGCAGTGCCCGCTCACAGAGCTTCCGAAGCGGTGGTGCACGCTCACAAGGCTTCTGAAACGGCGGTGCCCGCTCACAAGGCCTCCGAAGCGGCGGTGTCCGCTCACAGGGCTTCCGAAGTGGCAATGCCCGCTCACGATCCTCCCGAGGCGGCGGTGGTTTCCGCTCACGATCCTCCCGAGGCGGCGGTGCCTGCTCACAGAGCTTCCAAAGCGGAGGTGCACACTCACAAGGCTTCTGAAACGGCGGTGCCCACTCACAAGGCCTCCGAAGCGGCGGTGTCCGCTCACAAGGCCTCCGAAGCGGCGGTGCCCGCTCACAGAGCTTCCGAAGCGGTGGTGCACGCTCACAGGGCTTCCGAAGTGGCAATGCCCGCTCACGATCCTCCTGAGGCGGCGGTGGTTTCCGCTCACGTTCCTCCTGAGGCAGCGGTGCCCGCTCACGTTCCTCCTGAGGCGGAGGTGTCCGTTCACGTTCCTCCTGAGGCGGCGGTGTCCGCTCACTGGCCTCCTAAAGCGGCGGTGTCCACTCACAGGCCTCCTAAAGCGGCGGTGTCTGCTCACAGGTCTCCCGAGGCGGCGGTGGCTGCTCACAGGCCTCTCGAAGCGGGGGTGCCCGCTCACAGTGTTCCCGAGGCCGTGGTGCCCGCTTACAATGCTCCCAAGGTGGCGGTGCCCGCTCTCAGGCCTCCCAAGAAGGCGGCGGTGTCCGCTCACGATGCTCCCGAGGCGGCGGTGCCCGCTCACAGACCTCCCAAAGTGGCGGTGTCTGCTCACAGGCCTCCCGAGGCGGCGGTGTCTGCTCACAGGCCTCTCGAAGCGGCAGTGTCCACTCACAGGCCTCCTAAAGCGGCGGTGTCTGCTCACAGGCCTCCCGAGGCGGCGGTGTCCGCTCACAGGCCTCCCGAGGCGGTGGTGTCTGCTCACAGGCCTCCCGAGGCAGCGGTGTCTACTCACAGGCCTCTCGAAGCGGCGGTGCCCGCTCCCAGTGTTTCCGAGGCAGCAGTGCCCACTCACAGTGTTCCCGAGGCGGCGGTGCCCGCTCACAATGCTCCCAAGGCGGCGGTGCCCGCTCTCAGGCCTCCCAAGAAGGCGGAGGTGTCCGCTCATGATGCTCACGATGCTCCCGAAGCGGCGGTGTCCGCTCACAGGCCTCCCAAAGCGGCGGTGTCTGCTCACAGGCCTCCCGAGGCAGCGGTGTCCGCTCACAGGCCTCCCGAGGCGGCGGTGTCTGCTCACAGGCCTCTCGAAGCGGCGGTGCCCGCTCACAGTTTTCCCAAGGTGGCAGTGCCCGCTCACAGTGTTCCCGAGGCGGCGGTACCCGCTCACAATGCTCCCGAGGCGGCGGTACCCGCTCACAATGCTCCCGAGGCGGCGGTGCCCGCTCTCAGGCCTCCCAAGAAGGCGGCGGTGTCCGCTCACGATGCTCCCGAGGCGGCGGTGTCCGCTCACAGGCCTCCCAAGGCGGCGGTGTCCGCTCACAGGCCTCCCAAAGCGGCCCGCCTTGTCCTCCTGCTCTGCCGGCACCACCCTGGCGCCCCGGTCTACCTCTGCCTCCAGGGTCTCTGCCACTACACGGGCCTGGCCCACCATCCCTCCCCCTGATCCGCCTCTGGCCCACCTCCCTCCCAGACATTTTTTTTTTTCTCTGTTTTAGTGGTGGAGCATCTGGGATCTGCTCCTTAAAGGGGGGGTTATGTCACGGGTTGGCTGGTGTGCCTGGGTGGGCCACCAGATGTCACTGTTTATTTGTTTGAGCACATGGCTTATTGTTTGTTGTTGGTGCCATGTGCTCTCCTGTCTATTGTCTGACCCCGCCCTCCTTGTTATCTCATTATTGTTTCAGTTACTTCACCTGGGTCCTTCACGTTTGCCTCCCTTTATATTCTCCTGGTGTTTGCAGTCCTGTGCTTCGTCGTTATCTATGTTTTATGTCAGACGGGGACGTTGTGTGTGTTGTCTGCCTGCCTGCCTGTTTTTCCCCTTCGGGGTGGTTTTTGTTCTTTTTATTTCTATTTTACAAATAAATACTCACCTGTCTCCTGCATTTGAGTCCTCGCCTCATCTCTCCTCGCATTCCCTGACACATGGAATATTTAATTCCCATTTGGTGGCCCTCTGTGTCCAAAATTGTGCAAAAACATCATGGGACAAGGTTTTCACACTGCAGCTGTCATTAGACAGTCTCCGTTTGTTTGTCCGAGGGAGCAACAGTAACTAAGGGGGGCGGGGCTTACCGATAGGTCAATTGTAGTACACGCTCGTTTATTGAAATGTTAACAAATTTAAATGTTAATAAAATATAATATAATATAATATAATATATAATAATATTATTGTATATAATATCTGCAAGACGTTATTTCCGGGTCCAATACATGGCTGGTTTTCGTGAACGTCAGCAAACCATTGACAGATTTTTATGAGTTTTTACTTATTTTCCCCTGTCTTTGAAGCATATTTCATACATTACGTCTTTTATTCATTTTTTTGTTCAGTCATTTAATTTAGATGTGTACTTTTGTTTTGCTTTGTGCCCTTTTTAATTATTTAGTTTGATATAAAAAAATAAAAAAAATGAGTGATTAAGTGTACAATAAAGTAATCAATAGCTTTAATTATAATCTCATTGCAAAGTTAAAAGTGTAATCTGCTGATTGTCCTGCAGATGACCTTAGAATTCTGTTTTACGATGCACGTAGGGATTTACGATTATTCCAGAGCACTCGTAGATCTACGATGATTTTCAAGTGCTACTTAAGTTACGATGCTTTTGGTAAACGAACTTCTTAGGCTTACGATGCTTTTGGGAAACGCAGCCCTGATCAGTTCAGTTCTGGTTGATCTGAAGTCATAAACCAGCATAGCAACGGTAGCATGCGACAACAGTGGATGCAGTGTGAAAAAGGAACTGTGCATTGTGCATTTAGCTGCTTTTCAAGTAGACTTTTACAATAAATGCACAAGCTTTCAAGAAACCGCTTCCGTTCTCTGTTGCTCGGCTGCAGTCAGTCCTCGTAAGTTCACACACACACACAAAGAAGAAATGCGTCCTACCCCCTAAAACCAATAAACTATAAATCCCAGGGAACAAATAATTCTGTAAGATCAGGGTTTGTAATAACAGAATCTCCCTCCATCAGTTATTGTTGGACTAAATAAAACGCATTTTATTGGTAATTGATGTGTGTGCAAGTGGATGAGATAAATAGAGAGCATAATCTCTGAGAATGGGTTACCATACTTGTCCAAACATCACTTTCACTTTCACTTTACAATAGTCAGAGGCGGACAAAGTGCACAACTCCATTACACTCTTAAAAATAAAGGTGCTTCACGATGACATAGAAGAACCTTTTTGTCTAAATGGTTCCATAAAGAAGCTTTAACATCTGAAGAACCTTTCTGTTTCACAAAAGGTTTTTTTGTGGTGAAAGAAGGTTCTTCAGATTATAAAAAGTTAAGCAAGAGATGGTTCTTTAAAGAACCTTTGACTGAATGGTTCTTTGTGGAACCAAAAATGGTTCTTCTGTGGCATCGCTTGAAGAACCTTTTGAAGCACCTTTATTTTTAAGAGTGTACTTGAGTGAAAGTACAGATCCTGCTGGTCAAATATTACTCCATTAACAAGTGAAAGCTGTAAAGACAGATTTTTACTTAAGTAAAAGTACAGAAGTACCAAAAGTAAATTTCCTTTTTTATGTCAATGCACTGTTTTATTATTGTTGTATGTAATACTTGCAATACCTCTGAAGCAACTTACAATACATTACACCTACTGAATACACTGACTAGCTTGTATCCTTGGAATAAAGAGCTTTTAGAATGTTAAAAACATAGAGGTATGTATATATGTATATACAGTATATATATATATATATATATATATAATATAACACCCCTGCCCACGAAAGCAGAATGGTAGTGATCTCACACAGCTCTGACAGTGTGTGCACACATCTATGTGTAGCCATTCATCCACATTTAAACAGAGTGCAGTTTTAATAAATACTTATTTGCAACATCTTTGACATGTTTTTTATTCATTTGTAAATGTATTAAAGGGGTGGTTGACTGTTTTTTTTTCTAGGCTTGATTGTGTTTATGGCGTGCAGTCTAGCATGTGTTCATGCTTGTTTTTTCTAAAAACGCATTATTTTTCACATAATTTACCTTTATTCCACACCTCTCTGTCCCTTCTCTGACAAACGCCTCGATTTATTTCCTGGTTTTATGAAGCTCCTCCTTCAGAAATACACGATGGGCTGAGATTGGTTAGCTGGCTCAGTGTGTTGTGATTGGCTAAACCGCCTCTACTGCACGTCTGAACGTCCCGCCCCTCTCCTCAGTGGCATGTGCTCCGGTTGAATTGTAAACAGTGGCGTTGTCTATAATTCTTATCAATTTGAGCCCGATTGAGACCCAGAGGATATTAGTGAAGAGGATCGTGCAGAACCTGTGCAAGCACGGCTCTTAATGGTATGTTTGGTTGTTGTTGTCTCATACTTTTAAATACGCTGCTATTTGTAAATGCTACTGCTTCTGTTAGCTTTTAATATACGGTTTTATCCTGATTAAAGCTTTAATACAGCACAGCAACCGCACGCGTGTCCATTTATAATGCTTCTCATTGCTGTCTGAAAATAAGTGTATAATTGGAACAGTTTGTTGGAGCTTATCTGACGATCTGAATGAGAGAGAGAGAGAGAGAGAGATGCAGAGCAGGGCGACAGAGTAACAGTATTAAGGACCGCTGCTTTAATGATTTTGAAACATAACATAACATTAGAATCGTTAGAAGACAGAATCACGATTCATATGAATAGATTTTTACGTGCACCCCTAGTTTTCTCTTCCTCTTCTCTAAAGCAGCGCAGCATGGCCTCGCGCCCTTTGCTGCGTGTTCCCGGGGGCGGGGTTTATCTGGGTCTGTGACGTATCAGACCCGGGAAGTAACTCGTTGTAGTCCCTTACCTGTCGTTTTTGTAGGCATTAAACTGGCAGAATTTTAAAAGACGATATCTCTGTTTGCATTGAACTTTCAGCGCCGCAACTCTGCAGATATTGTTTATGCTCAAACAGCAACATTACACACTAACTAATGTTAAAAAAGTGAAATCGCAATCAACCACCCCTTTAAGATAGTGCTCATGATAATGCATTTATATCAGTATTTTACAGTTTACTGTTAAAATTATTCTTTACAGCATTTTCATTGTTAAATTATTACAACATTATCTTGGATTTAGGGGTATTTACAGTATTTTATTGGCAACTTTTGTTGCCAGGCAAATACTGTACTTTAGTGAAATTACAAAATATTGCTGTAAAATAAACTACAAGTTTAATACAATGTCACTGTAAAAAAATAACTGTAATTTGCTTTGCAGTATTAAACTCTAATCCATTTTACCTACCTAGTCTCATGGCATTTATGTACCTGGGTGCACTTTTTAGCGAGACACGAAATACGTACCAATAACTACATATTACTGCAGTTTCACTTTCCAAAAGAAACAAACACTAGAGGCAGTAAAGCTCCGACACCTTTTACTCCTTTTCACACAAAGTGTTTAAAGAGTTTTGATTAATAAAGCGTATTTTTCTCACAATTACTTTAAGAATATCATGTTACGACTTCAAAACAACATTAATATGCTGGGAGATTTGAAAACCGATGCTTTTGAATGTTAGCATCGCACATATCCAGCGTCGTATCTATGGGTTTTCATACACAGTAGGTTTGTTCGGTAGCTCACAGAGTACGGAGACGTACTTAGGAGGCGAGGAGCTCCGGTTCGAATCCCGTGTAACAACGGTTCAACAAAACAGTTCAAATCTGCATATAAGGAAGTTGAAATGGCACGGTTGCATCAACAAATACGTTTTTATACCAGTTATGCATTTGTTAACACTATCGGGTAGGTTTAGGGTTGGGTTTGGTGTAGGGCATATTTCCAACACGATAGAGAATTAACTTTTAGGGACAGACCCCGGATATTTGAATTCTGAACCGCCGCAGTACGTACCTGAAACAACGCAATAAAAACACAGCAATACGTACCTATATCAACATAATAAAAACGTTCAGGGTTCACGTATTTAACCTGTGTTTTAGCGCCACTCAGTGGACATTTCTTTTTGAAACTGCGGCGAAACGTGCAGTAAACTACTTAAAACGGTGTCACACAGAAAGTGCACAGAGGTAGAAATCTGAGAGCTCTCTGATCCTCCCATAGACAGCAAGGGTACTACCACGATCAAGGCACAAAAACGTAGTAAAAACATCGGTAAAACAGTCCATGTGACATCAGCAGTTCAACCATAATTTTACAAAGCTACGAGAATACTTTTTGTGCACAAGGAAAACAAAAAATAACAACTTTATTCAACAATTTGTCTCCGCGTCACCCTAAGACGCCATTTTGGAGAGTATCACGATGTATGTGCGCGCTTTGATCAGAACGTAAACATACGTTTTTTACGTCCAATTCAATTACGACATGAGTGTGAGTAATTAATGACAGAATTTTCATTTTTGGGTGAACTATCACTTTAAAGAGTTTTGACTTTAAGTTGACATGAAGTTGCTTCTGTATGAAGTATCACAGAAATTTTATAAATGGATTAATTTATTAGAAAAAAGTCCTATAATGGGAACAACATGTGTAATATTCTTCCAACTGGTACAGCATCTGTCTGTGTGAAATGTCACAGTTGAAAAAAAAGACTGTTTTAAAAGTCAAACGCTTAATTTACTTGTAAGGTATCCTATCGGTGGCCTTGTTCATATGAGTTTATTTATATGATTTAACAGTTTCATTTATGTTAAAAATGACTTTCTACATGGTCAGTAGAATTACTCAATATAGTTTGAAATGAAGCATTTGGGAGCAGCTTGTTTTGTGAGAAACACTTTTAATGGTGAACAACATTTCTTAAAAAAGAATGATAACTGGAAAATTTGTTTATATTGTTAAATGCTTTGTAAAATGCATTTTTTTGGACCCAGTTTACTGTTCAGAATCTCAGTGATGAAAAAAATAACAGCATCACATGATCTGTGTTAATGACAAACTTTATTTTTTTGCTAGTCACCAGAAAATAACTGAATATGTGAACATACAGCACAATTTTAGAATAATGTTTAGATGATCATGTTACTAATAACTCAATGAAAACAACATCCAAAGTAAATAAAAACTTACTTTATAACTCACTCAAAACTGTTAGTTATGATTTTTAAGTGTCATTGTGATCAGTGTTAAAATGAGTCTCAGTGTCAGAAATATTCGATCCAACCCAGACACCAGATTCTGTCAGAAGAGATCTTTTTGTCTGATCCTCAAAACCTGATAACCCCTTTTTTATTTAGTGATAGTTGTTCATTGTTGTCCTGAACAGTGAAAACTTTTGAACAGAATGAAAATATAAGTTAAATTTACCCAGAAGACAAAATAAGTTAAATTTACCCTGATCTTCAAATTCAAAAAGTTTTCACGCCCCGGCTCTTAATGCATGGTTTTTCCTTCTGGGGCATCAGTGAGCGTTTGAACCTTCTGCAATAGTTGCAAATGAGTCCCTGAAGGATTTTTCTGAAGAACATCAGGCAGTTTAACTGTTCAGGACAAAAATGGGACTTATGAACAACTATCACTAAACAAAAAAATCACGGCTGTGGATCATTCAGGTAACAACACAGTATTAAGAATCAAGGGGGATGTAAACTTTTGAACAGGGTCATATTCATAAATTCAACTATTATTTCTCTAGTGGACTATAATGTAAATGTATTTCATGTGAAATATCTTATTCAGGTCAGTACTAAATAAACAATGACATGCATTTTGTATGACCCCTCTTATTAAGGAAAAATAATTAACATTTTTCAGATTCTGCAAGGGGGATGCAAACTTTTGACCTCAACTGTAGCATATCTTCACTTCAGGCATTCAAAACCAAAGCTCTTTCCTGCTGTAATCACTGATAATTGTCATAACTATATTGGCCATCCACTGAAATAAAAACACTCATAGACACACATTGTATTGTTGCCAGCGGCACTGAGCAGAGTTTTGATGCTGTAGTGGACGATAAAAGCAAGGAAAATATAAAAGGCAAATAATAAATGACTAAACGGTTCAAATGTATAAATGAATGATTAAATGAGTATGAACAAATAAATGTCTGGTTGTGAAAATCCCAGCTTACGTGAATACAGATACAGTAGCTCACTTACCAATAATATTTCAAAAATGTTTCACATGACATGACATGAGCTTTTTTCCCTTCTTTCTTTTTCATCATCATAGGTTTCGGCTATCTTCTTCTTCAGCTCTTGAACCTGCTGATCTACTTTCTGTCTGAAATTATTCAATTCCTCTTCTTGTGCTCTGGCTTCATCATCATAATTATTCTTCATGTTCTCCATTTCCTCTTCATGTATCTGTTTCATTTCATCATACACTTTTTCTTCTCTGTCTGTTCTTTCTCTCTCCTCTCTTTCTCTTCTCCTGATTTCCTCCTCTTGCTCTTGTTTCAGATCTTCCATCATTTTCTCCCATCTCTTTCTCTTCGCCATTCGTCTCTTTTCAACCTCTTGTTTTCTTTTCTTCCATACTTCTTTCCTCTCTCGCTCCAGCTGCTCATAATTTCTCTCCATTTCGTTTTTCTTTTCTTCATATTCTCTATATTTCTGTTCTCTCTCTCTTATCTGTTGCTGTTTCTCCTCTCTGTTTTGTCTTTCTTCTTCTCTCTCTCTTTCAAGTGTATTCTCCTTGTTCTTCAGTTCTTCTTGTTTTTCTCTCAGCTGTTCCCTGTGTCTCTCTTTTCTCTTTCTTTCCTCTTCCTTTTGTTCTCTCATCTGTCGTTTCTTCTCTTCCTCCCATTCTCTCTGCTGTTGTTTGGTCTCTTCGTCATTTTCAGCCTCTTTTAATTTTCTCTTCCATACATCTCTCTCTTTCTCTTCTTGTTCCTTCCTCATTCGTTCCTCTGAATCTCTCTTTTTTATTTCCTCTTCCGGTTTCATTCTTATCTCTGCCATGATGTGTTCATGATCATTTTTCATCTTTTCTTGATCTTGTTTATATTTTTCTTCTCTCGTTTTATCTTCTTCATCTCTTTCTTTTTGATGATTTTCATACTGTATTCTCTGATCTTCATTTTCTCTCTTCATCTCCTCTATTCTTTGATCATATTCATCTTTTTCCTCTTTTTCCAGCTCTGATTGTTTCTGATCCTCGATCTCTTGTTTCTCCTGCTCTGATTTTTCTTTCACCTCAAACTCTCTCCTGAGTGTTTCCTCTTGTTCTCTGAACTTCTTCTTCAGTCTCTCTCTTTCCTCATCTGTCCTTTGTTTTTTCTCTTCCAGTCTCTTTCTCATGAATCTGTCTTCCATGTCATATTTGGCTGTTAATTCATTAACTTGAGCCTGATTTTTTCTTTCATTTTCTTTTATCATGTTCATTCTCTGTTCAATGGAGACCGCTGCCTCCTCAAACATCTCATTAGTGAAAAATCTGCCCTGATTAGATTTCTTAATTTCTTCTATTATATTTAACAGCTGCTTAACTTGTGTCCGATCTTGTGTTTCTGTGTTGTTAAAAGCCAGGAATCTGTTTCCACAATCTCTGATCAGTTTGTCGAGTTCATCATTTTTATATTTCCCTACATATTGTTCTATTGTTTGTTTTTTTAGTTTGTCTCCTCTAGTGTAGAGAACAATGCTGAAATCTGCTGCTTCTGGGCCAAAGATCTTCGTTATCATTTCTAAAGTGTCTTTCTCCTCCTTGGTGATTTTTCCCATATTAAACACAATGATGAACACATGAGGTCCAGGGGCTGACAGTGAAATACATTTCATTATTTCTTCCTGCACTTGTTCGTTTGTCAGTGAGGGGTCAAAGAGTCCTGGAGTATCAATAACAGCTACTGACCGACCATCAACTTCGCCAATGACCTTTGTACAAGTAGTGGTCACTAAACATGAACTTTCTTTACTGTAAATCCCATTTTTTCCGAGGATAGTGTTTCCTGTTGCAGACTTTCCATTTCCTGTCCTCCCAAACAGCAAGATTCTCAAACACTCTGGATCTGATGGTGAATCTTCATCATCTGAAAATTACATTAATAGAGTTAACAGATGAACAAAAATGTATTAAATTTGGGCCTATGACCAACAAGTGTTAGACTCAAACCTAAAATTTTAACTATTAGTTTACTAATAAAAATAAGTTTCTTCTTCTGCTTCTTAATAATAATAATAATAATAATAATAAATAGCTACAAGCAGCGATTACTGGGGTTCAATCACTTTAAGGCCTTTAAGGTAGTATGCTTTTAGGGTCTAGGCCAACCTGGATGTATAGCTGACAGTGAAACACATCGAAAATGGACAATAGGCTCGCTCACAGACAAACACACACACACACACACATAGAAATGAAATGGTTAAACTATTATATTAATACTCAGTAAGCATGCTTACACACACAGAGAGACACACACATACACGGACATACATGCACACACATTTTGTTGCAGATATAGATATTTGAAATAAATTATAGGTAACAATACGTTTTGCAAGTCTTCTCTTTTAAAGAGTTTATATGTCATTTTCAGGTTTCTCTATGATCATAATATGGCAAAATTGTAAAAACTGACATATCTGTATGAACAAAATGGTAAACTTTAATTAAATGTGATTTTAAATGTTATAACAGTGATTTTATAATGTCTCCATAAGCAAACCTATCAACAGTACAGTTTTAGTGCATTTACAGTTTTTTATGATTGCTTACACACTAAAATTAAAAGTAAATAACACGCAATTAGTGAAACCTGACACCCAAGGAGCAAAACTTCAGCCCAAATCTGCACAACTATAAGCACATTCTCAGCCTCACCAGAAACTGGTTCCGTTATTCCAGTACCTCCCACAACACTCTCCCTTCCTTTCCTTTTTCCCTTCCACATGGCAGTGGAAGGTTTATGATCTCCGACCCTATGTTATACCCCTCAATCAAGCTATGGAGGAGGCCTGTGACCTACAGTTCTTTTCAACTGCTTACACACAAAATATTTACTTGTCACACAATTTCTGAAAGCTGACACTCAAACACCAGAACCACACACAAAATCTGCAAAACCAGACACTAATTCTCGGCCTTTGACTTAGTTTTCAATTTCATAAAACAATTTTTGCAAAACACAACAAACAGTTCCCTATCTGTCGGTCACTACGAGTTATGTCGTGACGACATAGGGGATTTACCTGGAAGCCCCAATCATCTCTGTAAAGAGAAAACGCCAATGAATATTGGCTAGTGGAATTTGCATACCTGAGCCCCTCCCCATGCATACGGGTATAAAAGGGCGACAGGTGCATCCACTGATCAGATTTTTACTTCGGAGCCGAGTGGATGAGAAGCACGCTGATCTCCACAAAGCCTTTCGTCTTGGAATTGTTCCTGGTTGGCGTCACGGTGCAGTCAGCGGAGTCCCTTTCACCAGCGATTCCCCTGGGCACTTCAACTAAAAGAGCAAATTCTAAAAGAGCAAATCACGGACGATCGCGTCTTTTTCAAGATGCCGCTTCGTCCGTGTCCTCTTGGTTGCGGTCGTTTTCTGTCTGTGGATGACGGACACGATCGTTGTCTTCAGTGTCTGGGCATTCAGCACGCTGAAGCTGCGTTCGTGGATGATTCATGCGCCTGTTGTGGGCGTATGAACATGACATCACTGCGATCTCGCCTCTCCTTTTTGAAAGGATTGGCACCCTCTGCCGCCACCCGCCCTGGTCTCTCTGGCTCGAGCAGAGGACCACCGGCTGGCGCTCTGGGAGATCCGAGGGCCACAGTAAGAGCTTCTCCGCCGGGCACGTCCCCACAGACCTCTTACTCCTCACGCAGCGAGGGTCCCGTCCGGCTCCTGGATGATTTTGCTGGTTCTTCCCACGGGATGGCCAGCATATCATTCGGTGCGCCACCTGAAGATAGTATGTCGATCGCAGCATCGGGGGATGGGCTTACGTCCTCTGAGGATGAAGGTGCGGTGGGGCTGCCCCCTTCGGGTGTGGTCGCCTCCGCCGCATCGGACTTAGAGCTGACGGCCATGCTTGCCCGGGCAGCCGCGAGCATCGGGCTGGAGGTCAACAGACCACCCAGTCCCGAGCCCTCGCGGTTGGATGATTGGTTTCTCGGAGCGGGACGCGGCTCACAACCGCGCCCTACTCCGGTGCCTTTCTTCCCGGAGGTGCATGAGGAGCTGACGAAGTCGTGGATGGCCCCTTTCACGGCCAGAAGCCACTCGTCTGTCTCCTCCGTCCTCACTACCCTCGACGGCGGGGCTGCCAGGGGGTACGCGGCTCTTCCCCAGGTGGAGAGAGCGGTCGCGGTGCACTTGTGCCCGCGAAACGCCGCCACTTGGAGGAACCGTCCGCGTCTCCCGTCCAAAGCCTGTTAGCTTACGGCTGCTCTGGCAGCCAAGGCTTATAGTGCTGCGGGTCAGGCAGCCTCTGCCCTGCATGCCATGGCGATCCTGCAGGTTCACCAATGCAGGAGCTGCGCACGGCGACTGGCCTCGCTCTTCGAGCGACGAAAGTCACGGCGCGGTCCCTTGGGAAGGCGATGTCCACTATGGTGGTCCAAGAGCGCCATCTCTGGCTCAATCTGGCGGAGATGAAGGACGTCGACAAAGCACGCTTTCTCGATGCCCCCATCTCCCAGGCTGGGCTGTTCGGCGACACTGTCGAGGGCTTTGCCCAGCAGTTCTCGGCAGTGCAGAAGCAGACCGAGGCGATCCAGCACATCCTGCCACGGCGGGATGCTCCGGCAGCGGCGGCTGCCCCTAGGACCTGACCTCCGTCTGCTCGTCGCCGTGGACGCCCTCCTGCGTCTTCCAGAGCTGCTCCGCCCCGTGCTCTCGCAGGAGTGCGGCGTCCCCCGCGTCCCATCCGGGCCCCAAGTCGTCCAGGAAGTCGGCGAAGCGGCCCTGACGCGGGCAACCCGGAGATGTTGGAGTTTGCTCTTTCTCAGGAGACGACGAGGACAGCGTCGCTCCTTCCCCCGGTGGAGGGCCGGGTGGAGAATCCTATGTTCCCCTTTATTTCTGTTCCGCCGCTGGCCCAAGGGTCAGCGGCACCCACATTTTCAAAGAAAGAGCAATTTCCTTTTCCTCCGGGTTTTCAGGTCCACGGGCCGACAGTGTGCGACGCATTGCCTCCTCACTCTCGCCCGCGACCCATTTTGCCAGCGGCCAAGAGAGCGCGGTTCGGGGACGCAGTGCCTCCCCACGCATCTCTAGCCAGTCCCCTTTGGGACCCAGGGAGTTCCGCGTGGATGCTGCAGAACGCACTGCCTTCTGTACCATCCAGCTCTACTCCCCTTCGCTGCACCACTGCAGGTACGTCGATTGTACCGTTGGAGCCACTTGCACGGCGTCTGGAAGCGTGGCTTGCGCTGCCCAGCCCGTCTCGCTGGCTCACGCGCACAATTCGACTCGGCTACGTGATTCAGTTCGCCAGGCGACCTCCCAAGTTCAGCGGCGTTCTCGAGACCTCGGTGAGAGCTCAGAATGCTCCTGTCTTGCGCGAGGAGATTGCTGTCCTCCTGGCAAAGGGTGCAATCGAGCCGGTCCCTCCAGCCGAGATGAAGCGGGGGTTTTACAGCCCTTACTTCATCGTACCCAAGAAGGGCGGTGGTCTTCGACCAATCCTGGATTTGTGACTCCTGAACCGGGCTCTGCACAGGCTCCCGTTCAAGATGTTGACGCACAGGCGTATGATCAAATTCCTACGGTTTGCGTTCGAAGGTCGGGCATGGCAGTACAGGGTTCCTCCCCTTCGGGCTCTCCCTCTCTCCCCGTGTCTTCACGAAGGTCGTAGAGGGCGCCCTTGCCCCGTTACGGGAAGTGGGCGTCAGGATCCTCAACTATCTCGACGACTGGCTCATTCTGGCCCAGTCCCGAGAACAGTTGTGCGATCACAGGGATCTGGTGCTTCGGCACCTCAGCCAGTTGGGGCTTCGGGTCAACTGGGAAAAGAGCAAGCTCTCCCCTGCGCAGAGAATCTCTTTTCTTGGTGTGGAGTTAGACTCGGTGAGTATGACGGCGCGCCTCACGGAGGAGCGCACCCAGTCGGTGCTGAACTGCCTGAGTTCCTTCGGAGGCAGGACTGTGGTTCCACTGAAACAGTTTCAGAGGCTCCTGGGGCATATGGCATCTGCAGCCGCGGTCACGCCGCTCGGATTGCTTCATATGAGACCACTTCAGCACTGGCTACACTCCCGAGTCCCGAGGTGGGCATGGCGCTGCGGTGCACTTTGGGTGAACATCACACAGGAGTGTCGCCGCTCCTTCAGCCCCTGGATGGACCTTGTCTTTCTACGGGCTGGGGTGCCCTTAGAACAAGTGTCTCAGCATGTTGTTGTCACAACAGATGCCTCCAGCACGGGCTGGGGCGCTACATGCAACGGGCATGTTGCATGCTCTGGACGGGGCCTCGGCTGCTTTGGCACATCAACTGCCTAGAGCTGCTGGCAGTGCATCTAGCCTTGCGGCAGTTTCGGCCACTGCTGTTAGGCAAGCATGTGTTGGTCCGTACGGACAACACTGCGGCTGTGTCGTATATCAACCGGATGGGGGGTATACGATTGCGCCGCATGTCACAGCTCGCCCGCCATCTCCTCCTCTGGAGTAACACGCGGCTCAAATCGCTGCGCGCTGTCCACATTCCGGGGGAGCTCAATCGTGCGGCCGACGCGCTCTCACGACAGCTCACTTTCCCCAGAGAATGGCGACTCCATCCCGAGACGATCCAGCTGATCTGGAGTCGATTCGGGGAAGCTCAGGTGGACCTGTTTGCTTCCCGCGAGTCCTCCCACTGCCAGTGGTATTTCTCCCTGACCGAGGGCACCCTTGGCACGGATGCACTGGCACACAGCTGGCCTCGGACTCTATGCAAGTATGCATTTCCCCCAGTGAGCCTGCTCGCACAGACACTGTGCAAAGTCAGGGAGGACGAGGAGCAGGTCCTGCTGGTCGCGCCGTTCTGGCCCACCCGGACCTGGTTTCCCGAACTCATTCTCCTCGCGACAGCCCCTCCCTAGCGCATTCCTCTGAGGAAGGACCTCCTTTCTCAGGGGCTCGGCACCATTTGGCACCCGCATCCAGACCTGTGGTACCTCCATGTGTGGTTCCTGGACGGGACGCGGCAGACTTGAGCGGTCTCCCACAGGCAGTGGTAGAGACCATCACTCAGACTAGAGCTCCTTCTACGAGGCAAGCCTACGCCCTGAAGTGGAGTCTGTTCACGAACTGGTGTTCTTCTTGCCGAGAAGACCCCCGAAGATGCACAATTGGAGTAGTGCTTTCTTTCCTGCAAGGAAGGTTGGAGCGTAGGCTGTCACCCTCCACCTTGAAAGACATCGCTCCTGACCGCGCTCACTTCCATCAAAAGGGTCGGGGACCTCCAAGCATTTTCGGTGAGCGAAGAGTGCCTTGTGTTCGGGCCGGACTACTCTCACGTTGTCTTGAGACCCCGGCCTGGATACGTGCCCAAGGTTCCCACCACGCCCTTCCGCGATCAGGTGGTGAACCTGCAAGCACTGCCCTCGGAGGAGGCAGACCCAGCCTTGGCGTTGCTGTGTCCCGTAAGAGCTTTACGCATATACGTGGAACACACCCGGAGCTTCAGAAGCTCCGAGCAGCTCTTTGTCTGTTACGGAGGTCAGCAGAAAGGGAAGGCTGTCTCCAAGCAGAGGTTGGCCCACTGGATAGTGGATGCCATCGCCTTAGCGTACCAATCCCAAGGCGAGCCGTGCCCCATGGGGGTGAGGGCTCACTCCACACGGAGTGTTGCCTCCTCCTATGCCTTGGCGCACGGCGCCTCTCTGGCAGACATCTGTAGAGCTGCGGGCTGGGCGACACCGAACACCTTCGCAAGATTTTACAATCTTCGAGTTGAACCAGTTTCTTCCCGCGTATTAGGGAACAGGTAAGTAGCGGGAAGAACTGGCCGGTGTCACGCTTGCTGCGCCATTCCCCCTCACCCGGGGATACGAGCGCCTGTTCAGTTCCCCGGACGGCGAACCCTGGTGGAGTTCCTCCAGCACCCCCGGCAGTCAGACTGGGCGGAGCAGTCTGACGCCAGGCCCAGTACTTGTGCTTGCTCGCCCGGGTCTCCGGTCAGCCCCTGTACTCGGCTAGGTGTCCGTATGGCTTGATTCCCTTCGGGTAATCCCATACATGTATTCTTCCACGGTAAGGTTTCCCTCACGGTAAACCTGTGCCTTCCCTTTGACAGAGCTCTCTGTCAGGCCCTGCTGGCAGCCCTCCTCCCTACTCCTAGGTAGGATCTGCCCCAGGGTCCAGTCGTATGTAGTACTGCCCCAGGCTGGGTCAGTCCATATCAGTGTCTCCACATGGTACCTCCCTTCGGGCAGGATGTGGCCTCCGTAGCGCCCTTCTCCGGAAGGCTCGCTTCCCCGTCGTTACGGCCAAGCTGTAACAACAAACAGGAAAGACGTGAAGCATCTTTCATTGAAGGTCGAAATCCCTTCCGACTCTGGGGTAAGGAACAGCGGCTTGGCTATCTCCAGCAGCGATGTACTCAGTGGTCCCTGCGGGCACCAAGGTTAGCGAATTTGCACTGGGGCGATGGGAAGGTTGCGACCTTCGCATGGCATTTGTCTGTCACACTCTCGTTTGTCAGCATCTGCATGCCACAAGGTCGTGACGGGGTTCAGGTTGTGGCGCTTTCCATAGGACCCCTATGTCGTCATGACATAACTCGTAGTGACCGACAGATAGGGAACGTCTCGGTTACGTACGTAACCCTCGTTCCCTGATGGAGGGAACGGAGACGTTATGTCCCCATGCCACAATCTTGAACCACCGCTGGTTGCCTGGGACTCGGTCTAGGCTCCTCAGTGGAAAACCTGATCAGTGGATGCACCTGTCGCCCTTTTATACCCTTATGCACGGGGAGGGGCTCAGGTATGCAAATTCCACTAGCCAATATTCATTGGCGTTTTCTCTTTACAGAGATGATTGTGGCTTCCAGGTAAATCCCCTATGTCGTCACGACATAACGTCTCCGTTCCCTCCATCAGGGAACGAGGGTTACGTACGTAACCGAGACGTTTTCTATGTAACACACAAAATTCTAACAGGAAGTATCTTGATTTTCTTTTTAAAACACAACCAATCAAAATGCCACACTAATTCATCAGTGCCTCACACTAACTCCTCACATGTGCAAACACTCTATTCTTTACTTAGCACCAACCAATCATGGCTTTATAGGCCTATAAATTGGCCAAAGGTCAATTTATAGGTTTTGAACAATGGCTGCAAGGTTCAAAAGCGGAGTTCAAAGTGGAGCAAGGGGAGGAAAAGGATGAGTCGGATGGGGAAGGTGAGGAAGAACAGGAACAAGAAGAGTGGTCTCTGATGAGATTAGGGCTACTATCATTGATCATGTGATCAACTATGGTCTAACAATGAGAGAGGCTGGACAGAGAGTCCAGCCTAATTTGAGTCGATTTACAGTGGCGGGTATAATTCAAACCTTTAGAAATGAGAACAGGTATGTACAATCCATTATAATGTAGACATGTTCTAATGCTTTTGTGTTTACCGTGAACTTTGGAACATCTCTCTGCCAATTACTTTCAATCTTGTACAGAAATGTACATAGGAGCTCATGAAAGAAGAGCTTTAGGTTTTGAATTACTGTGTGTATATGACATATCCAAAAATATAATATTATGGCAAAGGTGTTTGCAATGTAAGACAAATGTTTGCTTTTGAGATGTGTTTGTGATATTTTGAATGCAGTGTGTCATTTTGCAAGAGATGTGAGGCATTTTTCATTTTGTGTGTGCAATTCTTGGATTTGTGTGTAAAGTTTTGAAAAAAAGAGTCGAAGTATTGAAAATGTGTGTAAGCAGTTGAAAAAAAACTGTAATAGATGCAGAGTCTGGGCAAGGATGAAGTCACCATTTGAAAATATTCTTCCCTTACTGTTTTGCGAGGGAGGACAATGCCTGTGATGTGGACGAAGTGGCCATATCCAGCTACATGAAGAGATGATGCTAAGTTTTTTTTTTTTTTTTTTGTTTATGTACTATACTTAAAGTTGATGTACTATATTGCATTTAGAATATGATTTTCAGCCTAAATGCAATGATGTACTGAAGGATTTTACAATGTGGCGAGAAATAAATACTTTCTTTAGTGTGCAACCCTTGTCTCATGTATTGTGTTTGGTCAATTCATGTTCTTTAACAATATCTCAAAAAATCAAACCAGACTGTATCATTAGAAAGGTAGAAATGTTACAAGTGTTTAAGATTGAGCACAGTGGTGTGTAAGTGGTTCAAACAGAATCCGACTGTATGAACCATGTGTGTATCATATGGTACTGAAACTGGGTTTTGTTAAATTGTTGTAAAGTTTTGAATAAAGTGTTTCATTTTGCAAAAGATCTGAGATGTTCTGCTACTTGTGTGTGTAGATGTGTGAAATGTGTGTAGTGTTTTGACAAAATGAGCCTTGTTTTTAAAATTGTGCCTAAGCAATCGTAACAAACTGTAATGAGCCCATTAGTGGTCTTCCGCTGACATCTAGTGGTTATAATTGCAATTTATCATACAACACTGTGTTTTTAACCTTTATAACTATTATAGTGGTATTTTTGCCCAGTCTCTCTTAAATTTTGCATGCTTGTTTAGAATTAAATTATGCATCATTTTACACAGTTTTGAGATAAGTTGTGGGCTTTCTTTTAGGATTGATAGGCCTTTAGGTACACTATGCAAAGAACATATTGTAAAATGACCGGTTTATAGTTGTCCAAATGCAAATGTTCAGCATTTCTTTGATAATTATTGACCTAGAGAGTCTAGAGAATAGTACTGCACTGATTTGATTGATTTTGAGTTAAAAACCGAGGGCTAGTTCACAAAAGTAGTTTTTTAAAATAATCTCAAATACTTAAAGAACTTAAAATACTTACATTTACATTTAGTCATTTGGCAGACGCTTTTATCCAAAGCGACTTACAATTGGGGAATATATAAAGTGATTCATCTTGAAGAGGCAATCAGACAGAGGAAGTGCTCGTAACACCAAGTCTCAGTCATTGTTCAAATAAGTACAAGCTAGCAAGGGAAGGAGAGAAAGATAAAGGGAAAGGTTTTTTTTTTGGGTTTTTTTAAGAACAAGTTTAGGATGAAGTCAAGTAGTGCCGAAAGAGATGAGTTTTCAGTTGTTGCTTGAAGATTGACAGGGATCCAGCATTCCGGATAGGGGTGGGAAGATTATTCCACCATCCAGGAATGGCGAATGAGAATGTTCTGGAGATTGATTTTGAGCCTCTCTGTGATGGTACCACAAGGCGTCGCTCACTAGCAGATCTCAGACTTCTGGAGGGGGTGTAGATTCGTAACAGTGAGTGGAAGTAGGAGGGTGCTGAGCCTGTGGTCGTTCTGTATGCAAGCATCAGTGTCTTGAACTTGATGCGAGCTGCCACTGGTAGCCAGTGCAGTGAGATGAAGAGAGGTGTAACATGGGTTCTTTTGGGCTCATTGAAGACCAGTCGTGCCGCTGCATTCTGAATCATTTGTAGAGGTTTGATTGTGTTTGATGGAAGACCAGCCAGAAGAGCATTGCAGTAGTCCAGCCTAGAAACGACAAGGGCCTGGACAAGATGTTGTGTAGCGCAAACCTGCAGAATTGAGCAGTCTTTGCAATGTGCTCTTTGAAGGTCAGCTGGTCATCAAAGATTACACCAAGATTTCTGACCGAAGTTGATGGGGTAATTATTGATGTGCCTAACTGAATCGAGAATTCATGCTGTAGAGTCAGAGTGGCAGGGACGACAAGAAGTTCAGTCTTTGCCAGGTTGAGCTGTAGGTGATGTTCTTTCATCCATGCCGAGATGTCAGCCAGGCAGCCTGAGATCCGTGCAGCTAACGTTGGATCATCTGGTTGAAAAGAGAGATAGAGCTGTGTGTCATCGGCGTAGCAATGGTAGGAGAATCCATGTGCCTTTATGATGGGTCCCTGTGATGTAGTGTATGTGAAGAAGAGGAGGGGTCCAAAAACCGATCCCTGAGGAACCCCAGTGACCAGTTGATGTGCTTTGGATACCTCCCCTCCCCAGGCCACCCTGAAAGACCTACCGGTGAGATAGGATTCAAACCAGCAAAGTGGAATCCCAGTGATGCCCAGCGATGAGAGGGTGGACAGGAGGTTCTGATGATTGACAGTGTCAAAAGCAGCAGAAAGATCCAGCAGAATGAGGACTGATGATTTGGAATCGGCCTTTGCGACTCGCAGGGCTTCAGTGACTGAGAGTAGCGCAGTCTCTTTTGAATGGCCACTCCTGAAACCTGACTGTTTAGCACCTGACTGTTTAGCAGTTTGTTGTACTGTGAAAGAAACTGAGAGCTGGTTGAAGACAACTCGTTCAAGTGTTTTCGCTACGAATGGAAGGAGAGAGACAGGTTTGTAGTTTTCTAAAAGAGAAGTGTTTAATGTAGGTTTTTTGAGCAGTGGGGTTACCCGGGCCTGCTTGAACGCTGTGGGGAAGATGCCAGTGCGGAGAGATGTGTTGATAATGTGTGTGAGTGCCGGTAAGAGTGTGGGAGAGATTGCTTGGAGAAGGTGAGAGGGGATTGGGTTAAGAGGACATGTTGTAGGATGGCTGGAGAGGAGAAGTTTGGATACTTCCGCCTCGGTGAGGGGACAGAAGGAGAAGATGGGAGTTTGAGCAGTGGATGTGGTTGGTTGGAGGTCCTGTGTGTGTGGAGGTGAGAACTGGTTACCGATTGTTCTAGTTTTGTCTGTGAAAAAATTGTCTTAAAGAACAGAGGCAAAGTTGTTCAGAATGAGAAAATCTTTCGTATTATATGAAGATATAGTGTACAAGTGAATATTATGAGCATTTTATTGCAATTTGAATTCATTTACTATAGAAATACTGTGTAAATATATGTATGATGTATATATATTACAAGATACTCTCTCTCTCTCTCTCTCTCTCTCTCTCTATGAATATATGCAAACACTTGTGTATACAGACATTGGCAGATGAAAACATGTTACAATGGTAGACATTGTAAAGTGATTTTTTGGTCACAATTACAGTATGAATATGGGACTACTGGTATAAACTTCTTGTATTTTATATAAACAGTAATCAGAGTAAGTGCAACATAAAGTGGAGATAAGAAATAATGAAGCTTGCAGTCTAGTCCATCAGTCAAGTCCAAAGAAAGACGCAACCCGCATTATGGCAACAAAATCTTAGAAAGTCTGACGGCAGATAAAAGTAAATGATAAATGAGTGATTTCTACAGAAGTGTGCATCAAATACATTAAACATGGAAGTTCAAATGTGTGTGATGCGCTAGATTAGAGCTCATTGGTTCTTGCATGTCACGCATGCGTCTTCTTTTTCTTTTAATGCCAGTTGGCAAAACCACTTAAAGGCACATACCGCCTCATACTGCATGACAGTTGACATTACAAAGATCAGGCGAAACAATACCAATAAGTTAAAAATAAATTGCTTGATCGTCCCCAATCCTGATCCTTGAGATCAGCTCGGGACATCCCTAGGTCAATGTGTTTGTGGCCACATTGCAACTTTTAACCAGGACAATTTGACTTGGTCTTGATTCGAACAAACAATACAATCAAAACAATACAAAGACTCAAGGAGTGCCATCAGGGGCCCTGTCAGTGTGCTCATAAAAAAATAAAAATAACCTCTTTATCTGTTCATTCATAGCAGTTCTGTGGCAACAAACATTGAGCTGAAACTGTAATACAAAAAAATAAAAAAAGGACAAATACAATAGAAAATAGATTAAATGAAATAAACAATTTAGTCTACTAAAAATAATAGTACTATACAGAAACTGAAATGTAATAAAATTTAAAGTAAAACAATGCACAATATTCACCGTATGTATTAAATGTGCATTGATTCTTATTTACTAAGAAAAAGTTACTAAAGTTATTCAGTGAGGAGCAGTGAATGGTCTCTTGTTTTCTTTTGCTGTTTGGTTAACATTAATGACACAGACACCAGCAGGTTTATTAGGCTGCTGTCACTCTAAAACCTAATGCACAGATCTAATATACTGAGAAGCATTTAATTCATTTTGGAAATGTTTCAGAAATGCTGTGTCAGCTGCGTTTTTACATTTATTTACGCTTTAATTTGAACGAAAACAGCGTATCTGTGTGTTGCGCTGACACAGAACAGCTTACACAGTTTGCGTCCATCGGATACACTCCAAAATGGCTCTACGGTGATGCGGAGGAGACACAGAGGAGACTAATTGTTGAATAAAGTCGTTATTTTTGTTTTCTTTGCGTACAAAAAGTATTCTCGTATCTTCATAACGTTACGGTTGAACCACTGATGGCGGATGGACTATTCTGATGATGTCTTTCATATATTGTAAAAAATGCAACTGCTCATTTTCCAGTTTACGAAACCTTTTGAGTCTCAAATAATAAAAAATGCTATTTTCTTGAAACTACATAAAAATCCTTGTCAGACAGACCAATAAAATTACCCCAAATGTTGTCCCAACTAGTCAAACATAGTTGTCTCAACAAATAATTTCATATTGTTGAAGTATTAAGGCTTTGTGAGTTCCCAGCATGCATTGCAGTATGAATAAATTATGCAGTTGCTGTTATAGGATTATTGTTTTGCTGTTTGCTGACTTCATTTAAACTTTTTTGTTGTTGTTTTATCATTATTGTTAGTTATTTGTTGTACTGTGATGTAAAGAGGTCATCTTTTTAACATTTGTTGGTTGTCACAGTTCTTGAGGGTTTTGTGTGTCTAGTTTTGAGGCCTAGAGTATGTTCAAACACTTATGTTCATTTCCTGGATATCTTAGTCTTGTAAGTTGTCTTACAAACAAAGATAATGTTGTCTACTTATTAGACTAACTTATCCATTAATGTATGTCATTCGTAAACAAACAAAAATTCGATAATGTGCTGACTTTTTAAACATTTTTTTTTTCTTCCTGGAAACAGAAAAAAAAAATACCTCAACGACAGTAATTGTTGTTTCAGTTGCTGTGACAAAAATGTTTCTGTTAGTAAAATAAGACAATCAGCATTGCATGAAGAAACAAATTTGCATTGGCTCAAAAAAGTATCTTTACTGAGAAGAACTAAAAAAAAACTATTGTTGAGATAACTCAAGGTCTTACTGCATCAAGTTGGCTTATTTTTTTACGTTTTCTCAACTATTTATTTTTTACAGTGTACTTTTCTGGGCATTGACTGTTATTTACTTGGCAGTCAATGGGACAGTCACAAGCCTCCCGGTTTACATCCAAAATATATTAAATTGTGGGTAACACTTTATTTTAAGGTGTCCAAATACAGAGTAATTACCTAATTAAGTACTTCGTAGTTGCTGTTGTACTTACATGAAACAAAATGTACTTACCATGTAACGAAGTTATGGAACAGCCAATACTTACAGTTTGTAATTATGTAGATGTAATAGGCAGCTACTGTTACACATATGTAACAGACCGAGTCTATTACACAACTACTTGTACACTTAAGCACAATCTTGATACACTTTATTTTAAGTAGCTTATGCCTGTGTAATATTCTGTAATTTTAATGTAATTAGAAATGTATTACATGTATTTAAACTGTGTACTGGTGGGTTAAATCAAACTAAGGTGCAGCTGGATAAGGTGTACAATATAGATACACATGAAGTACACTTAAGTACAATCTTGATACACTTTATTTAAGTAGCTTATGCCTGTGTAATATTATGTAATTTTAATGTAATTAGAAATGTATTACATGTATTTAAGCTGTGTACTGGTGGGTTTAATCAAACTAAGGTGCAGCTGTATAAGATGCATAGTATAGATACACATGAAGTGCACTTAAGTACAATCTTGATACACTTTATTTAAGTAGCTTATGTCTGTGTACTTACATTTATAATTACGTTGTATAAAGTCTGCAACACATACAGTATGTAACAATCTTTTGGTTACATTAATAGCTGTGTAACATACTCGGTCTGTTACATATGTGTAACAGTAGCAGCCTATTACATCTACATAATTACAAACTGTAATTACAGGTTGTTCCATAACTTAGCTACATGGTAAGTACATTTTGTTTCAAGTAAGTACAACGGCTGCTACTAAGTACTTAACTAGGTACTGTAATTACTCTGTATTATGGACACCTTAAAATAAAATGTTACCAAATTGCGTTCCGAAGACAAACAAAGCTCTTACGGGTTTGGAACGACATGGGGGTAAGTGATTAATGACAAAATTTTCATTTTGGGGTGGAGTAACCCTTTAAGACACAACTGATTGTGTTTACGTGAAAACTCACAATGCGGACATTTGGATATATTTTTATGTGTATTTGTCCATTTAAACATGCACACCCGAAGCCCAAAGAAACCTATACTTGTCTGTGTTTCCCTTCATCTCTGATCTTGTGGACAGAAAACTGCCTGAGGAATAGTGTCTCTTTCACAGATCAATACGCTTTTAACTTTACTATCACGTTACATGATTTGACTGATATGGATGTTATGTGGAAGGTTCACAGCGCACCGCTTCAATGGAATGGAATGGAATGTGGCATTGCATTTTCATTATTGTTGGAAGCCAAAATCAAAACTAAAAACCGATAATAAAATTCTGTTAATCGCACAGTCACTTTAAATCATCAAGCGGACCCCCTGGTGATTCAGGAGCCCTATACAACTTCTGTACTTTGCATATAGGGAGGACCAGCACTGGACTCAACTCAAGACTTATTTCAAACCAAGCCATTATCACTGACTTCAGCATCAAGAGCCTTAGTCTTGTAATGTGCAGTCGGTTAAAGTGTTTACAAGTGATTAATCTGCTGTTTCAGCTGGTGGCTCCACTGTAACTAAACTGATCTAGATCTCGAAATGCTGCTTTTTATGATTGATGATTATAAACTAGTGATATATTTCCTCAACAATATATCAACCACATAAACTGCTAAACAGCAAAGTATAGGAAATTAAAAGTATAGTTTATACCCAAACATTTATTTTTTTTGCCAATTAATTTTAAAATTAGCTGGTTATTGTTTGACTCACTCTTTGGGTGCTGAGTGTCAGGAGTTCCTGTATAAAGTTCATTAAATCTATGTGTTTCTTTCTCTTCTTTTTCTCTTTGACTTTCCTGTCGTTTCTGTTTCTTCCATTCCTCTTGTTCTCTCTTCAGCTCCTCTCGTATCTTTCTCCCTTGGTCCTCAATATCTTTAATGTCTCTTTTAAATTGTTCTTCTATATATTCTTCTATTATCTTTCTCTCTGTATCACGATTCTGTCTTTCTTCCTTTATCATCATCTTCATTCTCTCCATCTCTTGTTTAAGTCTCTGATTATATTCATCCCACATTGCCTGTTCTTTCTTTCTCCATCTCTCCTCCTCTTCTTCTCTTCTTTGTCTTTCCTGTTGTTTCAGTTTCTCCCATTCCTCTCGTTCTCTCTTCAACTCCTCTCGTATTTTTCTCTCTTGTTCCTCTATGTCTTTAATGTCTTTTTTATATCGATCTTCTCTCTCTATATATTCCTCTTCTCTTCTCTTTTTCTCTTTGTCATGATCTTCCTCCATCTTTATCTTCAACTTCCTTTTCTCTTCTTTATGTTTCTTCATCAGTTCTTCATTTTCCCTGTTCAGTTTCTCCGCTTTCTCCATCAGTATCTTCTTTTGTTTTTCTTGTATTTCTCTTTCCATCTCTCTGAACATCTTACATGAGTAGTAACTCCCTCCGTTTGCTTTCCACATTTCATCTATCTTCTCCAGGAGATCAGTCACCTGTGTTCGGTCTTTGGTCTCGTTATTGAACACATGGAATCTGTTTCCACACTCAGCAATGAGGTTTTTAAGAGCAGATCCAGGGTTTGCTAGGAACTGTTCGATGGTTTTGTTCTTCAGTTTGTCTCCATTGGTAAATAGCACTATGGTGTATGTTAATGAGTTTTCACCAAACGTCTCTCGAATGATCTTCACTGATTTTTCTTCCTCTTGAGTGAATCGTCCCAGTGGAATTAGTAAGAGAAACACATGTGGTCCAGGCAGGATCATGGAGATGCAGTTTCTGATTTCTCTCTGGATTTCTTCATTACTGAGATCAGTATCAAACAGTCCTGGAGTATCGATCACAGTAACTTGTCTGCTGTTGATTTCATGTGTCTCTTTCTGACACATTTTAGTAACAGACTTTTCAGAAAAGTCTGATATATATGCTTCTCTTCCTAAGATGGTGTTTCCGGTTGAACTTTTCCCAACTCCAGTTTTTCCCAGCAGCACAATCCTCAGTTCATCTTCTCTGTTTCTCGAATCTAAAGATAGATCAAAGAAAACAACAACATTTTATTCAACTTTAAGTGAAGACTGCCAATAGTATATAATTTATACTGAAGCATCAAGTGCTAATCATATTATTTGTTCTGAACTGCATATAATGTTATTGTTTTGATGCTAACAATCATGAAAAGTGTTTAATTCATGCAGATTTTCTGATCATCACCTTGTGTCTGAAACCACATCTCTAATGAATGGATTCTCCTCTTCATTTCTTCAAATTTCTGCAGTTTTTCCATCTGTGCACTCAACAATGTCTCTGTGGAGAAACAATCACCACTATTTTCCGCAACCATCTCCTCTAGTTTCTCCACCAACACAGACACTTGTGTGTTTGGTCCAACAAAATGTCGTCGTCCTCCAAAACTCTCAATGACAGGCTGTGTTTCGTCATTTAGTTCTGCTGTCTGATGCTCTGAATTCTGCTTTATGAGGATCATGATGTGCTTGTTGATTCTTGAGCTGAATATCCTCTGGATCCTCTCAGTTTCTGCTTTGTCTTCATTATTAATTGGGCCATCAGGAAGGATGAGGAGGAAAGCATGAACTCCAGGATGACAGAGAGACACACAGCGGTGAATCTGACGCATCACTTCCTCCTCTGAGAGCTGAGTGTTGAACAGAGCTGGAAGCTCCACCAGACTGATCAGACGTCCATCAAGCTCCACGTCTCTCCTCACACACTCTGAGCTGAGCTCTGATCTTCCCTCACTCTGGTTCAGGATCAGGTTTGATATGAAGGATTTTAATTCACTGTTACTTCCACACACAACCAGATTCAGCTTCACACCTTCTGGAACTGTGTCAAAGGAATAAACTAGTTTAACAATGTGATTTGAATATAGATTAATGCTGCATTCACAATGCTTTGTGTGATTTTAGCAATCTCTCTTACATTATAAGCCAATGATGACCATTCAAAAATGGGGAAAGAGCACTTTTCAAGTTTTTTTCTTGAAAGTTTGCATGCCAGTGACTCAAGAAGTATTAAAAATATCGTATTGCCCTTTTAGATATTGGGTCTTAACAAACTTTCCTTTGGGCATCTTTAATTTTTAAGGCCCTATATGGTTCGGTTCCAGAGAGATTGGAATTTCAATATGGCTCCAGGAGAAAATAGTTAAAATGCACGAATTTTCAGTGACCATCTCGTTCATCAACAAAATGTATCTTTCTTTCTGTTTCCTTCTGTCAAAACAACTGCATTGAACATAACTGTCTGAGTGCCATAAATATTATTTTTCCAAAGTCAGAGTGCCTGTAACTCAAGAAGCATTAAAGTTATCTTAATATGATTTTAGATTCAGGTTCCTAAGAAACTTTTATTTTCATCATCAGCGATATCGAGATCTTGGTGCAGCTCCATGTTCAAATTGTAGTATCCCACCCATTTTCACACCAAACGTCATCTAGTCATCACTGTTGAGAATACAAATATGCAAATAATAACAGTGACCCTGGGTTAAGGAGTGTACAGATTATGAATGACCAGGATTAATTGTTAACTCTAAGTATGAACAATGTGAAACATAACAAGAATTTTTTTATATATTTGAATTATTTCAAGTGTGAGAGACCTTACATGTTTGAGGTACTATCAGTGATTATTTAGCAGCAGATACTACCTGATTTATAAATATGCTTTGCATTTTATAACAATAAAAAAGAAAAAGAAAATCTTGGTTTATTGATGTGAATGCAATGTGGCGAAAGCAAACGAGGTGCGGGATTTGTTTCAAACATGTTACAATACTGGATGTTTAAACTCTTTGTAGATTCAGAGGCTGTTAAAATGAATAAAATACCTTCTTCCAAATATTCCTGAAACTGATTCAAATCTAGAATCTTATGAATAGACTACAGAGAGCAAGGTAATGTGCCTCAACATGACCATTTCAGTGCATTTCAACACTCAGACAAGTATATACTATGCATATTGTTTTGACAGACGGAAACAAGATAGAATTCTGTTTTCAACATTGTTTATTCTTCAGACATTGTTCTTTAAATAAAATAAGTTTAGGCTGCATACAAAGTGACCAACACCAACAAATAAAATATCCATCCATGACATTTAATATTTCATCACTATACATGTCAACCTTTCTTCAGAAAAAAAATATTAGCAATGATATGAAATGACCCTTCTACGATATTAATGCGGGTCCTAATTCATGCCTGCCTGATCATAGCACTTACTTTTAAAAAGTTAGATGTCTTTGACTTTTTTCCTATTTTGTATTTTCTCTGCCATCTCTCTCTTTCTATAGTCATCTTGTGCACTGAGCTCTCTCTCCTCCTCCATCATGAGTGTTTACGCCCTTTGCTGACTGGCTACAAGTGCTCAGACTGATCCACTTTTCAACAGAATTTTTCAAAAATCGCTTACTGCACCTTTAATGTATGGTTCTTCCAGGATAAGATGTATTGTACTGTACTGTAAAAAAGCTGAAATAGCCTTAATCCAGAAAAATGAATCCACTCACCCAGTGTCCTGATCTTCTGCTGTAACTCTTTGATATCATTGTCTCTCACACACAGTTTCTCCTCTAGTTCTTCTCTGACTCTCTTCTCTGGAGCTCTCATGTACATCTGAAGAGAATAGGGTTCAGTCGTCAAGCTCTCTATACAATCAAACAGGGCTGAGATCTGTTCTGAGTTTCTCTGGTCCTTTAAGCCCATCACACTGTGCAAACTCCCATAGAGACTCACAATCCTCTGAGATTCTGTAGATTCTACAAAATCTGTGATTTTTTTGTCAACTGTGAGTTCAGTAGTGAAAAGCACCATGAAGTGCTCATTAGAGTTGAAGATTATTTTAATCTTCTCCATTTCTGCTTTGTCTTCATTAGTAAGTGGACTGACAGGAGTAATGAGGATGAAAACATGAACTCCAGGATCACAGAGAGACACACAGAGGTGAGTCTGACGCATCACTTCCTCCTCTGAGAGCCGAGTGAGAGCTGGAAGCTCTATTACACTGATCTGCCGTCCAAGTGTCTTCTCCTCTTTCTTCACACACACATTGCTCCTCTCTTTCTGAGGTAAAAGTTTATTCTTTTGTTTATTGATTGTCCCTCGAAATACTTTAGACACTGAAGTCTTGAGTGTTGTATTATTTCCACAGATCACAAAGTTCAGCTTTCCTTTTCCAGTAGTCATCACTGAAAACAATATTTAGAGACAGTACACTAAATTTTGGTATCAAATATACACTTCCTTTAATTAAGAACAAATAAATAATAATAAATTAAAATAAATAAATAAATATATTGTAAAATATAAATATATTGCAATGCATTCTTTTATCAACTGAAGGCTATAGTACCTTGCAGTAGTTTACTGTCTTACAGTTTGGGTGAATTTGCTGTCTATGTATAGATCTCTGATAATCTACAGTACACACAAACTGTGAGTTCAGCCTTTAGTAACTGCTAAACTGCCTTTAGCATGCCTGTAAGCAACTAAAGTAGAGATGGAAAAGAGCATTTTCAGCTAATACAGGCAATTTACTGTATATACTGTATGTGTGTATGTGTGTGTGTGTGTGTGTACGCGTTTTTGTGACAAATCAGGACATAGATTTGTATAATGACACAGGTATGACACAGGTATTACAAGGTGAAGGTGACTTTTCAGGACATTGACCCATGTCCCCACTTTTCAAAACGCTTATAAATCATACAGGGTGAGGTTTTTTTGGGGAAAGTAGAAATGCACAGTCTCCTGTGAGGGCTAAGTTTAGGTGTAGGGTAGGTGTAGGGCAATAGCACATACAGTTTGTACAGTATAAAAACCATCACGCCTATGTAATGTCCCCACTTTTCACAAAAACGAACATGTGAGTGTGTGTGTGTGTGTGCGTGTGCGTGTATATATATATATATATATATTGTGACGGGAGGAGCAAACGACAGACACAGTGGGTGTGGCGTCAGGCCTCGGAGAGGCTTTTATTAAACAGAAATAATAAAATAAGTGTCCAAAGGGGATAAAAGTGTCCAAACTAAACAGGGGATCTGGTGTCCTCGTCGTGTTACGCGGATTGTGAAGGAGGGGCAGTGTTCTGGAAGGAAGGGTCCAGGTAAGGGGCGGAGTCCGGTGGCCGCACGCGCTCCCCTCCTGGGGTCCGGGGCGCGAGGCGGCGGCTTCTATCCAGCGGCTTCATCCTCCTATGGGCCCGCGGCGCTTCCAGGGCTACGGCCCGGCATCCTGGCCCGTCAGCCGTCTCTCGGGGGGTGCGGTCCTCCCACTCGACGCTCCCTTCCTGGACCCACGAGGACACCAGCGTGCATTCACGGGGGAAGAGACCGGTCTCCCGAGGAGAGGCGCAGCCGGCCTATATCAGCGGCGGTGATGAGGCTCCATTCCCTTCAGGTGTGCCTCATCACACGCCGCCAGCCCTGGCTGTTTAAGCGCCCCTCCTCTCTCACACACCCACTCCAGTCGGGAGCCTGGTGAAGGGCGGCGATTAAGGGACGGGGAGTGCTGATAATTAGGGGGGAGGCAGCTGACTCGTCACAATATATATATATATATATATTAGGGGTGTAGCGGTTCACAAAATTCATGGTTTGGTTCGATAGGACACAGAGGTGTTGTGGTTTGGTTCAGTACGGTACTGTTTTAAACCATGAAGGTGAGCCAATGGATATCACGCACAAGCAACATGCAAACTTTGCGCACGAGTTATGCCGGTGAATGTCTTAATCTCAGTCAATTCACTATACAGAAAGTGAAAGTAAAAACGGAATCTACTTCTGTTCTAATAACCCTATTCTCTTCAGATCTACTTCAACATATGCTGATAACGATATATAGCTAACTTTTTTCATTTATTCCCTTAATATTTCTAATATTACACAGTGAAAAAAAAGTGTTTAACATATTTCATGTTAAACAAGTTGTTTTTGAAAGTCGGTGATTGAGCTTTTTATTTCATTGATTTTTATTGATGACTGCAGTGTTAATTTTGAATTGTAGGCCTTATAATTCAATGTATAATAGACCTGTTTTAAAATACCTTTTTTCTTTAAATTTTAATTTGGGAGTAAATAGCCTAATCTTTTGTTATCCTCGCAGCACGTCAGTTATTTGGTCATTATTGCAGGGCAAATTAATTGTAATTTTAATTTAATAATAAAAGTAACTTCATAATAATAATAGTCCTACGTCATCCGCCGGAAAGCCTTCTGCATATGACAGATGGCAAAAGTCATAGAAAAGTGTTTATCATGTTTGAAATATGGATATTTTTCTTACAAAAACGTATGGATTTGCTACAGGAGGCCTTTATTCATTACTCAAATTCAATATACAGTTTATAAATATAATGTATATGTATATAGTGTTTTCCTCCCATACCGCAAAACGTGGAATAACGGACTGATATTATTTAGACCAAATATGCTCCTCTTCATTATTAAAACATAATTAATAAGCAGGTGAGCCCAGAATAAACGCAACGCGCAAAGTTTCGCGTTTTCCCATTTAGAATAAAATGTCTACAGCCCTTTTTGTATCATTGTCGTTGTCCATTAAGCTACATTACTCTTTTATTTATAATGATGTTCTACAGGAGGGACATTTTTAATGTGCAACTTAACGCATTGTGTTCTGGGCTCGTCTGCTTGCCTGCACGGAGTTGGTCCTTTGAATATCACTTAATGCATTTCTTAATGGGCGTTCATATGGTCTGTATAGCCTAGTTTGCATAACAATAATAAATACTGAATTTGGTCTTTATCATCTTAGTCTGTTATTATGCCACATTAAGCGTTTTGCTGTATGGGAGGAAAAGTGAAAGTGTTCATGGCCATATGCTTGCCTTGTAGTATATTAAATTAATAAACTATATATCGAATTTGATCTTTTAATAACACTATCTTAACACATTAAGCTATATTAAGTGTTTATAATTTTCTACGGGAGGTTTAAAAGCGCTTAATGAGAGCAGCGTTCGTATTCTGCTGTTCTGTGGCCACAGATTTGTGGGTCTTGTCCTTTTCTCTTACAGATGACTTGCAGAACCCTGTATGTTATGATATTAAATTAGTTTTAATCGTTTAACCACCGATTTTTACATTTTATGTTATTACATATTAATAATTAATAATAATTAATAATTTTAGTTTTACAAAAAAGAGAAAACGTAGAGGAGAAATGTATGTTATGATATTAAATTAGTTTTAATCTTTAACCACCACAGTGTCTTGTCTCCATGGCAACACGCACCATTCGTGTGGATTGCAAGTGACGTAGCAGGCAGCAAAGCGTGCAAGTAGCAGTTGCAAGCGACTTCGTAATTTACTTTATTTTTTCTTGTCTTCACCACCTGGATACTTGTGTAATATGATGAGAGATTCAATTAAAAAAAATTCTTAATATATAAAATAAAATAAAAAACAAAAAATACTGCAAGTGACGTCACTTGCGGAAGTGCAGGTGTCTGAGAGTGCAAGTCTGAGAGTGCAAGTGCATGTCTGCAGCCAGACCCTATTGAACGCTTTAAAAACAGCTTTTTTTACAGGTAGCTTGAATGTAAAACATTGTCATGAATTCGTTGTATTCCCATTTGTAAAATAGACTAAATAATTGTTGTAGGCTAACCCCGGGCCTGTTTCATAAAACTATACCAAATTAGCCAGGTTTATTTCAGTTAGTCTGACGTATTGTCAGTTGATTTGGCTCAAAATAAGTCAGAATAAGTGAAATAAGCCTGGCTTGTTTGGGATAGGCCTACTTGTTTTAATGAAACAGCCCCCAGATCTCATGATGAAGGTGCGTAATGCGTAGCCTATAGCATGATTTTATTTATATGCAGAAATTGACTTTGGCGTGCAAAAGAATTCTTAATGGCACTCAATGTTCAGTCGACAGAAATACGGACACATGCTACTAACTATAATAATAATAATAAAATAAAACCGTTTGTCATTTCTCTTTATTTTGTTTTGTTCGTATTTTGATTTGTTGTTAAATCAAACTTGAGTCATTCAAATAAGGAAATAGTATTCCAAGCCCAGTGTCACGATCCACTCTGGGAGCAAGGAGACGAGGAGACAAGGAGCTTCTTCTAATACACTTTATTCATGGACGCAGGAGACACAACAAATGACGTTAAGACTGGACACAGAGGCAGGGAAACACAGGGCCTTTAAAGGGGAAACTAAAGTGGATAATTACAAACACATGGCTGGGGACTAATCAACTAAAGACACAGGGCTGGGAACTGATATACAAATGATGACAGGAACAGGAACTAACCAAATATGGGCACGAGAGGAGGGGAAGCACGTGACAAGGGGAACACAGGTCTGACAGTACTCCCCCCTCCCGAACGGTGCGTCCCGCACCGTACACCATCCAACGGGGAGGGGGGGTGGGCGCTCTGGAGGCCTTAAGGGACATGAAGACAGGACAGGACAGGAGGCCTCTAGGGCGGCGCCCATTCTGGGAGCCATGGCGGAGCGGGGAGGTCAGGAGGCCATGGCGGATCCAGGGACTCGGGAGGCCATGGCGGGTCAGGGGACTCGGGAGGCCATGGCGGGTCAGGGGACTCGGGAGGCCATGGCGGGTCAGGGGCCTTGGGAGGCCATGGCGGGTCAGGGGGCTCGGGAGGCCATGGCGGAACAGGAGACTCGGGAGGCCATGGCGGGTCAGGGGACTCGGGAGGCCATTGCGGATCTGGGGCCTTGGGAGGCCATGGCGGATCTGGGGGCTCGGGAGGCCATGGCGGATCAGGGAGCTCGGGAGGCCATGGTGGAGGAGGGAGCTCGGGAGGCCATGGCGGATCAGGGAGCTCGGGAGGCCATGGCGGAGGAGGGAGCTCGGGAGGCCATGGCGGAGGAGGGAGCTCGGGAGGCCATGGCGGAGCAGGGAGCTCCGTGGCCTCGGTCCTAGGTCCGACCACATGGACAAGGGGTATATGGCCCCCCCCCCCAAAATTTTCTTGGGGAGGTTCCCCTCCAGGGGCCATTCTGGCGGAGCGGGCACTAGGGGGCGCTCGCCAGGTGCGGGCACTTGAGGGCGCTCGCCAGGCGCGGGCACTTGAGGGCGCTCGCCAGGCGCGGGCACTTGAGGGCGCTCGCCAGGCGCGGGCACCAGAGGGCGCTGGAGAGGAGCGGGCTCTGGGGTGCGCACTGGAGGGCACTTGCGAGGAGCAGGCACTGGAGGGCACTTGCGAGGAGCAGGCACTGGAGGGCACTTGCGAGGAGCAGGCACTGGAGGGCACATGCGAGGATCAGCCTCTGGAGGGCACATGCGTGGAGCAGCCACTGGAGGGCACATGCGAGGAGCAGCCACTGGAGGGCACTTGCGTGGAGCAGCCACTGGAGGGCACTTGCGTGGAGCAGCCACTGGAGAGCACTTGCGTGGAGCAGCCACTGGAGGGCACTTGCGTGGAGCAGCCACTGGAGGGCACTTGCGTGGAGCAGCCACTGGAGGGCACTTGCGTGGAGCAGCCACTGGAGGGCACTTGCGTGGAGCAGCCACTGGAGGGCACCTGCGTGGAGCCGCCTCTTGGGGGCGCTCTTGAGCGCTGGACGGAACCAGCAGAGGCTCTGGAGAGCTGGACGGAACCAGCAGAGGCTCTGGAGAGCTGGACGGAACCAGCAGGGGCTCTGGAGAGCTGGACGGAACCAGCAGGGGCTCTGGAGAGCTGGGCGGAACCAGCAGGGGCTCTGGAGAGCTGGACGGAGCCAGCAGGGGCTCAGGAGAGCTGGACGGAGCCAGCAGAGGCTCAGGAGAGCGCAGTCGAGGAGCGGGCACTGGAGAGCTCTGGCGATCAATGTTCATTGGGCTTGCCATATTCCCATATGGCAGGCTGGTTCTGGCTCGGGCCCGGACGCTTCCCAGACACCGGTAAATCCCTTCTCTCCAGGTAAGTCCAGTGGTGTCTGGGAGGTCTACGGGGCGATGGTAACAGGCCCCGAGCCGGAACATGTGGAGGAGGGCCGAGTCCTCCACCTCCGTCACCGCAGCAAGCCCACAGAATTCCCCGGCATACTCCATAAAGGGCAGGTCCCGCCGGATGAGGGCAAAGAGGTGGGCGGCAAACTCCATTGCCGCGGAGGGGTGGAAAAAACAGAAAACAAAAACTTCTTAAAACGGAAAACAAAACGAGGGAGAAGTTGCACCTCCTTAAGGTCCTTCTTTGTGGGTCCAGTCTTCTGTCACGATCCACTCTGGGAGCAAAGAGACGAGGAGACAAGGAGCTTCTTCTAATACACTTTATTCATGGACGCAGGAGACACAACAAATGACGTTAAGACTGGACACAGAGGCAGGGAAACACAGGGCCTTTAAAGGGGAAACTAAAGTGGATAATTACAAACACATGGCTGGGGACTAATCAACTAAAGACACAGGGCTGGGAACTGATATACAAATGATGACAGGAACAGGAACTAACCAAATATGGGCACGAGAGGAGGGGAAACACGTGACAAGGGGAACACAGGTCTGACACCCAGAGTCTTATTGAAAAATAACTGGTTTGATCTGATCATTTAAACGACTCATATCCTCTGGGTCTGAGTGCAGTTATTGGATAGCATATTGTAGACAGAATGGAGATTAATCCTAAACATAACACTACAATAAAAATATTAAAATACATTTTAAATTATGTTTTATTAACAAGGTTCGGGAGGAGCACGATCAGATAATCAGTCTGGCCCAGGTGGAGCTTGTCAGCTAATCACCTTAACAAGCACATCAGGTGTATATATACAGCCAACTCACCTTTGTTCTATGATGGTTTAATCTAATTTCACTCTAAATCTAATTTCATTTCATTTCATTTCATTCCATTCTTGGAATGGGGGGGGTTCTCTGGGTTCGGGCTCTATCCCGAGCTCGGAGCTCTCCCTCCGGACAGCATGCCAAATATGCTTACTTATTGCTCAATCATATTATATGTTAGTGTGAACTCGTGAAACTGTGTATTTTTATAACTACAGCAGCATGCAAATGCTCGTTTATGTCAGGACTGCAGCAGCATGCAGATGGAGTTGGTATGCTAAAATGCTGTCCGTGTAATTAACAATTAAAGTATGATAAAGATGTGGAATCGGCCTATGTTCAATGTTAGTAGAGATAAATTTACTTTGTACATAAATATTTCCTATCAGTTCACAGGCACTTCTTCCGCTAAAACGATCCATGGTGAATTAGTCTGGTCTGGTTCTGTTCATCATTGATTGGGTGAGAACCGTTCAATATTACTGGCTGTGGAAATCAGCGGGCGTGGCTCATTACTCTATAAGCAAAACGCCTTAAATGACGTGCGCTCTGTGCAACCAAAACGGCGTTTTTTACGCCGTCATATGGGAATATGAACGGCGTAAAAAGCGGCGTTTTTCATGCACACTAAAGTAGTGTAGTCACAACGGCGTATTTTGCGGCGCAAATACTGTTTAAAATGCCGCATTTGACGGCGTTTGGCTGTAAACGCGATCAATCTATAGCGTAATTCTGAACCTTTGGGCTTGCCATACGCGTGCCCGTCCGTTAACGTTATGCCACTGGAAGACTGTTTGGGCTGCCGTGTTGAGCAAAGTGGCACTGAGAATATTATATTTCACATACTTTAAGTTGTTTTATTTTCCAAATGTAATCGGACTAATCCAACAAATCGAATCGTTTGGTTTGTAATGTGTACCGAGCCGAAAGCCTCGTACCGAATGGTTCAATACGAATAGGTGTATCGTTACACCCCTAATATAATTTTTAAACAGTTATACTGCCACCTATAGTCCGATCTTTATAAAAGTTTGCATGTTTGTTTAAAATCATGTGTATTATAAGCTCTCTTAAGTTTGTGAAGCTTTGCGTTTTCATTTAGGATTTATAGGCTTTTGGCTATATTTGGCCATGCCAATTTTGTAATTAGCCTGCTATAGCTAACCAAAGTGTAAAGTTCAACTATTTTTATTAATTATTGACCTGAGAGTCCAGAAAATTGTACAGCAGGGGTTGTGTACAGCAATTTGTGTGCATGTATGGGAAATTACAAAATCTAAAATCTTTTATATGCGCTATCATCCCCCAGTGGCCAAAATATTTAAAATGTAAATATTTTAACACTGCCAGGGCATTAAAGTTTTTATAGAAAATATTTTATAGTTTGTTATAGAAAAACAAGTTATGCTCAGAGTCCAGAGCCTCGATCATAACATTATAACAGGCACCCTCCGAGTAGAGACCTGCACTATCGCGGGACCCAATGCAACAGAGTGCGGTGTGGGACGACACTTAATGGGCGAGTGCGGTGGGGGCGGGTAGAGACTTGTGTGTGTGTGGGATGCGGAAGAATAAGGGTGTACTCACACTAGGCAATCTTAACTGTGCCCGAGCCTGTCTGACCCCCAAAGCCCGCTTTGTTTGACTAGTGTGATCACTCCGTGCCGCGCTCGGGGGCAGTTTGTTTAGCCGTCCCTGGCCCGGTTGGAAGAGGTGGGCCAGAGCATGATTCAGTTGGGCTTGGGCACGGTACGCATGTAGTGTGAGCGTAAACCGCGCCGAAGCGCAGAATTTCTGATATATGCAGCATGATTGCGTAAACATTTCTGAGCAGCAAAAGTGATAGATCTGTAAAGCAATATATTGTGAGAGGGGCGTGTTAGCACGTCTCAAACGACTCAAAATAATAAACCACAAAGATGACAAAACGATGGACTCCACTGTGCTGAGCGCCTCTCTGCTGTCTTCGCGTGCTTCCTATTCCCAAAACATCCTATTTCCCACTTATGAAGTCATTATTACGAGCATGTTGCATTCTTTTCTGTTAAAAATAACAGTGAACAGTGGTCTGTGAATGTTGATGCTTAGCCTAAATAATTTTATCGGGAGCGTTCATGTGAGCGCTGCTGCAGTTTTAGGCCCACCCCAAATGCTTTCATTGGTTGAGACGTGTGATGACACCCATCCCAAGGCACTACTGATCACCATCTCACTCTTCCTTTGACCCATGGTTTGTCTGTATGTGAATTCAGAGCCAGTGAGCAACGGACTTGCATAATAATAAAAAAACTGCATTAATGCGCGATAAAATAATTGTCGGCGTTAATCAATTAATGTAAACACGATAATAACACGTTAACTTGCCCAGCCCTAATATATATATATAATATATATATATATATATATATATATATATATAAAATTTACAAACATTCTAGAAGCTTTTTAACTAAAACAGATTGGTAAAACAAATAATTTACACAGTAGTGCTCCTAATTTTTCTCCCTGTCATTTCCTGTCTCTACTGCACTGTAAGCAAAAAAGTATTTCATGATCATATTCTTAGAAGTATTGTTCAGAAAAAAATGCTTTGACAAACCTCCCCCATCGCGTCCTGTTTTTGTGCTCTCAACAGGATCCTCCTCCTCTTTGTCGTCTTCTCTGACTGAACCTCCAGATCTGCTCAGATCTTCATCCACTGATGATCCATCATCTCCATCCTCATACATGTTACAGATGAGAAATTCTTCATGTTCTTTCTTGAGTATCTCTTCTGTCCTGTTCAACATCTCAGAGCGCCATCCTGAGTTTCTTGAATCAAACTTAAGATGTCCTCCTCCACACTCCTTAATAAAATTATAAGTAACATTAATCCATATCTTAGAAGTGATTTTGGATGTAATTGTATCTTCATCAGTTGACACCACTATAGTGTGTTTAATGGCCTGTTTACTGAAGTGGCTCAGCACAAAATTCACTCTTCTCATGTCCTCCTCTGTGAAGTCCTTATACTGCAGTACAAGTGCTATCGAATGAGGTCCTGGAGCAGACAGAGACACACACTCTCTTACTCCCTTTATTATCTGATGCTCTGAGAGATGTGGCTGCAGCAGGTGAGTGTTGATGACTGTGATGCGTTTCTTCTCCACCGTTCCACTGATTATTTCACTGAGATGCTGTGGATAAGATGGAGCTTTACTCTGAAACACTGTAGTACCCAGTATAATGTTTCCCACTTCATTTTTTTCTGATTCATTCTTTCCTAGCAGAACAATCCTCAGATCATTCACTGAAAAAGAGCACAGACACCAACAAACTCACACATTTTGGGTTTATACTGTACAAACTGTATATTCTATTCCCTGCCCCTAAACACAACCTTGTTGAAAAGACCAGCATACGCTGGTTAGGTATTTTTTGGAGCATGGCTGCTGGTTTGAGCTGGTTTAAGCTGTTCATGAGCTGCTTTAAGCTGGTCCTTAGCTGGTCATGTGCTGGTCCTAAGCAACTAGCTCCTGCTCAAGATCAGCACATGACCAGCTTAAACCAGCTCAAACCAGCAGCCATGCTTCAAAGCATACCTAACCAGCATACATTGTTTTTTTTTCAACAGGGAAACTTAACAGATAACTTTCTGCATGTGTACATTATCCAAAAACAACATTTTGTATGATTTATAAGTTGTTTTCCTCATGGGGACTGAAAAAAATGTGAAAGGTAAAATATTTCAGGTTTTACTATCCTGTGTGTGATCCAAGTAAACCCTATGCTGTGGGGACCACAGACACTTACACATACAAACACTCACTCAGACATGCACTCACTCGCAAACACAAACTCACACAAACATTCACACATACAAATACAGAAACACCCACAATGCAATAAAAAAAGCACTGGACAATCATCACTAATGAATCTTGTAGTAAACATTCAACAAGAGTAATGACAGAATTAACAGATTTCATAAGACATAAGCAATAATGTTAACATATCACAAGTAGCCCTTTCAGAAGCTTATAACTTATAACATGTGTTAAAATGTATGTACATTTGTTTAATACTTAAAATTATCACAAATAATTTTATTGACTTACTATTGGGGTGATCATTACTTGGAATTTGACACTTTTAGTTCACTAAAACTAAAAGAATGGCAGTTGCATAGAGCCCAGTGAGCAGAAGGGAGCTGCTAACACTCGTTTAGTGCAGTAACCACTACAGTAAAAACTGATGGAGAAGGGGAGTTTGCGTGTCCATTTGGAGAGAAAGTATTTTGAAAATGAGGAAGGTTTATCCATCTGTATTTGGAACGAGATGCATGTAGCATGCTATTTAGCATTAAAGTACTGTGTTGAAATATACATCAGTCTCCAGACGTATCAGGAATGATGTGGGTCAGTGAGGTTGGGTGTTATGCTCAGTGTATGTGTTAGGGGTGGCGATTAGGTGTTTGGGTGACCAACTATATTGTGGACCCACATACAGAACCTGAAACAACATTCAACATTCCCCCTCAATCATTTAAACGTTCAACTGGCTTGATCTGTGGGCCAGATGCTTAAGTCAGTTCATTATCAAGTCAGTTCTCCCTCACCTCAGCATTCTATCCTTATTAAAGGTCGGGTAAGCGATTTAGGGTAGCCAATGTTGATATTTCAAATCACCAAAAAAAAAACGCCCCAACCCCAAAAGGGTCTCGCCCCAATTTTGATAGCTCCGCCCCACACATACACACAACCCAGGCAACAATTAGTTCTGTGAAACAAAGCAAAACCAATTACAACTCATTATAATCAGTGATGCTGTCTACACTGGATGAGGCGCAGCGCAAAAACTGCTTCTGCGTTCTATTTATGACGTATTGACACAAATTTACATTACATTTACATTTAGTTATTTAGCACAGTGGTTCTCAAACCTGTCCTGGGGACCCCCAACCACAGCATATTTTGTATGTCTCCCTCATTTAACACACCTGATTCAACTCATCAGCTCATTAGTAGAGTCTGCAAGACTTGAAATGGGCGTGGCCTATGAGGGAGACATACAAAATGTGTGGTGGCTGGGGGTCCCCAGGACAGGTTTGAGAACCACTGATTTAGCAGACACTTTTATCCAAAGCGACTTACAAAAGAAGACAATAGAAGCAATCAAAACCAACAAAAGAGCAAAAACATACAAGTGACATACAAATACGAGTTTTTAGAAGAAAACAAGTAGATGGAATATAGAAAAAAGAAACCAACTGTTTTTTTAAGAAAAAAGTAGACAGAATAGAAAAAAGAAAGCTAGTGTTAGTTTTTAAAGAAAAAGTAGCAGTTAGAGAATAAATATGCAATCGATAGAGGGTCAAGGGTGTGTGTGTGTTTTTTAGTTTTTTGTTTTTAAATAAAAAGAAGACAGATAGATAAAATAGAATTAGAATAGAGAGTGATAGAGTTAAGGCCTTTCCACACTGAGCGTGAAAATGCAAAATGAATTTCGGACACGATGACGCGCTGGAATAAAACAACAGCTTCCTATGGATGCTTCCACATAGACCACGAACATTCGCGCACCGAAAATGCAAATCTTTTCAGTTTCACAAAACGAAAACACGGGCCGTCCAGTAAGATTTGAGCTAGGATAACGTGACCGGAGCAGCTGCTGTTGCACAAAAGGGTGAGAATGATGGCGCTGGTTCAAAAACCAGTGTAAACAAACAACGAAGAAGAGTAGCTCCAAGATGGTAGCATGTCTTTCTGTCTGTGCGTGACTGAGTGGTTGATGTTTGTTTGTTCATGGGATATTTGCCAACAGATCGTTTTGTGAGCTTTTGTACAATATAACTGGAATAGAGTCGGTATTTGTCATACTCGATGGTTGTTTTATGACGCAAATCCGTATAGTTTAAGTCGGGACTGGCATCCTCAGTGAACTGGCACTGCGCTAGTCCTAGCAGTGCATTCTGAAAACGCACGGTATCCGTAAAATCCCAGTCTGAACAAGTGGTTATGACCATCAAGCTGGTACGGAAATTGACCTGGAACCGTGGCTTACTTTTTCGCCGTTTCTGGAGGATCTGTTTCATGCTGACTAGTCGGTGCTTGGAGCCTGCTTACCTGTTGGATCTTGAGTGCAGACGTGTCACTGAGCTTGATGGGCCTGATCTCTTCATGATGAAGGAAAGTGCTTTTTTCTTATTTTTACTGCTGATTTTTTTAGATGTAGCCTGATGTCTTAGAGGCGGCTGGCCTTGATTTTAACTTTTTTACTTGCAGCATTGCTTCACTCACGGGGCTTGCTGTTTACGAGTGAGGACACGCAACATCATCGGTCGACGCGGAGAAACGGATAACCCGTACTGGATTTTTCCGTCACTGACCTGGACTCTGTTATCTCTGTTTTTTTTATTAATATATTCTGTCTTTTCACGTCTGGGTGGTGCGATGGGCATGGAGAGAAAGAAGTTGTTGCTCCTTGACTCTCTCGGTTTTATTTTTTCTTTGTCCTTATTTATCTCTGGGGGCACCTACTACTGGAATGGCTTTCCAGTCCAGTGCTCCCAATATCGTGTGAATCATATAAAGGCACGTGCGCATTAGGGATGTGCGGGTCTAGTCGACTAGTCGACTAAACGGTACAGCTCCTACTAGTCGACACTGAAAACAATAGTCGACTACACGAGAGAAAAAAAAAAGTGATGATTTTAAATGATTTTAACATTCAAATTACCATCATTTTAACGTTACATTTAAAACATTTTAAAGAACAGTTAAAATAAAACTTTTGAAAAAGAATACATATCAAAATATTTAAATATATAAATATTTTTAAAAGCGTATCTGGGCGGAAACTATATTTTTACCTCACATGCGTTTTCTTCATGTCAGTTGCAGCGAGCTCCACGCGAAAGACCAGCAAGGTCTGTGATTATTTTGAATTAGAAGGAAATGGAAAGGTTTTTTGTAAACTGTGTAATGTCAAATTGGCTTACAATAACTTTACTGGAGATATGCGTAATCATATTCAATTCAGGCATGTATGCGTTAGCTTGGAGGCTAGCCAGAGCCAAATGTCGATCATGTCATACACTAAAGTTACAACCTGCCGCTGCGGTCCACGATCCTATCCGCGCTGTCTATTCCTCTAAACGAAGACCCACTTCGGTGGTGGTGCGGGATTTCCAGGCTCTTTTCGAAACTGTCTGCTTGCTTGTAGTTATTTCTCTGAAGTGCAGAATCGCCTCTAGTCCCGTCTTTCGCCAGACCACATTAACATGTTAAATTCACTGAACAAATGCGCAAGGTCTGAGTAAGTAAAACGAGCTTTGTTTTGTTTTTAGACAATATAGCCAACATGAAGTAACATAAAAAAGCCGTTTTAATGCTATTCCTTGATAAACTTTCCTATTGTTTTTTTTACTTGTTTTAATATGTCTTTTAATATGTTGGCTAACGTTATATGAAAATGAAGAATTCTGTCAGTCTATTGATTGATTTTCCATTTCTGCATTGCTCCGAGTCCAGGCGATCTGAATAAATAAGCTATGCACTGGTTTACGAAGAGTGTATGCTCTTCCTTTTTTTCCTGTTTAACGACCGCCTAAAATTAATTGATGATCACGCGAGGCAAGCATACGGCATAATCATGACCTATTTTTAGCAGAATTCATTGAGGGATTTGACAGTGATTCAAAGATTAAGTATTTCAACTGTATGCTGTTATATAGACACACGCACAGTTTTTTTTTTTTGTTTTGTTTTTGCCATTTTTGGGGGGTTTCTAGCTTTTAGACTAGTCGAATAGTCGGATACAAAACTTCCGTTTAAACGACAGTCAAATTAGTCGTAGCGCACATCCCTAGTGCGCATTTGGCTGTTCACTTAATGTGGCATCATTCCCTCTGCCCCTATTTTTCCCCTCTGACACTGTTGACTTGGTCTGTCTGTCTAGTATCATGACATTATGTGACAACTTTACCACTATCTCTTGTGTGCTCCAAGACTCCAATTTTGGTCGGAGAAACAATGAATCATACAAGAAATCACTTAAGTTAAAATGTTTAATTGCTTTATTACTGTTGATGTCAGGAAATGTGCAGCCAAACCCAGGCCCAGACACCCCTATAGGCTTTAACACCCCGGCATATTTTAAAGAAAGGTCTGGTCTTGGTTTCTTTCATTTGAATGTACGCAGTCTTCAAGTTCAAGTTCAAGTTCAAGATTTATTTGTCAGTCTTGTTCCTAAAATGGACATGTTGCGTATCTGGGCTCACTCTACAGATACTGATGTAATTGTCTTGTCTGAAACCTGGTTAAGTAAATCGGTTTCAGATAAAGAAATCAATATAAGTGGTTATAATGTTTTTAGGACTGACCGCCCTAATAGAGGTGGGGGTGTAGCAATCTACATCAAAAACCAGTATCAAGTTAATGTACTGCTATCAATATCGTTAGTTAAACAATTTGAATTTTTAGCCTTGGAGCTTAAAGTCTCTAAATCACTTTGTATAACGGTCATTGGTTGTTATAGGACACCTTCAGCTGTTAGCGGTGCTCTGCGCTCTTTAATGCAACTCCTTTCTAATTTTAACTCTAATGAATTAGTAGCCTTCTGTGACCTGAATTGGAACTGGTTACAACCAGTATCTGATGATTTCAGAGCTTATTGTGATTCATTAAATCTTTTTCAGATTGTTGACAGTCCCACACGGCCAAATTTTAAAAACCCGGAAAAATCATCGCTAATAGATGTGATTCTAACTAACGTTCCTCATAAGTACTCAACTGCTTCCATATTTGCAAACGACATCAGTGACCACTGTGTCGTAGCAACAGTTAGAAATACTAAAATACCTAAAATCAAACCACGCATTATAGTCAAGCGTAATATGAAGCACTTCTCAGAACAAGAATTCCTTCATGATTTATCTAATTATGACTGGGAAAAAAAATAATATTAATGCAGATGTTGATAGTGCCTGGAACCTCTTTCATGAGGGGTTTACCAATATAATTAATAAGTATGCTCCACTAAAGAAGTACAGAGTTAAAGGCCGAAACAATGCTTGGTTTTCTCCTGATTTAGCAAATATTCTCCATGAGCGCAATGTGGCATGGGCAAAAGCCAGAAAATCAAATCAGAACTCTGACTGGTTAGTTTTCAGGCAACTGAGTAATGAATGTACTCTAAAAATTAGAAAAGCCAAAGCTGACCATTTTCTTTCTCAAACCACTCATAACCTGAATAATCCATCAACATTTTGGAAAACTATCAAATCATTATCAGAAAATAGTAAAGGCCAGGAGCTTCCTTCAAGCATTGTGATAGACTCTCAAAAACGTACTGATAAGACCAAAATACTTGATTGTTTCAATGAACATTTCATAGCCTCAGGATTTTTATTTGAGTCGCTTAATACTCAACATGAGTGTTCCTCTACAGTGGAGACTGTTGGTTTGGATCCTTCTAGTCAGTCTTTTAGTTTTAGTCCTATTACAGTTTCAGACGTAAATAAAGCGCTCAAGCATTTGGACAAGACAAAATCTGCAGGCCCTGATAAACTGGATCCCTACTTTTTAAAGCTAGCAGCAAATTTTATTGCCGTGCCTTTAACTAATATTTTTAATCTGTGCTTGAACACAAATGTCATTCCTTCTCTCTGGAAATCAGCCTTTGTGGTTCCCCTGTTAAAAGGTGGTGACCCTTCTATCTTAAATAACTACAGACCGATCTCTAAATTGTCTGTTTTGGTCAAGGTCTTAGAGTCCCTTGTCAGTGATCAATTAAAGGATTTTTTTAACAATAAAAATGTTTTATCTGACTTCCAATCTGGTTTTAGAAAAAGGCATAGTACAACATCGGCAGCTCTTAAGGTTTTAAATGACTTTATTGAATCTATAGATAATAAGCAGCATTGTGCAGCCCTTTTTATTGACCTCTCTAAGGCATTTGATACAGTGGACCACACAGTGCTTAAACACAGACTGCGTAGGGCTGGACTTTCTGAACAAACTGTTAGCTGGTTTGATAATTATCTTACAGACAGAACTCAGTGTGTGCAGGCAGAGGGCAACACCTCTCGCTATCTCAAAATAACAAAAGACGTGCCTCAGGGGTCAGTCTTGGGGCCACTGCTTTTTACCCTCTATATAAACAACATTGATAGTAACGTGTCTAAAGGAAAATTGCATTTTTATGTAGATGACACTGTACTGTATTGCTCAGCACCCACCGCAGACCAGGCCCTCTCCCAATTACAACTTGATTGTAACACGCTTCAACAGAATCTTTATGATTTAAAACTTGTCCAGTGCATGTAAACTTTGAGACGAAGCATGCATGGATAAAACATCACCATAGTCAAGTATAGACATAAAAGTGGCAGCAACCAGCCTCTTTCTAGATTTGAACGAAAGGCAGGATTTAATTCTGAAATAAAACCCTAGTTTAAGTTTTAATCTTTTTGCTAGCTGCTGAATATGAAAGGTAAAAGAAAGAGATTCATCTATTAAAATACCAAGATATCTGTATTTAGAAAAACATTCAATCTTCATACCCTGGGAAGTGAGGATTGAAGGCAGATTTGATTTGGATTTCAAATTTGAAAAAAGCATGACTTTTGTTTTTTCAGCATATCATTTCTAATAATTATCCACCGAATCATGTGATCTGTAGAGCACTGTCCATTTTCTTCCACTTGCGCAAGTGTTATGAGTCAGAGTGTGTTCACTCTCTAGTCTAGATCTTCCTTATTAAAAAAATCGAGTGAAACATTTTTCTACACATGAAATATGAAAGCAAATAGACATGATTATGACGATATATTTTCTGTATGTGTTTTGTATGCAGCTCATTTTATTTTTTATAGCAATAAAGGATGTTTATGACAAATATTAGCACTGTAGCGTTATTAAACATACAAAGAGTGCATGTGTCTGCTTATTATAGAATCAAAATCAACTATAAATCACAATCGGAAGTTATTACAAGCACTCGATGATGGTTTAAAGTAGGTAAGCAAATACATTAATAATTAAATACATTTTCAAGTGTAGCTTGCTAATTGTACTTCTAATTATATTTTAGGATGTGGCCTATTCTTGTAAGCATTATAGATAGCTTGTGTTTCTGGTGTAGAACCAAACTTTGTTTATCTTAATTTAGATGTTAAATCCATGTACGAGATACATATCTGAGGAAAAATACATTGTTGGTCGGCGCCACCTAGCGTGCAGGCGTGAATTAGCAGAAGGCGAACGTTCGTTTCTCGCTTGGTGTGAAAGCAACATTCGTGAGCAATTCGCCTCACTTTTTCGCATCGCGGTCAGTGTGGAAAGGCCTTTAGAGGGACAAATAAAGATGGAAGAGATGTGTTTTTAGCCGTTTCTTGAAGATGGCTAAGGATTCAGCTGCTCGGATTGAGTTGGGCAGGTCATTCCACCAAGGTGGGAACAGTTAATGAAAAAGTCTGTGAAAGTGATTTTGTGCCTCTTTGGGATGGCACAGTAATGCATCATTCACTTGCAGAATGCAAGCTTCTAGAGGGCACATAGGTCTGAAGTACTGAATTTAGGTAAAGGGGTGCAGAGCCAGAGGTGGTTTTGTAGGCAAACATTAATGCCTTGAATTTTATGCGAGCAGCTATTGGTAGCTATTGGTATTGGTAAATTGATGAACGGAGGTGTGACGTGCGTTCTTTTCAGCTCATTAAATATTAATCTTGCAGCGACATTTTGGATTAATTGTAGAGGTTTGATGAAATTGGCTGGAAGACCTGCCAAGAGAGTATTGCAATAATCAAGTCTGGACAGAACAAGAGCATGAACAAGGAGTCGTGTTGCATTTTCCGAAAGAAAGGGCCTGATCTTCCTAATATTGTATAAAGCAAATCTGAAGCACCGGGCAGTTTTAGCAATGTGGTCTGAGAAATTCAGCTTATCATCAATCACATCTCCAAGGTTTCTGGCTGTTTTTGAAGGAGTTATGTTTGATGAGCCTAACTGGAAGGTGAAATTGTGAGTAAATTGAAGTAATGGGTTTGCTGAAACTACAAGCAGTTCTGTCTTAGTTAGGTTTAGTTGAAGATGATGGTCCTTCATCCAGCAAGAAATGTCTGTTAGACATGCTGAGATGCGAGCAGCTATCGTCGGATCATCAGGATGGAATGAGAGGAAGAGTTGAGTGTCATCAGCATAGCAGTGATATGAAAAGCCATGTTTCTGAATGACAGAGCCTAGTGATGTCATGTAGACAGAGAAGAGAAGTGGACCAAGAACTGAGCCCTGAGGCACCCCAGTAGCTAGATGTTGCGACTTGGATACCTCACCTCTCCAAGATACCTTGAAGTACCTATCTGAGAGGTAAGACTCAAACCACTGGAGTGTGGTTACTGAGATGCCCTTTCTCAATAGGGTTGACAGGAGGATCTGGTGGTTGACCGTATCAAAAGCAGTGGACAGATCCAGCAAGATAAGTAATGAAGACTTGGAAGCCGCTCTTGCAAGTCTTAGGGCTTCAACAACTGAAAGCAAGGTAGTTTCGGTCGAATGTCCACTTCTGAAGCCAGATTGGTTGCTGTCCAGGAGGTTGTTCTGTGTGAGAAAGGCAGAGACATGGTTGATCACAACTCGTTCAAGTGTTTTTGCAATGAAAGGTAGAAGGGTCTATAGTTCCCTAAAAGAGTTGGGTTAAGAGTGGGTTTCTTAAGAAGTGGGGTTATACGAGCCTGTTTATATGCTGAGGGAAAAACTCCAGTGTGAAGGGATGTGTTAATGATGTGAGTGAGTGCAGGTACAACTGCAGGAGAAATGGCTTGAAGGAGATGAGATAGAATAGGATCAAGCGGACAAGTAGTAGGATGACTGGAAAGGATGAGTTTAGAGACTTCTGCCTCAGAGAGTCAAGAGAAGGATGTGAACAAGTGTATGGTTGCTGGTAAGATGTGTTTGACAGTTTTAGGTGTGGAGAATTGTGCAGTGAGGTTTGTAATTTTATTAATGAAGAATGTGGCAAAGTCGTCAGCTGTTAGAGTTGATGAAGGAGGGGGAGGAAGAGGACAAAGGAGGGAGAAAAATGTTTTAAAGTAGGATTTTGCGATTTCCGCCATACCCTTTCTGCAGCCCTGAGCTTAGAACGATGTTCGCGGAGAACATCAGATAGCCAAGGGGTAGAAGGGGTGGTACGGGCTGGCCTGGAAGATAAGGGGCAGAAAGTGTCTAAACAAGACGTCAGAGTGGAACAGAAAGTATCAGTAGCACTGTTAGCATCAAGAGATGATAACTGTTTAGGGGGAGGAAGCGAAGATGAAACCATAGCAGATAGTCGGGAAGGTGAGAGTGAGTGTAAGTTACGTCAAAAAGTGACATGTGGAAGGGTATGTGTTGTGTCAGGAATCATGTTGAGGTTAAGAGTGAGTAGGAAGTGATCCGAGGTGTGCAGTGGACAGTGGTGGTCAGTAACGAAGTAAAACTTTGTATCTGTACTTTACTGGAGTAGTTTTATTTTGAGTTACTTTTACTTTTACTTCACTACATTCCAAAGCATAAAATCGTACTTTTTACTTCACTACGTTACATAAAACATATCGTTACTCCTTATAATACATCACGTGCTCCGAGACGCAGAAGCGGTGTCTGATTCATGAACAAACTGATTATTTTCAATGAACCTGTTAAATCGGTTCGCAAATCACAACAAACGATTCATTCACGAATTGGAATGATCCGATTGCAGCTGTTCTCAAGTCGAAAACTCACTAATTCAAATGATCCGTTTAGAGCGAGTCTTCAGTGAACTGAACTCACAAGTAAGAACTGGGAGATCTTGTGAGCGCGCGCGACTGATGCTGCGTAAAGTAAGTTAGTAATGTCGAATTTTAGGATTAATTATTGTAACTACAAAATGGCGCTGCTATGTTCGGCCGCCGTCCAGGTCGCTCCGCTAAGACTGTGCTTTTATTTACTTTTTTACTTTCTCTTTTTACACACATAACGTCTGCACTAATCACCTACGACAAAAGTACACTCTTGGACATTGGAAACCGCTTCACTAACCTGGTTCAGGACAATTTATCACCGAATCCGAATCCATCGTGGCCTCTTGAGATTCTTTGGAACGCGGAGAACAAAGACCACAGGAGACGGAACAAGAAACACCGTGGTAATAGCGCGGGTATTCGCAACAGATTGAGGAAAAGGGCTCACAGTCCTCCTTTACCGAGCATTCTGCTCGCTAATGTCCAATCCTTGGAGAATAAGATGGACGATCTTAGAGCCAGGATAAGTTTCCAACGGGACATAAGGGACTGTAACATCATCTGTTTGACTGAAACATGGCTCACGCCCTTGGTTCCGGACAATGCTGTAACGCCGTCTGACAACTTTTCTGTTTTACGGATGGACAGAACAGCGGAGGCCTGTAAATCCAAAGGTGGAGGAGTGTGTTTCATGACTAACAAGAAATGGTGTGACCCCAGGAATATCTCCTCTCTGTCGCGATCCTGCTCGCCTCATCTGGAACATCTATCCATCATTTGCCGCCCATTCTATCTACCCCGTGAGTCCTCCGCGGTCATTGCTACTACTGCTTACATTCCACCTCAGGCAGACACCGGCTTGGCTTTGTCTAAACTTCACGATGTGATCAGCGGCTACATTAACAAACATCCAGACGCTGCTTTTATCATAGCGGGGGATTTTAACAAAGCCAACCTCAGGCAGGTCATGCCGAACTTTCACCAGCATGTATCCTGTCCAACTAGAGGACCGAATACACTGGATCATTGCTACTCTCAGTTTAAGAATGCCTACAAAGCCCGCTCACTTCCGGCTTTTGGCAAATCGGACCACACCGCCATTTTCCTCACACCGGAATATAAACAAAGGCTCGCACAGGAACCCCCAGTGAAGAGGGAAGTGACGCGTTGGTCCTCCCACTCGGAAGCTATGCTGCAGGCGGCTCTTGATGACGTCGACTGGGACATGTTCAGGGCGAGCTCATCTGACGTCAGCGAGTTCACGGATGTAGCAGTGAGCTTTGTAAACACACTTACCGAACAAACTACAGAAACGATAACTGTAAGGACCTTCCCTAATCAGAAACCGTGGGTGGACAGAACAATCCGTGATGCGGTTAACAAACGCACTGCCGCATACAATGAGGCTCTTTTGTCTGGGAATATGAGCGAGTATAAAGCATCGTGTTATGCTCTCAAAAAATCCTCCGCGGAGGTGAGTGCAGATCCGTCGCTGGCCGACGAATTAAACACCTTCTACGGCCGCTTTGATTGCAATGGCGGCAGCGCGGCTCTGCCGAGCAGCGCGTCAGGAAGCAGCAGGCAGAGAAGTTTGAATCATGTGATCACCGTGTCGGAGGACGAGGTTCGGAGAACACTAAAGAGAGTGAACATCAGGAAAGCGGCTGGACCTGACGGAATTACCGGCCGTGTTCTGAGGTCCTGCGCTGATCAGCTTGCTGGTTTGTTCACTTCTATCTTCAACGAGTCCCTTGCTACCTCTGTAGTTCCCACCTCCTTTAAAAAATCCATCATCTTCCCTGTGCCTAAGAACAATAAACCCTCTTGCCTGAATGACTATCGACCAGTGGCCCTCACATCTATAGTCATGAAGGTTTTTGAGAGACTTGTTAAGAGCCACATTAGCTCATCCATCCCTGTTACTTTGGACCCTCTTCAGTTTGCATATCGTCCCAATAGGTCAACTGATGATGCCATCTCTCACATTCTCCACTCCTCCCTCACACACATTGACAGCAGCAATGGGAACTATGCAAGGCTGCTATTCATAGACTATAGCTCAGCTTTCAACACCATAGTCCCCATCAAGCTGACTAATAAACTCACAGGCCTCGGCCTAAACACTTCACTCTGCGACTGGATTCAAGACTTCCTCACTGGCAGACCTCAAGTGGTGAAGGTAGGCCAGTACACCTCAAACTCCATCACCCTGAACGTAGGAGCCCCACAGGGTTGTGTCCCGAGTCCCCTGCTCTACTCTCTCTACACACATGACTGCGTGTCCTCCCACAGATCCACATCTATTATCAAATTTGCTGATGATACTGTGGTTCTGGGCCTCATTTCCAACAATGATGAGACCGCATACTTGGATGAGGTGGAGAGACTTACATCATGGTGCCAGGACAACTGTCTCTCTCTGAACGTGAGCAAAACTAAAGAGCTGATTGTGGACTTCAGAAAGAGACACCTGCTGCCCTACACTCCTCTTATGATCAGTGGGACCCCTGTGGAGAGAGTAAGCAGCTTCAAGTACCTCGGTGTAAACATCTCCGAGGACCTGACTTGGACTACACACATTCAAACACAGGATAAGAAAGCCAGGCAAAGACTGTACCATCTGCGACAGCTGAGGAAATTCAGGGTCTCTCCAACAATCCTGAAAACTTTCTATTCAGGGACCATAGAAAGTGTATTGACTCAGTGCATCTCAGTGTGGTATGGAAACAGCTCCAGCCAAGACTGCAAGGCCTTGCAGAGAGTTGTGCGCTTAGCTGAGCGTATCTCAGGGTCTGCTCTTCCTTCTCTGCAGGACATCTACCTCAAACGCTGCAGAAGCAGAGCTGTCAAAATCACCAAGGACTCAAATCACCCTGTAAACTGTCTATTCACTCTGCTGCCATCTGGTAAGCGCTTCCGCAGCCTGATGGCAAAAACTGAGAGACTTAGTAGGAGTTTCTTCCCCCAGGCCATCAGGCTCCTGAACTCAAACTCAGCCTCCTAACATCATCATGACTTCACTTACTAATCACTCACAATCAGTAATATATTCACACTCATTATTATCTACCTCATACTGACAGTGTCATTTGCACACAACACTTTCTGTATCTTGATCTATTTAAGCCCACTGAAATGCTTGAATGCAGACAGATCAATGTCAGTGTCTCTATGTTTTAGGTAAAAAAACGAAACATTAAAATAACACAGATTAAATAAAATAACTCATGCACGTTCATATTCCCCGCTGCTGTAACGTTAGCAGTTTTATTAAAATGCTACGCATTTAGCCCTATGTGGCGTCTGTTTTTATATTGTTTAGATCATCTAGCCGAGTAGACAGATATGAATGTTTATTCATAACCATACTGAAAATAAGTAAATATTGTTAGCTGATGCTAACTGTCTAGCTAACAAGCTTGCTGGTGCTAAAGTTGAGGAATTTTTTAGATATAAAGTCCAATTATTTTTATTCAGCCACCCAGATAGATTACATCTGAGGTAGAAAGAAAGGATGTGATGTTCAGAACATGGTAACTACAGTAATTATCAGAGTGGGAAGTGATGCCCTCTGGGGGCATTTGGCCAGGAGTGTTTTTACACCACAGACAAAGTTTGAGAAGAAAAAAATCATTATGAAAATATAATTATATTTTCCTTAAAATGTTCTTCCTAACTTCAGGCATAATTCTCATGTCATATATAACTGACGTTCTGCAAAATAAGTTTTAAAACACTTTTTTCTTACTGGTGAAAATTAGATGGTCAAATCTGTTTTCTCTCAGGTACATCTCAGTGTAAGCTTCACAGTGAACATTGCTACATCACTCTCCTCAACGTAGTCCATATCAACAACAAAATATATATCTTGACTCCAATGTAGTGGTTATTTTGGGAAAATCCCAGGTATTTTTGGGCAGTAGGGTTATACAAATATGGGCTAATATAAAATTAAATAAAGTAGTCTATATAAAATTGCAAAATAAATCTATCTATCAGTACTTTTTTACTTAAGTACATAAAAAATCGAGTACTTTTGTACTTTCACTCGAGTAAAATTGAAAAAGCAGTACTTTTACTTTTACTGGAGTACTATTTTATTATACGTATCTGTACTTTTACTCAAGTACTTGATCTGTGTAACCAGCACATGGTCAGTGGAGCAGTGTTGTGTGTAAATAAGGTCCAGTTGGTTGCCTGATTTGTGAGTAGCCGTAGTTAACACTCTCTTGAGATCAAAAGAGGCAAGCAGAGTGTGGAAGTCTGCAGCCTGAGGTTTATCTAGGTGGATGTTGAAGTCTCCAAATATAACTAAGGGAGTACCATCCTCTGGAAAGTTTGAGAGCAACCATCTAATTCTTCCACGATGTTACCTAGTGGTCCTGAAGGTCGATAAACAACAACAAAATGGATTTTAAGAGGGTAGGTAATAGTAACTGAAAGTGATTCAAAGGAGCTGTTGATACCCAGAGATGGTAAAGGAGTAAATTTCCAATTATTAGAGATGAGCAGACCAGTACCTCCACCTCTTCCAGGTAAACGGGGTGTGTGGGAAAAGGAGAAATTATTGGAGAGTGCCGCAGGTGTAGCAGTGTCCTCTGGTTTGATCCAGGTCTCTGTCAGGGCCATGAGGTTTACATTTAAATGACTAGTGACGGAAGTAATGAAATCAGCTTTATTGACAGCAGACTGACAATTCCAGAGACCAATAGAAAAAGAAAGTAGTGTATTAGCAGACATAGGCAAAGTGTGCAGGTTATTAGGATTGCGCTGCCTACAGTGTGTGATGCGTGGTCTGCGAGTGGTAGTGATAGTAGTGATCTGGAAACACATAGTAAGAATTGGTTATAAAAAAAAAACTAAAACGGGGATCACGTGACCCTTCGACGGCGATGCAGGCTTAGTCTTTCGCTCTGCTCACTTTGCCACATATTGTATGATCCTGTCAGTAAAATTTAAACCACTCTGCATTGGACCCATCATGAGTGCTAAGGCAGACAAAGGCGATCGGAAAAGAGAGATTGAGCAATCGCCAATGAAGAAAAAATTCAGAGATTCCGCCATCTCCAGAGAAGACCTCGACGATGCTATTGCTAGCGGCATTGAACTAGCATTTAAAGAGCAGCAGAGCACTTTGAATTCGGTTGTGAATTCGGCAGTAAGAGATGCGATGGACTCTGTGCTGATTCCAGCATTGCGCGAACTGCGTGAGGACATACAAGCCACCAACAAGTCTGTTAAAGAGCTAAGAGAGGAGTTTGAGGCCATAGCTACCGAGGCGAAGCAGACACGTGACCACGTTGATTCTGTTCAGGCAGCTGCGCGTGAGGATAGGAGGGCAGTCACGGACTTAAGAAATCAGCTGGAGCAACTCACAGAGAAGATGACGGATATTGAGGACAGGTGCAGGAGGAACAACGTACGACTGGTGGGGCTGCCAGAGGGGGCGGAGGGTCCCGACACAGCTGGTTTCCTCAGAGTTAATATTTCCAAGTGGATTCCTTCCTTGAGGGGCCGTGACATTGAGATTGACCGGGTGCACCGCGTGTATGACGGAGGGAGGGGCTCCGATCAGCCGTGCACTCTCATCTTCCGTGTACTAAGATGGCATGACAGATCAGATATCCTGAAAGGTGCCAGGCAGGCTTATCCGGTGAAATGTGGCTTGATGGCCGGGATGGATGATGGGAGGATGGACATGGACGCTTGCTAAACCTATTTTTTGCTTTTTCTTCTCTCCTACTGGGATATTGTCCCTATGTATCCGGTACAATGATCTCTTTGCTGGTAAGACTGACACTCATTTTTTCTTTTTTAGAGGGGACTAATGGAGAGTAGGTTTAATTAAAAAATATATTTATTTTTTTTGCTGCGTGAGCCTTTCGGGAGACATTTATTGCGTTGGAGTGGATCGGTCACGAACCATCACTATTTTTTGTTGCTCAATCAGACCTATGTTCTCGGTTATGTGCGGTCTGAGTTGTTCCTTGTTTATGGTTGTGGGTTGTTCATATTTTTATGTTGTTTTTGTTTTTTACAGCAGACATTTATACTTTTATGTATTTTACCTTATTTCTAAAGGGATTTTTCATCTAGGAGGTTTGGTATCTAAAATGCACATCAGCGTTTACATGTTATTTACAGAATGGAAGTGCTTCTGCTTTTTTTCATTTATTGAGTACAATCTTGGGATTATGAATATTCAATGCATACTCTAAATATTTTATCACTGAATGTGAATGGTTTAAATTCTGCTGTTAAACGAACCCGTGTGTTAGAATATTTACACCGTAAATCTATTTCCTGTGCCCTAATTCAAGAGACACATTTAAAACAATCTGACGTGGCATGTTTCCAGAATAAGTATTATAAATTAGCAGCTTTTTCCTGCGCTCAAAATAAAACTAAGGGGGTGCTTATCCTTGTTAACCGGAAGTTAAATTTAACAATTGAACACCTTGGTAGTGATGAGAAGGGTAGATTTGTTTTTATCTGATGCAAAATATATAATAATAGGTTAGCATTGGTCTCTATTTATGGTCCGAATGAGACAGACAGTGCATTCCTTACACAGATTTCCAAAACTCTACTTGAGGAGATTGATTGCCCTCTAGTGGTGGGTGGTGATTTTAATGCTGTCGTAAATCCTGCTTTAGATAAATCTCAATCTGATACAACAGCCAATCCATCCTCTAAATTATTGAATAAATTTTTCACTGAGCTCAACTTAATCGATCTCTGGAGAATTCAGAATACTAAAGCTAAGGACTTCACTTTTTTTCTAATAGACACAAGACTTTCTCTAGGATAGACTACATATTTCTCAGCCCATCTTTAATTTCGTCTAATTCCCCCATCTCTATATTACCAATTTTATTATCTGATCATTCTGCTGTGTTGTGCAGTGTTCCTCTTTCCAATGTTAAAGCCAAGTCCCCTAGATGGCGCTTTAACATATAATTATTAAGTAATCAGACTTTCATTACTTCTCTAAAAGAATATATTAAGGAATTTCTTGAAATTAATATGCCCTCTGATGTGGATCCTCAAATACTGTGGAAAACGACTAAGTGTGCTATACGAGGTTTCTGTATATCTTTCTCTTCTACTCTTGCCAAAACGAAAACTCAGCAGTTTACACAATTAGAAAATAAAATCCAATCATTACAAGACCTACAAAAACAAAATTTTACTGAGCAACAGGCTACACAGCTGTCCTCTTTAAAAGAAGAATATGATTTACTTTCACACTCAAAGGCAGAATTTATTTTACATAGGACTAGACAAAAATATTATTTTGAATAATTCAGAGAGACCTAGTCATTTATTGGCCCTTAGGTTGAAAGAATGCGAGTCTAAGGCTTATATTAGCGCAATAAAATCATCGGATGATCAGGACACCACGAACCCTGTGGCAATTAATGACATATTTACAGGTTTTTACACAAATCTGTATAAAGCCGAAACAGATTTTGAGGAACCAATTTGTAAGCAGTATTTAGATAAATTGTAACTGCCTCGGATCTCACAGATAGATAAAGAATCTTTGGAGGCCCCATTAAGTTTGGAGGAACTCCACGTCTCTCTAAAAAGCCTTCAAAAGGGCAAATCGCCAGGTCTAGATGGTCTCCCCCCCTGAATTATATTTAGAAATTTGGGATTTGGTAGGGATACTTATGCTTAACTCATTTAATTTTGCAATTGAACATGGGGTATTTCATAGAGATCAAAAAACATCACTGATTTCATTACTTCTTAAAAAAGGGAAAGATCCATTAGATTGTTCCAGCTACAGACCGATTTCGCTTATCCCATGTGATCTAAAAATCTATGCTAAAGTTTTTGCTTCTTGTATAGAGAAGGTAATTCACAGTCTAATCAAGGAGGAAAAACTGGTTTCATCAAGGGGCGCAATGCATCTGACAATATGCATCAACTCTTTCATATTCTTGACTTTGCGGACTCCCCCCCCAACCCCTTGTGCGGTCTTTTCACTTGATGCAGAAAAAGCCTTTCACAGGCTAGAGTAGAATTATATGTGGGCAGTTCTGCAATGTTTCGGCTTCGGTGAACACTTCATTTCTATGATTAAGACATTATACCACTCACCTGCAGCATCAGTCATAACTGGTAATATTATTTCCCCCTCATTCCCTTTACAGCGGGGACCGAGGCAGGGGTGTCCACTTTCCCCCTTTTTTTTTTTTCTATCTCTTGAACCCTTAGTGCAAGCCATCAGGAAATCTGAAGTATCGATTAAGATTCATGATCATAATCATAGTATTTCATTATAGGCTGATGATATTATTCTATATTTAGACCACTTTGATGTTTCAGTCTCTAGTATAATTAAGGAATTTGATAATTTTTGTAGCCTATCAGGATATAAAATAAATTGGAGCAAATCTGCTTTAATGCCAATTAAAAATGTTAAGGTTAATTCTTCTATTCCCTCATGTATCCCTATTAAGGAATCTTTCATCTATTTGGGCATTACCATATATAAAAACATTCATAAGATTGCCAGAGACAATTTTAATAACATTTTAGTTAAGGTCAAAAATGGCATTCAAAGATGGAAGAATCTTAAAGTCTCTCTCCAAGGAAGAATCTCCACTGTTAAGATGAATTTGTTACCTCGATTTAATTTACCTCTACCACTTTCTCCCCCTCCAGGTTACTTTAAGGAGATCAACTCCATAATTTCTAAGTTTATCTGGAATGATAAATGTCCCAGAATTAAACTTACCACATTACAACATCCTAATAGCGCAGGAGGACTGGCTGTACCAAATTTTGAATTATATTATTGGTCGTTCCACCTTAAGGCGCTTCATAATTGGGTTGATCCTCAATCTACAGTTTCATAGAGGGTGATTGAAGCTGACAAGGTTAAACCAAATAGACTTCAAGATATTTTATTTACTGGCACAGGAAAAAAAGGGGATAATTATAAATTTGGTCCGGTTGTGGCTAACTCTATTAAAATCTGGAAAACGGTTGAACGTCAGATAGGTGGACCCTTCAAATTTTGTAACAATACTCCTTTATGGCACAATTTTAATTTTGTATGCGGAAATTGTCCATTTGTCCAACCCTCTTGGTCTTCTTTAGGTGTAAACACGTGCGGTGATATATATGATAACCAGGGCCTCTGTTCATTTCAGACATTAAGAACCAAATTTTGTCTACCAGCTTCCGCATATTTTGTCTTTTTTCAATTACGTTCTGTTCTCAAAGCGTATGGCGTTCCGTGGGCATCTTCTATTTCCTCTCATCCTATGCGGAACTGGATTGCACCATCTGCTGTTTGGCCATCTGTTTCCTTAATATATAATAAAATTATTGATTGCATTACAAAACCTCTTTCTATTAAAACTATTTGGAATAGGGAATTATCTGACCTTAGTTTGAACTGCCATATATGTAACACTACATCATCAGGCACTTTTCTGCATATGTTTTGGGAATGTCCTGTCGTCATCAGTCTGTGGACACATGTAAACCTGGTTTTGTCATCATTACTGTGAATTGATTGGTCTGTTAACCCGAGTTTGTGTCTTCTTAATGATGATTCTGGTCTCTGTATTAGTTCATTGCAAAAGAGAATGTTGTTTGCTGGTTTTACAGCTGCAAAGAAGACAATAATACAGAACTGGTTTACACCACACATGTGTAGAAAAACATATTGGATCCGTAGCCTCCTGCAAATAGTGACGTGTGAATGTGCAATGGCGCGAGTCGGTGGGGCCAGGCCTTCGACCATTGATGCTTGGCAGTGTTTTTTGTTGGATATACGTGATTGTATAAAGGAGTGACTTTTGTGTTCTTGTTGTCCTTCCCTCTCTCCCTCCCTTTTGATTGGACCTTGAGATGTTGAGTATGTGTCTGTTGTTTTGTTTTGTTATATTTTGGATGCTATGTTGTGTTATGTGTGAAAAAAAAAACTGTTGATAACAAAAAAACAACAACACTAAAACAGAAGTGAAACAATTAGTAGGAAGGAGGATAAATAAAAAGCGATACTTATGTCCCTTGCCGGTGTCCCTGCCCGGTGGAGTCGCACGGTAGAGTCGATGGTCTTTACACTCTTCGGTCTTCACACGAGGGCTGCCACGACCGCTGCCGCGGTATACTAACCTTTTTTATACCCGTTTGACAAAACGGAAATTGAATTCAGCTGGACACACTTTCCTGTTTATCACAACAAATGGCCAAGCAAGCGCAGACACTGACAAGGTACATGATACAGTGCGAGACCAAACGCGATTTCAGCAAGTCTCAACACAGTGAACAAAACAAGTGTTTCCTAGCAACGGCAACTGTGCTAAACACTAATGAGACAAGTAAATACACTTACGAGCTGCTTTTAACTTCCGCTGATAGACTGCTTCTCTCAAAGAGTATTTCTTTACACTGTCTTCTGCTGGCGCTTGAACACACTTTCCTGTTTATCACAAAAAATGGGCAAGCAAGTGTGGCAGAGTGGGTAAGTTCCCTCCCCTGTATTTAGAATGACAGTCAATCAGAACCTGGTACTTGTGATATAAAGGCTGCGATTAGGCTACCTGGGACGCGTCATTGCTAGCTCCGCCCCTTGGTGCGTGTTGGTTTCCATCTATAAGGTATGTTTTTAGCTGTTTGGCTAATGTTGCAGAGAGCTTGTGCAGATCAATTAACCACATTTATTTATTGTAGCTGGAATAGCATCTTGTTCGCGGCTTCGCGGTGGTGTGTAGGCTGTAATTTTTTCCCCCGGTAGGTTAAGCTTGATTAATCGTTTGCGTGGAGGTCACGCTTGCTGTAATTTGAATGCTCTTATTCCAGCTGGGTTGAGTTCATTCATCTTCGAATAAACTGCTGAGATTTGTGCTATGAGCAACTGTCTGACTTGTGCCTCGGTGACCAATATCTGGTATGTATAGTTACATTTTTAATGAATAATTGATTTTATTAAGTTAATTAATGGTTTGTTTTTAGCAGGACAAACAATTTCTTTGGGAGCGCTCCAACTTTTGGGGGTTGGGGTGATCACTTCCTGCATAGAACAGGATTAAGACGGCGCTGCTGTTTTGCTGTGTGTGTTTTTATTATTTTGTTTTTTTCTTTCCACGCTAAAGCCAGGGGTAGCGGCAGTGGTTGTCCTGATTATCTTACTGCCGTATGTGTTGGGCTGCGTGCTCTGGCCTGCCCTCCAGTCATAGAATTACCGGCTTTGTGTAAGCGTGTTGATGTGATTTATTTGGTTTTGGAGTTTGGTTGTTTCCTTTATTGTCTGTGCATTTAGTTTTTGTTTGGTTGTGCCATTGTATGATTTTTGTTATTGTATGTTTTTCTTTATTATTGATTTTGTTTCTTGCTCAGTTTGATTCTTGATTATTTTGTAGTTTATTTTTATAAACCTTCTGCTTTGTATTTCTTTTTCTTTCCCTTAAGTGACAATTGGCTATCGTCAATTGTATTGAGTATTGTGTATTGTTAATCATTTGACAATTCTGTCTCTTTCAATCAGGCTCAAGTATAACTTGTTTAGTGTATTTATTGATTAATTGTTTTCATTTGTGTTTGTTTTAGGCCCCTGTGTCAGGAGGCTAGCTGTTCTAGTACCCTGGTGGTGGTCTTTGGAGCATGTGTGGATTGCCGTTTGTGATCACTCACCTCACTCTGTGTGTGTGTGTGTGTGTGTGTGTGTGTGTGTGTGTGGGGGGGGGGTTAAGAATAATCACTTTACAGCAAGCCTACCCTGCTACGGGTCAGCTTTAGTCATTCTCGTTATTTGTCTTTTTGTGGTGTACTGAGTCATGGTTGCTTAGATCATTTGAGCTATATTTTTGGCCGATCTTTTTAAAGGGATAGTTCACTTTGAAATTAAAATTTGGTATCTATCAGCTTACCCCAAGGGCATCCAAGATGTAGGTATCTTTTTTTCTTCAGTAGATCCAATTTTGATGTTTTTAGGTCAAACCGTTCTAGTCTGTCAGTCACATAATGGCAGGTATAGGTCACTGTCTCTATAAGAGGGGAAATGAACATGCACAGAGAAATCCAAATTAAACAATTCCCCATCGTAACTACACATTGATGGCCTAAGACGCGAAACGAGCGGTTTGTGTGAGAAAATGAACAGTATTTATATCGTTTTTTACCTCTTGTACACAACCATGTCCAAGTGATCTGAGTGCGCACACACATCCGGTGTGTGACGTGTGTGTGCGCGCGCTCTGGCTCACGCTGCATTCACACGTGGCGTCGGCGTCAACGCTTGATGGAGGGCGTGTCCGAAGCGTGGTGCTGACCAGTGTTGCCAGATTGGGCGGTTTTGAATTTGATTGTGCGGGTAAATATTGGCTTGGGCGGGTGGACACAATTTGGGCTGGTTTTTGGTCAGTTTGGCGGTTTTCAAAACATATAAATTATATAGGCTAATTGGTTAACAAACAAGCCCAAGTGTGCATATATAGCCTACTGCATACATCCAATCAGTCATCACAACGTTACTAAACGCACACGAACGCTGCAAAGAGACTGGTGCTGATGTTGAATCGCGGCAGCAGTTTTAGCCAATCACTAGGGATCAGCAGACAGCCATGATGATTCATGAGTGGCGGGTTTTTAGCGCGATAACAGATCTGATTTTGAATGTATAACTGTAAGTGATCATAATGCCAATATATAAGTTCGATGGTAAAGAGTGGAGAGTGTTTTAACTCTCAAAACGTGAATTACATGTTGAGGGAGATGATATGAAAGCTATATCACTAAAACTCCGAAATCAGCACAGTTCAATTATTTAATCAAAATATTTATATCTATACCATCCTGTCTTTTATCTTTTAAACGGTCCAGATTGGATCCTTTAAAGATGCTGGACTTGTTAGTTTTGACTGTGCAAAGTTCTACATTATGCTCAATATGAACTTCACGAAAGACTTAGTTCTATGTGAAATTATAGAGCGTCACGAAGGTAAGAGCATTATTGTTGTTGTTAATTTTTTTTGTCGGATTATCATACAGAATGACAGTTCTCTTTAATGTATTTGCCCCAATTTGATCCATGGGAAATGTATCTAATTAGCATTATATTTATATTTTGTCAACATTAATTCATTACAAGGAGTTAAAAATGGCTCTTATCAACCTTGATTTACATTATATCACATTATTTTGACAGTTAAAGTATTGGGCGGTTTTTGGGCGGGTTTTTGTGAGCTTTTGGGCTGGAAATCGTCCATCTAATCTGGCAACACTGGTGCTGACGCAACTTCGTGGTATTTTCTTGTTGGAAGACGCGCACTGTCATCGCTCGTGTCGTTTCTGAACTGTCTACTCTAGGATAATGATGACTTCTTTTAAGCAGACCCGCTTGCTGTCATGCATTGTATTTCTATACGAGCGCTCCATGTATCCGTTTCATTCATCTGTAACTCGGCGTCAACGCTTGATGGAGGGCGTGTCTGAAGCGTGGTGCTTTCAAAAATTATTTGAATTGTTTGACAGTATTATTATATACGGTTATGCATATTACTTTTGGTACAAAGTGATGGCTCTTTAATTTCGGAATGGCACAAATATTATTCATGGACTAATCCTTCATCATAGTAAGATTTATTTTTATTTCCTCGCCGGTGTCATGTCTCAATAAACTGTTCCTGGATCTGTTATTTTTTACATGGTTAGGTGGAAGTGACACAGGGTGAGGAGGGTGGAGTTGCGGCAAGTGTGTTTGGCTAGTTACAGATGAATGAAACGGATACATGGAGCGCTCGTATAGAAATACAATGCATGACAGCAAGCGGGTCTGCTTAACCCTCTGGGGACTGAGGTGATTTTGGGGCCCTTGAGATGTTTTGACATGTCCTGATATTTGTGCTTATTTCAGCTACTTATAACATACTAATGACCAGGGGCGGACTGGAAGAAAATTTCAGGCCGGGAAATCTCACTCTCATCCAGGCCATCCCATACACCCACAACACATTTTTAAACCGGACAACAATATTTTTTTGTATGGCCATCATCATTGCATAAAAAAGTTTCAATTCCATGGCTGGGGCCGTGCAAAATAATTAAAGGTTATCTTTTGAACTTCCATTTTACTTTTTAGTCTCTTCATTTTGCCTGACATCTCTATGTCGCTCATGTGTATGTTTACTTTTTTCACTAATTTTCTTGCACCTGTCACTTTTCCATCAACACATCTCCACCTTGTTGCAAAACAGCCACCTCATTATAATTTGTTTGCACATTTATTTTAGAAAAAAATAAGTACATTATTGTTTTAACTTGTCAAAATTAGCACAATAGCTACATCTTGAATATATCTTTATAGAAAAATCTTAAAATTGAATATGTTTTTGCATTATCATGGGTCATGTTTTGTCCTTAAGAAAATTAACCATGGTATTATTAGACCTATGGTAAAAGTAACCATGTTTTTGGTAGATTGATTACTATTTGTATAACCAGAGTTTTACTACAAATACCATGGTGAAACTATATCGTGTAGCAAAACCATTATTAATTTGTGGTTACCATGGTTTAACTATAGTAACCATGGTTTTATTTTTAGTAGTTAATTGTCCTAAGGGTTGTGTTGTTGTCTGCCATAACTCCTCATAAACCCGTTATAAAATTATGTCAATATTTGTCTGCTAAATTCCGTCTCTTTACAATAGTTATGTCCTTTTCTTAAGTTTGCAGTAATTGACTGCTACTGCTAACATTCGCTAGCAGTTTAATGTTTAAAGATAAACAAAGATAAGACTACAATAGTCAATGTACGGATGTAACTGACCTGCACTTGAAGCCCTGAACAGGAAAGTTTAGCCTCTCTGCTCCACCTGGAGCTTCCACTCCATTCTAGAGTCTCGCGTCCTTTTGGCGGATGCGCGGAGCGCGCGCGAGGCGAATCTAGCGTTGCCAGTCAAGACTAACCGATTCATGATATATTAGAGTTTTATTATTGAATGGCGAATTCGGAAATTATCACTTTAGTACATTCGGCAGGCAACAAAAACAACATCAACAACAATATTTAAAACAATTAATAATAAATAATAATAATAATTAAAAAATAAATGTAGGGCAGCAGGCCAAATTGGCTGCCAGGCCAGCGGGAATTCTCCCGGTGCTCCCGATGGCCAGTCCGCCCCTGCTAATGACCAACATGTATTTGTTTTTGTATTCAACACAAACCTTGCTACAATATTATGCGACCAAGATGGATGTACATGTTTGTATTTTTTTAGAAAAAAAATATTATGCGTGGTTAGTAAGTTTTGGGAAAAAAAATGTAGCTGAAATAAGGCCATAAAACCCACACTAAATAGTCCTGAATAAGACTTTAGAGTAATCAGTCTTGTCGGCTAGAATATTTACTTCACAATTAAGTGAGAATCATTCTGCTTACTCATTCACAGAAAACAATATATTGATTTGAATTTTTTAAGACATGTTTTGTGATTGAAAGCCTGTATGCGAGGGAGTAACAATGGCCTTGAATATTAAGTGATTCTCACCTGAGACACAAAGGGCCCTCCCCTAAAGCTGCTAATGGCCCATCAGTGTGACTGACTTTGAGGCAGGTAAGAGAGAATGTGAGAATATTGAACAAATGTTTTTTTTAATTATTTGTATTTTATTTACAACACCGTATAATCAAAACATACATAATGAAGGTCAAAGACACATTATTGTGCACACTGGTCTAACCACAGAGATGTGAACAGACTTTGAGTCATTCCTGCAACAGATTCTGTTCAACAAGTGACACAAGTAAATCATGCCTGATATTTACGTGTGTTTGAGTGTTTCTGCTACTTTCCATGGATTCAAGAAGAAGAAAAACACAATCAGTGGTCAAGGAGCTTGTTTTACCATATAATATCAGTATAGTTGGACATCTGATGTTGATACAGCACTCGGAGGAAAACAGTTTGCAGAAAGTCATCAGGATTCATCACCTTGTGTGCAGGTCTCTGATTCAATAAAATACAAACAACCAAAAAAAAAAAAACATTTGTGAGCATGTTAATATCAGGAGCATCTTTTTATATATATATGTTTTATAAACTCACGCATGCTTTATACTATCGTAAACAAAAAAATACATTTTATATCTGAGAAACTAATTATTATTGTTTAGAAAAAACGAACTATGATTTTGTAGTCATATAGCCTAGTATGTATGGCTTTGTACTACAAAAGATGTACTTTGTACTATAAAAAAAGGATATTTTATATCTGAGAAACTAATTATTATAGTTTAGCACGCTATTAAATCCATTTGTGAACATTAAACATTTTTCTAAACATTGTAGCATTCATGTTGTCGTTTGGGAAAAAAAATAAACGCGTTCAAGTTTGAGTCACAATAACACGTTAACTAATGCAAAAAAAGAAACATTACTTACTCATCAGATCGCTCTTCTCTTCTGGATGAAATCTTGCTCTTATTTTGAGGCAAATCCAGCTTTTATTCAGCGTGTCTTCTTCCAGAAACGAACAGTAATGTTAGCTGCGAGGAACGATCTGGCTTTGTTATTAGGCGTTTCCCTGAGCACGCGGCTCACGCGGCTATTTACATATGAACGCGAGGGGGCGGGATCGCATTAGAAATAATGAGTTAGACGGGACAGACTGAACATCGTGTTGGTTTCATACGGATTACTTCATCACAGAATGTTTGTTTTCGATAAGACTTACTTCATTTCAAAGTAGACACTTCCAGCTTTCTATAGATATAACTCCCATGTCCATGTGTTGAGTTTTCGCTGAGTTACAGTTCATTTTAGTGACGTATTTTGAAGAGCAGCTCGCGGAGATGGAGAAGACAGAGAGCGCATCCTGTTTGTTTTCTTTTTTTTTCCAAAACCACAAAGTTTTGTTGTATTTGTGAGTGTACACAAAAAAAATAGACACTTCAACGTTTCAATTGATGTATAACACTTATCTGTACGACCAAAATCGAGTATTTTTAATGTCTTTTGCACTGGTATTAAAAAAAACGAGTTGGTATCGCAGGCGATACAGCCGTCCCCTTAGAAGTCATCATTATCCTAGAGTAGATAGTTCAGAAACGACACGAGCGATGACAGTGCGCATCTTCCAACAAGAAAATACCACGAAGTTGCGTCAGCACCACGCTTCAGACACGCCCTCCGTCAAGCGTTGACGCCGACGCCCCCTGTGAATGCAGCGTGAGCCAGAGCGTGCGCACACACACGTCACACACCGGATGTGTGTGTGCACTCAGATCACTTGGACATGGTTGTGTACAAGAGGTAAAAAAACTATATATTACTGTTCGTTTTCTCACACAAACCGCTCGTTTCGTGTCTTAGGCCATCAATGTGTAGTTACGATGGGGAATTGTTTAATTTGGATTTCTCTGTGCATGTTTTTTTCCCCCTTATAGAGACAGTGACCTATACCTGCCATTATATGACTGACAGACTAGAACGGTTTGACCTAAAAACATCAATTTGATCTACTGAAGAAAAAAAGACACCTACATCTTGGATGCCCTTGGGGTAAGCTGATAGATACCAAATTTTAATTTCAAAGTGAACTATCCCTTTAAGTGTTTTATCTAATTATTGTTAACTAAATAAACATTTTGTATGCTGATATTTATGTCGTTGCCCTTCGTGGTAATGAACCTGTGTGTCTGATTCCAATCAAGTATTCAGTTCCCCTTACTTTAAAGGGGTGGCGTAGTCGGCATTAATACCTTTTCTTAAGGTTTTGGAATTCATAGTGTAAAGTACTCCCTCTAGCTATGCTACATTCTGGCATAGTTGGCAGGGTTTCGTGTTCAGCAGAGACTTAGGTATTGGTGGTTGTATTGTTTTGTGTTTGTTTCTTTTTTGTTTGTAGTGACAACTGTGAGAAGTAGCAGCAAGACAGCAGCGTACGTCCGGTGGATTCGGATTTTCATTGTGGGTCTACTTCCTCCTCTTATTGGTAAGTGACTCACACTCTCCCACACTCTTACCAGCACTCACACACATTATCAACACATCTCTCCGCACTGGCATCTTCCCCACAGCGTTCAAGCAGGCCCGGGTAACCCCACTGCTCAAAAAACCTACATTAAACACTTCTCTTTTAGAAAACTACAGACCTGTCTCTCTCCTTCCATTCGTAGCGAAAACACTCGAACGAGTTGTCTTCAACCAGCTCTCACTGTTTCTTTCACAGTACAACAAACTGGATGCTAAACAGTCAGGTTTCAGGAGAGGCCATTCAACAGAGACTGCGCTACTCTCAGTCACTGAAGCCCTGCGAGTCGCAAAGGCAGATTCCAAATCATCAGTCCTCATTCTGCTCGATCTTTCTGCTGCCTTTGACACTGTCAATCATCAGATCCTCCTGTCCACCCTCTCATCGCTGGGTATCACTGGGATTCCACTTCGCTGGTTTGAATCCTATCTCACCGGTAGGTCCTTCAGGGTGGCCTGGGGTGGGGAGGTATCCAAAGCACATCAACTGGTCACTGGGGTTCCTCAGGGATCGGGTCTTGGACCCCTCCTCTTCTCCACATACACTACATCACTGGGACCCATCATACAGGCACATGGCTTCTCCTACCATTGCTACGCCGATGACACACAGCTCTATCTCTCTTTTCAACCAGATGATCCAACAGTAGCTGCACGGATCTCAGGCTGCCTGGCGGACATCTCTGCATGGATGAAAGAAAATCACCTACAGCTCAACCTGGCAAAGACTGAGCTTCTTGTCAACCCTGCCACTCCGACTCTACAGCATGACTTCTCGATTCAATTAGGCACATCAATAATTACCCCATCAACTTCAGTCAGAAATCTTGGTGTAATCTTTGATGACCAGCTGACCTTCAAAGAGCACATTGCAAAGACTGCTAGATCTTGCAGGTTTGCGCTACACAACATCAGAAAAATCAGGCCCTTCCTGACAGAGCATGCTGCGCAACTTCTTGTCCAGGCCCTTGTCGTTTCTAGGCTGGACTACTGCAATGCTCTTCTGGCTGGTCTTCCATCAAACACAATCAAACCTCTACAAATGATTCAGAATGCTGCGGCACGACTGGTCTTCAATGAGCCCAAAAGAACCCATGTTACACCTCTCTTCATCTCACTGCACTGGCTACCAGTGGCAGCTCGCATCAAGTTCAAGACACTGATGCTTGCATACAGAACGACCACAGGCTCAGCACCCTCCTACTTCCACTCACTATTACGAATCTATATCCCCTCCAGAAGTCTGAGATCTGCTAGTGAGCGACGCCTTGTTGTACCATCACAGAGAGGCTCAAAATCACTCTCCAGAACATTCTCATTCACCATTCCTGGATGGTGGAATAATCTTCCCACCCCTATCCGGAATGCTGGATCCCTGTCAATCTTCAAGCAACAACTGAAGACTCATCTCTTTCGGCACTACTTGACTTCATCCTAAACTTGTTCTTTAAAAAAAAAAAAAACCTTTCCCTTTATCTTTCTCTCCTTCCCTTGATAGCTTGTACTTATTTGAACAATGACTGAGACTTGGTGTTATGAGCACTTCCTCTGTCTGATTGCCTCTTCAAGATGAATCGCTTTATGTACTCCCCAATTGTAAGTCGCTTTGGATAAAAGCGTCTGCCAAATGACTAAATGTAAATGTAAATGTAAGTGTTATCATGGTCAAAGTTATGGAGGAGGAGTTGCAAGAACTGAGGGAAGTAGTAGCTCAGTTGTGGGCAGAGAATGAGAGGTTGTGTCAGGAGCACTTCAATGCGCTGCCTGGCCCTAGAGATGCACCTCCTATTGTACCTGGTCCTTCTGTTGCCGTCCACTCTCAACCAAATAATGCACAGGCTGTCCTGCCAGAAAGATTTGTTTGTGTACCTCGAGACAGGAAATGTCCAAAATGTAATGGCAGGGTTGGCCTGTGGATTGAGGAGGCCCAAGCTTGTATGCAGACTCGCCACCTGTCTGTTTTTGACCAGGCTTTCTTCTTGTTTGACCATTTAGAGGGGGAGGCAAGAGAGGAAATTAGGTATCGTTCAGAGATTGAGCGGAATGATCCAGATAAAGTGATTTCTGTGTTGCTGTGTTCTGTGTTGACTCACAGGAGGGTGAGTCTTTGTTGGAGTTTTCCCTTGCCCTGATGGGCCTACTGGAACGTGTGAAGCAGCAGTCGCCGTCTGCTATGCCAAATTCACAAGTTTTGCTACGTGATCAGTTCATTGAACATGTTTGTGATGTCGCTCTCCATCGAGAGTTAAAACAGTTAATACATCATCAGCCCACATTGACATTGTTGGAGGTGCGTAGCGAAGCCCTTAGGTGGGAGAGGGAGGGTATGTTGGGGAGTATGAGGGGGCGAAGTAATTCAGTCCCGTCCGCCTATGGGATTCAGTATGGCATGCAAGGTGAGTCGCGTGGTGGTAGATCTCATCATCAATCCGAATTGAGTGAGTTGAGGGACATGCTGAGATCACAGCAAGAACAGTTAAATAAGTTAACTCAAAATTTGACTCGCTTGCAGGTCTCTCAGCCGCGTAGTCGGTCCCCTCACCGTGGCCCTGTTCGGCGTCCGATCGCAGGCCTTCCGCTCCTTGAGTTCTCTCCAGCGCCGGAAATCTGATCCGATATTTACACGGGTCCTACTTCTTGCCTTATCGTAAGCCTTCTTTTGTTCCGCAGGCATTTTCTTCTTTTGTTTTTTATCCGCCATCTCTGTCTTTCTGTCACTCGGCTCAGCTAATGTCCGTCATGTGCACTGAGTGCTTTCTCCTCTGCATCATGAGTAGACATGCCCCTTACTGCTGATTGGCTACAAGTTTGTTTTGCTACTCGGCCCCGACTCAGTTTTCTAAAGCGTTTTTGAAAAAATGCATACCCCACCTTTAACAACCAAGTGGTAGAAACAGTTGAGAATTTTAAATACCTTGGGGTAACATTGGACAATCAACTTCCTTTCGATCAGCATGTCAGTGACATTCAGAAAAGGAGCCATCAAAGACTGTCAGCCATCTGTAAATTAAAAGGACTCTATGTTGCTCCTCAAATTCTTTTGTTGCTGTATCAGAGCATGATTCAATTTATTCTTTTATATTGCTCTACCTGTGTTTGTTTTTTTTGGCATGCTATCTGTCAAGAATAAGGCCAAACTCATTTGTATAACCACCATAGCTTCTAAAATAATTGGTCTTCCCACATCAAACTTGGCAGACTTAAATAACAGGGCCATCACACGTATGGCGACCTCAATTGAGCAGGACATTACACACCCATTAAATTGGTACCTCACCTTACTGCCTTCAGGATGCAGATATAGGGTACCAAGGTGCAGAAGGAAAAGCTTGATTCCTGCTGTTATAGAGGCCTTGAATAAAAGGCCTCGCTGAATAGGCCAGAACACGGACACATTGATATAGGATGGACTTTGCTAACACAATTTTGACATCTAGATGTGTAATACTAATGACATGTTGTTGTGTCATGGTGACACTGTATGTGGAATAGAATGATGCTGTGAAGAAGAATTTCCCTAAAAGGAACAATCAAGTCTAAAGTCTATGTCACTCCCAAAGCAGCATGCGTGTTGATTTTCTTTGGCCTGTTGTGACTGTGATTCCTCACAACCTAGGTATGTAGTTCCTCATATTTGTGCATCATGGTTTTATATGATATTTGCTTGATCATGAATGTGTTATTTCAGACGTGCAGTGAATGCCATTGATTAGCGTGGAGGATTCCTTTGCCGTGGCTGCCGGAGGTTTGCTCGTTGGCTGGGAAGTACTGCTGTTTTACTGCTGCTTGACGTAAATAATTATGTAACAAGATTAGTGGTATATCTTCACTATTCAATGTTTGTTGCTGCAGTGTACACAATAAACTGTTTATTGTAAAGTGTTACTGTATGCAGGTTGATTAGAAGAGGAATTGCTGCCCTGCTGTTTTACTGTGTGTGTGCGTGTGTGTGTGTGTGTGTGTGTGTGTGTGTGTGTGTGTGTGTGTGTGTGTGATTGTGTGTGTGTGTGTGTGTGTGTGTGTTGTTGCGAAGGGAATATAGTGTTTTTATTTTTATTTTCTCTTATACTTAATTTGAGTGTTGAACAGCCACTAGGTTTAGACGTGCAGTCTGTGCAGCCTATTTATTGGGTTCACTGAGTTGGTATTCCTGGATTGGGGGTTCCCTGGTGGCGTAGTCATTGTATTGTGTTTCTTCAGTAATTTTTCACCTCTTGCCACAATAGCCTATATACATTTTCCTTAAATCATCCTGGTGACCCATTTTGGGTCGTGAACCAGGGTTTGAAAACCACTGTGCTAAAGTGTGGTGGCAAGTGATTCCTAAGCTTGCTGGGCCGCTTCAATTGTTTAAGTGAACTTCTGCAGGAAATGCTGTGAACAGCGAGTTAAACCACAGGTTTGCCATAGGCAAGGTAAATGCCAGAACAGCTATCTAGCATGTAAGTGTATTTGTTTCATGTATCATTAGTTTTTAGTACAATTGTCATTGCTAGGAAATGCTTGTTTTGTTTACTATGTTACCATGTGTTGAAGTTTCGGCATACTAGCTTAACCCTTTTGTTTTGTTAAATAGTAAGGCATGTCCAAATGCCTGGCAAGGTACTAAAACAGTGTAAGCAAGTACTCATTAGGATAATTAGTCAACCAGCAGCAGTCAATAGCAACGTTTGTTTGTTTCTTTTCTCTTTAGATTTAGTGCAGTTGTTGTTGCTAGGAAACACTTATTTTGTTTACTGTGTTAACGTGCTGAAGTCGAATTTGCTCTTGTGCTGTGTTGCATGATTTGACAGTTTCACGAGATAGCTTAGCCCTTTTGTTTTGTTAAATAGTAAAGTGTGTCCTGCTGAATTAAATTACAACATTTAAGGCAGCCATTAGGGGCGTGTGATTTTTATAGTCCATATTTATATACAGTACCTAGTGGGTATGTAATATCCCGCAGCAGCCCTTGGGTGAAGCCCTCAACTTGTTAAGACTGAAGAATGTAAAGACCAGCGAATCTACTTGTGCAACTCTACCGAGCAAGGACACCGGCTATACAGCTTTTTTACATTCTGTTTCTGTATTTGTTACCTGTCTTCACTATGTGTCCAAATCCCTACTATTACTACCATTTAAAATTAGCACATCACACGCAGGAGGCAGTGCAGTCCTAACAATCTGCATACCTTCCCTATGTCCTCTAGTACATTGCTTTTTTCTCTCTATTAGTCTCTGGAATTGACAGTCAGCAGTAAACAAAGCTGGCATCATTACATTTTCATTACATCTCCTTCACCCCTTACCTGACTGGGAGAGGTGGGGGTACTGGCCTGCTTATCTCTAATGATTGGGAATTTAATCCTTTACCATTCGTGTGTGACGACAGCTCCTTTGAATCGCACACAGTTTCTATCACCCACCCTGTTAAAATTCATTCAGTAGTTGTTTATTGTCCACCAGGTCAGCTAGGTAGCTTCAACCATCAGCAATCATATTCTTCACACCACAAACCAACAAATACATTCCAAAATCAAACACGAACTATCGCCTACCTCTCTCCGTTCTGAGGCAGAAGTCTTCAAACATATCCTTTCAAATTGTCCTTTTCCTATCACTGCTGTACTGATGACACTCAACTCTACATCTCATTCCAGCAAGATGATCCTAGCTTCTTGCATTTTAGCTTGTCTGACAGACGTTTATTGCTGGATGAAGGACCATCACCTTCAGCTCAACCTTGCCAAGACAGAACTGCTTGTGGTTTCAGCAGGTCTTCCAGCCAGTTCTATCAAACCTTTACAACTGAGGCAGCAAGATTATGGTTTTGTTTTTATTTGTGTGTGTGTGTTTATTATTCAATCAAACATTCTGTGTTTGAGAGTAAAACTAATCATTTTGTAATTAAAAAATAAAAAGATAGCAAAAAATGTCTTCTTAAGGCTCAAAAACAAAGAAATTGTTAAAATTATTTGCAGTGCGTATAAATCTTTAAAAAATCTTTATTTTTATTTGTGCACTTCAAACACTTTTCATCGTGAAACAAATGTTGCTCTCTTTTCTGCTGTCTATGTTCTGGGTCTAAAACTTTTGTTTGCGAGTGAACCTGTATCTCAGTGGGCGGTCTCTACCCACCAGGATGAAAGGCCTTTTTCTATTTGTCACTCTCGATTGAAGTCACAGGTTGACCACGCACACTATGTTTCCCCAGAATCCCCGCCACTGCCACCACCAGTCAAACAGAATAGCGAGCGAGGTTGTAGCATGGTGAGCAATAGGTTGTTTACTGGGTAAGCTAACTAATTTAACATCTTAAACTCAGTGACAAGTGAACTTAATTATTCTATCTTCTCATGCTCTCCCATCTAAATACATAATGTAAGCTAAGCCCATCTGTAGTTGGTGATACCGCTGAATAGATTTGATTAGTCATCAGTATAGCTAGCTGCCAGAGCCCCCAGTAGAAGAGCGTCAGGCCAATATTTTCAGAGATTATAGATTATAGCTCCAGTGAAGTCAGGTGGGTAATGCACATCAAATCACTAGCCCATTTGGCTGGTTATGATTCATAAATTATAACCGTATGTGCACACTCAAGTCTATTCGCGGTAGTGCTGGGCAGTATGCCGGTTCATAACGAATGCCGGTGTTTATTTTTCTTATGATATGAATTTTTAAAATACCGCAATACCGGTGTCATTTAAATAATGTTCGGAACGCGACACTGTTTGAAGGGGGTCTCTTTTCACTATTGCATTGTGGCGAGGACACCGCTGTATGTGTTACTAAGCCTGAAAGTTCTGAAACTGAAGCTGTAGAACTAATAGAACGTGATGACACAGAAGAACTTATCCACAATATCCACTGCCCGCTGCCATCAGCTCCCGCGTCTCACACACAAGCGCGAATTTAGCACTATATTTACTATAACTTTCAGACCCTTTTAGCAGCTTTTTTCCATAGAATATACAAACTGACAAACCTAGCGACTTTTTTGGATAAACCTTAGCTATGGTTCAGTTGGAAGATGTCTCCAGTGCTGCCCCGCGAGTGCGAGCTCTGACTCTCCCGGCGCAGTGTCGCCTCTCTCTGTTCTGTTCTGTGCAGTGAACGGTAGAGAAGCAGCACATTCAGCAGGCCGCACCGCAGCAGATTCGTCAATAAATGAGTACAAAACAGCGTTTCCAAGCACCTGCCGCTTACTGACTGTTTGGAATTATAAATATGAGCATAGTTTGTCTGTTAATATTATGCACTTTTTTTTTGTTTGTTTGTTACTCAGATGCAGGCATGAGACAAAAAAGTAATATAGCCAAAACCACCGCATAGCCGCTCTTTAGTGTAACGTTAGATGCATGTTGATTTTATCAGACGATGTCGCGATTATAAATGAGAGTGACTCCTGGTTAACATGTATTAATGGGTCTTGTTTAGTCACTATTTAGTGTGGAATTTTTCTACAATATTCGCTCATCATGACAGTAAAAAAGGGCATTCTAAGTCAATATACTGCAGTATTTACTCTCTCAATCAGTAGAAAATGTGGTTAACACCCGGTCATGCATGAAAAAAATAAATACCGTCATATACCGTGAAACCAGTATAATTTTGAAAAATACCGTGATATAAATTTTTGGTCATACCGCCCATCACTAATTCACGGCACCCAACAATTGTTCAAAACCATGCCATGCCACGCCACAGTTTGCCAATCAAAGTTCAAAACAGTATTATTGAGAAATTTTATTACCATAACTGTTTTCTATTTGAATATATGTTAAAATGTAATTGATTGCTGTGATCAAAGCTGAATTTTCAGCATCATTACTCCAGTCTAGTGTCACAATAATACTGTTTTTACTTTTCTTTCAAAAAACATTAAAAAACCTTAATGTTTCCAAACAACTATGTGTGTGTGTTTGTGTTTGTGTTTGTGTATATACACACGCAAGCAAAACTTTTCAACTCGCAAGCAAAAGTTTTAGACCCACAAAAAAACATTTGTGGTTTCACAATGAAAAGTGTTTAAAGTGCACAAGAAAACTAAATATTTTCAAAGATTTACACGCACTGCAAATAATTTTGTTGTTAATTTCTTTATTTTTAAGTCTTAAGAATTTTTTTTCAATCTTTTATTTTTTAATTACAAAATAATTAGTTTTACTCTCAAACACAGAATGTTTGATTGAGTAATAAAGACACACACAAAAAATCCATACAAGATTAGTCTTTAATGAGCCAAAGAGAGCACACATCACATGTCTGTTCATCAATTTGCACTGGTTGTCAATAGCCTTACATCAAGTTCAAGGCACTTATGTTTGCCTACAGAACAGCCACTAGCTTTAGACTTATGTGCCCTCCAGTCCAGAAGCTTGCATTCTGCAAGTGAAAGTCGCATTGTAGTGCCATCCCAAAGAGGCACAGAAACACTGTCACTGGCTTTTTCCTTAACTGTTTCCTCCTGGTGGAATAACCTGCCTAACTCGATCTGTGCAGCTGAGTCTTTAGTCATTTTCAAGAAACGGCTAAAGATGCACCTTTTTTGTCAACACTTGACCCATTAATACTATCACTTTATATAGAAGCACAAGTAAAGACAGTCATTTACACAAACGGAATTGCCGAATTGAACAATGCAGTTATGGTTATTAGGTATATACTAATACCAGTGTATATACCAGTATATACATGGGAAAAAAAATGTAAGCAGCTTTAAGTATCACAAGGGGATCTAATGGCATCTCAGAACACAGGAAGTGAAGCTAACATTGGCTTCAGATGTGCCTTGATGCCTTCCAACCTTGAAGACGGCATTTTTCAGCTTTTGGACGCAGCTGTGATGTTACGTATGACACTGAAGCTTCAAAGCGTCACAATCTCCAACAAAGCCTTGTATTGAGATGTTTATTGGTTTCACATCAAAGCCTCACTTTCTGTCCAGTCATGTGTGGTATTTGCTTTGTTTATCTGAATTTTCAAACCCCCAGATATTACTTTATGAAAAAGTTTTCATTCAGACGTACTCAATTAGGATATATATTTAAATAACCAGTCATAGAAGTAATATGAAGAATAGAAATATTTCTGAAAGATAATTCAGAATAAAATACTTGCCATATGCAATTCAAATATGTGCACATTATTCTTATTTTACATAATATTGATATTCGCAGGCTACTGCCAATTCATGTCATAAATCAATTTAATTAATTAAAATAAATTAAGAGGATACATTTATAATTAACATAATTATAAATATAAAAAGTTAAGAGGAGAAATTCAACATACACGCTAGTTAGATGTGTTCCTAGGTCAACATATTTTGTGTTACATAACATGTTCATTTAGATTTGTTTGTAAAAAAAAGTAATATATATTATTTGTAAAAGTAATATAAAAAGAAATGTATTAGGCTACATATTTTTATTTTTAAATACAACATTGAATTATTGAAAAAAATACACATTTTTGAACAATTACATTTTATGTATTTTATAAATAACTAGTAAAACTACACATTATTAACAATTATCATTTTAAGCAGTGTATTGGTATAGTAAGTTAACACTTTAAGGAAAGTCTATAAAAATAGGGCACAGTGCACTGTGTTAATATGAAGGAATTTTCTGTATTTTTTATTACACATTGCATCTGCATAGATAGATAGATTTTTGAGATAATAAATTCAACAGTGTACATAACTGATTAACAATTGTAGAAACAAACTAACAACTAAGGTGTATCATAAATTAACAAGTATAGGTTGTTAATGCTAGGGTCTAATCTAGCAAAAAAATTGCTAAGTTAGCAAAACTGAACGAAATTGAAATGTAGGCTATAGCAACTAATAAAAACGAAATTTACATTTATAGCAACTTTGAAAAATATATTAAAACAAAAACGAATTTAAAAACGTAAAACTATAACGTTGGTCTGACTGATCTGATGTAGACTATATGAAATATTTTATATGTATGCCTATAATAATGTGTGTGAGATGTAGCCTTTTACAGGTAATTATTTCTTCTTGGAGTTCAAGAGTGCAATGAAATAAACTAAACGAAGTAGAACATTGTCCACTGTTAGATAATATTTCATAAATACTCCACAGATCATTGAGAAAACGTTGATATAGGCTATCTGCTTCCTGAACTTGAAGCGATTTCAACACCAACGCCTTGAAATCAAAATCCAAAGAAAAACGATGAAATGCGAGAACTGTCCTACAACACGCAATGTGATTTTACATTTATTTGTATGCTACTTTTTAAATTTTATTTTAGCGCTACTTTATGTCTGATCACGGTTTTCCCTATTCACGTCACTTTAACTGAAGAATGCAAGAACGTCTAAAAAAATCAGTGGCATGACTCATGGATTAATTTGTGTAGGTTATTACAACTTGGTAATAGCCTACACTTAGCCTACTTTTAGACGCAGCATTTTTGCTGGTAGTGATAACCTATAACATTCCATTTTACACGACCTAATTCCTCCAGGCCATTTAATCGTATAAAAATATATATGTAAAATGTAGCATTTTACGTCAGTTTCTTCCTGGAGTTCGTTGCCACTTTTAAACAAATGTAAAAGCGCAGTGGGAAAAAAAAAATCTAATAAACTAAATAAAAACCTTCTTCTTGGCTAATGTTTCATAAATACTTCATAAATCATTAAGGAAACGTTGCTGCATATTTTTGTATCTGATTTGATTCTTACCTGAACCTGAAGCCATTTCAACACCGATGCCTTGAAATCAAAATCGAAAGAAAAACGCTGTAGGATGAGAGACCCTCCTCCAACAGTGGAATTGCTCTCGACGATTCATCCAGCAGGAGGCGCTCGACGCTTCACATGGTTTTTTTTGGGGGGGGGGGTCGTTGGTTCAGTAAACACTGATCCAGCGACGATCTCAAACTTTAGGATATTGAGCCAAAAAAAACAACTATATGACTATAATATATTTTATATTTATATCATGTGATGTAACAAACTGTGTGCAACAAACCGGTTTTGCCATTTAAGAGTACCTGAAAACCATACTTGAGCAAAAGTACAGATACCTTACTGTGAAAATTGCTCCACTACAAGTTACAGTCACCAATTCCAAAACAACTCGAGTAAAAGTATTAGAGTATCTGATTTTAACAGTACTTAAGTATTTTACTTACACTAAATATAGGCTCAAAGATGCACTAGTAAAAGAGACCTGGCAGTCAATAACTGTAACGTTGTGGAGAAGCTGGAGAAACAGACAGATGCAAGGATCTATGTGCAGGCATTTCATGGAAAAACTACAACAAACAATAAGCCAAAAACCACAGGCAAACAGACAACCATTACATTCAACAACTCACAAAGAACTAAAGAAACACTAGGGCTGTATAGATATATATGTACAGTATATATATATATATCAGAATCAGAATGAGCTTTATTGCCAGGTATGTTTACACATACGAGGAATTTGTTTTCATGACAGAAGCTACCGCAGCGCAACAGAATGACAGTGACAGAACAAAAAACACAGATAATAAAAAGAACAAGTAAATAATAACAATATACAAATGACAATTGTATGTACAGGTATATAACCGTAGACAGTTTTGTATGTACAGGTATATTATGTGCAATGGGCTAGTTTATCTCCGCCATCTTGGATTTCCGGTCTAGCGAGTGTGTGCATAAATACTTCCGGTTGTGCTAAACGCCAGTGTAGAGAACCGGAGAAATACAAATATTACTTTATATATATATGTTTACGGGATTTACAATATCACTTCAAATGCAAATAAGATATACACTGCTATTATCACTATACTATAACTGTTAACTGCGTCAGTGCATTTGAAATTTATGTATGTTTGTGTCCGGTGAATGAATGAAATACACTAACGTTAATCCCTACTGTTCACAAAACGAAAGTTGAACTCATGGTGTGCACACACAGCTACACATTTTTCCCTAACAAATTATGTACAAATTACTTATTTCTAGAAAATGTTTGTATTACATTTATTTATTTATTTTAATGAAATGTTTACCTTCTAAGACTTGGGCTGCGATTGATCTTAATAAATATCAATTTCTCAGTTGTGCATATACATCAGTTTGTTCCATCATCTTTTTCACATATTTTAATATTTTACACTTTGCATCAAACATATTTTTTTAAATGAAAAAAGGGCTGTAAAAGGATGCAACTAATACATGACTAATTTAAAGATTTGTTTTATCTGATAATTAATGCAAAAGAAATCGTAAAAATACATGTGCTGCTTATAGACATAATTATTTATGCAACAGATCTTTCACAAAACAGATCAATATTAATAAAACACACAGGTAATGCAAACACCGGTCTTTTAACTAATGCCAACCTACCATATTATGTTAAATTGTACAGTTACAGTTATAAATTGTTATCAAAACGTTATGCAGATATCTCTGAGCATCTCGTTTGACAGTCGCAAACCTTATGATCTTATAATTAGCAGTCAGAACAAAATCAACTCTCCGAAAATATACAGTATTGCACGTTTGAATGATTTGTGTTTGAATGAAGAGATCCCTGTAGACTGATAAGCGCTGATGTTGAGCCTCATGCATCAACAGAAGAAATAAGAAAGAAATCTCCACGTTTTATCTTGATGAATTTCCACACAGAGGTACGCAATAATGTAGCGAGGATGTTTTCTCTTGTCTTTGATATATGATTATATATGGGGAGGGTTGTACCAATGAAAACCAAAGTACAACCTCTGCTGGGCCTTTTTTACAATGGAGTCGATGTGCTTGTCCCACTTCAGGTCCTGGGAGATGGTGGTGCCCAGGAACCTGAATGACTCCACTGCAGTCACAGTGCTGTCCATGATGGTGAGTGGGGGGAGAGCAGGGGGGTTTCTTTTTTCAAATCTGCAATAGAACTCATTCAGATTGTCTGCCTGTTGTTGATTCTCCACAGTGCTGGGGGCTGGTGTCTTGTAGTTGGTTAGCTCTTTCAGACCTTTCCACACTGATGCTTAGTCACTGGAAGATAACTGGATCCTAAGCTTATCGGAATAATTCCTCTTTGCTACTCTGATCTCCTTTTCCAGTGTGTATTTGGCCTGTTTATCCAAGACTTCATCCCCCTTCCTGTAAGCATCTTCTTTGGCCTGACGGAGCTGTCTGAGTTTTGCAGTGAACCATGGTTTGTCGTTGTTGTAGGTTAAATGAGTCCTGGTAGGAATACACATATCTTCACAGAAACTGATATATGATTGTAGTGGGATGAACAGTGGGTGCATCGTTTCTTTAAATATGTCACAAATGCATGAGTTGTCCAATCACATACTTTCACGGGTGCATAAAAGGGGGCTTTTAAGGCACCATAGGTTAGAGCACCGATTGTGCGTCACTGCTCGAGACCCGCCCATTCCGGTTTGGTTTTTCCTGTCTCACAGGTATGTGTCTGTTAACTAGTCAGCATCGCGAGGTGCGCTTGAGGTAACAATTGTTTTATTCGGATTGTAGTCTTCCGACGTATAAACATCATAGTGGTTGGTTGGCGGCTGCCTTTCTTATTCAACATGCTTCTGCTGTAATCCTGTGTCTGTTCGCCGTGTTGATGTCCGTTCGTGTGTGCGACCGGACTCGTGGCTATGACAACTATATGAAGGTATGTGTAACTACCATGATCGATGCATAGTATTTTAAGTGGTAAATAATTATATATTTAATCATATTTTTAGGAGGAATAGTTGATCTAGGATCCATTGCACGTAGTGCAGTCTGTGGGGCAACAATCTTTGATGCTGCTGCTTTGTTGGAGTTATTTCCGGGGATTTAATCCTGTGCTTCAGCGTGGGTTTGCGTGGTTTATCGTTCTCTTTCGGCAGACCAGCTCTTCTGCGCATATTTGTGCTGTTTATTGTTGATTTATTCATCCCTGTTTGGTATTTGGTTTGTCTTTTCTTATATTTAAGTAGTTTTCCAAATCTATTAATTTGTTTATATTGTTTTGTTTGTTATATTGTTCTTTAGTTTGTATTTGCTTTTTTTGTTACTTTATTGGAATGTTTATATGAAACATCCGCCTCTGTTGGATGAGGTGTTTTAATACCTCATGGCAGGTGTTTGGATTTCTTTTTTGTACTTTTCATTTAAGTGTTAAGCATTTGTACAATTTGTTATTTTCGTTTTGTGAGATTTATTTGGTTAATTCTGTCTTTTGTGGTAGGAACTGAGGCTTCCAGGCAGGCTGAGTAGGCCCTCGTGTGTGGTGGTGAGTTGTCACGGAGTGCAGTGTGTTTAGTGTGGGTGTGTGTGTGTGTGCATGTGAGTGTGGTGTAGTGAGACTTGTGCACTTGGTGGAAAGATCTTTGCGCTTTGATAAGAGCCTTGTGCTCATTAAACTGGCCTACCTGCCATAGGTAAGCCTCGGTTTCCTTTCTTTTGTTTCCCATGTTTGTGTAATTTATTCTGGTCCACATTCTAATGCTTTTTAAGACTAGTGCTTGAATATTGTGAAATAAAGCTTTTGTATTTTGGTATCCACATCTCCGGCCTCTGTTCTTGAAACCACATTCCTGTGCCCTTTGTAGGTGATCAATTTATAGTTTTCCCTGGTTTACAGGGTGGCGTAGTCAGCTAAATTTAAAGTTTCCCTTTCCGATGTGCCTCTGCCACATGATGATACAGTCTCTGTGAGCTCGTCCAGATCATTTGCGGCAGCCTCAAAAACACTCCAATCAGTAAGGTCGAGACAGGCTTGTAAAACCCACTCAGTCTCATTGGTCCATCTCTTTACAGTCTTTACCACAGGTTTAGCAGATTTTAATTTCTGCCTGTAGGTTAGTATAAGATGAACCAGGCAGTGATCAGAGAGCCCCAAAGCTGCCCGTGGAACAGAGTGATATGCATTCTTTATTGTTGTGTAACAGTGATCCAATATATTACTGTCTCTGGTGGGACATGTAACATGCTGTCTGTATTTTGGCAGTTCACGGGAGAGATTTGCTTTATTAAAGTTCCCAAGAATGATTAAAACAGAGTCTGGGTGTTGTTGTTCTGTGTCTGTGATCAGATCAGATCAGCAAGTTTCTGTAAAGCTAAGTTCACATGCGCTTGCGGAGGAATGTAGACACTCACCAGAATGAATGAACAAAACTCCCGCGGTGAATAGAACGGCTTGCAGTTAATGAATAGCGTTTCTAGATTATAACAGCACATCTTCTTTAACACAGTTACATCTGTACACCACCTTTCATTGATGTAAAAGCATGTCCCACCGCCGCGCGATTTCCCCGTTGATTCTGAATCGCGATCTGCTCTGATCAGCTGGAAATTCGGCAGATGTAAAGCGCTGTCTGGAATGGCACCATTCAGCCAGGTTTCCGTGAAACACAGAGCAGCAGAGTTTGAAAACTCCTTATTTAACCGGGAAAGCAGAATGTTAGAGAATGGCCCGTATCCACCATCACTGATCACCCTCACCTGCACCTGATTAATTATCATGTACATCTGCTCCTCATCATCACAGCTCATCACGCCTGCTCTACTTAAGCTCACTCCTAACTCCAGTCATCGTCTGATCTTGAAGTCACATTGCTGCCTAGACTTTTGGATACAACGCAGACCTTCACTCTCTACAGCGGACTGCTAGCTGGGTATACTCCTGTGTTACTTACCTGATAATACTCACCCTCAGTCTTTCCTCTCATCACCAGATTCCTGTTCCTCTGGAGGCTCTCCGGGATTCCTATCCGCCACAAACCTGCCAAAGGACAGAGACACTCAGGATCCCAGTGCAATATCCACTATTCATCAGGAAAGCCACTTACCTCACGCAAGGACTCTCACCACCGTTGTATCACCCTATCCTTGTTAATAAAGTCACTGTTTCTACACTAACCTCTGTGTCTGGCAGTTTCCGTAACAGAAGATCAGACCAAGACTGAAGTAGTGTGCGGACCACATGCTAAATGGAGGCGGCAGCATTCATTTCGAGGGCTTCTGGAATCCACGACCCGCTGGAATTCGTGAGGGAATTTGTGCCTTTCGCCCTCTCCAGCACACTAGAGGATCGAGCCCTCAAGCTCTTATTCCGGCTCGGGATCACATCCCATCATCCCTTTAAGCTCCCAGACACGTCCAGCCTCACATGGCAGGAGACTGTCTTCACGTGTCTGGAGAGTCTTAGATCCCGAGTCGGAGTACCGCCCGAAGCGGCGATGATGGTTCCGCCGCCAGAAGCGACGATGATGGTTCCGCCGCCCAAGACGGCGATGATGGTTCCGCCGCCAGAAGCGACGATGATGGTTCCGCCGCCCATGACGGCGATGATGGTTCCGCCGCCAGAAGCGACGAAGATGGTTCCGCCGTCCACGGCGACGTTGCCGCCTGCGACGAAGATGGTTCTGTCGCCCGCGACAATGATACCGCCGCCCGCGATGAAGTGGGAGATAATGGAGGAGGCTATCCCTTCAGAATTCCTTGCTCCTGTCCTCTCACCAGTGGCGTCTCCACGCCAGTGCCCTCCAGTGGCGTCTCCACGCCAGTGCCCTCCAGTGGCGTCTCCACGCCAGTGCCCTCCAGTGGCGTCTCCACGCCAGTGCCCTCCAGTGGCGTCTCCACGCCAGTGCCCTCCAGTGGCGTCTCCACGCCAGAGCCCTCCAGTGGCTGCTCCACGCCAGAGCCCTCCAGTGGCTGCTCCACGCCAGAGCCCTCCAGTGGCTGCTCCACGCCAGAGCCCTCCAGTGGCTGCTCCACGCCAGAGCCCTCCAGTGGCAGCTCCACGCCAGTACCCTCCTGAAGTCCCGCTGGTTCCGTCCAGCCGTCCTGAATCCACGCCTCCAGAGCGCCCCCTAGTGTCTGCGCCTCCAGAGCGCCCCCTAGTGTCTGCGCCTCCAGAGCGCCCCCTAGTGTCTGCGCCTCCAGAGCGCCCCCTAGTGTCTGCGCCTCCAGAGCGCCCCCTTGTGCCTGCGCCTCCAGAGCGCCATCTAGTGCCTGATCTTCCAGAGCTTCTTCAAGAGCCCGATCCTCCAGAATGCCCACCAGAGGGGAGCTTCCCCATGAAAATTTTGGGGGGGGGCTATATATCCTCTGCCGGGGTGGCCGGGCCCAGAACCAAGGCCACGGAGACCCCTGACCCACCATGGCCGCACAAGAAAAATAGGTCATGGCCTCCCGAGCCTCCAGATCCGCCATGGCCTCCCGAAGCCCCGGATCCGCCATGGCCTCCCGAAGCCCCGGATCCGCCATGGCCTCCCGAAGCCCCGGATCCGCCTTGGCCTCCCGAAGCCCCGGATCCGCCATGGCCTCCCGGATCCGCCATGGCCTTCCGGATCCGCCATGGATGCCTTCCCTTTATCCATGTCTTCCTCCGACATCCACGGCGCCCACCCCCCCTCCCAGGTTTTGTTATTACGTCGCGGGACGCGCCGTCCGGGAGGGGGAGGTACTGTTAGAGAATGGCCCGTATCCACCATCACTGATCACCCTCACCTGCACCTGATTAATTATCATGTACACCTGCTCCTCATCATCACAGCTCATCACGCCTGCTCTACTTAAGCTCACTCCTAACTCCAGTCATCGTCTGATCTTGAAGTCACATTGCTGCCTAGACTTTTGGATACAACGCAGACCTTCACTCTCTACAGCGGACTGCTAGCTGGGTATACTCCTGTGTTACTTACCTGATAATACTCACCCTCAGTCTTTCCTCTCATCACCAGATTCCTGTTCCTCTGGAGGCTCTCCGGGATTCCTATCCGCCACAAACCTGCCAAAGGACAGAGACACTCAGGATCCCAGTGCAATATCCACTATTCATCAGGAAAGCCACTTACCTCACGCAAGGACTCTCACCACCGTTGTATCACCCTATCCTTGTTAATAAACTCACTGTTTCTACACTAACCTCTGTGTCTGGCAGTTTCCGTAACACAGAAGGAGTTTGTCTGTTTTATTGGGTAGAGAGCGGAGATTAGCTAGCTAGATGGATGCTAGGCAACGGTGTTCTTAATCCCCGCCGACGAAGCTTCACAAGCGTGCCGGCTCGCTTCCCCCATCTGCGCGTCCTGAAGCGTCTAAACAACACCGCTGCTCCGCCGACTACAATGTCCAGCAAAACATCAGAATAGACAAAATCCGCTGAAATATCGGGTGGTGTGTACTCCCGAATGTCCAGCAATTCGTCTCTGGTTAAACTGATTGCAGGGATATGACTAAAGACAGGACAAACTAACAAAAACATAAAAACAACTGCGGATGACGCCACGAAGGCTGCCATGAGTGGTGCCATCTTGAACAAGTACATATACAGTATATATATATACAGGAGGCTAACAAGCTGAACAAGATAAGACACAAACTGACTACAAGCAGCACGGGAGACAGTAAGTGACATAAAAGTCCAGGACAAGGCACAGAAAATGCAACAAAAATAAGAAAGAGCTGATTTGTGAGGAGAGCAATCACGCTTATTTTCTAAAACCAAAATAAAACTGAACACCTCATAATTGCAAAAACAAACAAAAAACAATAACCTTCAAAAAGGTCTCTGCAGTATAAAGGATAAATAAAATAATGTTAACTAAAATTAAAAAGTCAAAGTCTTCTTGCACTGGATGTGCTGGTTTCGGCCTCATTGCCAGCTGCAGTCATGTCCACATCTCATTTATAAAACACCTGTGATTCACAACTATTTGCTAAGGAACTTGCATTCACTTGCAGACACAAGTAACCTTGTTGACAAGTTTGGGTAAGGGCAAAATGCACAAGATATAGTACTTTCAGTGCCCTGTAGTTGGCGATATCACATCTTTTGTAGCATGAATAAACTAGGTACCATGCAAAATGTAATTTGTAACTGCAACACTCATTTCAAATGTAGTTGATTAAAGAGTACAGATACTCATTCAGAAATGTAGTGAAGTAGAGAGTAAAAGTTATTAACATCTTTGATACTCAGTACAACTACAAAGTATCAGAAAAGATCCTTAAGTACAGTAATTAGTTACATTTACTCAAGTACTTTACACCTCCGGTGGCCCATCTGGTCCAGTTGTGGCTGTCTTATGGTAGCCACAGGTAGAACTAAAAATGATCTGGATGAAGACATAATCAAACTTAAATCAAATATTGTTTAATTTATTACTAGACTTCTGAAATTCCACTGGGCTCTTATTGTGCCAACCAGCACTCGGGATTTTGTTTCCCTTTTTGTACCGAGTATGTCATGGTCAGCAGCAGTTCTCCCATCTCCAGCTGAATTTTTAGTGTTTAGTGCTACAGCAGATGCTCTGTGCTTTTATTTTCTCCATCTCTGGCAATCTTTTATTATGCTAGAATAAGTCTAATAGTGCTATTCTTTTAGTAATCCTAACCCAGAAAAAAATATATATATATTTTGAGTATATATTTAGATATAAATATGAGATACAATGTCCCAAAGAAATATTATTTGGTAAAATGGTGCTTGTGGCGAACATGACCTGAAACCTTTTTACTTTTACCTTTTTACTTTACATTCTCTCAAACCAAGTTAACAATATGTTGTTAAAAGTTAAGCAAAAACATTTTGAACTTGGGGATAAACCAGACAAATTACTTTCTCGACAGCTGAGGGGGCTGCAAGCCAATAGAGCAATCCATAGAATAAAAAAACAAGGAAAGTGCCTTGTTCCCAGTGAAATCAATGATACATTTAAAGAATTTTACAAAGAATTATACAAATCAAAAGGCTGCTCTGACCCCTCACTACTAACTAACTTTCTTCATTCATTACAGCTTCCAAAGTTGGGGTGTACAGAGCAGGCAACTTTGAATGCAGATATAACCGTAGAGGAGATACTAGATGCTATATCAAGTCTTTCCCTAGTGGTAAGGCACCTGGCCCAGATGGCTTTGGAATAGAATTTTACAAAAGATTTGCGCTGACTCTTTCTCCTTTGCTGTTGAGGATGTTTAATCACTCATTCGGTGAACACATGATCCCCCAGTCCTTTTATGAGGCAAATATTTCTTTAATTCTAAAAAAAGGTAAAGAAGATACAGACCCATCATCATATCGTCCCATTGCTCTATTCGAATTCTGATCTTAAAATTTTTACTAAGATTGTTTAAGCAGCCAAGTCTAATACTTTAAGCAGCTGAGGGATGCTGAACGGTGCTTGTAGATTGACGCGCACGCTTGAACTACTATTAATTGGAATGTCCACACAAGAATTTAAAATGCTTATTGTTGTTGATTTATTTTACCGCTACTGGTCTTCATTTCCATGTAGGCAAGAATCCAAACAAACAGTCAATAAATCCACCAGTCATTCACCTTTACAGCGTGGTACATACAGCCTAGCGTAGCGGTCAAAAAACTGTGTGCACCTTCCCTCCAGCAACACCTGTTACCTGAAGGAAGGTTCCCACCTATATTTGGTAAACAATCACCCAATAGTGACCCCTACTGGACGTACACGTACATAATTCAAAGTAAAGGCCAAAAATGGCTCTTACATACCGGCCCCTAATTGGGATGATTTAACATGCCAATTATCAACACATAACCAAGAGCCATAAACAACTACAAACAGTGAGTACAATACACACATGATGCTGGTAACAAAACCCCTTAACTCATAGACTCATGTAAAAAGCAAAGTTTTGCTACTGGCCTATCAATAACACTTGTCTTAGTTTGTAAGCGAACAGAGCGTACCAGCCCTTTCTTGTCAGGGAATGTTTCCAAGACTCTTCCAAGTGGCCAAGAGCCTCGAGGTGCCGTTGAATCCATAATAGCCACAATGTCTCCACGCTTGAGGCTATTCTTAACCTTGTTCCATTTCTGCCTCTCTTGCAGCAAAGGCAGGTATTCTTTCACCCATCTCTTCCAAAAGAGGTCTGAAATGTACTGAACCTGTTTCCACCTCCTTTTTATGTACAAGTCATGCACATCGAACAACCCAGGAGATAAGGATGGTTTTCCCTTCAGCAGCAGAATATGATTGGGTGTGAGAGCTTCCAGATCCATTGGATCATCAGACAATTTGGTGATTGGTCTATCGTTCAAGATCGCCTCCGCTTCACACAAGACCGTGTGGAAACTGTCATCATCAAGCGTCTGCTGTTGGAGAACTGCAGTGAGGATCTTTCTCAACATGCGGATGACCCTCTCCCAAACCCCCCCATAATGTGATCCAGCTGGAGGGTTGAAACTCCACTTAATGCCCTTCTGACATAAAACTCCTTGAATCCTAGCCTGATTCAATGATGAAAGTGCTTCCCGAAGTTCCCTCTCTGCTCCTATAAAATTTGTGCCATTATCTGAAAGAAGATGCTCCACTTGCCCTCTTCTACTGATAAACCGGCGTAGAGCATTAATACAGGCATCAGTGTCAAGAGAATTGGCCAGTTCAAGGTGAACAGCTCTACTGGCCAAGCAGGTGAAGATAACACCATAGCGTTTCACTATGCCTCTTCCTTTCTTCACCTCTATTGGTCCAAAATAGTCAACGCCTGTGTTGGTAAACGGCGGATGGTCTGGCAAAATCCTCTCCTTAGGCAGGTCAGCCATCTTCTGCCCCATCATCCTCCCATTATATTTTTTACAGAAGCAACATTCTGCTACGATCTTCCTCACAGCTGAGGTGGCACCTGTGATCCAATACCTTCTCCTTAATGCAGACAACATGTGATTACGCCCACTATGGCCAAGGTGTTGATGCAAATCCTTCAGTATGAGGGTAGCCACATGCTGATTTTTAGTGAGGAGTAGCGGATGTTTTGTGTCTTCTGGCAACGAACCCCGAGTAAGCCGCCCTCCGACTCTCAGAAGCCCATTATCCAACCATGGATCCAACTTATAGATGGCACTCTTTTTACTCACTGTATCCTTTCCAGAAGACAAAGCAGCAATCTCCTCAGGGAATCTTTGCTGTTGGCAATAGCAGATTATAGCCATCTCGGCTTCCATAAGATCCTTTGCCGACAAGGTTTGTCCTCCTGTTATATCTTTAACTATTTGATTCCCTAGCACCAGGGTACTCTGCTTATTAGCATCAGCAGTGTCTGACTCTCTCCTTTTGCAGATCCTTCTCAACAACATCCTCTTCAACTTGAGCAACCAGGCAACTGATACTCGCAGTCTCCTCCAATCTGAAAAATAAGCCATCAACCTATTTGTACCCTTCAATGAGTCTTGAGTATTTACCACATTCACAAAAGCTTCCTTCTTGACCTCAAGGTCATCATCCCTTACTGTAGTGTCCACCATATTTACAGGCCAATCCTCTCCTGATTTGTACAGAAACTTAGGTCCTTCTATCCATCTGTTGTTCTTGATAAAATCTCCAGCTCTCCTTCCTCTGGATGCATCGTCAGCTGGATTCTCCTTTGTGCCAACATATCGCCACTGTGATGTCTTTGTGGCTTCCCTAATGATGGAAACTCTGTTGGCAACAAAAGTATGAAACCGCTTGTCCTCATTCATGACATACTTAAGCACAGATGTGCTATCTGTCCAGAAGACTGATTCTTGCAGCTGGAGCCTCAGCTCTTTCTTTAACATCAGGTCAACACGGACAGCAAGAACAGCTGCAGTTAGCTCTAAGCGGGGAACAGTGATGGCTTTTAAAGGCGTTACTCGGGCCTTACCCATGAGGAAGGAAACATGGATGTCACTGCTGCTATTCTGGATTCTAAGGTAAGTGACTGTGCCATATCCTTGTTCGCTTGCATCTGAAAAATTATGAAGCTGCGCATGTATACATGACCCACATTTTATAGGCTTAACGCATCTCTCAACCTTGAATTCAGAGAGCGCATTCAGTTCCTTCAACCACCTTGTCCAGCCACGCAAGATGTCATGGGGCATGGTTTCATCCCATCCAAAGTTCCTCCGGCATAGCTCCTGTAACATAATCTTAGCAGGTAGCACTACCGGTGCCAAAAACCCAAGTGGATCGTATACTGAACTGGACACTGACAACATTCCACATCTTGTGCAGTTCTTCTCCTGAATCTCCATTTTGAACTTAAATGAATCAGTTTCCGCACACCACAACAACCCAAGAGCTCTCTCAACAGGCAAGCTGTCCTTGTCCAAATCCAGCTCTTTCCACTCTTTGGCTCGACACTCCTCAGGAAGGGAGTGCAGGACAGTGCGCCTGTTGCTAATCCATTTTGTCAGAGTAAAACCTCCTTGCTGACAAAGATTAGAAAGATCTTGAACTAAAGAAACTGCTTCTTCTTCAGATGCCACACTCTTAAGACAATCATCAACATAAAAATTATCTTTGAGAGTTTGAACCACCTCCTCACGGAATTCACATTTATGATCATCTGCCGTTTTTCGCAAAGCAAAGGCAGCACAACTTGGAGAGGAGACAGCCCCAAAAAGATGTACAGTCATGCAAAACACTGACACTTCTTTTGTAAAATCTCCGTTCTCCCACCACAAAAAACGAAGGAAATCCCAGTCCTCTTCTGCCACCCTCACCTGATGAAACATTGCCTGTATGTGATTAAATAACTGTATTGTAAAAATTATTCATCCTGACCAATCTGGTTTTATCTCTGGCCATTTTTCCTTTTTTAATGTCAGACGATTAATGAATATCTTATACACTAGATTTGATCCTAAAATCAGTATTGCAATACTCGCCTTGGATGCAGAAAAGGTGTTCGACCAAATTGAGTGGCACAAATGACCCAGAGACAGCAGTTAATCCTATATATGAAACATCTTTACAAAGTCTTTTCTATTGTTATTTCTGTGTTACAATCATTCAAATAATCACAGAAGTACTGGGATAAAAGTGTATGGTTCGTGTATAAATACCGTTGTCTACAGCAGCGATCAGAATAGAGTAAATCACCTTTTTGAAAGTGACTTCACGCTTCAAATAAAGATTGTATCAATTACAACGTAGCGCCAGCAGGTGGCGCAAGTGACTTAAAAAAGAGATGCGTTGAAAAAAAAAAGCCTCGTTTCATTCAGAAATGAAACAAATGACGCCATTATGTTCAACTTGATTTATGGGGATTGATTTATTCAACTTGAATATATTTTATAAATAGACTGCAGCAATTTGCATTTTAAACAAATAAATTACTATAATTTCAGATAAAGCATCTGGACATTTCTTCACAAACAAGATATTACTTTTATATTGTGAACACAGAATTTCCCTTTTTGTGTTGTAATCTGTAGCAGTTGAATATTAATCATATTTACATATCAGAGAAGACTTTTCCACACACAGCTCTAGCAGGTGATCTGTTCCTGCTCCATAATGTTATCAGAGAAACTCTGAAATCAGTCTGAGAGGAGAAACAATTGAGACATTTGATAAGAAATGAACAAAAACAAGCTGAAGACAGTTAGACAAAGAGCAGAGAGCAGAGACAAACACTTTCAGGATCTCATGAGAAGATAAAACTAGTCACTGATCATGTTATGGATCTGTTTACTTCTGATGAAAAAAGACACAACTGATCTACAGGAAGTTGAGGCCATGGTTTGACAGATTTTGGTTCTGTTTGTGTTTGTGGCATCTGGTTGGTGAGTTTGAAATATGTTTTTATGATTTCAGTTCTTTCTTCAGATTCAGTATTTATTTTTTCTAAATGTCCTTTATATTAAACACTGAAGCTCAAACAGCAGCAGCTTTAGTTTCACTCATGACGTGATTCTCATCTGAAGTAAGTGTTTTTTGTGTATGATGTTATGTTATTTAAAAATCTTTTTTTCTTTATGATCTCCAGGTGTATTTGGTGTTGATATGAAGTCAGTGTCAGTGATGGAGGGAGATTCAGTCACTCTAAACTCTGGTCTTACTGAAATACAGACACATCATCTGATAACATGGACATTTGGACATCCAGAGACTCGTATAGCTGAAATCAATAAAGAGGCTAGACAGTGGACACTTCAACACATCTGATGTTCTTGATGAGAGATTCAGAGACAGACTGAAGCTGGATCATCAGACTGGATCTCTGACCATCACAAACACCAGAACCACAGATTCTGGACTTTATCAAATAATCATCGACGGCGGGAAAGAGAAAACATACAGATTTAGTGTTACTGTCTATGGTGAGTCACAATTACAGTATCATTTGTATTTTCAGATTCATAAAAATAATTGTAACTATTATTTTAATCAAAGTCAAAACTGCACAAAAGCTCATAATGTAATTTGTTTGAAAATTATCTTTAAAAACATTTATTAAGAAGTTATAAAAATGTCAAATGTGGTCAGTGTCAGATTATTAACACATTAACACAACAGTTAACACATTATTTTCTTAATAAAATCACTGAAGCTCAAACAGCAGCAGCTTTAGTTTCAGTTGTGATATGATTCTCATCTGAAGTCAAAGTGTTTCCATTTCTGACATTATTCTCCTCTCTGCCAGTGTAATCTTGATAAATTTGAATCTGCTATAAATCTTGACAGATGAATTAAGATGAAAGGCCATAAAAATTACAACAGTGGTCAGTGCAAAGACAAAAGTCTATGATATCACATCATTATCAGTGACAAATTAAGTATTTACATTTTTTACACATCCTTCATGCTCGCTCTATATATGTCACTTGTAGAGTCTCAGTGAACAACGTGCAAACAGCTTTAACACGTGACCGTGTGTAAAAACAAAAAAGGGGGAGCGTTTGTTGAAAGCTACAGTAACTTTTTCTGATAATAATAATGAAATAACAAATGGGAGAAATCAACCATGCATCATTCAAACCAGCAAACCCTGGGGAATCACCAGATGTGAAAACAGAGAAAGCAAATTCTTTCTGTGTCCATCTGCTCTTGTGAGTTGTCCTGTATCTGTGCCGGAGCCTCGAATCACATTCATCTGCACAGAGAAGCAGAGCCAAAGTGCAACCAAAACAGAGGGTCTGTCCAAATACTCACACTTACGGTCTTTGTACTTGACCACTTATACTTACATGATGCGTTTCCTGTATTTGGCCTACGTGTTCAAGTGAGTGTGAAGATGACAAATGTGTGTAAAACTTTTCATTACCTGATGGGAGACTTGTAAAAATGCAAGTCTTTACAGAGCTTTATTTTGCTTTTCAATACTTTGCATTTTAAAATAAACTTCTAAATGTCTGTTCAATAGTCCTTATAACAGATTTTAACAATTTAGTAATTGTAGTGCTTTTAAAAAGTTATAGTTACGCATACAGGTTTATTTCTAACTGCTACAGGGCCAAAAGTTATACATAATGCAGCTTTATTAATCATTTTTAACATTTTCAGCAACGAATGTTAATAATTACAGAAATTAACACATTATTTCCCCAATCCTAATCACAAACACTGAAGCTCAAACTGTTTTCATTTTTATGACATTATTTCCCTCTCTGACATTGTAATCTTGTTAAATGTGAATCTAGTATAAATCTTACTGTTAATTTATTCTTTATGTTTTCAGCTCGTCTGCCTGTTCCTGTAATTAGCAAAAATTCTTCACAATGTTCTTCATCATCATCATATTGTTCATTGGTGTGTTCAGTGGTGAATGTGGGTCATGTGACTCTCTCCTGGTACAAAGGAAACAGTTTATTGTCCAGCATCAGTGTGTCTGATCTCAGCATCAGTCTCTCTCTACCTCTGGAGGTGGACTATCAGGATAAAAACACCTACAGCTGTGTGCTCAACAATCCCATCAGAAATCAGACTCTACTACTATACTACTTTGTAGTTGTACTGAGTATCAAAGATATTAACAACTTTTACTCTCTACTTCACTACATGTTTAATTTTAAATGAGTATCTGTACTCTTTACTCCTCTATATTTGAAATGAGTGTTGCAGTTACACATTACATTTTGCATGGTACCTAGCTTTTCTGCAGCAGTTTATTTCTGCTACAGATGTGATATCGCCAACTACAGGGCACTGAAAGTACTATATCTTGTGCGTTTTGCTCCTACTCACTCAAACTTGTCAACAAGGTTACTTTATATGAATGCAAGTTCCTCAGCAAGTAGTTGTGAATCACAGGTGTTTTAAATATAAGGACATGACTGCAGCTGGCAATGAGGCTGAAACCAGCACATCCAGTGCAAGAATGTTCTCTATGACTTGTCTTGGACTTTTATGTCACTTCCTGTCTTCCGTGGTGTTTGTAATCAGTTTGTATCTTATCTTGTTCAGCTTGTTAGCCTCCTGTATATACAGTGTCCTCCACTAATATTGGCACCCATGGTAAATATGACCAAAGGCGGCTGTGAAAATAAATCTGCATTGTTTATCCTTTTTATCTTTCATTCAAAAAATTCACAAAATTCCAACCTATCATTGAAGTAAAACAATTGAAAGTGGGGAGAAAATCTCATTGTGAAATAAATGCTTTCACTATTTCATGTTGGCCACAATTATTGGCACCCAATTTTTGCAACGTCCTTTTCCCAGGGTAACAGCTCTGAGTTTTCTCCTATAATGCCTGAAGAGTTTGGAGAACACCTGATAAGAGATCAGAGACTATTTCTTCATACAGAATCTCTCCAGATCCTTCAGATTCACAGCTCCATGTTGGTGCTTCTTCTCTTCAGGTCACCTCACTCATCTTCTACAGGGTTCAGGTCAGAGGACAGAGACAGCCATGGTAAAATATCATTTTGTGCTCAGTGACCCATTTTTGTGTTTATTTTGATGTTTGTTTTGGATTGTTGTCCTGGTGGAAGATCCAAACACGGCCCATTATAAGATTTCTAACAGAGGCAGTCAGGTTTTGATTTTTTATCTGTTGGTATTTGATAGAATCCATGATGCCATGCATCTGAACAAGATGTTCAGGACCTCTGGCAGAAAAACAGGCCCACAACATTAAAGATCCAGCAGTATATTTAACCGTGGACATGGGGTTCTTTTTTTATCCCTGTTTGTACTAAACTCATCTGGTGGGTTTGCTGCCAAAAAGCTTTTTTTTCAGTTTCATCTGACAATAGAAGCCAGTGCCATTTGAAGTTCCAGTCGTGTCTGACAACTGAATTTGCTGGAGTTTGTTTTTGGATGAGAGAGGACAATTTTTCTTGAAACCCTCCCGAACAACATGTGGTGATTTAGGGGATGTTTGATTTTTTTTTTTTAGGTTTCTGACCCCAAGACTCAACTAATCTCTACAATTCTCCAGCTGTGTTCCTTGGAGAGTCTTTGGCCACTCAAACTCTCCTCCTCAGCGTGCATTAGGACGATATAGACACACGTCCTCTTTCAGGCAGATTTTTAACATCTTTAGTTGATTGGAACCTCTTAATTATTACCTTGATGGTGGAAATGGGGATTTCCAATGTTTTAACTCTTTTCTTACAACCACTTTCTATTTTGTGATGCTCAACAATCTTGTTCTTCACATCAGAAATATATTTTTTGGTTTTTCTCATTGTGATGGATGATTAAGGGAATTTGGTCTTTGTGTTCCTCATATTTATAATCCTGTGGAACAGAAAGTCATGGCTGGAAAATGTCATGCTCCTAGTCACCCTGGTGTGCTAAAAATGTAAATATGAATGGGAATATACTTCAGAGATATTTTACTCATAAGAATTTCTAGGGGTGCCAATAATTGTGGCCAACATTCATTGGAGAAAAACATTTATTTCATCATGAGATTTTCTCCCCACTTTCAATTGTTTTACTTCAATGATAGGTTGGAATTTTGTGAATTTTTTGAGTGAAAGATCAAAAGGATAAACAATGCAGATTTATTTTCACAGCCGCCTTTGCTCATATTTATCAAGGGTGCCAATATTAGTGGAGGGCACTGTGTGTATATATATATATATATATATATATATCCCTAGTGTTTCTTTAGTTCTCTGTGAGTTGTTGAATGTAATGGTTGTCTGTTTGTCTGTCATTCTGTTCTTTGTTCCCTGTGGTTTTGGTTTATTGTTTGTTCTTGTTTTTCCATGAAATGCCTGCACATGGATAGATCCTTACCTCTGCCTGTTTTCCCCAGCTTCTCCACAACGTTACAGTTTTTGACAGGCATGCCTCTTTAACTAGTGCATCTTTGAGCCTATATTTAGTATAAGTAAAATACTACTGTTAAAATCAGATACTCTAAGACTTTTACTCAAGTTGTTTTGGAAATGGTGACTTTTAACTTGCAGTGGAGTAATTTTCACTGTAAGGTATCTGTACTTTTACTCAAGTATGGTTTTCAGGTACTCTTTACACCTCTGGCCAACAGATTCAAACTATTTATTACTTTTGAAAACCATCAAATGATTATGTAAATCTGTGACAAACCCTGTTTCTGTTTGTTCTCTGTGTGTTTGATGATACAGATGAAATATCAGTGACAGAGGGAGATTCAGTCACTCTAAACTCTGATCTTACTGAAATAATGGATGATGATCAGATTCAGTAGAAGTTTGGACCTATAACCACAATAGCTGAAATCAATAAACAGGCTGACAGGTTCACTGTATATGATGATGTTATTGATGGGAGATTCAGAGACAGACTGAAGCTGGACAATCAAACTGGATCTCTGACCATCACAGACACCAGAACTGAAGATGCTGATCGTTATAAACTACAGATAATGGGTGCAAAACAGTCATTAAAGTCGGCATGAAACGGAAGTTGAGATTGTCCTTTTTTTCCTTATTGTATGTGGAATCCAACGTTGTAGACTCCTTTATGGTACCCGAAGATGTGTCGTTGATCATATTTCTGTTATTTTCCATCCGTGGCCTTTTGATTGGTGTAGACGTAATGAAAAGAGGATGGAAGTTGGCACCAAGATCCTCAGTAGAGCAGGCCACAGAGGGGCACAAAGGTTTTACCTGGACCACTGAAATTTCAACACAATGAAAAAATAAATGATATACATGTAGACAACTATGTAGCCTACTCATATCAAAAATACACAAGTACAATATAACTTCTTTGCCTTTACTCTGTCGTTTCGGCTTTGTAGTAGAGAACGTGGCTTGCATGCCAATGCTGGTCACAGTTTTGGCAGGACACTGGATTCCAACATCTTGTGTAAGTGGCTATCAGACGAATGAAACGCACAAACCGACATTTCAGAAGCATCTATAAACAATATTTTTCAAGTTAGCAAGTGAATTCATTTTACTAACGTTCACATTCGTTGATGTTCCAACTGTGGACTAGGGATGGCTCGATACCATAATTTTGGCTTCGGGACGATTCCAGAATGTAATACCTCGAAAATTAAAGCATTAAATATAAATCTCACTCTCTCGGCTGCTTCATATTAGCGGTAGGCAGCGCGGCAGAAACATTCCCTTCATATCATTGATACTAAAATGAATGTAGCAAAACTCTTGCTCAATTCAAATCCAATTAATATTCGATTGTATGAAATGCAAGTGCATATATCACGTGACCAAAACGTCATTGGTTCTAGCGTGTCACACAAGCACATTTGAGCTACTGCATCACATCTGTATGTGTTATCAGTTGTAAATAAAAGTTCAAATTAAATATGAATTTATGAATGATGAATGACTCACCTGTCGATCTCTTAATTCTCTGAAAAGATCAGGATGAGCAAGCGACAAATGCTTAAGATTTATGTGTTCCTGTGGCAACATGATGTAGGCCTATAGCAACGCTTGCATACAGGTGCAGTAAGGTCAGTTCGTTCACCTTTGTCATCTGTTTTGTATGCACAGTAATGCCATATTTCACATCTACTGTTCTCTTTGTTTATTAATTTTGGGTGCGTTGATAGAGTTTAATCTGTTTGATCCATTGTGTTTGTTCTGTTGTCACATTTTACCGGTTGCACAGCAATTTGGGAAGCACTGCCACCTACAGGTGCATTTCGCAACTGCAGCGTATGAAATACCGAATTGAGCAAAATTATGATATCGTACCGTTTGAAATCTAATATATACCGGTACTTTTCCTACTGTGGACACAGATGGGACAGCCGTTTCTGTCAAATGTAGGACGTGGACTAAACCTATTTCATATCATCTCAAATTCTTCAAACATTCTTCCATAAAATGCTTCGCACACAGACGTGAATTTACCATTATTCCTCCTTCTTCGAAATGCAAGGATTTGAGCCAGCGGGTATGCAGACTGGGTTGTTTAGGTATAGGGAAGAGGACTTGAGGAGGAGCACACCTAACCACCATATTGCAAATTGCTAATTGCTAATTGCTGCGATCTTCTCAGTGATAGGTTTCTGGAGAGGCGGGGAGAGAGACCCAGATAGCCACGCCCTCACGCCATAGCTCGTGACTGGAAGAGAAGAGAAGTCGTTTCGAGGTGGGAGGGTAGGTTTATGAATTTGATTAAAGATTATGAGGGCACATGAATATTCATGCTGAATTGTATTTTGTTTGAGATGACAGATCACTGAACCAAAACTAACCCTGCGTCCCAATGTTCATACTATCCATCCTAAATAGTATGTGAGATTACAATAAGTGTGTCCCAAAGCATAGTATGTTGAATAGAGTATGCCAAAAGTCCCCGGATGGTCTACTATTTCAGGTCGATTTTTGAAGTGTGGATCCGTGCACACTCCAATGACTAAAATTGCCCACAATCCATTGCGCTTTGGTGAAGGATTCGGTCCAGAACTACAAACACGAATAAAACGTGTTAAAAAAACTACAAACGTGGCGGATGCTCGCGATCGACAGCTAGGTAGAGAGGTTTGCAAAAAGGGGTTTGAGTCAGGGGCATCATGCGCTCATTATTTTTGAGGGGGCACGAGTTGGGGGGGGGGGGGTTCGTCATGTGACACACAGCAGCCACAACAGCACTTAGCCTATGTTTTATTTATTTTTTCCCTTTTTATTAGAAACATTCCCAAACGCATGAACTATAGGCTATCATGAAATATCTTGATTCTCACCTTTATAGATTATGTTAGTTTATCTATAGCGGGTGATGGTCAAAGTAACCTAATAATGTAATCTATTAACTATGCATAAAAACCTGTCTGTTTCCTTAATTAACAGATATGGGTGTCATGCGATAACATATTTTTAATATGACTGACTTTATATTTAATGTGAATTTAACATTGAAAGTTAATGTGAATAAACACATTGTATGTTAGGCTACTAATCATAACACTTTGATTGTACAGAAAGAGATCAAAGAACATTTACACTGACAGTAAGTTCAAGCACTCTCAAAAACTCCCATTAAAATCAAAGAAGCTGTTTACACTATGAAATGAATATCTTACTTACAGATTCATACACACATTTGCACTTTGCTGTTTCTGATGAAAGAATTCGCCAGAAAGATGTATTCAGTCAGCGAGAGAGTTAAGAAAATACCGGCATTTTAGTGATGACTCATCTGAACGCCTCTGATTGGTCAATGCATTCATAAGCTCAACAGAATTGTGTGTGATTGGCGCGCCATCAAACACAGAACTTCATCTGCAACAGCAATGTGAACTTTTATAAACATCCATTTGGTCGTTAACTTTTAAATGCATCATTATGCAGAAAATATGAGCAGAGTTCTCGCCATGAAAGACCTGCCACTGGCAGATCAACGAGCTACTCCTTTTCTCGCTAATACAGTAGGAAGTTAAATGAAATGTGGAGGATGTTAACTGTGTCAAGATGACTGACAGGTTTACAGTGACAGGGTGCCTGTAACAGATGCGACAGAGCGGTCCGTTAAACACGCGACGTGATAGTATGGCCCAAAGCTTGCCTATACTACAAACTCAAAAGTGTGTACCTTTTCTTCACCAAAAGAGTACATACTTTAAGGGCGTAGTATACGAAGGCACATTGGTACGCAGCAATTGGCCCTGTTTACACTTGTGAATTTTCGTTTTAAAACGGCGTTTTAAATTGAAAACCATCCTCACCTACACTGGCGTTTTCACTGCATTTCAGAAACGATCTCCGTCCACACTACACAACCGAAAACGCATTTCACGTGACCATTCATGCAGGTACAACCATAGATGTTAGGTGTGTTCGACTTGTTGTTTTGACTGTTCTTCATCTTCATCATCATCATCATCATCATATTGTTCATTGATGTGTTCAGTGGTGAATGTGAGTCATGTGACTCTCTCCTGGTACAAAGGAAACAGTTTATTGTCCAGCATCAGTGTGTCTGATCTCAGCATCAGTCTCTCTCTACCTCTGGAGGTGGAATATCAGGATAAAAACACCTACAGCTGTGTGCTCAACAATCCCATCAGCAACCAGACTCAACATCTGAACATCAGTCAACTCTGTCACACATGTTCAGGTGCAGCAGAGCTGATATTAGTTGATGATATTAACGTTTCTTGACTGAGCTTATCTCAGGTTGATGTTTTTATTCCTCAGACTCTGTCCACTGTTGTGTTTCTACACAGAACCGATTGGTTCTCTCTGCTCTGGTGGGCGTGGATGCTGTCATTCTTCTGGGGCACGTTCAGGCTCACACCAGTGCACAGCGTTTTGCTACGGTTTCAGGGTTGAACGACATGTTTCCTGGAAACGGTGTGCAACGGGGTTTGAGATACGTCTTCTCTTGTTTGGTGCGTGTGTCAAAAATGTCAGTCCAATCAGCAGCAACATGTATAAACCACGCGGTATTAAAGAGACAGCTCCACAATGGGTCGAAGTGAAGTCATTTAATGTGTGTCCGCTACAGCTCGGTATACGCAACAATTGAAGATATTAGAAGACATGTTTGTTATGAGAGTTTTATAGTAACATAGCATATCAACATGATGATGATGAATTTGTAAGTAAATGTAATTAACAAAAATAAATTAACAAGAGCAAGTATATTGTTTGCACATGTTTATTTACATTAAAGGCAAAATAACTGAAATAATAAGAGCACAAGTATAGATCTGGAACTTTTTTAACTCTGTCTAAATATCATAGTGATTGCAATGTCTTCTGGTCCATATCCTTTCTTTAGGAAGGTGTGCTAGACACTGATTAATGTAACAAAAAAATACTATACATATTTATATATTTTGCTATTGTATTGTGGAGTGACACTTTCATAAACTTTTCTATGCTCCTCTGATTATATAATGGTAAATATTGCAATATCATAGCACAACAACAGTGATCAGCAATAATAAGTCTAATACTCACAATAAAAATAATAAGGTCAAATAGATCATAACACAGTCTCGGAGGTAAGAAGTGGATTATCCTTCATCTGAAATGTTTATCTTTTCATCCTGAAATGTGAGGCAAATGTTGGATCACAATAATAAGGAACCACAGTTTCCACAAATCCCTTCACTCGATCGGGATGTTCTCTTTTATTCTGGACACAAGAGCAGTGACTGTAACATCGAGCGTATTTTGCAGTATTAAACACGTATTTATACCGATTTCATCAGGCTCTGAAAATTCTTCAATAAGAACACAAAGAATGATCTTCTCAGCTGCTCTAGTTGCATCTCTTGTGTCATCAGAACAGTGTTCAACACACCACCGTTTCCGTTTAATAAACGTTTTGCACCGTTTTGTCGGTTCTGAACGCAGCCCTGGTTTATGACATCAGATTCAGAAGAGCTGAACAACATCAAGCACATATTCACACATCAGACGACTAATGTCATTTATCTTTTTTTATCATTTATTAATCATCATTCATTTTTCAAGGCTTAATATAGTCATCTGCTGGTATTGATGCTGCTAAAAATTTCTTTGCTCACATTAGATTTAGTAGAACATGCTTTATTTTTTCTTAATATGATCATTCATATTTTGACTGGGGGATTTAAAGGACTTAAAAACATATACCTGGCTGTCATATTCACCTTATTTTAACGTAAGAGCGGGTGTGACCATTTGTAACTTGAATGTGTCATTAGCTTCCAGTTATAATTAGCAGTACAAAACAGCTTGTTATGCTGCTCTAAACTGGTATTTCTTCTGCTATTTTCATGTATTGTCGTAAATATAAACACACTGGTTTGTAGCACAAATAGTTCTGTCGCTTACTGAACATTGTTATAGGCTACCAGCGGCGAAAGAATAGTTAGTCTTCTGCATTCACCGAAACTAGCTTGCTTTCGCATTGCAAAGATAGTGTTTATTGAACAGATCAGACACCTGTCCTAATACTAAAGCTCCTCTAAAGTTAGGCTAGGCTACTAGCTAAACATAAACTCACGAAATTACAAGTGCTCTGTCTTTGCATTTTTAGCACACATTGTTTTTTTTAAATACAGTTTGAAAGACTTGAAAATATTTCCCTCAGAAATGTGATATTACTGATATTTCCTTAACTTGGTGACTACCACCGCTATCCATTAGGCTAGGCTAGTTTTTGCATGTATTATCAATACAGTTTTCTCACTCTGAGGTTCGAGTCTCAGTCTGTTTTATTACATTTGTTATGTAGAGCTTGAATTTTGAGTTCAGCAATGCGCACATAGCTTTACATTATTAAAACATTATTGTAAGTCCATCCTTATTTTTATACAGATAAAACATTTTTTAAATATTTATTTATGTACTTCTACAAGTTTTTTTTTTTTTTTTTTTTAGAAAACCACATGTACACCTTCTAAAACCTAACACCTTTAAAATCATTGAATCATAATAATATAATTGGTAGTAAGCAGCATATATCTAAGCTAAACACACACGTTATCACATTAACAAAGTAATTTTTCTAGTTTACTATCGCGACAACAATCTCACTTTATTATTATTATTTTTATTTCTACACTTCCTTCGCGTTCACGTCACATACTTCGCAGAAGCCCCGCCCACGGCGCTGACTCCTCACTCGTGGTCTCCTCTGATTGGCTGCGGGTCCGGCCAATGGTTCTCAGCCATCTGTGCAGGAACACAACCGAGCCATATTTCACTCACCATCAGCTCCAGCGCCATTCATTATTATATCGGGATCTTCATCTAATACTGTTCCTTTAACAGTACAGAGATGCGGATCGCTGCAGCAGTGTGCTTTATATCTGCACTGGCATTTGCTGCATATGCAGAGGTGTATTTTAAAGAGCAGTTTCTGGACGGAGGTAATTTCACTTCTTTGGTACTGCGTGTCATCAGATACATTGTCACATTTTCATTGAGATGAAAGTGTTTCTCGAAAATGTCCAAATAATGTGTCTTTGATGTATTTTTGTGATGTATTGAGCAAGTTTACTTTCATGCATTTCTGCGATCAAAGCCTGTTTTATCTTTTCGTCAGCGTCACTTTCATTTACTGTATTGGCATGTCATGCTAAGAATCCATGATTTATCAAAATGATAACGATTTTTGTCTAAATGCGTAAGTTACTCATGGATTATGACAAACGAGAAATATATTTTATGAATCGAAGTGTTAGGTTTTGGTTTCAGTTCACTTTTTAGACTATTAAACTTGTCGTATAAAAAAATGTTTCATATCTGTTGTTTTTAACTTACAATTATTTGCATAATTTAAATTATTTTATAATTGACGTTGTTATATACACACATGCATGTAGGCCTGTGTGTGTGTGTATTATACTATTATATTAAAAAACAAAAATTGTTAGTGTCAAATAAAAAAAAAATGTACCGTATGAAATATTAACATCTTCATTTTGTGACTTGCTATAGATAAAAATGAGTGAAAAAGTCTTACAACAGAGGTAGAGATATCTCAAAAAATAGTGCTCTCGTTACTGTAACAAAATTATTGCTGGATGACAGCAACAAAATAATTTAAAAATAGTCAGAAATAAGCTGCACAAAGTAAATTCAATATCAATTGATATATGAAAATAAAAAAATTGTAATATTGATAACCCATATGTTGAGCATTCTTATATTTTTGCTTCATCTCTCCAGATGGTTGGAAAAGCCGATGGGTGGAATCCAAACACAAATCCGACTACGGCCAGTGGAAACTGACCTCAGGGAAATTCTACGGCGATGCCGAGCTTGATAAAGGTCAGAGGGCACGCCTTCTTTCACCAGCACTTGATTGCTTATGCAAATGTCTTCATCTGAAAAGAAAATGCAAATAAGTACAAGTCGTTGTGAGATGACTTAAAATAATGCAATGGTTTTTTTCCCCTTCAAGGTTTGCAGACAAGTCAAGACGCTCGGTTTTACGCTCTATCCAGTCGCTTTGACTCGTTTAGTAATGAGGGTAAACCGCTTGTCATCCAGTTCACTGTGAAACATGAGCAGAAGATCGACTGTGGTGGTGGGTACGTGAAAATCTTCCCCGCCGACATGGACCAGACCAGTATGCACGGTGAATCGCAGTACTACATCATGTTCGGTAAGTCATAATTGGTACTAGCAAAACGTCAACAACATTGAGGAAATGCAATGTGAAATCCAAACTGATAGCATTTACTTTCACTTTCACTACTTTTGTGTCATTTTCACTTTGATCTTCCTTGTAGGACCTGACATCTGTGGCTACAGCACCAAGAAAGTTCACGTCATTTTCAACTACAAAGGGGAGAACCGGCTAATCAAGAAGGACATCAAATGCAAAGTATGTTTTATTAATGTAATTAAAATATCTCGAGATTTAATCACAGTTGTTGTAATTTAGTTCTTCTGCTTGCACCCGTCAGGATGATGAACTCACGCACCTGTATACACTGATCCTGCGGCCAGACCAGACGTACGAAGTCAAAATCGACAACGAGAAAGTAGAATCGGGTTCTCTTGAGGAAGACTGGGATTTCCTTCCTCCAAAAAAGATCAAGGATCCTGAGGCCAAGAAGCCAGAGGATTGGGATGACCGGGCGAAAATTGACGATCCTGAAGACACAAAATCTGAGGTGCGCTTTCAATTGACTAAGCTGTAGTGTGCATAAATCTTTGCAATATTTAAAAAAGTTGTTCTTAGATTTGAATCCAATGGTGCTTTAACTTTATATTTAGGATTGGGACAAACCTGAGAACATTCCCGACCCTGATGCCAAAAAACCAGACGATTGGGATGAAGACATGGATGGAGAATGGGAACCTGCCATGATCCCCAACCCAGAGTACAAGGTACACAACGACAGTCCTAACATAGAAGATCCTGATATTTCAAGATCTACCAAACACGAAGCTATAAGGTGCTGTGAGGTGATCGGATTGGTCTAGTTTGATGGTTTTAGACTTTATACCACTTTAGAGTAGTCTTTTCTGCAGGGAAGGCTTCCAGAAGGTTTTGGGTTCAATACCAAGTAGGTTTGGACTTTCCTGGAGTTTTTGAGAGGGATTAATGTTATCATCTTGCTGTCAGAGATTTTCTTATGTAGAAGATCCCGATATTGTAAGATCTACCAAACATAAAGCCATAACATTTACATTTACATTTATGCATTTAGCAGACGCTTTTATCCAAAGCGACTTACATTGCCATAAAGTGCTTCAAAGTTGTCAGATTGGTCTAGTTTGACGGTTTTGGATGTTAGACCACTTTAGAGTAGTCTTTTCTACAGGTTAAGAATTTATTCAGAGATCGCCATGATGCCTTGATGCTGGCATGGCGTTAAAAAGTGAATAAATGAATGAATTCTGCAGGTTAAACTGCCAGAAGAGGGTTTCAGGTTTAAAACTAAGTAGACTTTCTAGGAGTTTTTGAGAGCGATTACTGTTATCATCTCATTATCAGAGATGTTTTCACATAGAAGATCCTAACATTTTAAGATCTACGAAACATAAAGTCGTAAAGTGCTTCAAATTGGTTGGATTGGTCTAGTTTCGAGGTATTATGTCCGTTTTGGGCACTTGGGAGACCATTTAAAACCACTTTAGACTTGTCTTTTCTGCACGGTAAGCTGCCAGAATGTTGTTTTATAAAATGTTTTTAATACGACGAAAACTGTATTTAACGTGATCGCAGTTTAATAAAAACATTGTAGGCATAGGCTACGTTAGGCCTATTAATTGTAATGATTTATGTGGAAATGAAATGAATAAATTATATAGAGAAAACAATTAATAAATTGTATATAGAAAGCGAGCAAAAAACACAACAGAGCTTTTTGAAACTCCGAATCAATTAAACCATTGCGTCGCAAAATGATTCACCGTTTCGAAGCGCTCCAATCGGATCGTGTATCACGAATCATTTGATTCAGATCGGGACTTCAAAGCGTGTATCGTGAATCATTTGATATAGATCGGGACGTCAGAGCGGCTTCGCGGGATGTTTTTATCCCCACCGGGGACAAAAGTAATTCAGCAGAGGCAGGGATGCATAAACCAGAGGGGGGGGAAATCCCCCCCCCCATCCCCCCCGGCAAATCGCACCCTGTATATATGTATATCTATTACAATAAACAGAACATAATGAAATACAAAACTAACCAACTAAAACACGAGCAAATAAATGAGAGCTGCCCTTTTCTGCGCTGCTTTTTGTACAGTCGTCACAGAAGAAACCGCTTTGTTTCTGCACTGAAAGCACCTCCTGCTGACCAATGACTGAAAATTTACCAAATGTGAAAATGAACCCATGTTTTGACACTGCAAACACATAAGAGTTGTAAATGTGAACAGGTGGATCGACAAGAAGATAATGCATTATAAAAATCTAAACAATTAAGACATACATCACATTTATATTTTTATTTAATGTAATAATTGATTAATAATAATTGTTTAAATTAATATAATAATTGATACAACTCATCCATTTTCTTAAATTATATAAAACGTTTTGTTTTGTGAAAACCTGTAAGTCATTAATTTTACAGTTTAATATGTTACCATAGTCATTGCCCTACTACGCTCATATGATCATTTTATTTGTGAAGGTCTTAAAAAAAATGTCTTAAGTCTTACATTTGAGCTTAAAAATACTGAGTTTAAGTTGACTTAAGGGAGCTGTTTTGGTCCTTTAAATTTATCCAGATGAAATAGTTACTAAGGACTTTGTAGCAACACTTAAGGGAACACTTAGATAATTAAGGGGGATACTTAATGACAGCCTTAAGGTTCCTTAAGTTGACCCTTAGGATTTTTCTTGCAACTCAAGTTTCTCTAAGGGTTCCCTTAACCTTATAACTAAGGGATTTCTTAGCTTAAGGGCTTTCATGCAACCGGGCACTGGACTTTCCAGGAGTTTTTAAGAGTGATTACTGTTAGCTTCTTGTTATCAGAGATATCCTTGCAAAGAAGATCCAAATATTTTAAGATCTACCAAACATAAAACCATAAAGTGCTTAAAAATGGTGTGATCGGTCTAGTTGATTGTTGTAGACCAGCTTTGGGCACTTGGGAAACCATCTAAAACCACTTTAGAGTGTTTTTTTTAATGCAGGGAAGGCTGTCAGAAGCTGGTTTATGGTCCAAGTTGGTTTGGACTTGTTTTCATGTCATTAATAGATGTCCTCATATAGAAGATCCTAATATTTTAAGATCTACCAAACAAGCCATACAGTGCTTCAAACTGTTTCGATTGGTCTAGATTTAGACCTTGGGAGACCAGATAAAACCACTTTAGATTGGGTTCAGTCCCAAATAAGTTTGAACGTTTTAGGAGTTTTTGATTGAAATTAATACTCAATGTTGTTTCACATGGACCATTTCTACTGTATTTTCAAAATTATCTTCTCAATCAGAGTGATTGTTCATTGTGCAGGAACCAGTTTTACCAACCGGCTAACAAAGCTGTGTTTATGTAGGGCGAGTGGAAACCAAAACAGATCGACAACCCCAACTACAAAGGCACCTGGATTCACCCTGAAATTGACAACCCTGAATACACTCCAGACGACTCCATTTACAAATTTGACAACATTGGCATTCTGGGACTGGATCTTTGGCAGGTATGGTTTAGATTGCCGTACCGTTAAACCAACTTCGTAATTAAAGTTCATTTGTAGGTTTTAAACAAATTTGGTTTGGTTTTCTCTGGTGACATTAACCAGTCCACCAGGATTTTTAAAAAAATTCCAGAATTTCGTGGAATACCATATTTACAATTTTAGGTGTGACATTACATTAGATATACAATAGTTGTACATTGCAGAAAAAAATAAACAAAATGCAGAGAGCATGTTTATTTTTGTGTTTTACAAAATTCTGACACACAACGTAGTTATTTTTGATATAAAAAATAAGAACAAAGGAAATTGTAATGGAGCACACAGGTACAGCATTTATCTATTTTTTGCAATTTAATAATTTAAGATTAGGAACGTAATTTTGTGGTTAAATGGCACATTATGCAAGATGGCAAAACTTTTTGTTTTAACGTTTTGTTCCGCAAAAAAAATAAGAACCACAAAGGAAATTAAGAGTTGCGCAAGTACCTCTGAGTTTTTCTTTTTTCATTCATGCATTGTCACACCAACGTATCAATAACTTTATGTAGTACTGCAGTTTTTATTTTTTGCAATAATTTTGTTGTTAAATGGCAATTTATGCAGGATTGTTTAGTGATCTTTTGACCTTTCTTACAGGTGAAAACTGGAACGATCTTTGATAACTTGCTAATCACTGATGATGTTGAGGAGGCCGAAAAATTTGGTACAGAAACGTGGGGCGCAACAAAGGTAATATGTTGACAACATATTAGAATTAATAACTAAAATTAAGTTATTTGAGTTATAAATAAGTTATATATAAGTTATAAAGTTATTTGATTTCAGTGATCAGTTCTTACATTCGTTTACGCAACATTGTTAATTAACCATAAATACTGATGACATGGTTATTTTTACGAATCAGGGACCAGAAAAGAAAATGAAGGACCAGCAGGAAGAGGAAGAAGGGAAGAAGCGTGAAGAGGAGGAAAAGAGCAAGAAGGATGATGATAATGAGGAAGATGAGGAGGACGAAGATGAGGATGAGCCAGAGGAGGAAGAGCACACAGAAGAACCTCCTGAGGAGGAAGAGGAGGGTGAGGACGATACGCTCCCTAAAGACGAGTTGTGAAGAGGAGTTTCCTTCTGAATGAGCAGATCTGATGTGTTTCTGATGTCTTTTTCTTTATATATGTGGTGTGAATTTTTGGCCCTGCCCCTTTCTAGAAACATGTCGCATCCCGTAACTCGGATTTCTTTTGGTTTTGCTGCTAGAAGCCCCCCCAACACATTTATAGTACGACCTGATAAACTTTAGATTAATGAATGTTTGGGTTTCTGTTCTGTCTCGAGTCGCGCAAGGGGAAAATTCTAACGTATCATTTGTTGGATTTGCACTTTTTTAAAATAAATGATTTATTTTTAAATGCTTGTCTGACTCATATTTTGTGGATGTTAAATTGTCCTAATTTTTGGTTAAAAGTAAATGTTTGCTTATTAAATGTAAGTTCTTGAAATAATCAAATATTACCCCCCCCCCTTTAATTTTAGTTAAAGTTTTAGTAATTTTGTGTTTTTGTCATTTTTAATAGTTTCTGTTGTTTTAAATGTCTATATAGTATTTTTTTCAGTTTTAGTTATTTAAATACATGAAGATAAAGTACACAAAATTAGAAATTAGTTTAAATAAGAATTTTAATTTGTTATTTCAGTTAACAAATGTTTTTATGGTTTTTGTTTGTTAACTGTAATAACTATGATATATATAAATATATATATATATATATATATATGAATTAATTTATTTGATATCATAATGACAGAAAAAGTTCCATTAAATGGTTCATGTATAACCTCTTTAAAATAAAGTAGTTAAAGGGATACTCCACCCCAAAATGAAAATTTTGTCATTAATCACTTACCCCATGTTGTTCCAAACCTGTAAAAGCTTTGTTCGTCTTCTGAACACAATTTAAGATATTTTGGATGGAGTCCAGAGGAGACGAATTGTTGAATAAAGTCATTGTTGTTTTTTTCTTTGTGCAGAAAAAGTATTCTCGTTGCTTCACTAAATTCAGATTGAACCACTGATGGCAGATGGCCTATTCTGACCATGCTTTTCATACTTTTCTGGGCCTTGACAGTGCAATTTACTATGCAGTCAATGGGACAGTCACAAGCCTCCTGGTTTTCATCCAAAATATCTTAAATTGTGTTCCGAAGACGAATGAAGCTTTTACAGGTTTGGAACAACATGGGGGTAAGTAATGACACAATTTTCCTTTTGGGGTGCAGTATCCCTTTAAGTTAAAAAATATTAATAGTATGTATAAATAAATATATAATAAGAATGTTTTAAAATATAATAGTTTACATTTAAATAATGTCATAAATGTGTCATAAAGAATATTCAGGGAGCCATTTTGTTGTCAAGTGACAAGAAAACCATAAACGGGACCCTTGTAGACTGAAAAAGTCTCTTAATATCAGAAAATGTGACTTTTTTTCATGACAAGACAAGATTATTTGAAGGTTTTAAATGGTAAAACATCAAGAAAACTCATGATTTATGTTCAAAAACACATTGATTTACAATAAACAATGATGTGTCCTCAATACTTGAGTCAATTAAATCAAGACTTTTGTTGAAAATGCTGTAAATGCTTTTCAAAAACCAACGTGTATATATAAATGATATTTCTGTGAACTAAGGAGTGTTTTAAAATAGATTAGTCTTTTTTTGTGGTCTCCGACATGCTTGTTTGTCACTGACGGACCCAGTGAAGCTAGCTCTGAGGAAAGCTCTAGAAACATGTGCTGCTTTGGTATATTATCTCAAATAATGCCAGTCATTCATCAGACTCTTGGGGGTCACTGTACGTCCATGTATCCATGTGTCTTGTCCAATTCAGCAAGTAGATGGCGTCTTCCCATAACACAGGCGCCTCATCCCTTCTGAAGATAGCTGAGTCACATCTCCACGCGCGCTCATTGAAGACACTTCCGAGGCTGTATTTCGCGGGGTCTCGCGCTCAATCACAATGCTGACGATCACTCTGAAGACCCTCCAGCAGCAGACGTTCAAAGTGCAGATAGACGAGGAGCTGACGGTGAGTGTGCGCGTCTGTGCCCGTGTAAACATGCCAGCGAGCGGGCATGACGCGCTGGGAAACGCCGCGGCCTCTCGGCGGCTGGTGCGCGTGAAACAGCCGCTGTCATTGTACAATATTACATTATAACAGGTGACGTCACAGAGCCGCACATTCTAACGGCTGTTAATTTGAAAATAACGGTCGCGTTGTTCACATAAACGGTCTGTTTACACTCTCGTCTTGTGGCAAGCCGTTTTAACACCTATTCGATTAAACCAACTAGTCTTGTGAATGTTACTTATCTTAATTGCCAGCAAGAAGTCCAATATTGATTAGTACATACTGTCTATTTCACTGATAACTATTCATTACTTATTCTAGAACACTAGTTATCCCAGTAGTTAGTCACTAATGCTTATTCATTAGACACTAGGACTTGTCACTATTCTACTAATCATTGCGTTGTTACTAGTTAAAAATGCTAAACTCTTTTGGGGTCTGTTAACTATACACTACCAACTTGTTATTGCTTGTACCTCTTCTAGTTTTACTATTTATTAGAGCCAAATATGTATGTAACTTTTATTTATACCAGTATTTACTATTATGTATTCCAGCTTTACTAATCTGTATTCAATAGATACTAGTATTTATAAATTAAAAATGTGTATGTATGCCAACTGTGACTAGTAGAATTTATTTTCTCAAAGGCCAATTTTTTATAAGTAATGAATGGGTACTTTATAGTTCGATAAATCTTACTAGAACGGTTATAAATGCTACTAATAACTGGAAAACACAGTAGTGTATGCTAGTTTGTTTTTATGAATGAATATTAAAACAGCTTGCCATGCTTCTTGTTTTCCTAGAATGACAATGCATTACTGATATGGATTGTATTTATGTTATGATCTGTTATTGTTTAAAGCTTATTTTTATGCTTTTTTGTAATGCGTATTTGAATTTATTTACTGTGAAAATTAATGTATGTGTCCAGATAATGCGGTATCATTCTGACTGTGTTTGAGCAAAGCAACGAGCTGAAATGACTTCATAATTCAGCATATGCCCATATGAATCCATTGCTTAGGTTCTTTAAGATAGTTTGGGAAGTACATGACCATTAGTTGCCTACTTTCATACAGTTCTTGAGTCTTATTTTGTCCTTGAAAGCACAATCTTGAATTGTGAAGATGTTTCTAATAAAATTCTGTCCTTGTATATTTTAAATACAGGTAAAGGCTCTTAAAGAGAAGATAGAGGAAGAAAAGGGGCAAGATGCTTTTCCAGCTGTCGGTCAAAAACTAATCTATGCAGGTCTGTTTCTTTGGACATTTGTTATTTCTGCCATCACAAAGCTTATTATAATTATTGTCAAATTTAACTTTTTGCTATATCCTTCCTCTGTTTTAATAAGACGCTCTTAGATTTATGAAATTGCATTTGTGTTTTTCTCCATAAAATGCAGGCAAAATTTTGAATGACGATATACCTCTAAAAGAATATAAGATAGATGAGAAGAACTTCGTCGTGGTGATGGTTACAAAGGTAAAGCTGTTTTATCTCTCACAATTCTTTCATTACCTTCTTCATAAGCTCATTGCATTTTTTACATCTATATATGCAAGTTTCAGTTTAAAAATTATTCTCCTTCCATACGTTCTTTCAAATTTTTGGATGTTGCATAAAAAAGCGCTGGATGGAAATGCCAAGATGTGCATAAAATCTTAAAAATGCACATAAATTAACCGATGGACATAAAACAATTAAAAACACTCTTGAGGCGAGTATTTTTTTTTATCCGATAAGAAAATCTTTCCATAAACTATGTTGGAATCACATTTAGGGGGTGTATTCATGACACAGTTTTCAACTATAAACAAAAACAACGTTTTATGCCTTTTGGCCGTTCATTCGTACCACTACCGAAAATGCTAATTTGTGAAAAGGTGCGATTTCTGTGACAGGTAGGCTTAGGGGTGGGGTTAAGGGTGGTCCTTCGTAGGAATTACTACGAATTTATGGCCTGGTATTAGGGCTGGACAATAATTCAATATCAATATGTATCGCGATATAATTTTATTCAATAACGGTGATATGATTTTTAAACACATTTCCGATATTTTGATATACATTACCTTAATACGTTGATTTATTTGTGGCGTTTGACTTCGTTGAATAAACATGAGCACTGCGCGTTTCAAAATCAAAACGCGTCGTGGGTGATTTATATGAGTGTATCTCTGAAGGGAACCGACTGACTTCAAAATAGTTTTGATGGCTTTTTCATTTTATCTGATAAAGTAGAGTTCATGAGCGGAGCTGCTTAGAGTACAGCCATTACTGGTGAAACCGCTAGTTCTACCGCTCTCACAGCGCCTCCTACTGGCAGAGAATCGGATTGCATTTTCAATAATAATAAGTTGTCTCCAGCAACATGTTTTGGTTGTTGCTCAATTTTCTTGTTTGTTTTCTGCAGCAACTCACTTGGAGTCAGTATAATTTTTTTTTTCTTTTGTTTGGGGGGGGGGGGGATTATAGAAATTAATACTTTTATTTAGCAAGGATGCTTTAAATTGATCAAAAGTGATGATAAAGGCGTTTAGAATGTTACAAAAGATTTATATTTCAGATGGTGTTCTTCTGAACTTTCTATTCATCAAAGAAACCTAAAAAAAAAATCTACTCTGCTGTTTTCAACATAATAATTAATGTTTTTTGAGCATCAAATCAGAATATTAGAATTATTTCTGAAGGATCATGTGACTGGAGTAATGATGCTAAAAAATCAGCTTTGAAATCACAGGAATAACTCGCATTTTAAAATATTTTCAAATAGAAAACAGTTATTTTAAATGGTAAAAAATATTTCAAAATGTTACTGTTTTTGCTGTATTTTGGATCAAATAAATGCAGGCTTGGTGAGCAGAAGAGAATTCTTTAAAAAACAAAAATCTTACTGTTCAAAAACTTTTGACTGGTAGAGTATGTTAGCCTATAGTTTGAAGTTAAAGATATTAATATTAATAAGGTGAGTCTGAGATGTTTATTTGACAGTGATTTCGCATTTCTTGTTTGTATGAAGGCTAAATATAAATAAAAGGTGAACATTAATGTATTTGTGTTGTCCCCCCCCCTAAAATATTATATAGTTTATTAGGAGGAGTTCATAGACTTGGCAAGTTCATTTTTCATATGTTTTCAGGTACAGACATCTGTTGTGGGCATTCTTGGCAGTTTTTATGAGGCTTTTTTTAAGTGTTCATATCGATATCGGAATTATATCGTATCGACCGAAATTAAAAAATATATCGTGATATAAATTTTGGCCATATCGTCCAGCCCTACCTGGTATGCATAATTTACATTTACATTTATGCATTTAGCAGACGCTTTTATCCAAAGCGACTTACAGTGCATTCAGGCTATACATTTTTTTTTTATCAGTATGTGTGTTCCCTGGGAATTGAACCCACGACCTTTTGCGCTGCTAACGCAATGCTCTACCACTGAGCCACAGGAACATGAATACTTTGTATTAAGTCATTTTTGTGGATCTGTGTTAACGAGGATCATTTTAACAACGTTGCCGTCTATACGCAAAACTTGTCAAAAACGCAAAGACAAGTTTCCATTTTTAGTACAACCGTTTTTGTGTAAACGTACCCTTACTGAATAAATTCCCAGAATATTGTCACAAGATTGCATTCGCAAATATCAGACATACAAACAAACGCAAGATAACATGACTGTGATTGTTATTGTGTTTCATCTGCGCACAAGTTTATTTTGTAGGAAAAAGCTCCGAAGTGCTTTCACCGTTTGCTGCAACTTACTAGTTTCCCAGAAAGTGACGTTTTTGTTCTCTTGTTGAGCACGTTTCTTTATCCGCATATGTTTTATGTGAAATTTCATTTCAAGTTATTTGCAACTTTGGATAGAAACAGTGTTAAAGTTCATTAGCAGGTTTCTATAGTTCTCTGTGCAGTTGTGTTTCTTTTTCTACAGGCCAAACCTGCAGCACCTCCACAAGCTCCTGCTCCCGTGCCGGCAGCTGCCGCTACCATTAACGCAACTGTCGACGAAACCCCTGCACATCCACCTTCAACTCCTGCACATCCACCTTCAACTCCTGCTGCGCCTCCTGCTGTCTCCACAGTGCCTGTGTCGACCCCCACTCCCGCACCCATAGAACCAGCGACATCAGCGGAGCCACCCGCGCCGCTCATCACAGCGCCCCCTGCTGCCTCGGAGGATGCAGTGGAAAAGCCTGAGCCTGTTAGCGCAACTCCCGCTCCGATCTTAGAAGAGGAGAACAAGGAAGCCCAAGAGGAGCAAGCCATCGCCCAATCAGAGGCCAGGTACGGCCACACCCAGAAGTTATTTTTTATTTTTTATTGCTCAAAGAATGAAAATTCCTCAATTTGTCATCTGTTTTGTTCAGCATTACAGAAGAATTGGGTATTTTAGAAGCAGCTGCGTCCATACTAGGTATGTTTGGGTTTTCGGTTTTGTTATAAACCAGGTAAAGAGAAAAGAACTTGACTTTAACATCTGTCGCCTTTCATTTCTTTAGTTACTGGTCAAGCGTATGAGAATTTGGTGACAGAAATCATGTCAATGGGTTATGAGAGAGAACAAGTGATTGCCGCCTTACGAGCAAGTTTTAACAATCCGGACAGAGCCGTGGAGTATCTGCTTATGGTGAGAGTTACTAGTGTACTTACTATAGTAACGCTGCAGATGTTTTATTTCCCAATAACCCCCCAAAAAACTTATTGCTATTTACTTATTGAGATTAATGCTAATATAACTAGTTTTGTTCAAAGTCAACATGAAATGACATTTGCAACCTATTTTACTTTGTAATGTGACAAATTTCTGAGTGAAACAGGAAACTGGGACTTTTATTGATATTTGCACTTTGCAACCCTTTTATATTGTCCATTTGCTTGGTAAAGTAGTCTTACTTAATATATTGTTTGGATAATTTCTCAACTGTTAAAATCGCTTTTTAAATCTTAAGACATATCCAAAAAAAAAGGTAAGAAAAAACAAAAAAGACCGACTGCAACCATTTAGATCATTGGTCTCAAACTCAATTCCTGGAGGGCCACAGCGCTGCACAGTTTAGCTCCAACCCTAATCAAACACCTGATCCAGCTAATCAAGGTCTTCAGGATTGCTAGAAACTTCCAAATAGGTGTGATTTGGAGCTGGTTGGAGCTAAACTCTGCAGAGCTGTGGCCCTCCAGGAATTGAGTTTGAGACCACTGATTAGACCATCAAACCAACTTTGTCCAAACTTTGTATACATATATATATATATATATAATGAATACTAATACTAAAATGTATTTTAATATTAAATTATGTAAAATTATGTAAATATTAAATTATTAATATTAATACATATTGCAAAAAAAAATATTTTATATCAGTTATTAATAATAAATAAATAAATAAATAATTTATTTAAATTATTTCAAATATTGAAATCCATTGTGATCACCAAACAAAGTTGCATAAATATATAAAAAAGTATAAACTAGTATAAATAACAATAGCAATAATTATGCTAACATTAATACTAAAATGTATTTTTAATCATAAATGATTTATACATAAGTTAATAATATTAATGCTGTAATACACTTATTTCATTTTTTATTGATGCTGTCTAATGATCATGTACAAAATAATACAAAAAAAATAAATATAAACATGTTTATTAATTGTATTATAATTTATGATTAATTACAAATTTTAATTAATAATGAAAAATAACACTGTCAAGTTTATTTTAATTCTTTAATTTAATTTTATTTGTCTTTTTAGTTAGAATATCACCAATGAATTGTGCACCTAATTAATGAATATTAATAAAGACAATGTGGTCAACCTTGCTTTCATGTTGACCTGGAATAGTGCCTTGTTTAAACCGCACAAATTCACAAATGAACGAGCAGTTAATGTCCGTTCCTCAGGGTATTCCCACAGAATCCGAGCAGCCACCAGAGGAAGTAGTGCAGCCCACGCCGGTGTCCAACCCCACCCCTCCAGCACCACAGCGACCTCAGCCGCCGCCCGCTGCAGCCGGTGAGTGGCCATTTGTTCACGACATGTGGAAATAGACGCCCATTTGCCCTGCAGCTGCCGCCTTCTTGCTAATTTGCTGAACCGTTATTTCGGTAGCACAGCTGATGGCGGAGTCTTTATTTACGCTCATGGGCATCGCTGACGTTCTGGTCATTTGGCAAATAAGGAAGCATAAGAGTCAATATCCCAATAAATTCTGCCCCCAAATTAGTTTTTATGAGTTGTGAATGTGAACTTTGGACTTAAAGGTGATGTGCGTAAAGTTTACAATGTTTTTTAAATGTAACTTTCTTAATGTGTTGAGGGTCAATTTGACCCACATTTGATTTCTAAACAGTTTGAAACATTGGTTTAACTGCTTTACTTGTTGGAATTTGGTGGCTTTTTCTCATTTTGGGTTATGAATGTGTGTGTAAAGTTTTGAAACATAGATGTGTTTTGGAAAGGCTGTACAAATTTTGGTGGTGTTGGGGTCAAATTGACTCTCATCAGTTTCTATGCACTTTGCCACAAAAAAAAAACACAGCAAAGAGTCAGAGAAAGAAAAAAACCCCAGAAAAAGTTTACTCAAAATTGAAGACCTACTTCATTATGAGTTTAAATGTCAAAAGTTCTGTAAAATTATATTTTGGGGTGTTTGTTTTTTGGATCTCAATTATTAGTCGGTTGTTGCACTAAAACAGAAAGGAAGAGTGAGAAACCCATTTTACCCTCACAAAAAAAACGTGACAATGACATAAATAAAAAAATAACAAAAACACAACAAAATTACTAAAACTTTGACTAATATTTAAATGACAACAACAAATAATAAAAAAATAGATTAAAATAAATAAACAGATTTTTTTTTGTGTGTCTGCTGCAAATCTTGAATTTTGAATCTAAAAAAAAATGTTTTGGTCCTCGACAAGCTACAATCAGTGTTTTTTTTTTTTGTATTATTAATATAGTATATTATTATAGTTTTTGTTAATATTTTGAATTAGGTTTTCTTTATATTTTCCACTTTTAATTCTACTTTTAAAATTAAAAAAGACAGCAAAATTACTTAATAAAGGTTTTATTAACTTTTAGTTCATTTAGTTTGAGTTCAGCTGAACTTCAGTTCTTCAGCTTAAATATTGGTGTTGGCACGGTGTTGTATTTTTACTTTCATAAAAAATATTAGTGCTGTCAAATGATTAATCGCATCCAAAATATTTTTTTTTGTTTACATAGTATATGTGAGTGTACTGTGTATATTTATTATGTATATATTAGTGATGTCAAACGATTAATCACGATTAATCGCATCCAAAATAAAAGACTTTGTTTACAAAATATATGTATGTTTGCTGTGTATATCTATTATATTTAAGAAAAATATGTTATGTTTACATATTAAATATATTTATATAAAATATAAATTATATGAATATAAATATATACATGTAAATATTTTTTAAATATATACTGCAAGTGTGTGTATTTATATATACATAAGTATACACAGTACACACACATTATGTGAACAAAAACCTTTATATATATAATATATATATATATATATTACATTTTTAAATTAAAAAACAAACACAAAATTACTAAAACTTAAAAAAGTGAAAATAGACAATATAAAAGTAAAATTTAATTCAAATATGAAAGAAATACATAATAGTATATCAATGATGCTAAAATAACACTGCCAAAATTAATAATATAAAAATTGTAATTAGATTTTTATAATATCTATCTATATATATATATATATATATATATATATATATATATATATATATTAGTGCTGTCAAAAGTAGCGCGTTAACGCAGGCGATTAATTTTTTTCAGTTTAATGCGTTAAAATTATTTAACGACATTAACGCAGGGGAGAAGCCTGGGGTTGGTCACCCCACTCACAGCTGCTGCTTCTGTCTCTTTTTTTCTTGACAAGAAGTGCATTTATTCAGTCGCAGAACGTCTTTATGACCACATCAAACGGGACACGTTTCAGACGGAAAAGACACTGTCTCTGAAATGGTTTTCCAAACTGTCCTGGAGCAGCCCAGCACTGTCTCCCTCATCTAACACACCTGATTCAACTCGTCGGGTCATTAGTAAACACTGAAATGGGTCCGACCTGAAATGGGTCAGAAAAGGTGAAGAGAGTTGAGAGAAAATACAATGCATCTCAGATCCGCGTCACGTTCAGCAGCGGCAGCTTTTAAAGAAATAGGAGCCAAAACAACATAATAACCAGCTGCTGTGATGACTGTTCATCAAGAACAAAAGGAAAAAAAGGAAATCAATAACTTCTATAGGTTTATTGATTCATCTGTATTTAGTTAAGAATTTAATGTTTGATACCTTTATTCAGTTTCTGTATATTTCTGCTGAGGGACACAGGTAGCTAAATATGACATTTATTATAATGGGTTTATGTGAAGATTGTTTTACGTTCACTTAAATTAGAAGTTATTTTTAAAGTCTAATAAATGTTAAAATTGATAGCTCTTAATTATAATGTAATGTTGAATGGCTATAGTCAATAGTTAAATATTAGGGGGGAAATCTTTTATAGGAAAATCTGTATTAATTGGTATCAATGATACTGGCCTTCAGTCATAAAAAAGATGCCATTAAACAAATAATAAAAATATACGGTCTTTATGTTGTTTGTACATTAATTTGAAGATTGAATGTGAAATTATTGCAATATAAAAGTATATATAAAAACGTTAATGTTAGGTGGGATTAACTGTGATTAATTTCAGAAAAAATGTGCGATTAATTGGTTTATTTATTTAATCGATTGACAGCACTAACATATATATATATATATATATATATATATATATATTATTTTATTCATTTTTTTATTATTTTTATTAATTAAAATTTTAAATAAATATTAAATTATTAACATTAATACTATATGCATAATTAATATATTTAGAATTTAGATTTTTGGCTAATTTTGTGAGGGTCAACAGATAACGACAAAGTAGTCACTTCGAAAACATTGACATTATTTTTACTTTATCATTTGGAGGCACAGAAATGACACAGTGTTGCATAATACAGTACAATAGGAAAAAGAAAATGGTTTTCTTTTCGCCTTTCCTCGATGGCGGTCCACCGGCGTCCCGGGCCAGACTCCTCTACAGCCCTTTCTGTCCTGTGAACAGGTGCGGAGCCGGGAGCGGCGCAGGCCTCGGCGAACCCGCTGGAGTTCCTGAGGAACCAGCCACAGTTTCACCAGATGCGTCAGATCATCCAGCAGAATCCGGCACTGCTGCCAGCGCTCCTGCAGCAGCTCGGTCGAGACAACCCACAGCTCCTGCAGGTGGGTGGAGCTTAGCGCAGAGCCGCTGCGATTGGACGCACAACGCTGAATCTGTGCATATTTTTCTTTGCAGCAAATCACGCAGCATCAGGAGCGATTCGTGCAGATGTTGAATGAGCCGCACGGAGGCGAGGCCGGAGCCGCTGAAGCTCCCAGCGCACCACCACAGACCAACTACATCCAGGTCACGCCGCAGGAGAAGGAGGCCATCGATAGGGTACGCTAACAATGCTACGAACGTTTGGCTTAAAGACGAAGTATAATTTCTGTGATACTAGGGACAACGAACAGACCAATGTGAAATTTAGTTTAACTAGCCATTTGGTCACGTGGAAATTACACAAAAATAAAAACTAAGAATTTTTTATTTAGTTTTTAAAGCTGCAAATGTGTTTTAAATTAAAATAAAATACTAATAAACCTATCCATTTTACTTAAAGTCAGCATGGAATGACATTTGCTATTCATTTTATTTGACATAATTCAAAGTAAAACAAATATATACAGTACATACATACATACTTATACATATACATACTTACATGAAATGGCAAAGTAATTAAAAAGAAATAAATTAAACAAATAAATAAAAAGTAATGAGTCTATATAGACGTATTTAAAAAAAAACTTAATTGCTAAAAGTTGACCTAAAAGTAAAAATATTAAAAAAACATAAAAAAAACTACAATGTAAAAAATGCTATATAAACTAAATATTACAAATATTATATAATATAATATATATAATATATATATATATATATATGTATATGTGTATATAAATATAAATTGTTAAAATTGTTAAAATCATTAAGATTATTTAAATATATTAAAATTATTTTATCATACATTTTTCTATAATAATTCATGTTTTTCTTGTTGCATTCTAATGGTTATGTAGTAATTTGTGAATTGAAAATCATTTATTATAATTTTGTGTTTACTAATTGTTTTGTATTTTAATTTATTATAATTCAAATAACTATGATATTTTAATGGAATGTTTATATTTATAATTACTCAGCTTTTTAAGTAATTTATGAATAAAATGAATGAAATAAACTTTATATACATACATATACACACACACACAATCTAATTTTATCTAATACAAAATGTCAGGGTTAACAAAAATTCTTACTTGAAATAAAATAAACTTTAACTAAAATAAAATTCAATACAAAAAACAACCATTTTAATTTTAATTAATTAAAAATGATTGAACAGTCATTTCACACAACATGTTTTAACATTTTATAAAATTGCATTATGTTTTCTAGTTAAAAGCTCTGGGGTTTCCAGAGGGACTCGTCATCCAAGCCTACTTCGCCTGCGAGAAGAACGAAAACCTCGCCGCGAACTTCCTGCTCCAGCAGAACTTTGACGATGAGTGAACGTTAACCATTTAGACGCGACGACACTCGGAGGACGGCAACAGAGAGAATGCAAGCGCTAGGCCGCATGTTGCGTGCGTGTGTGAATGTGTGCGTTAAAGCGAATAGAACGTCGACTGGTCCTCCATGATGATTTTCATGGAGTTTAAACTGAAGCCATGATGTGACGTTATTATCAGCACAGCTATTTTTTTTTCGATAGATATAGCCGATCCTTTACGACGAGGTGTCCGTTGTCTGTCTGGTTTCTGCTGCTATCTCTGCTGTGTGCGTCGAGTGAGGTTTTATTTATCACAGTTAAAACCCTGCCAAAAAAACTCTCAAGGTCATCGCTCATTTCTCGCAATTGTTTTTCAGTATTAATAATGAGATGTTTCAGTCACAGTAGATGCCAAATTTAATTTGTCGCCAATGAAAACAAGCCTTTGATGGATGGACATAAGTCTTTTCAACACGTTGTACCATTTTTGTTGTGTTTTCTCCACTGGAACATTTTTGGAAATATTTCAAATTAAATATGGTGTCTACTTGTGCCATGTTATGTCATTTTTAGTGTTTACTTTTCTTTCATTATGAGACTCTACTGTGTAAAATACAATGTTTATGCAGTGGACGCCACCAAACTACTTTTCAACTCATCTGTTCCCCTACATTAAACCATTAATGTTAAAAATAAACCTAATTTTCTGCACTGCATGGGTATGTTAGTATCTTTAAACCCATGTTTACAATAAGAACTGTCAATAACGACTACAGTCATGAGTTTTTGGTAAAAAACAGCATTGATAGTTGATATGTGACAATCAAGTTGGCTAATTAACTAGATTTTATTTTTAAGTTTATTTCTGTTATTTGAAAAGGCATGTTTAACAAAAATGTAAATTCTGTCATCATTTACTCACCCTCAATTTCTTTCTTCTGATGAACACAAAATAAGACATTTGAAGAATGTTGGTAATCAAAAAAAGGTAACGGTAACCATTGCTTTCCATAGTATAGAAAAAAAATACTATGAAAGTCAATGGCTACCGTCAACTGTAACCAAACATGTGACGGTAGCCATTGACTTACATAGATTCCCCCCCCCCATACTATGGAGGGCAATGCCTACCATCAACTTTAACCAAAAAGGTGATGGTAGCCATTGGCTTCCATAATGTTTTTTCCATACTATGGAGGGTAATGGGGCAGTCGTGGCCTAATAGATAGCGAGTCGGACTTGTAAGCGGAAGGTTGTGGGTTCGAATCTCTGGTCCGGCAGGGATTGTTGGTGGGGGGAGTATCCTCCTTCAATACCACGACTGAGGTGTCCTTGAGTAAGGCACCGAACCCCCAACTGCTCCCCGGGCGCTGTAACATGGCTGCCCACTGCTCCGGGTGTGTGTTCACTTAGGATGGGTTAAATGCAGAGAATACATTTCACTACTGGTTATATACTCTCTATGTAATTGTGTATGTGACAAATAAAAATAATCTTAATCTTAATGCCTACCGTCAACTGTAACCGGAAAAAAAAAAACACTATGGAAGTCAATGGCTACCGTCAACTATTTGGTTACAGTTGACAGTAGTATATTATATTTTCTATAGTATAGTATGGAAAAAAAATACTATGGAAGTCAATGGCTACCGTGATCTGTCAACTGCAACCAAACAGTTGACGGTAGCCATTGACTTCTACTATAGTTTTTTTTTCATACAATGGAGGGCAATGGCTACCGGCAACTGTAACCAAAAAGGTGATGGTAGCCATTAGCATCCATAATGTTTTATCCACACTATGGAGGGCAATGCCTACCGTCAACTGTTACCAAACAGTTGACGGTAGCCATTGACTTTCGTAGTGTTTTATTTTCCATACTATGGAAGGCAATAGCTATCGTCAACTGTAACCAAATAGTTGACGGTAGCCATTGCCTTCCATAATATGAAAAAAAAAAACACTTTGGAAGTCAATGGCTACCGTCAACTATTTGGTTACAGTTGACAGTAGTATATTATAGTTTCCATAGTATAGTATGGACCAAAATACTATGGAAGTCAATGGCTACCATTAACTGTTTTGTTACCAACATTCTTTTTTATTTCATTCTTAATTTTCATTTTTTGGTAACTATCCCTTTATTAACTCTAAAGTTCCCACTAGAACCAGTTCAGTATGCAGTAGAAACTGAATGAGCAGTGGTTTTGAATGGAGCCCGAAATGCTGCAACAATCGTAGGTATTTAATGTGGTGAAGCTACTGAATGTGGTCGAGTGTCTCAGCGGGTCTCAAAAACCTCATAAATATATGCATTGTAATTTGAATATTTGTACATATTCGAGTGAAGGAAAAACAGTGTTGTCTTAGTCTCTGTTGCACACTTAAGACAGTGCCAAACATAATTAGAAACTGGAAATGGATGAAATTACAGAGCTAGCTGCAATGCTTGAAGTGGATGCAGAATGCATATATTTTTGTATAAATTATGTGTCCTGCTCTGCTCCTATAGCCTAGTTTTGCGTTAAAAATGCTGGAAGGGTATTTTTATCGAGTATGTTAAAACATCTATAGGTGTTCTGACAGGTACAGGCCAGACTAAGCGTCCTGTTTACACTAGGTGATGCAGTTTTGGTTTTTCATTTCTGCATTTTATATTCTTTTTTTGTCTTGGGGGATTTGATGTGTGGAGAATGTGAACATGGAGGAGTTTGGTCTTAAATGCAACAGCACATAAGGGTTTGCTGAGTGATTTATGAATGTATTGTTTCAGTGGTGTGTGAAATAAATTGCTTTTAAAAAGCTTCAATGAAGTCTCCAAATGGATATAGTTTCATTCATTAGTAATGGATCCATAATCAGAGTGCATATATGCTCCTAAATCCCCAAAAGTATACTTTTAAAAAATAGTATGGTATTAAGAGATTCCCATACACAAACTGTAGTTTTTACATTGTACTTCAATGACTTCTATATTACTATAAAAACCATGATAACCAGATTTAAAAAAAAAAGTTAATACTCAGTCCAGTCACTGTTGTGAGAACTCGTGTAAGTTTATGATGCCATCTACTGGTTGCAAGCCCAGCTCACTCCTCGTTAGTGTAGTGGTAAGTACACTGACAAGACAATCAGATTGAAGCATTTCAACAGCTGGCCAAAGAGCGGAAATGATGTCACAGCCAATCAGATTTTTTCATGCATTTATTGTTTATTTACCATTAATGGTCTAAACCATTATTTCACACAGCTTTGTGCTTTTTATAAAACAAAATTATAAAATGTAACAATGCATTACAGTGTTTTAAATTTGTGTCTTGCCTTTTTGGATTACAAAGCAAAGTATTATGAATAAATTATTCATATTAAAAATAAACAGTAAAATAATAGCAGTATAACATTTCATTGTCATATTAAAAGCATGAATAGTTATATTAAATGGCTTTTGAAATGCAAATAAGAGGCATTTAAATTTAACTCAAACTCAGTAATAAATAAGTATAATATATAGACGATTGAGTGATGGAATAATATTAGACGCACATAAGTTAAATGAGCAATTAAGTATGTTTCCGAAACCATAGAAACTGTAAAATATAAGTCATGTGAAGTAGAACACGGCACTCATGAAGCAATTTTTAAATTTCAGTTGTTTTTATTAAATGCTCTTTTTAGTAAATAGTAAATTTTGATATTTACAAACAAGATTAGTAAATTTGATCCGAGGCGAGCGCCGGCCCACTCCCGGCGGTCGATTGGCGGGGCCTGGCCCTACTGGCCTTGCTGGGCCCCGATTGTGGGGTGGGGGGCCTTTGGGTCTCCGGGCCCAGGGCCCGGTCCGCCCTGGTGTGGTCGGCTGCCGGTGGAGCCTGCGGGCTTGCCGCCACGGCACCCTGGGGCGTCTACACTGTGGCTGTCGGAGGTCCCACCCTCGGGCTCTCCTCTGCCCTTTTCTGGGTGGAGGCCGCGGTTGTCCCTGCGGTGGTTCTCCTGGGGGTCCCGTGCCCTGGGGGGCCTCTGGATGTTTGGGGCCCGGGCCTTTTCCCGTGCCTGCTTCATGCCTTGCGGGATGGGGCTGTTGTTCCCCACACACACTATTAAACATTTACATGGAGGAACCTTATGAACACAAGCGCGCTCACACACACAGGTGTACACTCAAGCATTCACATTGGTATAAAAACAGGTGCTCACAGACACACATTGTCTTGATCTGCTGTTGCTTCAAAACTTATTTTGTAATATTAGTTATGTGTGCTGCTCAATAACATTTAGAATTTATTGAGATTCATACAGATTGTTGGTTGTTGGTTGTTGCTGCAGTCTCTTTGATGTTGTGTCTTCGGTTTGTTTTCTCTTTTTGTCAGCAGGTATCGAAGCAAATTGTCTGTTTTTTTGTTTTTTTTCCTCTCTCTCTCTATCCCCCATTCTCCTTTTTTCTCTCTCTCTCTCTCTCCCCCCCCTTCTCTGTTGACTTTCCCCACAACGTCTCGGTTACGTACGTAACCCTCGTTCCCTGATGGAGGGAACGGAGACGTTATGTCGTGACGACATAGGGGATTTACTTGGAAGCCCCAATCATCTCTGATTAGAGAAAACGCCAATGAAATTGGCTAGTGGAATTTGCATACCTGAGCCACTCCCCGTGCACACGGGTATAAATAGGCGACAGGTGCATCCACTGATCAGGTTTTACGCTGAGGAGCCAAGAACGTGTCCCTGGCACCCAGCGATGGTTCAAGATTGTGGCATGGGGACATAACGTCTCCGTTCCCTCCATCAGGGAACGAGGGTTACGTACGTAACCGAGACGTTCCCTATCTGTCGGTCACTACGAGTTATGTCGTGACGACATAGGGGTCTTATGGAAAGCGCCACAACCTGAACCCCGTCACGACCTTGTGGCATGCAGATGTCTGACAAGCGAGCGCGTGACCGACAAATGCCATGCAAAGATCGCAACCTTCCCATCGCCCCAGCGCAAATTCGCTAACCTTGGTGCCCGTAGGGACCACTGAGTACATTGCTGCTGGAGATAGCCAAGCCGCTGTTCCTTACCCCAGTGTCAGAAGGGATTTCGACCTTCAATGAAAGATGCTTCACGTCTTTCCTGTTTGTTGTTACAGCTTGGCAGTAACGACGGGGAAGCGAGCCTTCCGGAGAAGGGCGCTACGGAGGCCACATCCTGCCCGAAGGGAGGTACCATGTGGAGACACTGATATGGACTGACCCAGGCCTGGGGCAGTACTACATACGACTGGACCCTGGGGCAGATCCTACCTAGGAGTAGGGAGGAGGGCTGCCAGCAGGGCCTGACAGAGAGTTCTGTCAAAGGGAAGACACGGGTTTACCATGAGGGAAACCTTACCGTGGAAGAATACACGTATGGGATTACCCGAAGGGAATCAAAGCCATACGGACACCTAGCCGAGTACAGGGGCTGACCGGAGACCCGGGCGAGCAAGCACAAGTACTGGGCCTGGCGTCAGACTGCTCCGCCCAGTCTGACTGCCGGGGGTGCTGGAGGACTCCCCCAGGGTTCGCCGTCCGGGGAACTGAACTGGAGGAGAAAACAGGCGCTCGTATCCCCGGGTGAGGGGGAATGGCGCAGCAAGCGTGACACCGGCCAGTTCTTCCTGCTACTTACCTGTTCCCTAATACGCGGGAAGAAACTGGTTCAACCCGAAGATTGTAAAATCTTGCGAAGGTGTTCGGTGTCGCCCAGCCCGCAGCTCTACAGATGTCTGCCAGAGAGGCGCCGTGCGCCAAGGCATAGGAGGAGGCAACACTCCGTGTGGAGTGAGCCCTCAACCCTATGGGGCACGGCTCGCCTTGGGATTGGTACGCCAAGGCGATGGCATCCACTATCCAGTGGGCCAACCTCTGCTTGGAGACAGCCTTCCCTTTCTGCTGACCTCCGTAACAGACAAAGAGCTGCTCAGAGCTTCTGAAGCTCCGGGTGCGTTCCACGTATATGCGTAAAGCTCTTACGGGACACAGCAACGCCAAGGCTGGGTCTGCCTCCTCCGAGGGCAGTGCTTGCAGGTTCACCACCTGATCGCGGAAGGGCGTGGTGGGAACCTTGGGCACGTATCCAGGCCGGGGTCTCAAGACAACGTGAGAGTAGTCCGGCCCGAACACAAGGCACTCTTCGCTCACCGAAAATGCTTGGAGGTCCCCGACCCTTTTGATGGAAGTGAGCGCGGTCAGGAGCGCTGTCTTAGCCGACAGGTATCTGCTACTTACCTGTTCTCTTAGCTCGACTGAGTCCAGCGGCTCACAGGGACCCCTCTGAAGTCCAGCCAGGACGATAGAGAGGTCCCAGAAGGGCCTCAGGGGTAGCCTAGGGGAATTCAACCTCCTGGCACCCCTCAGGAACCTCACGATGAGATCATGCTTTCCCAGGGACCGGCCGTCCACTGCATCGTGATGGGCCGCGATAGCGGCCACATACACTTTCAAGGTGGAGGGTGACAGCCTACGCTCCAACCTTTCTTGCAGGAAAGAAAGCACTACTCCAATCGTGCATCTTCGGGGGTCTTCTCGGCGAGAAGAACACCAGTTCACGAACAGACTCCACTTCAGTACATAGGCTTGCCTTGTAGAAGGAGCTCCAGCCTGAGTGATGGTCTCTACCACCGCCTGTGGGAGACCACTCAAGTCTGCCGCGTCCCATCCAGGAGCCACACATGGAGGTTCCCAGGTCTGGACACGGGTGCCAATGGTGCCGAGCCCCTGAGAGAGGAAGTCCTTCCTCAGAGGAATGGGCCAGGGAGGGGCTGTCGCGAGGAGAATGAGTTCGGAAAACCAGGTCCGGGTGAGCCAGAACGGCGCGACCAGCAGGACCTGCTCCTCGTGTCTGTGCGAGCAGGCTCACTGGGGGAAATGCATACTTGATGCATACCCGAGGCCAGCTGTGTGCCAGTGCGTCCGTGCCGAGGGTGCCCTCGGTCAGGGAGAAATACAGCTGGCAGTGGGAGGACTCGTGGGAAGCAAACAGGTCTACCTGAGCTTCCCCGAATCGACTCCAGATCAGCCGGATCGTCTCGGGATGGAGTCGCCATTCTCCGGGGAAGTGAGCTGTCGTGAGAGCGCGTCGGCCGCACGATTGAGCTCCCCCGGAACGTGGACAGCGCGCAGCGATTTGAGCCGCGTGTGACTCCAGAGGAGGAGATGGCGGGCGAGCTGTGACATGCGGCGTGATCGTATACCCCCCATCCGGTTGATATACGACACAGCCGCAGTGTTGCCAGTACGGACCAACACATGCTTGCCTAACAGCAGTGGCCGAAACTGCCGCAAGGCTAGATGCACTGCCAGCAGCTCTAGGCAGTTGATGTGCCAAAGCAGTCGAGGCCCGTCCAGAGCCCCGAGGCTGCCTGCCCGTTGCATGTAGCGCCCCAGCCCGTGCTGGAGGCATCTGTTGTGACAACAATATGCCGAGACACTTGTTCTAAGGGCACCCCGGCCCGTAGAAAGGCAAGGTCTGTCCAGGGGCTGAAGGAGCGGCGACACTCCTGTGTGATGTTCACCCGAAGTGCACCGCGGCGCCATGCCCACCTCGGGACTCGGGAGTGCAACCAGTGCTGAAGTGGTCTCATATGAAGCAATCCGAGCGGCATGACTGCAGCTACGGATGCCATATGCCCCAGGAGCCTCTGAAACAGTTTCAGCGGAGCCACAGTCCTGCCTCTGAAGGAACTCAGGCAGTTCAGCACTGATTGGGCGCGCTCTCCCGTGAGGCGCGCCTTCATACTCACCGAGTCTACTCCACACCAAGAAAAGAGATTCTCTGCGCAGGGGAGAGCTTGCTCTTTTCCTAGTTGACCCGAAGCCCCAACTGGCTGAGGTGCCGAAGCACCAGGTCCCTGTGATCGCACAACTGTTCTCGTGTGCGGGCCATGCTCGAGACAGTTGAGGATCCTGATGCCCACTTCCCGTAACGGGGCAAGGGCACCCTCCGCGATCTTCGTGAAGACACGGGCGGACAGGGAGAGCCCGAAGGGGAGGACCCTGTACTGCCATGCCCGACCCCCGGACGCAAACCGCAGGAACGGTCTGTCGCGGAAGGATCGAAACATGAAAGTAAGCATCCTTCAGGTCGATCGCTGCAAACCAATCCCGGGGCTGTATGCATTTGATCATGCGCCTGTGCGTCAACATCTTAAACGGGAGCCTGTGCAGGGCCCGGTTCAGGAGTCGCAATCCAGGATTGGTCGAAGACCACCGTCTTTCTTGGGTACGATGAAATAAGGGCTGTAAACCCCCTGCCTCATCTCGGCTGGAGGGACCGGCTCGATTGCATCCTTGCCAGGAGGACAGCAATCTCCTCGCGCAAGACAGGAGCATTCCGAGCTGCCACCGCAGTCTCGAGAACGCCGCTGAACTTGGGAGGTCGCCTGGCGAACTGAATCGCGTAGCCGAGTCGAATTGTGCGCGTGAGCCAACGAGACGGGCTGGGCAGCGCAAGCCACGCCTCCAGACGCCGTGCAAGTGGCTCCAACGGCACAATCGACGTACCCGCAGTGGTGCAGCGAATGGGAGTAAGGCTGGATGGTACAGAAGGCCCTGCGTTCTGACTCATCCTCGCAGAACTCCCTGAGTCCCTGTAGGGACTGGCTAGAGGTGCGTGGGGAAGCACTGCGTCCCCGAACCGCACTCTCTTGGCCGCTGGCAAAATGGGTCGCGGGTGAGAGTGAGGAGGCAACGCGTCGCACACTGTCGACCCGTGGACCTAAAAACTCGGAGGAAAGGGAATTGCTCTTACTTGATAATGTGGGTACCGCTGGCCCTTGAGCCAGCGGCGGAACAGAATGAATGATTCTCCCCCTGCCCTCCTTCGGGGGAAGGAGTGGCGCTGTCCTCGCCATCTCCTGAGATCAAGCAGGCTCCCACATCTCCGGGTTGCCTGTGTCAGGGCCGCTTTATCGCCTCTCTGGACGACATAGGGGCCAGCTGGAACACAGGGGGCGCCACGCTCCTGCATGAGGCTCGACGCGCCGGCTTACGATTCAGCACGGGACGGAGCCGCTACTTACCTGTTCCCTAACTCTGGAGGGCACAGGAGGGCGCCCACGGCGACAAGCAGACTGGGTCTTGCTCTGCGGCGGAGCGGTGCATCACGCCGGGGCAAGATGTGTTGCCTCGGTCTGCTTCTGTACTGCCGAGGACTGCTGGGCACAGTCCTCGACAGTGTCGCCGAACAGTCAAGCCTGGGAGACGAGAGCGTCGAGAAAGCTCACTTTGTCGACATCGCTCCTCTCAGCAAGGCAGAGCCATAGATGGCGCTCTTGGACCACACCTGTGGACATCGCCTTCCCGAGGGACTGCGCTGCGACTTTCCCCGCCCGTAGGGCGAGGTCAGTCGCTGAGCGCAGTTCCTGCTTCAACCTCGGGTTGGTACTACCCTCGTGCATTTAATGCCTTGGCTTGGTGTGCACGCAGGATAGCCTTGGCATGCAGCGCAGAGGCACCCTGGCCCGCAGCACTGTAAGCTTTGGCCGCGAGAGCGGCCGTAGCCTACAGGCTTTGGACGGGAGACGAGGACAATTCCTCCAAGTGGCGGCGTTTTGCAGGCACAAGTGCACTGCAACCGCACTCTCCACTTGGGGAATGTCGACGTACCCCGTAGCCGCCCTGCCATCGAGGGTAGCGAGGATGGAGGAGGCAGACGAGCCGCTTCTGGCCGTAAAAAGGGGCCGTCCACCACTTCATCAGCTCCTCGTGCACTTCCGGAAAGAAAGGAACCGGGGCAGGGCGTGGTCGAGAGCCACGGCCCGTGCCGAGGAGCCAATCATCTCACCGTGAGGGCTCGGGACTAGGAGGTGTGCACGCCTCCAGCCCCGATCTCGCGGCGGCCCGGGAAAGCACGGCTGTCAACTCTGGGTCTGATTCGGCGGCGGCCGCGACACACGAGGGGTGCAGCTTCGCCGAATCTTCATCCTCAGAGGACGATTGCCCATCCACCGATGCCGCGATCGACATCTGATCCTCTATCAGCGCGCCAAATGAAACGCTGGGCACGCCGTGAGACGGCACAGCAGAATCACCGGGGAGCCGCACAGAACAGCTGCTGCGGGAGGAGTGAAAGGTCCGTGGGGACTGACCCGGCGGAAAGCTCTCACTGTAACCTCAGATCGCCCAGAGCACTAGCCGATGGTTCTCTGCTCGTGGCAGAGAAGCCAGCGCGGGTAGTGACAGAGGGAGCCTCTCCCATCCCCGAGAGGAGAGAGAGGCGCGATCGCAGCGCTGCCATGGTTACACGCTCAGAACGAACGCATAAACCATCCACGAACGCAGCTTCAGCGCGCTGGATGCCCAGACACTAAAGACAACGATCGTGGCTGTCGACGGAGGATAGGAAACGACCGCAACCAAGAGGACACGGCCGGAACAGCGTCTTTAAAAAGACGTGAATCGGCCGTGCTTTTTGCTCTTTTAGGAAATCTGCTCTTTTAGTTGAAGTGCCCAGGGGAATCGCTGCAGACAGGGACACCGCTGTTCGCACCGTGACGCCAACCAGAACAGCTTCCAGACAGATGAATGGCTTTGTGGAGATCAACACGTTCATCCACTTGGCTCCGAAGCAAAAATCTGATCAGTGGATGCACCTGTCGCCTATTTATACCCGTGTGCACGGGGAGTGGCTCAGGTATGCAAATTCCACTAGCCAATTTCATTGGCGTTTTCTCTAATCAGAGATGATTGGGGCTTCCAAGTAAATCCCCTATGTCGTCACGACATAACTCGTAGTGACCGACAGATAGGGAACCTTTTTTTTTTTTTTTTTTTTTTTTTTTTTCTTTCTTCTTTCTCTCTCTTGTTTTCTCTGTCCCCTGGTCTTGTCTGTCACAGTGTGGTTAAGTAAAAGGGTATATAAAATTTAATTAATTAATTAAAAAAAAAAAAAATAATAATAATAATAATAGGTAAAAAAAAAATAAAAAAAAATAAAAAAAAAATATATATATATATATATATATATATATATTTAATTAAAAAAAAATAAAAAAGGCTGTGAATGATGATAGCATAACCACGCATATGTACTGTCATGTGTTATCTGTGCTACTGACAGGCCAGTTAAAAAAAAAAAAAAAAAAAAAAAGATATCAGAGGAGGTGGATGGATGGATGGATGTTTGTCCTCTGCTGCAGTGCGTCTTGGGATGTGGATCTGGAGCCCCTCAGGCTAGCATGTGTCCAGAGAGAAAGAAAGAGCAGAAGACCCCCCGTATACACACACACACACACACACACACACACACACGCACACATACACACACATACACATACACACACAGACGTCTCTTAGTGTGCCCTTCTCAGGATGCGGTGCTCAGTCAGATGGCAGTGGAGGGGAGACCAGAGTGCATCGGAATGGGCGCCCTGCCCCTCCAAAACACATCTGCTTACTGAGATTTAGCCACAGGACACCAGGGAGGAAAAGAGAGCAGCTGAAGAGTGGAAGGATGTTTTCTCTGTTCTGGAGGATCCTGCTGGAGCTCTTACTGGTTTGGTGGATGTTTGAAGGGGTCATCAGGTGTGTGTTTAGTAAGGAGCTGAAATCGCCCAGCAGCAGGGTGAAGCCCATGTCACCATCTGATTTTCTGGATAAATTAATGGGGAAAACATCTGGATATGATGCTCGGATCAGGCCTAACTTTAAAGGTCCTCCGGTAAATGTTACTTGCAACATTTTTATCAACAGCTTTGGTTCCATCACAGAGACCACCATGGATTACCGGCTGAACGTTTTTCTACGGCAGCAGTGGAATGACCCACGGCTGGCTAATCAAGAGTACCCAGATGATTCCCTGGATCTGGACCCATCCATGCTGGACTCCATTTGGAAACCAGACTTGTTCTTCGCCAATGAGAAAGGCGCCAACTTTCACGAGGTGACCACGGACAACAAACTGCTGAGGATTTTCCAGAATGGAAATGTGCTGTATAGCATCAGACTCACTCTGATTCTGTCGTGTCCTATGGATCTGAAGAATTTTCCAATGGACATCCAGACCTGCACTATGCAGTTAGAAAGCTTGGTTGGATGAAGGCCCAGTGCAAGTGGCTGATGACCTTGTGCTGCCCCAGTTTGTCCTGAAAGAAGAGAAAGATCTGGGATACTGTACAAAACACTACAACACTGGTAAATTCACCTGTATAGAGGTGAAATTTCATCTAGAGAGGCAGATGGGTTACTACCTGATCCAGATGTACATTCCCAGCCTCTTGACAGTTATCTTGTCGTGGGTCTCCTTCTGGATCAACATGGATGCCGCCCCGGCCCGTGTTGGCCTGGGCATCACTACAGTTCTCACAATGACAACACAGAGCTCTGGATCCAGAGCATCACTGCCTAAGGTGTCATATGTGAAGGCCATTGACATCTGGATGGCAGTGTGCTTGCTGTTCGTCTTTGCTGCTTTGCTGGAGTACGCAGCAGTTAACTTTGTCTCTCGGCAACACAAAGAATTCTTCAGACTGAGGAGAAAACTACGGGAAGAGCAACGCTATAGAGCTGCATCTGGTCAGGCTGGAGGAGCAGAGATGAAGAACAAAAGCAACAACGTCACAGGGAGTACGCCAAGCAGAAGCACACAACGCCACTGCAGTGCCTGTGCACGGGAAGAGCAGTTAGCCTCACAGAATCAGGACTTGTACTTCACGGGATACGGGATGGACAGCTGTCTGTCTGGGGATGGGCCTCTCTCAGAGGCTTCTGCCATGTTTGCAGGCCTGCCGCCCGGCCACGTCCTGTTTGATATCCGCCGCCGCTTCGTGGAACGAGCAAAGCGGATCGACACCATCTCACGAGCCGTCTTCCCCCTCAGCTTCCTCGTTTTCAACGTGTTCTATTGGATCACATACAAAGTGCTAAGAAATGAGGACATTCACCCTGCCCTGCAACCCTGACTCCTTTTGAGACTTCTTGAACTTCCCAGTATCCCATTTTGTGAGCCTGTTTAAATCCAGTGTGAGGATGAGATCCGGTATCAAGGACGTTTAAAATCAAACCAGTTGAGGAAAGGTGCAACACGTTCTCTCTGCACGAGTGAACATATATGCATGTCTATGATCACTTTTGAAAAGATCTAAACCTTTAGTTTATATGCAATGGCTGAATCACTCCTGACCTTTGAGATGCAAGTTTTTTTTTCTCACTGAGTACACTTGTTTGTCTATTATTAAAAATAAATGTTCTAAACAAAAAAAACAAAAAAACAAAAAAAACAAAAGAAATGCAAATAAGAGGCATTTAAATTTAACTCAAACTCAGTAATAAATAAGTATAATATATAGACGATTGAGTGATGGAATAATATTAGACGCACATAAGTTAAATGAGCAATTAAGTATGTTTCCGAAACCATAGAAACTGTAAAATATAAGTCATGTGAAGTAGAACACGGCACTCATGAAGCAATTTTTAAATTTCAGTTGTTTTTATTAAATGCTCTTTTTAGTAAATAGTAAATTTTGATATTTACAAACAAGATTAGTAAATTTGATCCAAAATAATATAGTAGAAAGAAAAATAAATTTCTGACAATATATACATATTACAATCTCACACTTAAAAATAAACAAATCAAACTATACAGTATATACACATGAGTTAAATATTTCTTAGGGGCAAAATATTAAGAAATATGTATATTTTTTTTCTGCCAGCCATCTCTGTCTTTCCATCTCGTAAAATGCAGACTCTTTAAACTCTCTCCAGGTCATCTCTTTCTGAATGCCCCGAGGTTGGTAAATGGAGGGGAATAAACATATTTCCCTGCTACGCCAGGAAAGCCTGTGTATGTGAGGACTGTTTAGACCCTGCTTCAGTTCCATTTGACAAAATCTGCACAAGCGACCAACGTGTCCAGTTTCAGGCCTTTTGTGTTTTTCTGTCCTTTCTCCTCCACCTGTTTCTTTGTGGCCTCAAGTTCTCTCTCAAAGAACTACATTTCCATAACGTCTTGGAATGGCATTAAGAAAAAAGTGGATAGAGGAACCATCTTTGGCTGTCCACAAGCAAGACAAGTCTTTGTTTGTTTCTTCTTCTCCTGCTCAGGTTGCTGCTGCCGCTCCATAATACAATTATCTCAATGGTCTCGTGAGTTAGGAGTGTGGTCAGAGCAGGTGCTGGTGGGTTTACATCCACAGGCTTCATTGTTACCACTGGCACACTGGTTGTTTTACTACCCGCTTTAAAGACATTTCTCTGGAGTTGTTTAATGAAGAACTGGTGTTCAGTAATTTGGCCAGGTGCTTGACATACTGTGAAATGTGCAGTTTTGTGGTCGAATGGAGCATGCTGTTTGGATCAGTAGAGGAATTGTGGACCATTGCTGCATAATCCTGAGGATGTCCTTCTTCCCACGGTGTTTATTAAGCAAGTTGTCAATGGGCTCCATGTTTGTGGTCCAGTACAAACACCCTGCCACCAGTCTTCACAGGTCCAGTACGGGCTGCAGGTGAGGCCAGCATAGGCAGAGGTGGCATATATGAAGTTCCTATACAGAAAAAAAAAATGAATTAATTTCTGCATTCTGAAAATTCTGATAGAGGCTCCACATGGGAACCATGATATGAAAACAGCGAGGGCACAGGCAGTGTAGCAGTGGTGTCTGCAACAAGTTGAATGTTTAGTTTAATGTGTAAGAAAACAGAGTTTCTGCAGGTTTTATGAAGGTAAAGTTAAGACCTTTTTAAGACCAAGTAAATCAAATTTGAGGAACAAATGAGGAAAAACACATATGTTCAATGTAAATGTCTGGAGAGAAACACAATGAGTTTTATTAACTTCAACAAAAACCAGCCCAAATTTTTAACTGCCAAAATGATGAGAGAATGTTATTGCCATGTCAATCAAGGTTGATAAGGACCATTTTTATCTCCTTAAAATAAAATAATGATGACAAAATAAAATAAAGATAAATCAATTTCACAGGAACATGGAGGGCAGAAATTAACTGATGACTTTAACCCTGAAAAATGCTTCATTTTCAATGTCTACAGTAAGAATAAGCGAATTTTTGTGCAAAAAGTGCACAATATCAGAAAACAATGTAAATTAGCTGGCATTTACTCTCGTTCATGCACACACCCCCGACAGCCAAAAAATATTCATTGATACATACTGTATGATAATCTGACAGCAAAAATAAAATAATAATAATAACAATTACCAACAATAATGCGCTTACCTTTGTCTTGTGCTTTATCTTCAGACAGAACTACAGCACGTATTTCACGAAGTACACATTTTAGAACATAATGCAGAACTTTGTAGAGTCTGGACGGTTTAAAAGATGTTCTGATGCAGAACAGCATCGCCATATTCAGTTTTGATTTTTAATAAATCATTCAACTGTTCTCTCATTTCAGTTACAGTTATATTTAGAAATCTTCTTTTCATCTCTCATCACGTGTAATCCACGTTGTGAGATTTGAGTCACTAGACTCTTTCTCGTGTAACTTATATTTAGGCCACTTTGCCATCGCAATCACTTAAAATGAATGAATGAATGAATATATAGCTGCACATTTAAATCTTGCCCTTTATAGCGCCAAAACCCCGTCACTCATGAGTCATCACATCTCACCAACATAAAAGATGGTAAATTCACTGACAGGTCTCGGTTAAACTGAACCAATAAGGGTTGTGTTAAGGAAAAATGAGTTGATGACTGCACTACACATTATTTTACTGTGATACTTTGAGCTCGAACATATTAAAATAACATGACTAAAGATAAATGCAAAGAAAAAAAGCAGCTGATTGGGCGGCTTTTAATTTTTTAAAAGCAGCCCAAATTTTGTCTACCTGCCCAATGCGTTATTCTCCGGTCCAAACCGATCAAAAGAAGCCCAATTGGGCGGCAACCCGCCCAATCTGGCAACACTGATGGGAAACGGTTTAGGGCCGTTTAGCTAAAGAATGCGGGGGAGAGGGGTTGGGGTTCGATTCCCCGATGGGGAGAATAGCAATCTTTTGAAAACCCATTTCATTTTCAATGGGTTTGAGACTTTTTTTTATCAAGCAAGAAGTAGGTACTTCTGTCAGGACCACTAAAGTCAAAGATGACTGACCAATTAGCGTAGAGTTTTGGATTGGTGGTATGGTTCTGTTCTGGACAAGAACTTCCTGCACATCCATGCAGCCAAGCATGGATAAGAGCATGGAGAGTAGCAATAACCCCCAGGGTAAACAGAACAGAACCAACATAAATGTATTGCAAATATCATAAAAGTTCAATAATTTACTGTAACATTTTTGAAATCAATCTGATTCAAAGAAGAATCAGAAGGCCGAATCCTGACTGACGAGAGGAGGAGTTAGGGATGGAGAAGGGTAACTAGTTATTGAGCAGTGCAAAAGATGGTGATAATACTGAATCTTATATACTGATTTTATATATGGGTGCTGTGATAGGTGTCGCATCCCTATAGGTAGATGTGGATCAGCTGAGAGTCAGCTGATGCGAGCTTGACTAATGTGACCTGCCAGAACTAATGCTAAACTTGATTTATGGCCCGAGCTTAGGAACAGAGAAAGATTAAGTTAGGGTTAGGTGAAGAATCGGGATTTTTCTCCACCTGACATTGATGTCACTCCTGACATAGCGCTCCAGATTAAAAGAGGTGGGCCACAGGCACAAAATCATGCTTGTTTTTTGTTAGTTGCAACGCTCAATCCATAGAGCAATATTTCAAGATAAATTAACTGTTTGTTCTGAAATATACTCAAAACTTAAACTTTAAGTGCTTCAAAAAAGACCCTTATTAAAACTACAACACGTCAAGAGGGTGGGAATGCAATGGCATTTAACCATAATCCTTGGCAATATGAACATCCAACCAGAACTGTTTGCACAGTTATACTGTAGTTATACTGAAAGTCAAACACTTGAACTTCAAATTTCATTATATGACAAGATCATACCACACAATTCTCAAAAGCAATACAACTCCAAAAGTAATATACCATACATATAGGTTAGACATGTTCAGTTGTCCAACATTGTGGTTTGTTGTGGTACTGACTTGGACAAAACAAGAAGTTGGACCAGAGCTTAGGAACTGCGATTTAGTTGAGGAGGATCAGGTTTCTGTCGTTATTGCTCCTGACATAGTGCTCAAGATGGAGTGAGAGTTGTTTTTTGTGAACCGTGAGCATTTGGCCCAGCTGAGTCCCTACTTCCGAGCCTCTTTTTTTGGAGGTGGTCAGCAGAACACCAGGAAGCATGTTGAGATTAAGGGCCTTGGACCACAGCAGTTCCACACAATAATTGAGTTACAAAAAACTTTAAAAAAAATTCCAGTCAATGTTATGTAAACTCAAGTGTAAGTATATGATACCATCTACTGGCCTGTCACGCGGGAGACCGGGGTTCGATTCCCCAACGGGGAGGAATGCAATCTTTTGAAAACCCATTTCCCATTTTGAGACAACAAAGGATTTTTATTCAGCAAGAATACCTTATGACCTCAGCTTAGGCACAGAGAAAGATTTTGTTGAGAAAGATCAGGATGGTGTCAACGTCAGAGACCTGACGTAGTGCTCCAGGTGGAGAGAGAGTTGTTGTTTGTGAACCATGGGCATTTGGCCCAGCTGAGTCCCTATTTCCGAGCCTTGGTTTCTGGTAGTGGTCAGGAGAGCACAAGACACGTTTCAGGATTAAGGATGTTGGACGACAAACACAAAACCACAGCCAAGATTTTCTGGTTGCAATGCTCTGGATGTATAGGAGTGACAAGTCAAGTTCTGAGACGTACACAGAACTTAAAACAGATGCTTCACTGCAAGTCACACATTTGAATTTCAAATTTCATTATTCTTGTATTCAAACATTGCTAATTGCAATTAAATAAATTAATGCAAGGATATACCCAGACTGTAGTCTACCCTTGTGCAATTGTTTGAATGACTTGTCTGGCTTTAAGAGCCAGTTGACAGTATAGAGGTTGCAAATCTTAAAGTGTCCCTATTATGGGTAATGAAAGGTTCATATTGTGGTTTTGGGAGTCCCCGACAACAGGTTGACATGCATGCAAGGTCAAAAAACACTTTAATTTTCTTATAATATGCATTTATTTTTACCTTATTTGCTCAACGACTCCCAAACGATTTGCTCAACAATTTATTTTTCCAAACCCCTCCTTTGCGTGATGCTAATCTGCGGTGATTGGTCCGATTGGTTGATTTCATTTAAAGCAGAGCGCAGTGCTGCATTGTGTACCCTCCAAAAGCTGCACCTAGTGGCAACAAGTGGGCGGGCAATATGCTAATGTTTCATGATGATGTCAAAATGAAACAGCTTAAGATTCGTTTGGAAAACGACTCGTTTCAATGATTCAGGGTCGACTCTTTCTTTTGAGAGAACTTTATACACGGTGCACTTTCAGATTTAAAACTTTGCAGGATGTTTTCGTTCACTTAAAAACTGTGTTACACACTGCAAGAAAGGTCATTTTCAAAAATCCATAATAGGGGCACTTAAAAAAAATAGTGACAAGATCGTATCACAAAATGGCAGTTGTTTGTATTTTGTAAATACAAGAAACTCCACACAGTGGTTTCTCAAGTGAAGTCATTAATCTCTTGAGCTATTATATAGATAATTACCACAAAAAAAGTTCATCAGAATTTCCCAAAGTAGAATGCACTACATATGGGTTAAAGATGTTTAGTTGTCCAATATCTACCCCTGGTGGTTTGTTGTGGTATTGACTTGACAAAACTTGCATACATACACATTATAAGCCCTGATGTTTAGACTAATGCCAGCAGTCTATAACTCAACAATCCTTGAAAGATACTGCCCTAAATATTCACAAAAGCTTTTTTGCATGCTTTTTGAAATTGGTTCTCTCTAGCACTTTAACTGTGATATATTTAGCCCTTGCTTTTTTTTGCTTGCTGACCCCATTCCCATGGAGAGTGAGTGACAGGCTAGAGCAAGGATATAATTGTCACATGACACACTTCAGCAGAGAAGTGAGTGTTGGGAGGGGGAGTGCACAGTCATGGCTTGTGCAAAGCAAGATATAGGTACTTTTGACCAGAGCTTAGGAACAGAGAAAGATTTAGTTGAGGGAGATCAGGATGCCATCAATGTCGCTCCTGACACAGTGCTCCAAGTGGAGGGGGAGTTGTTCTTTGTGAACCGTGAGCAATTGGCCCATCTGAGTCCCTACTTCCGAGCCTTGTTTTTTGGCGGTGGTCGGGAGAGCACCAGGAAGCACATTGAGATTAAGGGAGTTGGACTGCAGCAGTTCCACACACTAATGGAGTTTACAAAGAACTTGAAGCTGAACCTAGACTCCAAGAATGTCCTTGACATTCTGGAGGCTGCAGACTTCCTCCAGTTGGATAGGGCTCGGTTACTCTGCTGCAAGTTCTTGGAAAGACAATTGCATCTTAGTAACTGCTTGGGAATGATGGCCTATGCTTGGCAGCTCGGCTGTCTGGACCTCTACGCAGCAGCAAGGGATGTAGTCTTGACACACCTACCTGCCTTAGCCTCCGAGCAGGACTTTATGTTCCTTCCTAAGGAAAGCATTGCTGACATCCTCGCTAGTGACAACTTATGCATTCCCAAGGAAGACTTGGCTCTTGATGTGGCCCTTCGCTGGGCAACATTTGACCCAAGTCGGGAAGAGGACTTCATGGAACTGGTGGGTCTGGTTAGGCCTGAGTGCTTAAGTCTACCCTATATTACTGATCTTCTGACCAAGATAAACAGTTCAGACCCACGTGCTAAGCTCATTTGTAGACTGAACAATAACTTGCCCAGCAGTTGGACCATGGGCAGGTCCATGCCTAGAACTCACTCAAGGGAAACCCTGTTTGTTCTCGGTGGACCGCATGAGCAAGAAACACAGCTGCTGTATCAGTTTCACCCCTACAGTGGAAGGTGGCAATCCCATCCACCCCTGCAAAAGAAGTGTCTCACGCAGTACGCCGTGGCTGCAGTAGGTAACAACCTCATCTGATCCTATACATTTTAACCTTCCACAACTTGTTAGCATAAGGCGCTTTTGCACCAGAGGAACCTCTTTATAGTTCCTAGAACTATTGGCAAAAGTATCAGCTTTTTGGTATGTTCGCACCGCAGGAACTAGTAACGTATTTTGTTCTAGGAACTCCATTTGCGGGAACTAAATTGGTTCCTACTTCAGAGTAGGGTCTACAACAGTATTATAGGAACTACCAGTGATGTAAGTGTATGCTGATTGGCCAAACACATATGAAATACCAGCTACCTGGCATTTTTAAAAAGCCATGTAAAAATATTTACTCCATGAACATGGAAAACAGCTATAATGGCATTTAGCTGTTGTCTGGAACGTTGTGTTCTTTTCTCAGCCTCAATTATAACACTGCAAGTTGTCATAAAAGATTTTGTCTGATTTTCATGCTTTTTCTATCATGTAAATTGTGCATTTACATTAAATCTCCATTATGACGATACCTAAGACACACAGCAAAAACAGCTCCGATCACGTTCACATTTGGTCCAGTCACATCACATTCACCGGTTGTTGTTTGTAAATGCCATGAATAAAGACGTCGCTGTCGGTCTCTTCAGAGTTCCTGCTGCTGGTGCGAATGCAACCAGGAAAATGGCCCAAGGGCGAAATTGGTTCTCTAGGAACGACCCTGCTGGCTAGTTCCTAGAACTACCCGGTGCAAAAGCGCCTAATGACCTACCTGTAACATGCCCGATCAGGTGGTACATGCCTTTTCCAAAACAAAACTTTTAAATCAGGAGTGCCAAATCCTGTTACTGGAGATCTACATTCAGTGCTCCAATATATTCCTTGAAGTGAGTTCTTAGACCACCATGGTGTGTAAGCCCCTTTAATGAGCTTGTTCAGGTGTTTGATTAGGATTGGAGCTGACCTTTGCATGAGAGTAGATCTCCAGAAACAGAATTGGGCATTTTGCCTTTGTTGTCCAACTGTCCACACCATCTAAAATATAATTTCTTGCTCTAAGGGGACAACATAGTAGTGACTGGAGGCTACTTCCGGGATGTGTTATGGTATAGTGTGGACTGGGTGAGCATTTACGAGCATGGCAACACGCGATGGGTGGACGGCCCGGCAATGCAGAAGTCAAGACACAGCCACTGCTCAGCGGCTCTGGAGTTCCAGCTGTTTGTGTTTGGCGGTAGCATGGATGAGGGGCCTGTGGCCGACGTTGAGAGGCTGGTTTTGGGAGCTGAAGAATGGGACACCGTCAGCCCCATGGTGCGGGCTGTGGAAAGGGCAGCCATTGTCACTTTGGGGACTAGTATTTACGTGGCCTGTGGTCTAGATGTAAATGGTGATGTTTACAGTGGGATTCAGAGGTACAGGCCAGAGGTTGATCAATGGGATGTGCAGTCCTATTCTCCATTCCCACGGTGAGTAGACACAGTTGTGTCTAACTTGTTTTAAGCAAGGCTTGCCCTCAATTGCCCTGCAGATTTTAACTCCAACCCCAAACACATCTAAAATATCTAACAGGATTATTTGAAAATTGCACAGATGTGATTGATTAGGGTTGGAGCTAAACTCAAGAACCAATGTTGTCCACCCTTTTTAAGGCAATACTTTTCAAAGATGCCACCACAAATAGTTCTGTATCAGTTCTATACACTTTGGTAAACCAAAGTAAATTCTTATTGGATACATGTGTACTTCTTTTCCAGTTACGATCTTCTTGCAACTGAGCTCAATGGTGCCCTCTATCTACTGGGAGGACAGGCTCTGCGCTTTGACATTGACACGGACGAGTGGACCGTTCTTCAAGAGGACTGTCTGGAGAACAAATTCTTCACAGGCTGTGCCACAGTTAATGGGCAGATTTACATACTAAGCGAGAGGAAGATAAACAAAACGTACCCAAACATGATTCTACTGGACCCATACATTGACACTTGCTTGGAAGTTGATGATAAAATACCCTGTCCTGTCCCCATAAGAGGTTGTATCACAATGCATGTCAATCCTTTCTAAAGCTATAATGTCAACACTATTCCTTTTTTAAGTCAGAGGACAAGTATTAAACCAATGCAGGAACATTTTGTTCAGCAATAGAATAATCATATTCTAAAACATTTTTATTGTTAATCAAAAGGTCACAGAGAAAAATGTCGAATGAGAAGCAAGTAAGCAACATTAACAGTATTTAAGATTATAAGAATATATCCCTCTTCTGTCATTGTTACAAGTAATATAACAGCTACAAAATGTTGCATTAAACTAAAAAAAAAAAACTCATAAAAAAGAGGAAAATTCATACAAAAACAGGTTTTGTTTTTTTAACATAAGTTAAACAGTGAAAGACAGATGCACAGCTTTATAACGAAAGGTCAGTTATGGCTAGTGTGCAAATAAACTTTCTAGAACCATCTAGAACAACAAAAATACTTTGCCTTTAGCTCTTGGAGCAGATTACATAAATCAAGGGGCCTACATAGGATTCCTCAAATTCAACTATCCCCTTTGACTTTTAAGATTTCGAGGCACATGCTCCAGTGAGAAATCATCTGATTCCTCATTTGGTAAGGCAATGTATAACCAAAGTGCCATCTAACAAAACAACAAACTCCTGTAGTTTCTTGCAACAAAATCTTTCAGTAGTAGAATCACAAAGACAAGCGGGCATTTCACCACTAGATGGTGCCACAAGTCTTTCCCAGTGGTCCACCAAAGCCCATTTTGAAAACAGCCACTGCAGAAAATTAACATATTTCCACACAACTTAGAAGAATACCTCTACAAATACAAAAGTATTTAAAAAGAATGCATCTAAATGTTGTGGGTCTCTCTAGTTAGGAGAGCTGACTCTTTTTTTGTTCCATAATGAACAGTTGCAGAATTAGTAAACTAATCAACAGTTCAACAATTAAATACTTAAGATGTCTGTTCATGAACCATTTGTATGTATGCAAAGTTTTTAATCTGAGTTTAAGTGCTACTCAGCCAATGTACTATAATTAATTAGACTAACTTTAAACAAATTAATTCAAGTTGAACCTATTTCCAATATACTCCAGTGGTAATGTAATAATACAAACTAGTAGTATTTTTTGTTTTACACAATCTACTGACTACGCATTATGTTTTCACTAAAACAAAACATCAGCAGTCTGAAATTACAGTAGGACCTTGACAAACAAGATAAGCCAAGAAAGTTGGAGATGATTTAATACGTTTAAATATATTAAGTAGCATTACTATCTGGATTTCGGCATTCTGCTATTAATTTTTCGCCTCTGATTCGTTAAATTGTTCAGAACACAATTATTGGCCAACGATGCCAATTTAGAGTTAAGGGCACCCTTTTTCTGCTCCCAGCTGTGTTCTTCTTCTCCACCTTCATCTTCTTCTTTCTCTTCATCAGCCTCACTCTCTTCATCGCTACGTTCATCACGTTCCACCTTAAAAACACGTTTGTTAGAAAATTGAGGGATAGCCTCATTTATAAACTTACAACTTAAGATACTCACTTTGCCTAAAAAGACAAATTTGTGAACCATTCGAAGAATCAGCCAAGCCCAGAAGATGTGAAGAGCTTGAAGAACCAGCAACAGGCCATTCAAGAAATAATAACCAGGGTACGGAGGAAAGACGTCCAACGAATCCACCACAGCTGTGTAGACGATTCTGGAAATGAATCAAAATACGGTTTATAAATCGTAAAACGATATTAGCCATCTGAAAGTCTTAGATTTAAGAAGAACCCATTCAAAATGATTTGAAATCAGCATTAAATGAAAAATAAAGTTCTTACCTGCATGGGAAAACCACAAGGCGAGTTACCAGGAACACGGCAGCGAAAACGACAAACAAGGCATCGCAGGTCTTTCTCCATCCAGCATAATTGAACATTTTAGCAGACTGCAAATCAAACAAAAACAAAACATTAGTTATTTCTTTATATATCTTTATTATTCCTTTATATATTGACTTTTATAAGTCGAAGTCCTTTATGTGCTTTATTCATGTTCAATAAGATGTGTTTGCAGATTTATATATATATATATATATATATATATATATATATAAAATGTGTTTTCTGGTATTTATTAACCCCTTAAAGGGATACTTCACTTTGAAATTAAAATTTGGTATCTATCAGTTTACCCCAAGGGCATCCAAGATGTAGGTGTCTTTTTTCTTCAGTAGATCCAGTTTTGATGTTTTTAGGTCAAACCGTTCTAGTCTGTCAGTCATATAATGGCAGGTATAGGTCACTGTCTCTATAAGAGGGAAAAAGAACATGCACAGAGAAATCCAAATTAAACAATTCCCCATCGTAACTACACATTGATGGCCTAAGACACGAAATGAGCGGTTTGTGTGAGAAAACGAACAGTATTTATATCGTTTTTTACCTCTTGTACACAACCATGTTTGTTTTCTCACACAAACCGCTCGTTTCGTGTCTTAGGCCATCAATGTGTAGTTACGATGGGGAATTGTTTAATTTGGATTTCTCTGTGCATGTTCTTTTCCCTCTTATAGAGACAGTGACCTATACCTGCCATTATATGACTGACAGACTAGAACAGTTTGACCTAAAAACATCAAAATTGGATCTACTGAAGAAAGAAAGACCTACATCTTGGATGCCTTTGGGGTAAGCTGATAGATACCAAATTTTAATTTCAAAGTGAACTATCCCTTTAAGCAAAAGAACATGAAACAACATATAAAATAAATACTCTCAGAATCCTGTTTTTCAGTATTGATGTGTTAAAAACTTCTGTAATGAACTCAATTATGTGGACTTTGTGAATTAACAAAGATAGTTAACAGGACCATAAAATTGTTCTTTTATTCATATTAAAACTTATTTAAGGAATAATCACAATTTGTCTTCCATGTTTTAATTTTAACAATAATCCTCTGTTGTGCTGCACTTTGCCAAAAAAAGAAAAGGTTTAAATTTCATTTGATTAAAGAATAAATTAAATGAATGTTTTATGCCTTCATTCATTTACCAGAAAAATTTAAATACACAACACAAACTTTTCATAGTGCCCTATTATTATTAATTCTTTATATAAAAATGTATTCAATTGTATTCAATTAGACATCCTTTTTTATTATTAACATTTAATTAAACCATTAAAATGGAATTTAAAAAAAAGGAAAATAAACTGGTAAAAATAAACAGAATTTGAGAAAAAATAACATATTTCATAGGGCTCTAAAAATGTAAATTTTGTTAAATGAGTTTTGTTAAGTTGTACTTAAATTCTATAAGTTTCATGATTTCAATTAATCAGACATGGTTTTTCATTAGAAAAAAATTATTAACTGTTATAACAGAGTCCAGAAAGACTGAGACCAAAAAAACAGAATCCAGACAAATTACGGAATTTAAAAAAAATAATAATAATATTTGGGATAAAATACAAGGTATTTCATAGAGCCCTAAAAATTAGATTTTTATAAAACTTTTAATAAATTCTTATTCAATTATATGAGTTTCATTGTTTCAATAAATTAGTCTTGTGCTTGAATGCTTTTTCATTACTAAAATTTAATTTAATTTAATTTAACCATTAAAATAAAGTCCAGAAAGATTAAAATAGGGGGAAAAAACGGAATTTGGAAAAAAATAAAACTGAATTTGGCGTATTTCATAAGGCCCTACATCAGTGTAAATCCTGAGGTCATGATGTCATAATGGAAGCTGACAGAGTGGCCAATCAGATTCTGAGATTTACCTCCAACAGGAAGTCAGAAGAGTCGTGGATGAGCATCACCAGGGTTCCCACGCGCACGTAGTTCGCACAGTAAGAGAACGCGATGAGGAAAATGGTGGCGATGTGGTGAATGATCTGCTCTTTGAAGTCCTACACAACCCAAAACAAACATATATGCACAATTAGGGCTGAACGATTAATTGCATTTGCGATAATATCGTGATATGAGCAAATGCGATTCTTCAACCGCAGAGGCTGCGATTACACTGTCACGTGACACGCGAGAGTAGGAGTGTTCGACTTGAAGATAGATCGTATGACATCAAGTATGGCGAGAGAAAGCATAAGGAGACGTCTGCTCTCTTATAGCTCTCGCAGTACTTTGATGACACACACAGCGATCGGTCCAGCAGCGCTGCTTCAAGTCAAACACATCTAAGCAGTCTTCAGAGGAAGCATCAAGTTGGCATCGCTATGTTGCCAAGTCTGCAGTTTGCCGCGGGTTATTTTCGTGTCCGCAGGTCTTACATAACATGCAGAATTGACGCGCTACATGTAAACGATATCATTTGTTGTATTTTTCTGTCAAAATAACAGAGTTCTTCAGCTTTTAAGAACTGCCGGGTTCTCCGCTAGTGGGCGGAGCTAATGCGTAAACGGCAATCTCATTGGCCGGCGCTCACCTATCATCGTCCCTGTTTTGATTTCAGCGAACCAGTTCGAGCGAACGCAGACAACCTGATTAATATTCATGAACCCAGCAGCTCAATAATCCTTAGTGCCTTTTATATTATTAGTAGTAGAATTCGTAGTAGTTTTGTTATCTTATCAGTATTATTTGTAGATTTCTTTTTCCTTTTTTTATAGAAACACTAAATGACAAACAATATCTTAAGCACCACCACCAGTCCTAAATTCAGTCAGCATGACAAATATGAATTCATACTTGGTTATTCTAATTACTAAAGTTCTATCATCATATAATGCTCAAATTTAATGCTAAATTATCATAATATCATATTATAATGTTTGACTGACTGATGCTAAGAGAGATATTTAAAAAAACTGTGCCATTTTACAAACATAAGCTTTATATAGATATAATTATATATAATTGAAAATCATTCAATTGATTATTGTAAATATTATCAACCCTCTATGGACACCTTGGCAATATAATCTCCATTGGCTTGTCATTTTTTTTAGTTTACTCACCAGACCAATATTAATTATCTGATATACTGTGCCAAGGTGTTTATAGAGGGTTGATAATATTTACAATAATCAATTGAATTTGATAGGTGTCTCTCACATTGTCCCACAGAAACATTAAAATAGTGTAGATTAGTGTGCAATGTTTTATAATAATAATAATGTATTATATTTAGTGTCCATTTCATTCATTTAACATTTAATATTGGGGACATCAAAGTTATTTGACATATTTGAACATAAAAAAAATTAACAATAGTTACTTTCCCTGGTAATTAGTTTATTTTATAATGATGTAACTCAGTTACTATTTGTGAGAAGTAACTCGTAATATAACTAATTACTTTTTTAAAGTAACGTGCACAACACTGCATACTATACAATGATTTATTGCTTGTCTTTGTTGAATAATACAGAATATAAAGAGCTTTAAAAAATAATCGCATATTAAATCGCAATCGCAATATTGGTAAAAAAAAATCGCAATTAGATTATTTTCCAAAATCGTTCAGCCCTATGCACAATTCATTGATTTGAAGATCTTTCGAAGGAAATTTGACACAAAATTTCAGGAAACTTACTTTGCGCTTTATGTCCACCGATACGCAGAGCAGAAGCGAGATGTAGAAGGACAACTCCACGATGTAATACCAGAACTGAGCTTCTGCTACGGTCTGCAGATCAAATCACAAATAACAGCAAATATTTCAGAATTAACACACCAATATTCAAGTGAAAGGTAAAAGGGTACAAATATCTAGTTAACAGAAACATTTCATCCCTAAAATTCACTTGTTTCTGAGAACAAATGAAACATGAACAATTTTTATTGTAATATTTTGCAGATGATTCTGGCTCTCGTGAGATAAGTCTTGACTGTTTTGATCAGATCGTGGGGTGTGGTGCTCACTAGTTCCTCCAATTTCTGCCTAATCTCAAGTTCCTGGGATTGTTCAGCCGGAAGTGAATGTGTGTGGAGAGCAGTTTGTTACGGACCTGTCTTGGGTATCCACGCCAGCATTCCCGATGATCCCAAAACCACGGAGTCTGAAAAACACCATTTGACAAAACATGTGAATGTATATGTTTGAACGCGCAAGTTTTGATGAAGAAAATATTCTTCATATATTGTTTTTGTTTTTACTTTGGAGTAACATGCACCTATTTTTCATTCATTACATGACCACAAATTTTTGTGTATGAAGTGTATTAGATATCTAAATCAAAAATATTATCAAATACTTTATTTTTATTTTAGTGTAACATGCACCAAATGTTTTGTTTTATATAGGACTGCTCATTTTAGTGTATTACTGAAAAGTGTATTAGATATTATTAAGAATTAATAAAAATCACTTTTTTATTTTATTATATACTTATAAATATTTTATTTGAAATAATATACATGTGTATATATATATATATATGCAAAATAAATATATATTTTTATTTTGTGTTAAATATAGGACTGCAAATCTTTGTGCATCAGATATTAAGAATTAATATATATTAGGGGTGGGAATTGCAGGGTACCTCACGATACGATATAATTGCGATACATAGCTCACGATAACGATAATATCACGATACAGCGATTCTGTGATAATCGATATATTTCTAGAAAATCCTATAATGATACATCACGATATCTGTCTAAACAAAATGCCTGTGAAAATGTTAAGTGCAAGTTTTCTTTCTTTATTCAAGTCCAAACTGTTAGAAAACAGCAAAAAAAAGTTCTGTAAATCAGTTTTAACATGTTGAGTAGGCTAAATTAATCATTTTATTCTTGGACTTATTAAAAGCTTACACTTTTCTTTTTCTCTGTCTGTAAACAAACACATTTAACTGCTTATCAAACAGAAAAAAAGATAGATAGATAGATAGATAGATAGATAGATAGACAGATAGATAGATAGATAGATAGATAGATAGATAGATAGAATATAAACCTGGTACATTTCAAAATATACCTGGAGTGCTTTCTCTACCTTTCTACTCCTCTCATCATAAAAAAGGAGACGCACACGAAGAAATAGTCGTTCACATCATGTCTTCTGCGCGCTCAGGTTCGTTATTTCAAATGTAGATGCGCGGCAAGCACACACACTGCACACTTCTGTGCCGCATTGCGTCTCTGACAAGGTTTTGTTTCGTCCTCCATGCCATAGGTGCAGATTTATGTTTCTACCGGTCGGTGCCCACACACTGCATAATTATACTTGTAATATCTGAGAGAGGGAGAGCATCCAGTGTCGTTCACATAAAACTGGACGCACCTGAAGTTTTCAGAGCGCTCTCTCTCACTCATATAGTGAGGGAAATCCACCTGCGATCCGAGCAGAGAGGCAACTCATGAACTGAATATGCGCTCTGCAATAATACGTGATCGGTACCTATGGTCCACGCTGATAGCTGTTCTGGGGCAGCTAGTTTTCATCTCCATAAACACATATAGCAGTAAAGCTAATACAGTGGCTGGAAATCTGTTTATCCTTCGGTTCCTCGTGCTTCCCCATCTTCATAGAGAACGTGGTTCATGGTTGCTCAGAGTCAGAGCGCTTTTGGATAGAACAGAAGCTGGAAATAATTTCCACGCATTTTTAGACGCTGTGAACAGGGAAATGTATTTAGAGCACCTTATTATGTTAATTAAAATATCGATATTTGCCGCTAGATATCGATTATCGTATCGCACTGAGCAGAATCGCGATATATCGCCATTTTGATTTATTGTCCCACCCCTAATATAAATCTACTTTTATAAAATTAATTTATTATATCTAAATATTTTATTAAAATCATTTAAGCAAAAAATTAAATAAAACAAATAATAATAATAATTATTATTATTATCTTATATACTTTGGAGTAAAATGCAATATTTTGTTATTTATTATAGGACCACTAATTGTTGTGTATTAAATATATTAGACATTATTAAGAAATAATGTAAATCTATTATTAAGACATTATATAAGCACTGTCTAATATTTCCAAATTATTATTATTATTATCTTCATCTTACTTTGGAGTAACAAGTACCAATTTTTCATTCATAATAGAACTAACTTTTTGTGTATTAAAATATAATAGATAATATTTAGAAATCTTTAAAGCCTATTTTTATTACATATTTATTTACTTTTATTGTATTTCTATAACGTTTTATTTTATTTTAAATAAAATATACATTTAAGCCAAATATTATAATCACACAAATATATTATTATTATTATTGTTTAAATAATATTAAATGAAATGGTAAATTTTCTGAAACTGTCAGGCACAAATGGCAACTTTTTTCCTGAGAACGTCTCAATATTTGATTACATTTATTTCCAAACGTGAGCATGATGCTGAGGAGAGAACAGAGAAACCCCAGCATGATGGAGATACTCACGTTAACGAGCGAGACGAGACCAGCTGAGAACACAATGAGATAAAACACAAACCTCCACCTGAGGAAGCACACAGGAAATCTCATTTTAATCAAACGCAAACACAATCAATCACAGAGGTCTGCTGTGGGTTATTTTTAGCAGAGTTTAGAGGCTTACGAGGCTTCACAGAACTTCCTGGTGTTTCCGGGTCGGTCCTGGTTTCGGCGGTGACGCAGCCAGGTCTGGATCTGACGCTGAGCGAGTCCGCAGTGCTTCTCCAGAACCAGCAAATCACTCTGAACAAACAAACACAGACACGGGAAAGCAAAAATGAGGATTTCTTTGTATTATATTTTCAAACTAATTTGTTGATATGTCAAAATTGGCTGGTATGTCAAAAAAAATTAAGTTTTTTTTAGGCACATTTTCTAACTATTATACTGTATTTTAAATTATAAATAAACTGCAATATGATAACCATAACCCTAAAAATGAAATGTTCAATGAATGTTGCTTAAAAGAAAAATTAATCCAAATATAAAAAAGAAAAATTAACCCTGAAAATGAAATGTCACAATATTTTGCTTTAAATGAAAAATGGAATACAAAAGGACATTTATTAATTTGTTGGGTGATTTAGTAATTACTGAAACATTTTTTTTATGTTTTTTAACTATTTAATGATGTATTAAGTGGTTATTTTAATGCCATTTAACAGTAATTTGGCCCTCTATAATAATTTCATACACAAACAAATTATAGTTTTATAAATGTGCATGTATGAAATTATTTATAAAATATATAATGTTATATATATATATATATATATATATATATATATTTTTTTTTTTTTTTTTTTACATAATACATTAATTTATTTTTTCAAATATATAATATATACATACATATATACTGTATATATATATATATGTGCGTGTGTGTGTAATATAATATCATATCATATTAATTTAATTCATATTAATTTCATATTTTTTAATTAATTATTAATCATATAATTTAATATTAATTATCATATTAATATCAATTAATTTTTTTACAAAACAAATACTTAAAATATGAATGCACCATGGAAGTATTTGATTTCATAAAATGTAATAATTATATATAATATTTCATAATCATTAATAATTCTAAAAAATATAAAGAATATTATAAACTATTGTTGTTATATTATAAATGTTGAATATTATATTATGCTGCTTTTGAAAATGAACCTAATTTTGGCCAAAAATCTAAGTATGCAATGAATGTATCACCAGGAGAGAAAGCAATGACAGAATTTATTGCAAATAAAATTAAATAAATAAATAATAAATAAATAGTATTTGAATTTTGATTAATACTGTAATAATATTGTAATGAAATAGTGTAATAAATTATGATACAATTTTAAATAATATTGTAATAAGATGATTAGTAAGTAAACAGTCTCATTTAATTAAAAAGAGCCATTTTACCCAGTGTTTTTGTGCTCAGCAGCTGTACTACACATTGTTGGTGTGGATGTCCAGTATTAAATCACACGTCACAGACGGCCAGCGCTCATGTGACTCACTAACCTGTGACGGCTGCTGCTTCTTCTGCAGGTAAAAGGCCTCCAGCTTCGGGACGGGCGTGACGCGCACCTGAACCCTGTCCCGGACGCCCAACCGCCGGCTGAGCGGCAGAGCCACAACCCTGTAACACACAGACAGCGACAAATGTGACGCAACGTGACCGGCTCTGTAATATAAGATGACAAGATGGTGGCGCGTGCACACGCAGCAGCTTCTCTCTCTCCCGACAGAATGGTGTTTTCGTGTTTTTTGTCTTGTAAGTCTTTTTTTTATTTTTTTATAAGATTATCTTTATTTGTCACATACACAATTACATAGAGAGTATATAACCAGTAGTGAAATGTATTCTCTGCATTTGGGCAGTGGGCAGCCATGTTACAGTGCCCGGGGAGCAGTTGGGGGTTCGGTGCCTTGCTCAAGGACACCTCAGTCGTGGTATTGAAGGAGGATTCTCACCCACAGCGGAGGCGCTACAAGCGGCGTGAGAGGAAGCAGAAGAGGGGTAAGCGCGGAGGTATCTGAGCTAGGCTAGCGGCTAACCCACACAAACCAGCTATCCCCACCATCGTACTGGCAAACGTACGCTCTTTGGATAATAAACTGGACTACATCCGACTACTTCGCTCTACTCAGAGGACTGTAAGAGACTGTTGTGTTTTTGTGTTTACGGAAACATGGCTTAACAACAATGTACCGGACTGTGCCATTCAGCTCGACCAGCTAACATGCTATCGAGCTGACAGAGCTCTCGAGGGAGGTAAATCCCGTGGCGGCGGGCTTTGGGTTTACATCAATGATGCATGGAGCCACGACGCTGTTGTGGTCTGCAAACACTGCTCACCCCTGGTGGAGTTTATGATTATTAAGTGCCGGCCGTTCTATCTACCGAGGGAATATACAGCCATACTGCTTGTTGCTGTATACATCCCTCCCAGCTCCAACAACAACAACAGGAGTGAGGCACTGAATGATCTGTACCAGCACATCAGTGAGCAGCAGACAGCCCACCCAGATGCTTTTCTCATCTTGGCTGGGGATTTCAACCACGCAGACTTAAAGAGTATGTTCCCAAAAATGCACCAACACATAGACTTTCCAACAAGGGGAAATGACACTCTGGACTTTGTTTACACCACCCAGAGAGGAGCATACAAGGCCCTACCCGTCCCCCACCTCGGAGCCTCAGACCACATCACTGTCATGCTAATGCCTGCATACAGACCACTCGTTAAAGTCATCAAACCAATACACAAACAGATACAAGTGTGGCCGGAAGGGTCGTCAGAGGCACTTCAAGACTGTTTTGACACCACTGACTGGAATATGTTTAAGCAGGCTGCCACATACAACAACACCACAGACCTCCAAGAGTACTCAGAGACTGTCACTGCCTACATCACCAAGTGTATTGATGATGTAACGGTCACAAAGACTATCACTATCCGGGCCAACCAGAAGCCGTGGCTGACAGGGGAGGTCTACAGACTTCTGAAGGCTCGGAACGCTGCCTTTAGATCTGGAGATGAGGAGGGCCTGAAGACAGCTAGGGCCAACCTATCCCGCGGCATCAGAGAGGCCAAGAGACATTACTCCAGGAGGATAGCCCATCGTTTCAGCGACAGCAGAGACACTCGGAGCCTGTGGCAGGGGATACAGACCATTACGGACTACAAGCCCCCACCACAGACCTGTGACAGCACCATCCCCCTGCTGAACGAGCTAAATACCTTCTTTGCTCGCTTTGAGGCACAAAACAGCACCACTGCACAGAAGACTCCACCTCCTCCCAGCGACCAGGTGATGACGCTGTCCCCGGACAGTGTGAGGAGATCCCTCAGCAGGATCAATGCACGCAAAGCTCCGGGTCCTGACAACATTCCTTGGCGTGTATTGAGGGACTGTGCAGTGGAACTCACTGATGTCTTCACAGACATTTCAACATCTCACTAAGTCAGGCCGTTGTCCCCACATGCTTCAAAACTACCACCATCATTCCAGTCCCGAAGAAGTCATCTCCATCCTGCTTCAATGACTACGGTCCAGTAGCACTCACTCCTATTCTCATGAAGTGCTTTGAACGGCTAGTCATGCAACACATCAAGTCTGTCCTCCCCCCCCTCCCTGGACCTCTTCCAGTTTGCATATAGGTCCAACCGCTTGACCGATGATGCCATCGCCACTGCCCTCCACCCAGCCCTCAGACATCTGGACAAAAAAGACTCAAATGTCAGGATGCTGTTCATAGACTTCAGTTCAGCATTCAACACAATCATCCCTCAACAGCTAACTCACAAATTGGTCCAGCTGGGGCTCAACACCTCTCTGTGCAACTGGCTGTTGGACTTCCTGACCGGGAGACCTCAGGCAGTACGGGTCGGCATTAACACATCCAGCACCATCACACTGAACACAGGGGCCCCCCAAGGATGTGTGCTGAGCCCCCTCCTCTTCACTCTGCTGACCCACAACTGCACACCGTCACACAACTCTAACCTTTTCATTAAGTTTGCAGATGACACGACTGTGGTGGGTCTCATTAGCAACAGAGATGAGACAAACTACAGGAGTGAGGTGAGCCGCCTGGCCGGGTGGTGCAGTGACAACAATCTCTCTCTGAATGAGGAGAAGACGAAGGAGATTGTTGCTGACTTCAGGAGAGTGCACACTCAGCATGCTCCTCTGACCATCAACAGTGCGACTGTGGAGAGAGTGAGCAGCACCAAGTTCCTGGGTGTGCACATCACAGAGGATCTCTCCTGGACTAACAACCCTGCAGCACTGGCCAAGAAAGCACAGCAGCGTCTCTACTTCCTCCGCAAACTCAGAAGAGCCAGAGCCCCGGCCCCCATCATGTGCACCTTCTACAGAGGCACCATCGAGAGCATTCTAACTAGCTGCATCACTGTGTGGTATGGCGCTTGCAACGCATCCTGCCGCAAGTCACTTCAACGCATAGTGAGAGCAGCTGAGAAGATTGTTGGTGTCTCTCTCCCGTCCCTTCAGGACATTTGCAGCACCCGTCTCACCCGCAAAGCCCTCTGCATTGCAGGTGATCCCACCCACCCGACACACAGCTTCTTCAGTCTGCTGCCATCAGGGAGTCATGGAGGAGACTCCAGGCGAGGACCAGCAGACTGAAGGACAGCTTCATACATCAGGCTGTCAGGAAGCTGAACTCCCTCCCGTCCTTGCCCCCCCTCCCCTCTTTTACCCCACACAACACTGAACTCTGACACTACGACCCCCCCCAGCTCCCCACATCCCCAGGACCTTCCACCCCCCACCCCCCACATACAAACTGTGACCCGCACCAGTCACTTTGTGCAGCATTGGACTGATCACTACCTCATCCTGCATTGACTGCAAACTACCTCTTCTGACAGTCTGATAAAAGACTGTTCTTTTTTGCACTACACATATATCTGCACAGTTTTGCTTTATTTAACTGGTTTGCACTCTATCTGCCATGTGCCTTATGCCACTTTATCTATCTATTTTTTTATTTTTCTACAATGTCCTCATTTGTATATCTGTATAGTTTGTATGTACATATTTAAACTGTATTTATCTGTATTTGAACATCTACTGTCAGTGTTTAATGTTAAATGTATGCACCAAGGGTCTGAGAGTAACGCAATTTCAATTCTCTGTATGTATGTGCTGTACATGTGGAAGAACTGACAATAAAGCAGACTTGACTTGACTTGACTATAAGTGTAAATAAATGGCCAAGAGGTCAGATTTCATCACATAACCAACTGAAATAAGACAGAAATTAATATGATATGTGACAGGAGGTTTGGGTGATATTAGAGGCCGACCGATTAATCGATTTTGCTGATTAATCGGCACTGATAGTTGATTCGCGGAACTATCGATTATCGGCAAAAATCCATGCCGATAGTTTTCCGTGTTGCATCTGTTGCTGGAGTGGTTGAGAATGGTCTGCTGTCATTATACAGTACGAGAGCAGCCTCTGGAGGCGGAAATCACTGACAGCACGTGTTGTTTGCTTTGGCACGTGACACTGCGCGCTGCACAGAGCGGGAAACTCCAGACTCGCATTTAAATACAGCCGACAGAAAATCCTGCCGCGGAACAGAGCGCCATTCACATAGTTTTCTATTAAATTACATGATGTACATTAACAATGATTTGAGACAAATATAATGACTTCACCCTAGGGAATAAATTATGTATTGTGCATTTTTCAGCAAAACGTTTGTCTTTCTGTGACTCTAATACAGTCTGTATGCTTCATATAGAGAGCTGTAATACAGATCGCGCTTTCTCTTTCCGTTTGCTCTGTTTTTTTTTAAACACCGAACTTCAAACTCATTTATGCCACATAGTTCATTCTTGAAGCAAACTTATGTCCGTTTGGTAATTAAATAAACCGTTTTGGACCGTTGCTTGAATTGAACGTGACGCGTCCGGTGTGTGTGTTTGTGTGATACCTGTGACTTCTCCAAGACGCAGCGCTTCGCTTTTGCACAGTGTGTCACTTGCATTTTTTTTATATTTTGATTAGATAATAATGCAGTGTTCTAAAATAGAAGCAAATAAAATGTGAGAGTACATATACAATATCAATAACCTGTGCATGTAATTTTAATATGGCCTTGTGTAGGTATTTCAAGACGGCCATCTTTAAGCATGACTGTTGAAATGAAATGGTAATACTTAACAATAAGAGTCCATTTGTAACATTAATGAAAGCTGTAGAAGTATTGTTCCTTGTTAGAGTGTGTTCATTTCATTTCAACATTTACTATTACTAATAGGCTTCATTTTTAAATTTTAAAGTTTCTGCTTTTAACATTAGTAAACTATGAAATAACTTTAATGATCAATATAATAATTAATATTAATACTAAATTTGTATTCATTTACAAAATATGGTTCAGTACTGTTACTGCTTTTTTAAAAATAGCAAAGCTCTATTTTAGTTTTCGTTCTGTATCCATTTTAACAACTATCGGTTGATTAATCGGTATCGGCCAGTGTGGTCCAACCTAGCTATCGGTATTGGTAAAATCCAATATCGGTCGACCTCTAGATATGCATAATGCTATGTAGCCCCGCACACCAGAGAATTTGATTGGTCTATAATAGTGCTTCTCTTAACCGTGCATTAAATATTAAATATCTTCTGATTGGCTGTCATTGTGTCACGACGCACAGCAGTTTTGCTTCTATTGGATTACACTGCGTCTGCTTAAAAAAATAATTATTATTACTGTAATGCAAAAAAGTTTATTTTATTTAATTTCTTAATATTACTACTACTACTACTACTACTACTAATAATAATAATAATAATAATGCATTTTAAATTATTAAATTAAATATAAATAAATTTACATTATATTTTTTAATTATAATATACTGAAATATGATATAATAAGTGTAACCCTGCAAATATATAACCTCCAGAAGGAAAAACCATGCATTAATAGCCGTGGGGTGAAAACTTTTGAACAAAATGAAGATGTGTACATTTTCCTTATTTTGCCTAAATATCATATTTTTTCAATTTAGTACTGCCCTTCAGAAGCTACAGAAGATACTTACATGTTTCTCAAAAGACAAAATAAGTTAAATTTACCATGATCTTCTTAATGCATGGCTTTTCCTTCTGGAGCATCAGTGAGCGTTTGAACCTTCTGTAATAGTTGCTTATGAGTCCCACAGTTGTCCTCGGTGTGGAAAGATGGATCTCAAAATCATACAATCATTGTTAAGAAAGGGTTCAAATACTCAAAAATGCTGGAAAACCAAAGAATTTGTGGGACCTGAAGGATTTTTCTGAAGAACAGCAGGCAGTTTAACTGTTCAGGACAAACAAGGGACTCATGAGTAACTATCACTGAACAAAAAAAAAACACAGCTGTGGATCATTCAGGTAACACGGTATTAAGAATTAAGGGGGATGTAAACTTTTGAACAGGGTCATTTTTATGAATTCAACTATTATTTCTCTTATGGACTACATATAAACATCTTTTATGTGAAATATCTTATTTAGGTCAGTATTAAATAAACAATAACATGCATTTTGTATGATCCCTCTTATTTTGGTAAAATAATTAACATTTTGCAGATTCTGCAAGGTGTATGTAAACTTTTGACTTCAACTGTGTGTGTGTGTGTGTGTGTGTGTGTGTGTGTGTGTGTGTTTTATACATGCACACACACATTCAAAATATTTAATTAATAATAATATCCTACATCTTTGATTTCCATTTGAAACTAATATTTCTTAGTTTTGCCCATAAAAAATTAACACAGAATAAACAAACAGTTCTTTAGTAGAAAGATAAACAAGTGCATTGAGTATCCAGTCACTGCAAAAACACAATGGTGACGGTGTAAAAATAGCAGCCTGCACCAGTGGTTTTTGTTACAAGGAAATATTGGCAACAAAACCATGGGAAAACAATGCTTCACTTTCATTCTGTCAGAACTGACACACTAAACTACAGCCTGATATCCTCATTTCAATCATTCAGAGACAAACTGTTGAATAATACATCCTGGTTAAACTCAGAAAGCATCCTAAGCGCACTGGAGAGAAACCAAACCGTGTATTCGTAACCCAATCCGCTAGTGTTTACAGTAATGATACGCTAACATCCATCCTTCAAGGACCAATCAGTGTTTGTGCCTGTTAATGTTAAAACTCACTTATAAGGTGAATATAGATGTAATACTGATATTCACCTTTCGAAAACAAACCGCAGTGCAATGAAACCCAGGGCCAAGGGCAGGGAGATGAGCAGGTCACGGGGTACGGGATGCCGACCTCTGTCTGCCGTCCCTTTAGCGATGTCTTTCCATGTGATGCCAGGAGGAAGCCAGAAATCCTGCCGCCAAATCCACTGGTTTACAAGTTCCTCTAATCTACAGATGCCAAAAGAGAAAATTATTTTCTTATTACTTATTACGGCAGATAAAACATCTACAGATAAAATTCAGTCAGCAGTAGATGAAACAACCAACTCTCATAATAATAACATGACAGAATTGTCCATATTGGCTGAACTACTGCTTTAAAATGTCGATTTTGAGCACTTGCTATGTAAGAAATACAGCTCTCTGACAGGTGTGTTTAAATAAAATAAATAAAAGTTAAATAAATAAATAGATAATATTTTCATAAATGTGTTTTCTGATGTTTGGTGATGAGTTTTTGGCTCAAGGTCTGCATTTACAGTCACACCAGAGGTGTTAAACTGGGATTAGGACTTGGTTTTATGCAGACCAGTCAAGTTCTTCCACACTGACTGAATCAATAATTTATTTTTGAACCTTGCCTTATACACAGAGGCATTGTCATGTTAGAATAGAAAAGGGTCCTGTCCAAACTATTGCTATAATATTAGAAGCACACAATTTCCTAGAATATCTTTATATGCTTAAACATTAAGATTTGTACTCATAGAAATTACTAAAGTAGTCAAACCTGTTCATTAGAAGGGGGCGACCCAATACTTTTGGCTATATAGTGTATATCTATTCTATAGATAGATAGATAGTGAAATGGCAATAAAACTATATGCATAGACGCCATAATATTAGTCGTAAAACAAAATGAAAACAAACTCGATTTTCATTAATCTAGAAAATACGTCAAAATTGTAAATTATATCTAAAATACAAAATATATACATTACAAAATAATCATCTAAAGACATAGCTTGTCAATATTGACACAACAAAACATATATTTATTATTTTATAATAAAATAAATAAAATAGAAAATATTTCCAGAAATGTGTTTTCTAAACTTTAATTTATGCCCGCGAAAGAGTTAACGGGCCTCCGTGACATGACAGCGATTAGCCGATTGCTGTTTTCAGGCTGAACATTTACATGAAAAATCGCAATAAAATCCTGCAGGGACTGGCGCTCTCCCTGGCAGCGGCAGGTCGCAGCGCCACTTCCGGTGGCATCCCCAGATCCCCAGAAACAACCAGTGGCAGCTGCCAGAGTTCGTGGCAGGTGCCACGGATTTTTTCGCTGTTTCTGCTGTTTGCTCGGTAAAACTACACTGTTCTCAGTGGCGAGCGATGGTGTTTTAAAATATTAAGGCAAAGTTCCCACAGGTGTGTTATTTATTATTATTATTATACATTTTATGTATCAGCTGCCAGAGTTCATGCCAGGAGTCACGATCGTTTGTCGCCGTTTCTGCTGTAAACTACAGAGTTTTATTTTTAAATAAAATATTTGATGATGCATGTTATATACCAACAAGCAGATGCGACCAGAATATGAACCCAATAAGCTAAACTGCATAAGCATTTTCCCATAAAGAACATACACATAAGGAGTGCTTAGCTGTATAGAGTAGACAGTATATACGCACATGTATACTATATACAGGTGCGTTATAGCCATCATTTCAGATGTGAGGGGGACAGAAATGTAATACTGTATATATATAGTCAACATTTGAAGTGGATCAAAACCTTTCATCAAAGTTGTCCTAAAACCTCAAACCAAAATGTGTTCGTCTTAGGACAACTTTTATGCTCATTTTATTGATCCACGTCAAATGTTGAATACTGTATATATATATATTAGGGGTGTAAGAAAATATCGATACACGTGAGTATTGCGATATTTTGTTTGGCGATACTGTATCGATTCTCAAAAACGGAATATCGATAATATATCGATAATAAAACCGGAATATTTAAAAAAAAAAAAATAAATCATACAGGATTCATGGCAGTTGTTTCGTTTTGAGTTCATATCCCGACCGCTAGAGAGCAGTCTTCATCTCTGAACTTAAACAGTGACAGGACATACTAGCATTAGAGCACACCACTAATGTTAGCGTGAATATAGTTTGCTGCCATTAATGGAGGACGAAAGAACTGTTCCAGCTCTCGTTTTGGTGTACCAAACACCGGGACCGCGGCGCAAGCTCCACCTCGGTTCCGCCGCTTGCCGTGTGAAAGGGCCTTAAAAAGCCTTCGCGCAGAGCGCGGCAGGGTCGCTGCGCGGCTGCAGCTTTCTCTCGTGTTGTGGGCGTTTTGTGCAGTTGGGCCGGTGCTCGCGTCGCAGTCTCGGCGGTCTTTTTTATAAAATACATTTTATACATACATTTAACTAAAGAATCCTGCAAGCACTTTAATTTTCCCCCCTTTACTCGTACTGCACAAAAAGTGGTTCAATAATGTTGAATGTTACAGGGACTGATTATTGCAAATGCAGATCCCAGTGTGTTCTGGTTAAACAATTTTAAATTATTTATTTATTGCTAAGGTTTGCATATAGTGGTGTGCTCTTAATGACAGCTTTCCTAAAAATATATCCTATTCCTAAAATAAGAAATATCCCAATATATTGCCTTGCTTACAGTATCGCAATATATCATATCGCAACCCCTGTATCGTAATGTATCGTATCGCCAGATTCTTGCCAATACACAGCCCTAATATATATATATATATATATATATATATATATATATATATATATATACACATACAGTATATATATATATATATATATATATATATATATACACATACAGTATATATATATATATATATATATATATATATATATATATATATATATATATATATATATATATATATATATACACATAAACACACATACACACATACATACATACACACAGTGCCTTGCGAAAGTATTCATACCACTTCATATATATATATATATACAAACCCGATTCCAAAAAAGTTGGGACACTGTACAAATTGTGAATAAAAAAAGGAATGCAATAATTTACAAATCTCATAAACTTATATTTTATTCACAATAGAATATAGATAACATATCAAATGTTGAAAGTGAGACATTTTGAAATGTCATGCCAAATATTGGCTCATTTTGGATTTCATGAGAGCTACACATTCCAAAAAAGTTGGGACAGGTAGCAATAAGAGGCCGGAAAAGTTAAATTTACATATAAGGAACAGCTGGAGGACCAATTTGCAACTTATTAGGTCAATTGGCAACATGATTGGGTATAAAAAGAGCCTCTCAGAGTGGCAGTGTCTCTCAGAAGCCAAGATGGGAAGAGGATCACCAATTTCCCCAATGCTGCGGCGAAAAATAGTGGAGCAATATCTGAAAGGAGTTTCTCAGAGAAAAATTGCAAAGAGTTTGAAGTTATCATCATCTACAGTGCATAATATCATCCAAAGATTCAGAGAATCTGGCACAATCTCTGTGCGTAAGGGTCAAGGCCGGAAAACCATACTGGATGCCTGTGATCTTCGGGCTCTTAGACGGCACTGCATCACATACAGGAATGCTACTGTAATGGAAATCACAACATGGGCTCAGGAATACTTCTAGAAAACATTGTCGGTGAACAGAATCCACCGTGCCATTCGCCGTTGCCTGCTAAAACTCTATGGGTCAAAAAAGAAGCCATATCTAAACATGATCCAGAAGCGCAGGCGTTTTCTCTGGGCCAAGGCTCATTTAAAATGGACTGTGGCAAAGTGGAAAACTGTTCTGTGGTCAGACGAATCAAAATTTGAAGTTCTTTTTGGAAAACTGGGACGCCATGTCATGCGGACTAAAGAGGACAAGGACAACCCAAGTTGTTATTAGCGCTCAGTTCAGACGCCTGCATCTCTGATGGTATGGGGTTGCATGAGTGCGTGTGGCATGGGCAGCTTACACATCTGGAAAGGCACCATCAATGCTGAAAGGTATATCCAAGTTCTAGAACAACACATGCTCCCATCCAGACGTCGTCTCTTTCAGGGAAGACCTTGCATTTTCCAACATGACAATGCTAGACCACATACTGCATCAATTACAACATCATGGCTGCGTAGAAGAAGGATCCGGGTACTGAAATGGCCAGCCTGCAGTCCAGATCTTTCACCCATAGAAAATATTTGGCGCATCATAAAGAGGAAGATGCGACAAAGAAGACCTAAGACAGTTGAGCAACTAGAAGCCTGTATTAGACAAGAATGGGACAACATTCCTATTCCTAAACTTGAGCAACTTGTCTCCTCAGTCCCCAGACGTTTGCAGACTGTTATAAAAAGAAGAGGGGATGCCACACAGTGGTAAACATGGCCTTGTCCCAACTTTTTTGAGATGTGTTGATGCCATGAAATTTAAAATCAACTTATTTTTCCCTTAAAATGATACATTTTCTCAGTTTAAACATTTGATATGTCATCTATGTTGTATTCTGAATAAAATATTGAAATTTGAAACTTCCACATCATTGCATTCTGTTTTTATTCACAATTTGTACAGTGTCCCAACTTTTTTGGAATCGGGTTTGTATATATATATATATATATATATATACATACATATATAGTGCCTACAGTGTTTCCCACACATAGACTTTACCTGGGCGGGCCGCAACAATATCCACCACCTGCTGCCATCAGCTCCCGCATCTCACACACAAGAGCGCGACTTTAGCACAATATTTAGCAACTTTCAGACCCTTTTTTCCCCACAACAGGTACATACTGACAAAACTTTTGAAAAAACCTTAGCTATCGTTCATTTGGAAGATGTCTCCAGTGCTGCCCCGCGAGCGTGAGGTCTGACTCTCCCGGCACAGTGTCGCCTCTCTCTGCGTCTATTCTGTGCAGCGAGCGGCAGAGAAACAGAGCTTTCAGTTGGCCGTAACGCAGCAAAATCGTCAGTAAATCATTTACAAAACAGCGTTTCCAAGCACCTGTCACTTACTGACTGTTTGGACTTTTAAATATGAACATAATTCATCTGTTAATATGCGCATAGTTTGTTACTCAGAGGCAGGCAGTGCGCTGAATGATACAAAACAGTAATACAGCCAAAACCACCGCATATAGTCTCTTTTTAGTGCAAGTTAGATGTATATTGATTTTATCAGACGATGTCGCGATTATAAATCAGGATTTAAGGAGTATAGTGAGAGTGATTCCTGGTTAACATGTAAAATGAATGGGTTTACTATTTATACTTATTTTATGTATGCCAACAGAAAATATAATGTGAACAGCTTTATTGGGCATTCAGTTGTATTAATTACAGTATGTGACATTTAGAACAGGTCTTAAGTGCCAAAACTCGTCTGAATGCAAACTTGACGCAATGACGTCATGAATACGCAAATGAATATGTGACGTCACCTGCCGCCACAAGTCCCACAAAATCCTGTGGGAAACACTAAAAGTCTTCATACCCCTTCATTTTTTTTCACATTTTGTAATGTTGCTGCCTTATGTTAAACTGCTTTACATTACTTTTTTCCACATCAAGCTACACTCTATACACCATAATGGCAAAGCAAAAAATAGGTTTTTAACATCTTTGCAAATTTATTAAAAATAAAAAACTTAAATGATTCCATTGCATAAGTAATCATACCCTTATCTAGGGCAGTTGAAATGTATCTCTGGAGCATTCATATTACTTGTAGATGTTACTACACTTCGAGTGAAGTTAACCTGTGGCAAATTTAAATGAATGGGTATGATTTGGAAAGGCACACGCGTCTTAATAAAAGGTCTAACAGCTGAAGATTCATATCACAGCAAAAACCAAGCCCTGAGGTCAAACAAACTGCCTGTATAGCTCAGAGACAGGATTGTAGTAAACCACACATCTGGGGAAGAGTTCAGAAAAAACATTATGCTGCACTGAAGTTTCACAGAAGCATGTAGTCTCCGTTACCCTTAATGGAAGAAGTTTGACTCTTCCTGGCCTCCTGGCCAAACTGAGCAATTGATGGAGAAGGGCTTTGGTTAGATTGGTGACCAAGAACCTGATGGTTACTCTAGTTGAACTCCATGATCATATGTGGAGATAGGAGAATCCTACAGAAGGACAAACATCACTGCAACACTCCACCAATCTGGGCTTTATGCTGGTGTGGCCAGATGCAATCCTCTCTTCAATGAAGACACATGAAAACTAGGGGTGTAACAGTTCACAAAATTCACGGTTCGGTTCGATACGACACAGTGGTGTCACGGTTCGGTATGTTTTCGATACGGGGGGCGGGGCAATTGGTTACGTCCAATGTTGGAAATATTTCTGTTTTAAACCATGAAGGCGAGCCAATGGATATCAAACAAGTGCACCAGGGTTTGCACACGTGCAAACTTTGTGCAAGATTTATGCCGGTGAACGTCTTAATCTCAGTCAATTAACTATAAACAGAAAGTGAAAGTCAAAACGGAATGATGGAGTAATGAGGAGCTTTCGGCATCTGACGCCGCTTATTCTCTCAGAGACAAAGAGAGACGAATCTACTTCAACATGCTGATAACGGTATAGCCCAGCGCTTCTCAAAGTCCGGACTCTGGACCGGGAGGGAATTAAATCCGGACCAGTCTCGACTTCGTATTTCAAGTGCACTCGTATCACTCAGACCTTCACTCAGACCTCCGTGCGTGGCACACACACACGCACACACACACGCACGCGGGCGCATGAACCAGTGTTGCAGTGTTTACCAACTCTTTTGTAAGACAAAGCGCATAGCAACTAGTGACATTTTGGATAAACCTTAAGCTTTCATTCAGTAGAATAATGTCACTGGTTTCGCCCCGCGAGCGCGAGGTTTCGTCTTCCCGACGCAGTCTTTCTCCACCGGCAGAGTTAGCAGCACATTCAAAGAACCGAACCGCAGCAGACTTGTGAATGAATGAGTACAAAACAGCATTTCCAAAAACATTTACATTTACATTTATGCATTTAGCAGACGCTTTTATCCAAAGCGACTTACATTGCATTCAAGTTACAGTTTTTACATTTGATCAGCTCTTGCTTTTCCTGGGAATCGAACCCATGATCTTGGCGTTGCTAGCGCCATGCTCTACCATTTGAGCTACAGGAAAGCTATCACTAAAAACCTATCACTGTTGACTGTCTGGGAATGAACATGAGTGTAGTTCATCTGTAAATACGCACATATTTTGTTACACAGACGGACGTTTGTGCTCCATATAAAATAATATAATTCACTGGTGTATAACAGTGTATTGCAGTTATAATTAAATATGTTAGCAATTCAGTTGAAGTAAAGATTCTCCCCAGCAAGGGTAGGTTATCACGGGGCAGACAGCAATTGCCTGTTACGTCGTTTGGGCTGCGTTGTTGAGCGCAGTGGCACTGATTTCACACACTTTAAGCTCTTTTATTTTCCAAACGTAATAGGATTAGTCCAACGAATCGTTCGGTTTGTAATGCGCACCGAACCGAAAGCCTTGTACCGAACGGTTCAATACGAATACGCATATCGTTACACCCCTAATGAAAAAACACCTGGAATTTGCAAAAAAGCACCCAAAGGACCCTCAGACTCGAGAAACGAGATTCTCTGGTCTGATGAACCTCAATTCCAAACATCATGTTTGAAGGAAACCAGCTCTGCTCATCACCTGCAGAGTACCATCCCAAAAGTAAAGTGTGCTGGTAGCAGCCTCATGCTGTGGAGCTGTTTTTCAGCGGCAGGGACTGAGGGACTCGTCAGAGTAGAAGAAAATCTCAATGCACCAAAATATTGAGATAGCCTTAATGAAAACCCAGTCCAGAGCATTCAGAACCTCAGACTGGGCAGAAGGTTTACCTTCCAACAGGACAATGGACATAAACACACAGCAAGAGTGGCTTATAGACAACTCTGTGAATGTCCTTGAGTGGCCCAGTCACAGCCTGGGCTTGAATGCAATCAAATATTTCTGGAGAAACCTGAAAATGTGCATCTGCCCCATCCAACCTGACAGAGCTTCAGATGTGAAGAGATGAGAAGAAGAATGGCAGATAACTGCCAAATTCTGATATGCAAAGCTTGTCATATCATACCCAAAAAGACTTGAGGCTGTAAAGGTGCTTCAGCTAAGTACTGAGTTAAGGGTATATGAAGACTTATGCAATGTACTTATTTCAGTTTTTTTACTTTTAATTAATTTACGAAGTTGTGACAATTCTGTTTTTGCTTTGCCATTATGGTGTACAGAGTGTAGATTAATGTGGAAAAAAAGTAATTCAAAGCAGTTTAACATAAGGCTGCAACATAACAAAACGTGAAACAAATGAAGGGGTATGAAGACTTTTTATAGGCACTGTGTATGTAATATGTATGTATATATATATATATATATATATATATATATATATATATATATAATATATACACATACATTCACAAATATACTGTATATAAGAATATAGGAAACTTTCCTATATATAAGAATATAGGAAAAAAAAAAAAAAAAAATCTCATTTCTTTCTTTTAATTGGCTTAGAAATCAGATACATTGTTTGACAATAACCAATAAATGATTTGTTAATGTGCTACAATTTTTTTTTCGTTTTCATTTTTATCACATATAAAGCAGAATAATTTCTGTACTGTAATAAAAGCTATGTCAAGTAGCACCGAATTGTTCATATACTTTATTTTTTACCTGGAGATGATTGAAAAAAGCACAAATAAACCATATATTGTTGCAATCGTTTGTTTAATGTCTTCACGTTTCCAAAGGTTTCTGCCTTTTATTCAGATCATACAGTGATAGCTGGACGCTTTTGTCCACATTAGGGATTTCCTGGTACATTGTAAGTTTTTACTTCTATATGAGTCCGTCTTGCACTTTATGCGCCCTCCGGCTTCGAGTATGAGTATATATATATATATATATATATATATTAGGGCTGTGTATTGGCAAGAATCTGGCGATACGATACGTATCACGATACAGGGGTTGCGATACGATACATTGCGATACTGTAAGCAAAGCGATATATTGGGATATTTCTTATTTTAGGAATAGGATATATTTTTAGGAAAGCTGTCATTAAGAGCACACCACTATATGCAAACCTTAGCAATAGATAAATAATTAAATATAAATTGTTTAACCAGAACACACTGGGATCTGCATTTGCAATAATCAGTCCCTGTAATATTCAACATTATTGAACCACCTTTTGTGCAGTATGAGTCAAGGGGGAAAAATTAAAGTGCTTGCAGGATTCTTTACTTAAATGTATGTATAAAATGTATTTTATAAAAAAGACCATATATATTTTTAGACCCTGCTTTAAAAGTTCACAGTTTAAGTTTACAATTGTAATATACAATGTCATAACATTTTGATCTGAGCAAAAAATTACACCTGCTTATATTAATGAAAAATAAAGTTTTCACACGGGGCACGGCAAGCGTCGGGGCGGACATTACCACAAAAGCCCAAATGACGCCACACTTCAGCTTTGTACACCGAAACGAGAGCTGGAACAATTATTTCATCCTCCATTACTGGCAGCGAACTATATTAACGCGAACATTAGTGGTGTGCTCTAATGCTAGTATTTCCTGTCACTGTTTAAGTTCAGAGATGAAGACTGCTCTCTAGCGGTCGGGATATGAACTCAAAACGAAACAACTGCCATGAATCCTGTATGATTTTTTTTTTTAAATATCGATATTCCGTTTTTGAGAATCGATACAGTATCGCCAAACAAAATATCGCGATACTCACGTGTATCGATATTTTCTTACACCCCTAATATATATATAAAAAACTTTATAAAAACTAGTGAGTTTTACACTTTTTAATGTCATATTTTGTAATACTTGCGTTGATTTATGTTTGTAATATCGATCATTTTCTCATCCGTTTTTATTTTTTGTCTAAAGAGACTCTGCCTCCCTTGCCTTGACTGATGGCAGACCACGACTGATAACACAAACCTTGACTGATAGCACAAACAAACACACAAACATCAGAAATTCAGTAATCTTAAATTATAATCCTTGCGACTTTGAGGTTATGTACATTTTGGCAGGTTATTTTACATTCATTTCATGCATGCAAATTAATAAAGTGATGAATGGAAACTGGGCAGTTCAATTAAGTACAGAATTTTTGTAATAGCTACAAAAATGAAAATGGGGATCACCGAGAAATGAAATGTTTTTTTTTTATTACAATTTATATAGCCACGGTTTTACTACAAATAGCATGATTAAACTATGGTGAGTGTAGCAAAATGTTTTAACTGTAATAACCTTATTTATTTGTTGCAAAACCATGTGTAATTTTCGTAAGTTTCGTTGCAAACAATTTTTACTGTTATTTTATAATGAAAAACAGTAGTAATATATTTATAATATTTATAGAATTCATTAATTATTAGAAAAGATCATTTATGTCATGTACTGTAAATGCTCTAGGCCTACAAGTTTGAGGCATTAATTGTAACTTTAGAATATACACCAAATATTTTGACCATACTTTCTTCTTTCACAGCAGGAAAACATTTTTTGAGAGACACCAGGACTGCAGATGACTGGTGCAGTAAAAGAAACTGAAATGGATTTTTATTTTTATATAAAATTCAGATTCACAACTGTTCAATGAAAAGATAGGACTGTGAGATGTTCTGCACAGAACTTGTGGATAAAAACAAGTGGGCTACTGTCGCCATATTTGAGTAAGAATTGTTCATCCTTCAGGATCCAACAGTTCACTATTAACTAACTATCGACTTTAGCCTCAATAAACTCAGAATTACTGTTCAGGTATAGGGTAAGATGTAGAATATGGTCACGCATAATAAGGCATTAGTATGTGCTTTATGAGTACTAATAAACAGCTAATATAGTAATATGCAAGCAACTAGTTAATAACTAAAGTGTTACATTAAATACATTAAAATAAAATTGTGTGCGCGCGCGTGTGTGTACGTATTGGCTAGCGGCAGCTGGGCACTCCTTATCTGTGTGTTAAATACTTATGCAATTTAGCTTATTGGGTTCATATTCTGATCGCATCTGCTTGCTGGTATATCATATGCATCATCAAATCTTTTATTTAATTAATTACAGCAGAAACGGCGAAAAACGATCGTGACTCCTGGCATGAACTCTGGCAGCTGATACATAAAAATGTATTTTAATAATAATAATAATAATACAATTGTGGGAACTTTGCATTATCCTTAAAAAAACAAACAAAAACAAAAAACACCACCGCACGCCACTGAGAACAGTGTAGTTTTTACCGAGCAAAACAGCAAAAACAGCGAGAAAAACCTTGGCAGCTGCCACGAGAACTCTGCCAGAAACGACCTGACAGCTGACACAAATTCTGGGGATGCCACCGGAAGTGGCGCTGCGACCTGCCGCTGCCAGGATTTGCGCCTGCTCTCTCTCATAAAATGATGGATAGATGCCACAAATTGATCTTAAAACAAAATATAAACAAATAAGCTCACTCATAAATCTAGAAAAGACGTCAGAGATTGACAAAATCACTAATTATTTATGATTCATTACAATTATTTAGTAAGAACCATAATATGAACGTTCAGTGCATTTTGTTATAGGGGGAAAAATAACGAGAAAAATATCCGTACACGCCCACCTTAATAACTGAATTGTGTTAGCGATGAATGACTGCCGTAATTTCTACATACGCGATTATAATTATAATTTAAAACGTCGTTATTACCTGTCCATGCTTGAGTGATGGAGAAGCGATGACGGATGTCGATTAAAGCAGGACCCAGGCCTCTTCTACGCGTCTGTCCGTTGTTTATTCCCGCTCTTCGCTATGAACAGCATCCAGCATCATGATCGTTCAAAATCAAACGAAAACAAACGCTCGCGCTGATTCTTCCGGCGAATATTCGAAGGAATGCGCGCGACCCGCTTCTGATGTCGACATCAACTCGCATCCAGCATCAAGCTCTGTTTCCAAGTCTTTTGACGGCTTCCAAGAGTAAAATCGGTCTTGCATTTGTTAAATTATCCCAGAGCCGAGAGAATCCATGAAAACACCGGAGAAACGGACGCTTTCGGCGGCAGCATCTCCTCCGTCTCTCTCTCCATCAGGGAAACATGTTGTAAGGTGCTTTGCTTTCCACAAATCCTGGTATAGTAGTCGCCCCCTATTGACCATTAGATGAACATCTATCTATCTATCTATCTATCGATCTATCTATCTATCTATCTATCTATCTATCTGTCTGTCTGTCTGTCTGTTTCTATCTAAAGTTTTATGTATTTTAATTGCATATAAAATTTTCCTTCATTTGGATTACACAGTTTTACTATAAATAATAAACTTTAATATCTGTCAGTCAAATATAAATGAAACAAGATTTATATGTATGCACTATGCACAACCAGGTTTATACCTTTATTATTTTGAAATCAAAAGTCTCAATGGCACATATTACTTTCCCCTTTTCCTGTTATGTTTTTGCCAAGAAAAATGACTGACAGGTGTTTAGAAGGTCTGTCAACTTCCAGCACCATTTAAGAGAGGAATATACGTCAGTCCAGTCCGTCTGGCTCCTTACAATGAATCTACTGTCTGTTTTCATATGAGCTGGGATTTCAAATGGAAGAAAACAACCCTTATGTTTATTAATTGTTCTTGACTGTCTCTTGACGATCTCATCTCTTGGTTATTTCAGGATATTGTGCACCACACACGAAAACACATTTTGGACGGGTCATTTCTTCTTGTCTATCTTCCATCTAATGACAGTCCTGTAAAATGCATTGCATGTGTTTTATTTGGCTTTTAGCATGCATGTTTTCCCAGACTGCAGAGCATTAAATCTAAATGCAATATATGTGGCTAAAAGCCAATGTATGCATTGTAAACGTTCAGGACAGCCTTATTATGTTGTACATAATATATTCACTGTATGTGAGTTTCCATAATGCCAGCTGTTTAGCTTCATAATGCCAAACACTGCATGTTCTCTCTGCTATTCTAAACTTAAATATCTGATTCATCAATGGTATTTAAATAAACTCTAGCAACTGCCTAGCAACCAGGCAAATACCCAGCAACTGCCTGGCAACCACCCAAAACACTCTAGCAACTCCCTAGCAACCAGTCTAGGTTGCTAGGTTGCTTTTTTTTTAGATTGCTGCTGAGATTGTCAACCATGTACAACCTATTTGCACATTCCTCTCTTGTACAGTCATGCTTATCTTAATATTTAAGTCTACAGTATACTATCATGCACATTATTTTATATTTTGTTCTTTATATCTTTTTTTAATTTTATTCATTTCATTTTATGTATACTTCTTTGTGTTGTTTTCTATAATATTGCACTGTCCATGGAGCGGACCTGACTCACATTTCACTGCTGGTTAATACTCTCTGTATAATCGTGTATGTGACAAATAAATCTTGAACTTGAACTTGAACTTGAAGTCAAAACAGCCAAGAAATAACTTAGAACCTAGCAAGCCAAAGCTCTTTAGCAACTCCTTAGCAGCTGGCTAAAAGCTGGACCTCTCCTGGACCAACAACACTGCAGCACTGGCCAAGAAAGCACAACAGCGTCTCTACTTCCTCCGCAAACTCAGAAGAGCCAGAGCCCCAGCCCCCATCATGTGCACCTTCTACAGAGGCACCATCGAGAGCATTCTGACTAGCTGCATCACTGTGTGGTATGGTGCCTGCAATGCGTCCTGCCGCAAGTCACTTCAACGGATAGTGAGAGCAGCTGAGAAGATCATTGGTGTCTCTCTCCCCTCCCTCCAGGACATCTACAGCACCTGTCTCACCCGCAAAGCCCTCTGCATTGCAGGTGATCCCACCCACCCAACACACAGCTTCTTCAGTCTGCTGCCATCAGGGAGTCATGGAGGAGACTCCAGGCGAGGACCAGCAGACTGAAGGACAGCTTCATCCATCAGGCTGTCAGGAAGCTGAACTCCCTCCCGACCTTGTTTTTTTTATTTCACTGGTTTGCACTCTATCTACCATGTGCCTTATGCCCAGTACCTCCGCTCCCTATATGCAGAGTACACAGTTTGCTTAGGGCACCAACTCGTGGGGGGGGTCACCATCCCAGTTGCTCAAAAAAAAAAAAAGTGAAGCGTCATTCCCACTACCGCTCGCGCGGCATCGCGCCTCATGTTTGCGGCTGAATGCAGATGATCATAATTGATGGACAACTATGCCCGTGAAAAGACATCAGCAGTCCGGCACCGAGAAAAAAAAAAAAAAAAAAGATGAAGACGAAGCCCGCACGTCACTTTCAGGTAGGCTACATTCATAATCAAAGAAGTATTAAGATAATATTTTTTTGTGTGGTTATAAAAACAGACCTAAGCCAACAACAGCCTTTAAAATGACTTAAAAATGCATTACATAACAACAATGAGGCAACCCTGCTGAAAAAACACAATAGAACCATCACAGAAAATTATAACACCATCACAAATGAATCACAAATAAATAAAAAATGCCATTACAAACCATCAACTTTTAACCATTAAAAAAAAATGGTTTTCTGTAGTGTGTTTTGGGACATATTCCATTAGGATTTATTTGTTTTAACAAGCCACCTGTCACAGAATGGCCCGTGTTCCACCATCACTGATCACCCTCACCTGCACCTGATTAATGATCATGTACACCTGTTCCTCATCATCACAGCTCATCACCCCTGCTCTACTTAAGCACACTCCTCACTCCAGTCAGGGTCTGATCTTGAAGTCACAATGCTGCCAACACAATGAAACTTGTGGATACTACTCGGACCTTCACTCTCTACAGCGGACTGCTAGCTGAGTATACTAACCTGTTTTACTTACCTGATGATACTTACCCTCTGTCTTCCCTCTCACTACCAGATACCTTTACATCTGTGGACTCTAGAGACTCACAGGCTCTCCAAGGATTCCTATCCGCCACAAACCTGCCAAAGGACAGAGACACAGTCAGAACCCCAGCGCACTATCCACAATACCTCTAGAAAGCCACTTACCTCACGACTGTTGTCTCACCCAAATCCTGTAATAAACTCAACCTATTTTACACTTACCTTTGTGTCTGGCAGTTCCGTAACAGAAGATCAGACCATTAACAGAAGATCAGACCAAGACCGAAGTTAAGCGGACCACACCGATATGGAGGAGGCTTCGTTTATTAATAGGGCTTATGCTATCCACGACCCGCTGGACTTTGTGAGGGAATTTGTGCCATTCGCCCTCTCCAGCTCGCTAGAGGATCGAGCCCTCAAGATATTGTTCCGGCTCGGGATCACAGCCCATCACCCCTTGAAGCTCCCAGACACTTCCTGCCTCACCTGGCAGGAGACTGTCCTCAAGTGTCTGGAGAGTCTCCGATCCCGAGTCGGAGTTCCGCCCGAAGCAACGATGATGGTTCCGCCGCCTGAGATGGCGATGATGATTCCGCCACTCGCGGCGACGATGATGCCGCCGGCCACGGCGAAGAGCTCTCCTGAGCCCCTGCTGGTTCCGTCCAGCTCACCAGAGCTCACTCCTCGCCAGTGCCCTCCAGTGGCAGCTCCACGCCAGTGCCCTCCAGTGGCAGCTCCACGCCAGTGCCCTCCAGTGGCTGCTCCACGCCAGTGCCCTCCAGTGGCTGCTCCACGCCAGTGCCCTCCTGTGGCTGCTCCACGCCAGTGCCCTCCTGTGGCTGCTCCACGCCAGAGCCCTCCTGTGGCTGCTCCACGCCAGTGCCCTCCTGAGTTCCCGCTGGTTCCGCCCAGCCGTCCTGAAGTCCCGCTGGTTCCGCCCAGCCGTCCTGAAGTCCCGCTGGTTCCGCCCAGCCGTCCTGAAGTCCCGCTGGTTCCGCCCAGCCGTCCTGAAGTCCCGCTGGTTCCGCCCAGCCGTCCTGATTCTGCGCTGCAAGAGCGCCCCCTGGCGCCCGCTCCTCCAGAGCATCCCCTAGTGCCCGCTCCTCCAGAGCCCACTCAAGGGCCCGCGCCTCCAGAGCGCCTCGTAGTGTCTGCTCCTCCAGAACACCTCCAAGAACCCGCTCCTCCAGAGCCTCCTCAAGAGCCCGCTCCTCCAGAATGCCCACCAGAGGGGAGCTTCCCCATGAAAATTTTGGGGGGGGCTATATATCCTCTGCCTGGGTGGCCGGGCCCAGAGCCAAGGCCACGGAGATCCATGACCCACCATGGCCACCCAAAAGAAATAGGCCATGGTCTCCCGAGCCTCCAGTTCCTCCATGGCCTCCCGAAGCCCCGGATCCGCCTTGGCCTCCCGAAGCCCCGGATCCGCCTTGGCCTCCCGAAGCCCCGGATCCGCCTTGGCCTCCCGAAGCCCCGGATCCGCCTTGGCCTCCCGAAGCCCCAGATCCGCCTTGGCCTCCCGAAGCCCCAGATCCGCCATGGCCTCCTGAACTTCCTGTCCCGCCATGGCTTCCTGAATCTCCGGTTCCGCCCTGGATGCCTTCCCTGTGTCCATGTCTTCCACCGACATCCAGGGTGCCCACCCCCCCTCCCAGGTTTTGTTATTACATCGCGGGACGCGCCGTCCGGGAGGGGGAGGTACTGTCACAGAATGGCCCGTGTTCCACCATCACTGATCACCCTCACCTGCACCTGATTAATGATCATGTACACCTGTTCCTCATCATCACAGCTCATCACCCCTGCTCTACTTAAGCACACTCCTCACTCCAGTCAGGGTCTGATCTTGAAGTCACAATGCTGCCAACACAATGAAACTTGTGGATACTACTCGGACCTTCACTCTCTACAGCGGACTGCTAGCTGAGTATACTAACCTGTTTTACTTACCTGATGATACTTACCCTCTGTCTTCCCTCTCACTACCAGATACCTTTACATCTGTGGACTCTAGAGACTCACGGGCTCTCCAAGGATTCCTATCCGCCACAAACCTGCCAAAGGACAGAGACACAGTCAGAACCCCAGCGCACTATCCACAATACCTCTAGAAAGCCACTTACCTCACGACTGTTGTCTCACCCAAATCCTGTAATAAACTCAACCTATTTTACACTTACCTTTGTGTCTGGCAGTTCCGTAACACCACCATTACAGTTTCCATTAAAACTAATACAAGTCCCATTATAACCAGTAAAACCATTACACATTTTGTGATGGTGTCTATTGTTTTTTGTTTCAACAATACATGTTATAAATGCCTGTAAAGGGAGCCAAAGGCCTGGTCATTGCTGCTGTTACACTTGCAGGACGATCATATCCTTGTTTAATAGGCTATTGACCAAACATTTCATTCAAATATCCAATTAATCTTTAATTTTTGGCCACCTTTTTGCTATAGATGAAACAGCCTCTATAATTTCTTCAACAAAAAATATGTGGACATCACAACCCTTACAAAAATTAACCATGGTTTTCGTGGTAAAACTGCTTAATTTTCTTTTGTGTGATTTCTGAATGCTTGAGACCATAAAATCAATCAGACAGCTGTATTACTGCTGTATGTAACTGTCTAGAGCTACAATTGTAATTTGTAAATAATACAATTTAATTACAATTTATTTACTTTTATATTTTATTAAAGTTCTATTTTGACCCCTACGGTAGGTGGTTTTTTAAACTTCCATAATATTTGAGGGAGGGGGGACAACAATAAAATCCTGCTTGGGGCACCCATTTGGCCAGCAACGGCCCTGCTTATGCCACTTTATCTATTTATATTATTATTTATTTATTTTTCACATGTCCTTATTTGTATATTTGTAATAGTTGCATTTTGTGTATGTAGGTATGTATGTATGTATGTATGTATATGTATATGTATATATACATGTATGTGTATGTATGTAGGTGTATGTATATGTATATATATATATATATATATATATTTGATTTGTATTTATCTGTATTTTTACGTTCAACTGTTAGTGTTTAGTGTTATCTGTATGCACCATGGATCTGAGAGTAACGCAATTTAAATTATCTGTATGTATGTACGGTACATGTGGCAGAATTGACAATGAAGCAGACTTTTGACTTTGACTAAAACACTCTAGCAACGGCCTTGCAACCAGCCAAAACGACCAAGAAACCACCACCTAGAACAACCTAGAAACCAGCCAAAGCACTTTAGCAACTGCCTAGTGACCAATTCAAAACACTCCAGCAACTGCCTAGCAACCAGCCAAAACAACAACAACAAACACCTAGAACAATCTAGAAACCAGCCAAAGCACTTTAGCCTAGCAACCAAAAAAAAAACACTCCAGCAACTGCCTAGCAACCAGACAAAACATGTTACCAAAGTCCCTTTAAGACAAGTCATGTCACTCGGCTGCCATCTTTGAAAGGCCTCTCGGGCATGCAGGTGCTGCTCCTATCTCTTTGAATGGGGAAACATTAAATTCTCCAAAACTGGTCGGCAAGCTTACGATTAAATTTCATATTTGAAATCACTAATGAAATCTGACAACAACTGTATCATAAATGTTGTTTATTTTGCTCAAATCGCATTTAAAAAAAAGCTTATTTCTCATGCTAGACCCACCAGTGTGCATGCGCAGTCCTAGGCGCACATCTCAGAATGCCGACTGTTTCTATAGCAACCAGGACTTCTAACGCCGGATGCAGTGACGTGCTGGTTTTACCGATTAGCGATTGGCTCTTTGGCTCAGAAGGCGGGGCTTCGTTCGATAGAGCAGCCATATTGAGCGTTGCATTTTTCCCCATTCAAAACTATACGAGTGACACGTCTTGGGTATTCTATAGTCTTTGACGTTACAACTGTCCAGCAACCAGACAACTATTCTGGTTATTCTAACCAGTATTCTAGCAACTTCTTAGCAACCTGTGAAAACTCTCTAGGAACTCCCTAGCAAACAGCTAAAACAGCTAAGAAATCACCTAGAACAACCTAGCAACTGCCTCATGAACATTCTAAAACACTCTACAAACTGCCTAGCAACCAGCCAAAACATTCAAGCAAGTGCCTAGCAACCAGCCAAAAAGCAGCCATTTAGCAACCAGTCAAAAACTAGTTATTTAGCAACTGCCAAGTGACCAATTCAAAACACTCTCACAAGTGCCTAGCAACCAGCCAAAAAACAGCTATTTAGCAACTACCTAGTGACCAATCCAAAACACTCTTAAACTGCCTAGCAACCAGTCGAAACACTCTCACAAGTACCTAGCAACCAGCAAAAAAACATCCATTCAGCAACTGCCTAGCAACCAGCCAAAACATTCTAGCAGCTCAGAACAACCTAGCAACCAACACCATAAAACAAAGCAACACCACAGCAACCAGCCAGCAACACTCCTAGCAAATGCCTAGCAACCACTCAGAATACCCTAGCAACTGCTTAGATATATGATATATAAGATCACCCTAAACCTCCACCTTTGGGTTTAAAGCAGTGAATCTGGTTTGTTGGATAGTTCAGTATATACTTGCCAAGTATAAGCTGCAGCTATGAGCTTACAAAAATAAAACGTATGGTCACTTAGCGTAAAGGTACAAAGCATAAGGGCCTTTTGTTTTTTTCCATTCTGTCAATCCCACCTCAGTTCAGCTCACATGTCTGAGCTATAATTGAGAGAATGAGAGAAGAAGTCACGAGTGCTGTAAAGCAGGGAGCTGGACGTGTGCCAGGTTGAACCTCTAATAGTGCCAGCGATCCGACCGCTGAGGCCAAAGCGCTCGGCTGTGGTCTCCCTCACAGTGCCCCTCTGACGGCCAACAGCAACAGAAGCAGGGCAGCAGGGAATGCGGCCAGGGATGCCCTATTTCACAGCGTAGTGAGGGACCGTGCGAGAGATTTTCCCATGGGATTCACTCGTGAAATCACATTTGACCCCATTTACTTTCTCATGCACTACTGATCCAGAACGAGCCGAAAAATCAGTTTAATTTCACATGTTTGGTCCTAGAAACCACCTAGAACAACATAGCAACCAGCCAAAATACTCTAGCAACTGCCTAGCAACCAGCCAAAACACTCTAGCAACTGCCTGGAATCAAAGCACTCTAGCAATTGTTTCTGGATTGTTCTGGCTGGTTACTGGTTACTAGTTACTAGAGTGTTGGTTGCTAAGTTATTCTAGGTGTTTCTTTGGGGGGGGGGGGTTTGTCTGGTTTCTAGGCTGTCTAGACTCTAGAGTATTTGATTATAAGTAGTTGCTACAGTGTTTTAGTTGGTTGTTAGCTTGTTCTTGGGTTCTCTGGCTGGTTGCTAGGCAGTTGCTAGTGTGTTGTGCTTGTTGTTCTGAGTGGTTTCTAGGGCTTTTTGTCTGGTTTCTAGGATGTCTCTAGCATGTTTGACTACAGTAGTTGCTAGAGTGTTTTGGTTGGTTGCTAGGTTGTTTTAGCTGGTTTCTGTGGTTCTCTGGCTGGTTGCTAGGTAGTTGCTAGGTTGTTTCAGCTGGTTATTGTGTTGTTCCAGGTGGTTTCTAAGGTTTTCTCATCTGGTTTCCAGCATTTTGACTATAGCAGTTACTATAGTGTTTTGTCTGGTTGCTAGGTGGTTCAAAATAGTTTACTGTGGTGTTCTGAGTGGATGCTAGGTTGTTCTAGGTGGTTTATAGGGTGTCCTGGCTCTTTACTGGGGAGTTGCTAGAATGTTTTGACTGGTTGCTAAGTTGTTCTAAGTAGTTTCTAGGGTTCTCGGGCTGGTTGCTAGGTTGTTAGTGTGTTTTGACTGGTTACTAGGTGGTTCTAGGTGGTTTCTAGTTTGTTTGTTTTTTGCCTGGTTTCTAGGCTGTCTCTGGAGTGTTTGACTACAGTTGCTAGAGTGTTTTATCTGGTTGCTGTGTTTCAAATGGATTCTGGGTGGTTGCCAGGTATTCTAGGGTGTTCTGGCAGTTCCTACAGTGCTTTGGCTGGTTGCTAGGTTGTTCTTGGTAGTTTTTAGGGTAATGCTAGATTGTTGTCAGCAGCTTTATAATTTTTAGCTGCTTATATCCATTTCATCATTGGACATCAGATTATTTCAGCATGCTTTGCTTTATCGGTGTCATACAGAAAATTATGTTGCTTTACCCAGTAAATGCACAGAGTACTGCAGAAACAGTATGAGTAGTATGGTAGCATGCTTTTCTGAACAAAGCCACAGCACATATTGTTATTTTAAGGACTGCAGGTCTGCTTTAGTGTCACCAGAGGGCGCAATGTCACATTTGTTGAATCAAGTTTTTTTTGTTGGCAGTTGCAATCACTGCATGAAGGGTTTGAAAAGACCTTGTTGTTTGGCTGTTTAGTTTATAATGTTGGTGTATAACACAAAAACAAACAATCTTTCTGCGGTGAGCTGTGTATTTATCTGTAATGCCATGCCAAAGCCATGTCTCTGATTGTGTGACTTATTTGGTTTGTAAAAAACAAAGAGACCAAAGAGGAGAAATCAGTTTCATATTTTTTTGTTTTTAATTTGGACACAATCTAAACTGATATGACCCAGTCTGTCTTGAATAAAAGCTCTTTCAGACTGGTCCACACGCTCACGTTTCCAGCAAATATTTCCATGTCTTATCCTCTCTGCGGAGGCACCAAATGTCTTGTGGAGGTGTTGAAGAAAAACAGGGACAGGGAGGTGAAGTGCATGGTCCTTCTGTCCCCCAAAAATTAACCATACTAAAACAATCTAAAGTTCAATTATCAAAGAAGAAAAAATGAGCAGCAATAACACCCAGGAATCAGCCAAAACACTCTAGCAACCAGCCAGAACAACTTAGCAACCAGACAAAACTATAGCAACTGTCTAGCAGCCGTCCAAAGCACTCTAGTAAATGCCTACTAACTAGCTAACAGGGAACATTCTCACAACTTTCTTTAAAGTTTTTTTTATAAATTATATAAATATTAGGACAAAATGTTGTTAAAGTAACATTTATGGAACATTCTTATAACCTTATTCATATTTGATATACATCAATGCTGAGAAAGTGTTCTGAGATCAACATTCTAGGAATGTTTAAACACTTTAGCAACTGCCTAGTAACTACCCAAAACATCATAGCAACTGCCTAGCAACCAAGCAGGATGCCCTAGAAACCACCTAGAACAAACTAGCAATCGACCAGCCTAAAACACTCTAGCAACTGCCTAGCAACCAGCCAGAACACCCTAGAAACCACCTAAAAAAACCTGCAGTAGCAACCACCCAGAATAATCTAGCAACCAGCCAAAACACTTTAGCAACTGCCTAGTAACTACCCAAAACATCATAGCAACTGCCTAGCAACCAAGCAGGATGCCCTAGAAACCACCTAGAACAAACTAGCAATCGACCAGCCTAAAACACCCTAGAAACCACCTAAAAAAACCTGCAGTAGCAACCACCCAGAATAACCTAGCAACCAACCAAAACACTTTAGAAACTTCCTAGTAACTAGCCAAAATATTATAGCAACTAACTAGCAAACAGTCAAAATGCTCTAACAACTACTTAGAACAACATAGCAACCAACGAAACACTCTAACAACTGCCTAGCAACCAGGCAGGATGCTCTAGAAACTACCTTGAACAACCTAGCAGGCAACCAGCCTAAAACACTAGCAATCAGCCAGAAAACCCTAGAAACCAGCCAAAACATTCTAGCAACTGCATAGCAACCAGCCAGAACAACCTAGAAACCAGCCAAAACACAGACAACCAGCAATCATTGTTATAGCAACAAGCCAGAAACTACTCTAGTAGCTGCTAAGATGTGTGACAATCTCTCAGAACCAGCTGTGAGTTTGAATGAGTGAAGCTGGTTTGTGAGTTACGGTATTTGAGGATAATATTTGTTTTCTTCCACCTTTCTAACTCTTTTCAGCTTAGGGGCTGTCCGTTTATGGGTTTAATTAACAAGTAAACATTAGCACGAATCACATACGTCATATCTACTGTTGAGGCATTATAAACTTTCTGGTGGTCGAACATTTGATTCTCACTCAGCTAATGTTTAGAAGGCTGTCCTGTATCGAATTTACAAGGAGCATTGTAATTCTGTTAAACAACAAACGTCAGTGCACTTTGAAATCCTTACAGACAACAGAGATTTACTTTAAACACTGAGAAACAGCAGTTCCTGTGGCAGGTCAGGTCACCCAGCGGCCATCTTGCTAACACCTCTGGACAGCTGTTTATTTATGGGCGTTCAAGTATAGTTCCTAAAAGAGAGACAGCAAGACTGTGTTTCTATAATACATTTCAAATCAGCAATTCAACTAAACGACAATGCTACTATAAAAAATAGGTGAATTTTGAACTATAAAAAATGTAATTTTGTCACCCAGAACCCTTAGCAACCGCATAGTAACATGTTAAATCCACTCTAAACACCCTGGTAACTGCATATCAACATGTTAGGACCACTCTAAACACCTAGCAACTTCATAACAACATGCAAAAACCACTCTAAACACTGTAGCAACTGCATAGCAAATCACCGTAAACACCCTAACAACCACACAGCAACATGTTAAAACCACTCTAAACCCCCTAGCAACCGCATAGCTACATACTAAAACCACTTTAAACACCCTAGCAACTGCATAGCAAATCACCGTAAACACCCTAACAACCACATAGCAACATGTTAAACCCACTCTAAACATCCTAGCAACTGCATAGCTACATACTAAAACCACTTTAAACAGCCTAGCAACTGCATAGCAAATCACCGTAAACACCCTAACAACCACATAGCAACATGTTAAACCCACTCTAAACATCCTAGCAACTGCATAGCTACATACTAAAACCACTTTAAACAGCCTAGCAACTGCATAGCAAATCACCGTAAACACCCTAACAACCACATAGCAACATGTTAAAACCACTCTAAACATCCTAGCAACTGCATAGCTACATACTAAAACCACTTTAAACAGCCTAGCAACTGCATAGCAAATCACCGTAAACACCCTAACAACCACATAGCAACATGTTAAAACCACTCTAAACATCCTAGCAACTGCATAGCTACATACTAAAACCACTTTAAACAGCCTAGCAACTGCATAGCAAATCACCGTAAACACCCTAACAACCACATAGCAACATGTTAAAACCACTCTAAACATCCTAGCAACCACATAGCAACATACTAAAACCACTCTAAACACCCTAGCAACTGCAGAGCAACATACTAAAACCACTCTAAACACCCTAGCAACCGCACAGCAACATGTTAAACCCACTCTAAACACCCCAGTAACAGCATAGCATTTTTTTTTTACCATTTAATGAATTGAAAATGTAGAAGTGTCACTCTTAGTGCACCCCACATAGTGATTCAGAAACACATGCTCTTCAGACATGCGGCGCTCAGGTTTTGTCATAAATGTTCGCTGGTTTGCTCATAGAGAGACCTATCACATGCGGTTTCCCAAGTCTGTCATTGTCCTCAGATGATCTCAGGTCTGCTCTGCGTGAGATCATTTCATGAATGATTATCATTATCAAAGGCCGGTAATTCTGTTCCAACTGCATCATCTAAGGACACGCGGGTCTGCGGATAACAGCCACCATGTGTGGAAACGCACTCATGCTACGAGGATGATGCGCAGAAGAATGATTGCAGTAATGTTTTTTGGGTCAACATTAAATGTATTTCTCCCTTAATACAACGAATGAAGACACTTTTGTAGAATTAATCCACATAGCAACATGTTAAAACCACTGTAAGCACACTAGTAACCACATTGCAACCTTTTATAGCCATCTAGCAACTGCATAGCAACATGCTTAAACCACTCTAAATTCCGTGGTAACTGCATAGCAACATGTTAAAACTACCTAGCAACCGCATAGCAACATGCTTTAACCACTCTAAACACCCCAGTAACCGCATTGCATTACAACATATTAAAAATACCTAGCACCCGCATAGCAACATGTTTAAACCACTCTAAACACCATAGCAACCACATAGCAACATGCTAAAACCACTGTAAATGTCTTGGTAACCACATAGCATTTATAGAATTTTGCAGGGGTTTCATATTTAAATTTGCATTAGGTAAATTTTTCATTGTCGATAACAGAAATTAACCTATATATTATTTTGCAAACATATCTTTGTTGAACTCATAGTTGCTAGTTGGAAACTAGTTGGTAATTTCGACAGGGCATGAAAATAATAAAATATATTTAAAAAAATAATAAAACCTAAAATATTTTTCACATCACTAAATCTTTAAATTATTTGCAAATAATTAAAATAATTAAAAAAATCATGTTTTATGGGACTGTTTTATTGTTAAGATCTGCAGTTTCATTATGAACAGCTGCGCTGAACTCTAGTTGTGAAAACCCTGCTGTATGGGGTGGGTTGGGTGATTCAAGAATATTTGGAAATTGCATTTGATAGTTTATTGTGCTAAGTTAATTTGGCTGCCCTTGGCTTTCTGTAGGGGGTGGATTACCTCAGCTGTTATTGAAAGGTGCTAATCATTTCCTCATTAGCGGGTACACAAAATATTGAGATGCTGCCCTGCAACAAAAGGCCCAATTGCCAACTCCCTAGCTCACAGGCAAACCCCAAATTGATGGCATAGCAGCAGGATACAGAATCTATATCCTGTCCCATCTAACCTGCATCCCCCCACTCTTCTTTGCGGATCGTTATGCCTTCCACTATTTTCCAGAACGTGCCTGGTCGCGGTCAGGCATTCACCTCACTTCACTGGCAGTAGACTGTAAATATCATGAGGGCTAAGACTGAAATGTAACTTTTATATTATGTTTATAGATAGATAGATAGATTGTTGAGAGAAATAATGTTGAATTGGGAAATATAAAGTCATAAATATAGCAATATAAATGAGATTGCAATTACAAGAAACTGCCACAATAGTGAGATAAAAGCTGCATTTTTAAGATATTAAGTAACAACTGTGAGATAACAAGTTGTGATTAGAAAATAAGCCACACTTAGGAGAAATAAAAGTTGCAATTGTGAGAAATAAAGTCCCAATTAAGAGAAATAGTCACAATGCTGAGATAAAAAGTTTTAAAATAAGCACAACAACAAGAAATAAATTCGCAATTACAAAAAAATAGTCACAATGCTTAGATAAAAGTTGCACTTTTGGAATATTACATCACAGTTGTGGGTTAAAAAGTTGCAATTAGAAACTTGCGAAAAAAATAAAAAGTCACAGTTATGAGAAATAAAGTCACATTTACGGGAAAGAGTCACATTGTGTGATAAAAAGTTGCAATTCAAAAAGAAGTCAAATACAAGAAAAACTTCAAAATTGTGAGAGATATAAAGTTGCAAGAATGAGAAGTCACAATTACCCACAAATATACATACATTTACAAAAAATACATCAACAATCACCAGTGACAAACAGTAATATTTAACTATGAATTTCACTACAGAAGCGGTGCCACTACTATACAGTTATACGCGTAGGCCATTCAAACTCATCTGAATTCAAACCCATTCAATAGTACGTCTTTCTTTGGAATTCGGTCATTTGAACACAAGCCACACTTTAACTCAACAGAGCAAGAAGTCTGTTTAGGCATCTATTTGAAAAATCACCTCTCTGTGCCGGCCGAGAGAGAATTTCACTGAGGAAGAGTGCATTCCACTCCCATCTTAAGTGGCCGTGCCCTGCTAAATGTATCCCATGCTGCACTTGGCCTGCTGTGGCTTCCAGAGCCAGCAGAGTGCAATCAAAAGCCAAACTTCAACAACTACCAGATGGCCGAGAGCATGTTTGAATGAGACTTCCCTTTCACGGACCACACACCTTCTAAAACAATAGTTATTTTCCTAATGTTGCTAATATTAATGCCGGGAACAAGTCGAAAATCCCCCAGACGAACATGTTACTGGTTAGAAGTTGCTCTTTTGGAACTCAGGAGATTTAAAGGATGTCTCAGTTATGTTTCAACTTAAACCAAGCGAATTCAACCCAAACATACCAAGTACAAACAAGGTCATATAGAGGAACAAACACTGAGAAAGCAGATTCTTTTACATTTCAAATTCATCTCAGATGTTTCTCCTAAAATGACCTTCTAGGAGATGGAAAAGTGTTTAGAGAAATAAAATTCATGTGGATAGCAGCGCAGATCATTTGGCCTTGAGAGAATTTGATGAGAAATGTCTGAGTTCATATTGACATCTAAGACTGCAGACTTGATTTTGGAAATTTGAGCACTTTGAGAAGTTGGAATCTTATCTGAAACTTTAGATGAGATGCATTTGGGGCATCTCACTGCCATCAGAATGAATTGCAATATTGAAATCTCATCTGTGATTTTTCTTTCAAGTGTGCAATTAACATACAACCCAAATCAGAAAAAGTTGGGACAGTATGGAAAACGCAAATAAAAAAAGTAGTGATTTCTAAATTTACTTTGACTTGTATTTCATTGCAGACAATATGAACACAAAATATTTCTTGTTTTGTCTGGTCAACTTCATGTAATTTGTAAATATACATCCTTTCCTGTCATTCAGACCTGCAACACATTCCAAAAAAAGCTGGGACAGTAAAGCATTTACCACTTTGTAATGTTGCCATTCCTTTTCACAACACTTAAAAGACGTTTAGGGGCTGAAGACACCAAGTGATGAAGTGTTTCAGGTGTAATTTTGTCCCATTCTTCCTGCAAACAAGTCTTAAGGTGGGCAACAGTACGGGGTCTTCGTTGTCGCATTTTGCGCTTCAAAATGCGCCACACATTCTCTATTGGAGACAGGTCGGGACTGCAGGCAGGCCAGTCAAGTACCCGTACCCTCTTCCTCCGCAGCCAGGACTTTGTAATGTGTGCAGAATGTGGTTTTGCATTGTCTTGTTGAAATATGCATGGACGTCCCTGGAAAAGATGTCTTCTTGAAGGCAGCATATTGTGCTCCAAAATCTCTATGTACTTTTCAGCATTAATGGTGCCATCACAGAAGTGCAAGTTACCTTTGCGAAGTGCACTGACACAACCCCATACCATGACAGACCCTGGCTTTTGGACTTGTTGCTGGTAACAGTCTGGATGATCCTTTTCTTCTTTGGTCCGGAGCACACGGCGTCCATTCCTCCCAAAAAATACCTGAAATACTGATTCATCTGACCACAGTACACGTTTCCACTGTGTGATGGTCCATCCCAGATGCCTCCGAGCCCAGAGAAGTCGACGGCGCTTCTGGACACTGTTAACATAGGGCTTCCTTTTGGCACAGTACAGTTTTAACTGGCATTTGTGGATGTAACTATGTATTGTGGTACTTGACAAAGGGTTGCCAAAGTAGTCCTGAGCCCATGTGGTGATATCGCTTATAGATGAATGACGATTCTTGATGCAGTGCCGCCTGAGGGATCGGAGATCACAGTTGTTCAGCTTAGGCTTGCGCCCTTGTCCTTTACGCACTGAAATTCCTCCAGATTCCTTGAATCTTTTAATTATGTTATGCACTGTTGAAGGTGAAATATCCAAATCTCTTCCTATCTTTCTTTGAGGAACATTGTTTTTAAACATTTCAATAATTTTCTCATGTATTTGTTGGCAAACTGGCGATCCTCGGCCCATCTTTGCTCCTAAAGAACTAGACCTTTCTTGGATGCTGCTTTTGTACCAAATCATAATTACAATCACCTGTTGACATCAACTGTTTCAAATCACATCATTATTTAACCAATTTACCTCATTACTAGCCCTAACTTGCTCCTGTCCCAACTTTTTTTGGAATGTGTTGCAGGTCTGAATGACAGGAAAGGATGTATATTTACAAATGACATGAAGTTGACCAGACAAAACATGAAATATTTTGTGTTCATATTGTCTGCAATGAAATACAAGTCAAAGTAAATTTAGAAATTACTACTTTCTTTTTTTATTTGCGTTTTCCATACTGTCCCAACTTTTTCTGATTTGGGGTTGTAATATCCCAAAAACAATACAAATGACCTGGTAGTGTGAATATATGATGCTATTACAATGGCCTAGCAGATACTGGAAGGTGATGAACTTCATAATGATCCCAGCGTGGGGCATCTAACAGCTGGTTGGCTTCACCCGTCAGTGGAGGAACGGATCCACCCCCATATGCAAACTCCCAAACGCTGACTTCAAAGCAGCCACCTTGGAGTCCCATGGAGGTGCCGTTCCTCCACGGCCCTGCCTGACAGGATCGCACTTGCTAATGCTAAGCAAACAGATGTTTGACTTTGTCTTTGGAGCGGTGTCCACTCTTGAGGCCTACAGGATAGAAAAGTCACAAAGCACTGGAGAGCTCTTCAAGACAAGGGCGTAGATTTTAGTAGGGGTGCTACGGACATGTTCCTACCAATATCCAGCAACTACTAAATTGTCCCTAGCAATAATTTTGATCAAACAATTAAATATGTGTATGTAACCACTGTTGGTCATACCAACATATAAGGTAGCCAAAGTGTTTAAAACATACATGTACAGTTCAGTTGACTGACAAAGTTTACCTTCTTTAACTTTATGTTGTTGCTTCAACTTCTTCTTTAACTTTATGTTGTTATGCTGTCAACTGCTTCTCCCATTTGCTCTTTTTACATTGACTATCACTCTAGACTAATACAATAAGATGCAACAATGATTTCTCAAATATTTATTACAATACTGATAAATTGAACATTCACTTCAATGTAAGGGGTGACTGGATGCTTTCAACTAATTTCCTATTGAACTGTCACCAACTGAATGGTCAAACTATTTAAAATATAGTGAATTAAGCTACAAACTCAATCACAATGCACAGTGTTTCCATCTAATGTGTATTCTGAGGTGCAGCTCGTCATATTGACTGTTTTCTTTAGTTAGTATAAAACTATAGTTTCCAAAGTCGGACATTGCTTGTTATGATTTTCAAGTGTGTAGAATTTAGTAGAGACGCTATGACATGTCCCTACCAATATCCAGCCACTACTAAATTGTCCTTAGCAATAATTTTGATCAAACAATTAAATGACTGTTGCCTGCTGTTATGTCCCCACCAATGCCAAAATCAAACCTACGCCCTTGATTCAAGATCTCAATTTCTCCCAGACACCGAATGAAAAAGCAATTGGACACTATTGGAGACCGAGGTTGCTTGCTTTCACAGGAATTTTTTGCACAGGAAGTCGTTATCGCTTCTCAGATGTTCCTCCTGAGAAAAAGATCTCAATGTTTCTTCTTTAGCATTTCAAAAGATAACAATCCACATTCAGTATGATGAGCTCAAACATTTATAATCATTACTCTGGCAACTCTTAACTCATTTGTGTCACCAAACACCAAAAACAAAGTTGATATTAATGACCAGTCTTCTAAGCAACAAACCTTTCCTCTAGGAGCCAGTGATTTTTTCCAAGCAAAGGACTATATATGTCAATTACGTAGAATACAACAACAACATATCTGGTTGTATATTCCAGGCTATTTGCACACTTTATTTCCCTGTGACTGTGCTTGTGCTTAGTCTTTCTACATGTGTTTGCACAAGGGTGTTAGTGGTTTTGATGCACTGGGTTTCCTGCATAGTTGTCAAGAAGCAAGCAAACACAGCTGGACACCTGATTGACTCTTAGCAAAACTGACCCTCTACAAAATGGCGCCAAATGTGACCACACAAGCAAAAATCTAGAGGGAGGAGGGGGTGAATGATTTTTGGACCCGTTTTGATGTCTGGAGCATATTATTGTTGTTCTTACATGGGCAATCAGTATCACTCGGAGCTATTCATTCTTGTACAGGTATGTGAAAAAGTACAGATTCCTAAACTAAAGTGCCAAAATTGTGAATCAACAAGCTCTGACCTTTCATTCCTTTGCTATGAGGCACGTCGCATTAAAAACAGCTGCAGGAAACGCCGTAGACCGTGGGCACAGGTAGGATGTTCTGGTTACCGAGCTGTCAAGCATCTGTTCTCCCCATCCGTAATGATATTCCAGGCTGTCCATCCATTTGTCCAGGGTACACCTGCTTTACTTGATTTTCACACCCATAAAAGAGGCTGTTTGGTGCCATTCCCCCAGCGGTTTGTTGGCTTGTGCTGGAACTAGTCATTTAGGGCCGTTAACTATTATCTATCAAGGGTGCTATTAGAAAATGTTGAGTTTCAAGTTTATGCTATTGTTACTTAAAGCAGTAGTTAAACCAAGTTTTTCCTAAAAATCCTATAAGAAAAAATTCAAATGAGACAAATTGCTGACATATGGAGTATAGAGTATATCAAATAATTTGATTGGAAAGTTTGTTCATTTTTACCCCAAAAATGTTGGTATTTTTTAATGTTTCTTTTTAATAAATTAATTAAAAACTTGTTTTTTAAATGATCCATTATTGAGTAAAAAATAGTGAAATAGTCAAAATTATTGACTGAATGGACTGAAATAGTATTCAGCATTCAAAACTGTTACTTCAGCTCACTTCGGAAAGTGTATAATAATGTTATGTTTTAATTAAACATTTAGGGTCAGATTTGGTGGGAAATTTCAAGTATATACCATTCCTCATGTACATAAAAGGGGAAAACTATGACAGTAAAGCATAACTGGTGTAAAACTTTTATGCTTCAATCACAGGTGGTGATAAAGAGGCCATGGCACACCTTTAAAAATCGGATGAGAAATGTTTGCAATTAAGTACTTTTCATTGTGAACATTGGTATCTTGGGAAATCTAAACAGTTTGAGAAAATGTTAAGATCTCTTCTGAAACTCGAGAGCTAAGTCACTAGATTAGCATGGTATTTCTCGGCAGGAGCAGGAGACTTCTGCAAAAGTGTCTCAATTTTATCTCACTAACATCTAGGCAAAACATACTCTTTCCTATAGGAGGTTCATACTTTCAGCGTCCAACTACGCTACACCCATTAAAGAAATTCCTCCAGTGGCATTATATAACCCACTTAGTTCACAATAATATCTCACAGCTTTAGCCTCGTGTGTTGGAAAAGAAAGTCTCTATGTTTGCTTATAACGGCTCTTTGCATGAATTGTGACGCCATTTTCACCTCAGCCAAATGGGGGTCTGGTGGCCACTGGCTGGGCCATATTTTCTGGGTCATTTTCAATGTAAATAACCAGTGCTGGAGTGACTGAGATGGGGAGCAAATAATCTGAGATCTGGAGCACATCCAGGTTTATTATTGCTGAGCTGAATGACTCCCTGGCTCTGTCTTTCTAAGAAAAGAAAGAAAGAATGAGTTGATATCGCAAGAAAGTGCGAGGTAGACATTGTTGATGTTCCACTAATATCATTAAATACAAGGTGTGAACTCACAGTTGTGCTTCCAAAGGCTGAAGCATTTGACAAAAGCTTCCCAACAAAGAGTTAATAGACATACAAGACAAGGATATTATAGTTTTGAATTTTTAAATTAGTTTTTATTTTAATATCGTTTTCAAATTTCCTAGAATTTCAGTTTAGTTTTAGTTAGTTTCATTAATGGTTTTGTTAGTTTTAGTTTAGTTTTTATTTTGTGAACACATTTCTATTTAGTTTTTATATATTTTAGTTTCAGTTTTAGTAATTATAGTTTAACAGAGTTAATGGAACACTTCCAGTGTAGACCAAACCAAGACAATTAATTTTAGCGCAGTTTACAGTTAACTCTTGTGAAAACCGCTTAATAATGAAAATAAATAATTATTTACAATTCAACAAAAAACAAAAATATGCAACTTATGTATACAATTTATTAATTCATATTCATTCATATTAAAGATGTAATCTTGTTTAATATGCCAATAGTTTACAAACAACAAGCTAATCAAGGTTTTCAGAGTTACTAGACAGTATCAGGCAGTTGAGTTTTCATCAGGGTTTGAGCTAAATTCTGCTGGACAATGACCCTCCCGTGCTGAATTTGAGGAAACATGCCCTGCGTCCCAATGTGCATACTATCCACCCTATCTGCCCTAAATAGTATTAAAAATGACTAGTATCATATCACATAGAATTTAGCATGGACAGTGTGCACATTGGGACGCAGGCATGCTATTTGCAATCGTCATTGAAACTCTGTAAACTTTATTTTTGTCCATCTGTGTTTTCAATGCGTTTATTGTTGGATCTTTTGCAGACGAGCCACTACTGTATGTCCCGTCTCTCCCTCTATGAACGTACACAATAAGAAGAAACAATCTAAAATGCGTTGAAACCTCATACTACTCAAAAATAAATGCGATATGGTGATTTAAATGATGTTTGCACTTTACTTTGGCGAGCCGCGCACGCGCTTCAGATGAAGCCCCTTTTACACAACACGGCAAGCGGTGAAAACACAGCGCGGCTACCGCTTTCTCTCATTTTGGATGCGTTTTATACAGTCAAGGCGGTACTCGTGTCATGGACTCGAGGCGGACGTTACCATAGTAGCCTAATCGCAAAGTGTGACAAAATGACTATTCACAAAAATCAGCTCATCCAAAACTTTTAATTCTGTGTCTGTCAACTCACTCTCATGTTGTTCTCGCTCGTCAAGCACTCTTTTAAACGTTCGTGCGCTGTAAGGTGTGCATTATTATTATTTCCCATGTCATATTTTATAGTTATTTCCTATTTCATAGCCCGCGCCTTGTTTTTTAAATGCAAAAACGCATTCTCTGTGAATAGCCGCTCAGGACGCAGCTCACGTACATGAAGCGCCATCTATTTCCCTAAACAACGCAGGTCCGATTTCTGACACAGAATGAGAGCTTATTAAAATTATTTATTTTCGATAATTATTATTTTATTTTAGTTAGTTTTACAGTTACTGTTGTTAGTTTCGTTTAGTTTTAGTTTTTCATTTATTTAGATTTTTTTTTTTTTTCAGTTTACGAAAATGTTTTTTGACCAATAGTTTTAGTCTTAGTTTCAGTTTTCGTTTACGAAAATAACCTTGATACAAGACAAGCTATCACTCTGGACTTAAGAGAGGAAATGGGTGAGGATTAGATCCTCAGCAGGATGCTGAGCATGGTAAGAGTCACCGTCTGTGGTAAATTATAGTCAAAACATATCAGGGTTCTTCTGTAACTGAAAACCAAAAATGGGCCTCCAAAACCTTATCTGAAACCTGATATCCACGTTTGCACACAAATTTGCCCAGGTTTTGGGGACTGCACACTGAGGGTGCTTCTACCACATGCTGACAAAACCATTTCACAAAAGGAACCAGGTGTTTCAAGGCCGAAACGTTGCATAAACATTGCAGACATTTATGAATTATCACTGGAACAAACTTACATGACAAGTTTACAGTTGGGTTAAACCAAAAATGAAGACAAGTTGGTCCCCTGGAGTGCAAATCGTTGTTTAAGCAAGGCCCCCTGTTCACTCGCACTAGGGCATGGATTTGTGTTATCAAGACGAAGCCACAGAGATCAGCGTTCGTAATTAACCACAGATGCGAACGTTTCATCCGAACCTGGAAGTGCACATCCGATCTGCAAAAGATTAATGACCATATTAAGTGAGGAGTCAAAGTGGTTTTTCATTCTCTGCATGAATGGCGTTTATCTGAATGAATCTGCGGTTTTCCCGAGGGCGTGGGGTGAGAATGGATGCATTTTCTCTGGGGTGGAGATCTGTTTGGACAGGGGATAGACTGTGAAAAACTGCTGATGCAGAGTATTTCTAATCAAGAGTGGATATTTAGCAACCTCATGACCTTCCACGGATGTTTCCGAAACAGAAGGCAGCTGTCGATGATTTAGCAAGGTGCGTCTTGAGTAAACCAGCTCAGATGGGCTGCCAAGACATCATTACATCACATTTGATGATCTAGAACAAATTCAAATGGGTGTTAGTGCATATTTAAAGGCACAGTACATCCACAAATGCTTAATATCATCATATACTCACCAGCATCTTCAAAAGGAAATATTTTGTAGATGTCCGAGCTGTTCTTTTCCACAGAATGAAAGCCAAGAGAACGGGGGCTATCAAGTTTCCAAAGGACAAAAACCACCATAAAACATGGCAAAAAAAGTATTATTGTATGATTTATTCAAAGTCCTCTGAAATGATATTATATCTTCACTTGAGGGACAGCCCAAAATTTTAGTCCCCTCTGTCATAGGTTTCTCATTTGTGTATATCCAACTATTGGAGAAGATGTTGCACCAAGTTTGACATTAACAACTAGTGGTGCAACTTATTTTTGTGATTCATAACCTGATGCAACTAATTTTGATGGGTCATTTTTGAATGCACATGTGCGGTAGAGGTAGCAAAGGACCCTTTTTGAAAAACTCACCAACTTGAGGCCTCTTATTAGCAGGGGCATGTCTAGAGGGGGGGCACGGGGTGGCACCGGCCCCCCTCAAAAAATGCTTGCCGAATACGATGCCATTGGATTAGAGTGCTGTCAATTTCACAGCTCAAAAAGTAGAAGCACGATTTCGCAGACTGCAGAGTGCAGACCACGTCTCTGTTCATTGTAAGTATTAAATTATAATTATAGGCCTGTTGAAAAGCTGAAAATGTATGTTGAAAGCTCTTTAGAGTTTGTACTTATTTGTGTTGCCAACACTGCTTAAATAGGAATCGTTATGTTTCGTTTCTTCCTGTTGTTTCAAAGATTAAATGCACAATCACTTTCCCAACTAGTCTGCAGTAACGTGGTAAACCCTAAAATGTGGGGTTTAATAATGTTAGCGTTCTGACGCTTGGAATTTTAAGATGAAGAATGGTAAACACCTGGTTGTATTGAATAAACAATCGTTTTTGCTTGCAGTCTTATATATTTTTATTTTCGTTTGCAATGTCCAAGAACAGCTTCACATTAAATGATTTTGTCTTTAATCAGATGATAATATGGCTGTTAAATATACTATTTTTGTAATATTGATGATTAAGTAAAAAATTTTTTTAGACAGAATTTTGGGTAAAAAAAATGAAAAGGGGACAAAGTAAGGCACAGCAGCAATACATTCAAGGTTTCTTCAAGAAGAAACCATGTCAAAGACAGGTAGATGCAGTACAGTGCAGTGCAGGTCAGAGCCAATCCACCAGGCAGGGCCAAGTAGGCCAGCAAATTAGCAGCCCTGAACCTGGCAGCACAGGTCAGAGCCGGCCAGTGAGGATCACACTAGCAGCCATAGATCTGCAGCAACAGAACATGAGCAATTTTTACAAAAAGTTCACTAGACACACACACACCATCTGTTTGGACAATGAAAGAAGTTGAGAACAAGTATTGTCTGTTCAGTGTATTTTATTTATAAAAAGAAAGATGAGTTGTTCAGGCGCTTGTGCAGTGCCCATTTTATGTCATCCCACTTGTGTTGGGGCACATGACTTTTCCCATGCCCCCCCCCCCCCCCGACTGGATCTTGGCCCCCCCTGTGCCACCCCATTAAAAAAATCCTAGAATCGCCCCTGCTTATTAGAGAAGTTGCCAGAATTCCTTCCTACCTGCAGATATACTGTGTTATTTGAAAACTGTTTATTTCTATTATAGAGCACCACTTGGAATGAGCAATGTATTTAAACATAAATGAGTTAAAGTCTTTAATTTCCCCAAAATAGCGTCAGAACATACACATCTTTAGGTTTCGCTACGAATGTGTGCAGTAAATTCCTGCCGTTTCTTAGATTCTCATACAACATAATGTTTTATGCGTTCTTGAGAATGCAAGACACAGTACATCTGAAATCCATTAGCACGGGGTGCATTTCACAAGCAGACACTCCATGCAGCTCTACTGGAATTCCTTCTCCTTGCCAATTCCCCTCTTTCTTTACTCAACATTTCTAGCTTTGTGGAGTTGCAATCTGGGAACTTTCTACTTGTCCCAGTGATTCTGCTACTCACTCATTTCGGTCTCTTAGAACTCATTCACACAGCAGGATTGTGAATTGCCGACAGCTCCAGATATTAAGCATGCCAAATATTTCATGGGCGTCGGCGACGCATCGGCAATTCCCTCAGATCGCGTCTTTGATAATTCACACTGCGCGATTGTCACTCGTGTGAACGAGCACCAATTTTCCTCCGATTTCGGGCATTTGTCGGCGATTTATCAAAACCTGACAAAACCCAGAGTGAAAAATCAGGCTAAAATCGTGCAGTGTAAACTTGGCATTACTCACCTTCTCTTGGTAATTTAAAGAAGCAATCAATAAACATCACATTTAACACGCACTATCAATGTAGATGTTCTCACGTGTGTAATTCCCACTTTAATTTCTCAAAGGCACGTGATGTTGTTTGGCATTGGTGCACATTTTTATTTTCCCTGTTTTACGGGATGACACAGTTTTGCAGGTTGAAAACAGCTTGCGTTTGTCCTCCCTTCTGCCTTTGAAGTTGTGCATTCTTATCTCGCTACATCACTGGAGGTCTACAGCTGCCTCGGAGGAAGGTGAGGTTAGCGTTACTGAAATATATATATATAAAAAAAGAACAAGGTTTTTAAAAGAACAAAGAGCTCTCAAGGTGTAAAAGCACCAGAAATTAGAGTGACGGAAGAGTGGCTTCCCAAAATAGCGTTGAGTTTAGTGCTCCTCTGATGTTTGGGGAAATGAACAGAATGAAACTCAAGGACTTTATGGGAGATTTAATGGTGGATTCTTTCAACTGACGACCACAGATTTCCTCATTTACTTGCCCTTGTGTCGCTCCAAACCCTTATGGCTTTTGTGGAGCACAAAATAAAATGTTTAGCAAAATATGTTTGCGTTGATCTTTTCTATACAAGTAAAACATATACTTAAAGATGCGTTAATTTCTACTGTCACGTCGATTATTTCATGGTCGTTTTCACACCAGACCGCAGGTAGCATCTCAAAACTGAGTCACGCTCCACCCTGACCCCTGTGGGTCGCCACCACAAACCCAGATCTGAAACCAGTCCAAACCTCATTTAATGACTAAATACTTTACAACATAGGGCATTTTATACATCCGTTCCTTGCGTCAAGGCTACAATGTGAAATTGCAAGGCATTCATTACCCAATAGATAAGGAGCATTCCCATTTTTCTTGAAGAAACTCTCAGGAACCTTGAAGATATGTGCATGCTTATAGTTTGCACAGAACTAATGTGTGCATAACATTCCCCATGTGGCTTGAATCAAACATCTTTCCAAAATAAATGACAGGGGTGTTTCGCTACGGCCTCCGTTATGATGCTCTGAGATGCACCGATAACAGATTTCAGCTGAGATTCTTCATATATCAAGACCTATAGAAGTATCTAGTTTCCTAACAGATGAACTTCATCAAGATTTCATCAAGCTCAAGGAAGCTTTTGATATATGAATTTTACAAAGTTGCTAGTTTCTAAGTTATGATTTATTCATGTTAACTGTATCTCCTAAAAAAGTCAACTGTTGGTGAAACTACATGGACAAAGTCTCTTTCAGTCAATCAACAGCAAAATATCCTGTTCAACAAATGATCAATTAATTTTTATTCTTAGACATAATATTTGCCTCTGAAGAAAATGTCTTGCACAGATAATTATACTGTGCAATGTGTACATGCATTCAAATGTTTTGGGTTAAGTAAGATTTTTTTAAAAGAAATGAATACTTTAATTAAGCAAGGATGCATTAAATTGATAAAAAGTGACAGTAAAGATATTTACAATGCAAAAAAAAAGATTTATCTTTCAAATAAATATTGTTCTTTTTAACTTTCTATTCATCAATGAATCCTGAAAAATACAATGTATCACGGTTTCCACAAAAATATGAAGCAGCACAACTGTATTCAACATTGATAATAATCAGAAATGTTTCTTGAGCAGCAAATAAGCATATTAGAATGATTTCTGAAGGATCATGTGACACATGAGTAACGATGCTGCATTAAAATTCAGCTTTGATGACAGGAATAAATTACATTTTACAATATAGTCTAAAAGACAGCAGTTATTTTAAAATGTAATAATATTTCACAATATTACTGTTTTGACAATTTTTGATCAAATAAATGCAGCATTGGTGAGCAGAAGAGACTTTTTTCAAATACATTAAAAAATCTTACCAACCCCAAACTGTAGATGCACACAACACACAAACATCAAAAACAATAAAGCACAACAAGAGTAATAGGACAAAAACAGCAACAACAGCACAAATAAAGTCAGCAAACAAACAACAAATGATCCTATAGCAATAACTGCATCATTTATCACACTGCGATGCATGCTGGGAGATCATAAAACCCAAACAAACTAACTGTTTAGGCTATTTGGGAACACATTTATTGTTATCTAACTTGTTTTTACATTTTATGACCCAAAAAGCCTCATATACAATGCATTTCCTGTTTTTATAATACACTGTGTTCCCGAAACAAAACATGGTGTTGTTTTAAAAAAGAAGACAGAGATGCAGATCTGAACCCAATCGAAGCGGCATCGACAGGAGTAATGAAGGAGTGAAACAGAGGCTTCTCGATGAGACCAGAACCATATTAAAAACAACTGTATCGTCATCTGGTTTACACAGGATTTGTCATCTCTCATTAACAAACCATCTCTAGGACAAACTCCAGCCATAGTGCAACACAATCTCGAATCCTGCTTGTAATTATTGCCTTTCTAACAAACAATCCAGCAAAAACATGCACATTTAATTAAAAGTGTTCTTTATAGTATATTGAGAGCATGTACTGACAAATATTTTGTATGTTTCCAGATATTCTGGCCTCTAAATATGACTCTGTCAAGCAAAATAAAGGCAAGTTTGATTAGTTAGAAAAGCAATAAGGCACATAATTTAAGGAGTTATTAAAGGAATAGTTCACCAAAAAATTTAAATTTACTGAAGATGTGCTCAGCCTCAGGCTATCCGAGATGTAGATGAGTTTGTTTCTTCATCAGATTTGGAGAATTCCATCACTTGCTCACCAATGGATGTGAATGGGTCCAAACATCTGATAAAAACATCACAATAATCCACACTACTCCAGTCCATCAGTTAACATCTTGAGAAGACAAAAGCTGTGTTTGTAAGAAAAAATCCACCATTAAGACATTTTTAACTTCAAACCGTTCCTTCTGGATAAAATCCATAATCCATAATATTGCTTGAATTAGGAGAGAAATCTGCACAGATAAGCACCGTATACAAGCCAACCCAGTTCAAAATCTAAACAAACATGTGGGTGGATTTTGATGTGAGAGACAACAAGAGATGGACTTTTTTACTGGAAGAAGCATTAAAATGGATTACGGACTCATATTTCAGCCAAAAATGACAGTTTAAAGTTAAAAGCGTCTTAATGCTGGATTTGTTTCAGCTTTTGTCTTCTCAAGATGTTAACTGATGGACTGGAGTGGTGTGGATTACTTGTGGGTTATTGTGATGTTTTTATCAGCTGTTTGGACTCTCATTCTGACAGCACCCATTCACTGCAGAGGATCCAATGCTGAGTGACGTAATGCTACATTTCTCCAAATCTGATAAAGAAACAAACTCATCTACATCTTGGATGGCCTGAGGGGGAGTACATTTTCAGCATATTTACTATTCCTTTAATGTCTGGACTCTGGAGCACAAGATGTTCCAATCACTATGAGCAAGCAGTGATGCCTGCTAAGAAAACGCAGCTAATAAGGAAAGTATTACATGAATCGAAAGCAGACCGTGTTTACAATTTTCACAAAAGGCAGTCACAAGATTAGTCAGAAAACATCTCGTTCTTTATCATCTTCCTGGAAAGACTCTGGATGTCGCATCCTCTTTGGACCCAAACATACTGTTCGACACAACCTGTCAGATGTTGAGGGGGAGTCAAAAGGAAAGGAAAAGTGGGTTCAGCGCACAATGTGGTTCTGTTTAGGGGCGAGCCGCGTGGGTCTCAGAGAAAGACATCTCTGCCAAGAACATTGCTCCAATCTCATTCCATTGCATTCGCTCCAAGGACGAGGGGGATCGGAAAACACGCCACAAATAATTTCTAGCACTAAAAGACCATGGACGTATTTTACATGACGTAGGCGATTTAATCACGAGATGTGCTCCGTGCCTGGTTTCTTCAATTAACTTTTATGACATTGGGAACTAACATATTTTTACCGAATCTCCCACGTTTTTGATTTACTGAGGGATAAAACGAGCACAATAAAAGCGAGGGTGATGGAGGCCGTTCTTGAAATTGCTCAGGCAACAAAGGCATCTATGTTTTTTAAACCTGCTGACTCAGTTTGGCCATTTCAAAAACGTTGTCAATCGCATTTGGGTTGCGCTCAGCTGTTCGACCACCTAGGTGGCGCGTCAACCCTAACAGCCAATTAAAATCAGGCAAGCTAGGTAGCAGTAAAGAAACTGAGTGAGAAAACAAAGCTTTGTTAACACTGAATTATTCACCCTTTAAATATGATGACAACGTGTTGAACCCGAATGACCTTCCATCAGTTTTACTTTAGTTTGACGTTTTAGTCATAGCAAGTTTTACTTTAATAGTAAAGGTCAGCATTTTAGTTGTTTTTGCATGTGCTGTGGAAATTAAGTTGTTAAAAATCATACCAAAGCATTCAGATCAAGATAAATCACACCAAATACTAAGACAATTTGAATGTTCGATTCAACTTTTCTCTCAAATTGTTACGTTGACAATATAATGCTAATGGTAAATGTTTGTGTGCAAAAACATGCAAAATAAAGTCATATAAAAAGACAATCTAAAACTTTTTCAATTCAACTTTTCACCTAGATTGTTGTGACAAAATAAACTGTAAAGAAAAAATATGAATATTTTGTTTATAAAAATGCAACAAAAAAATGCTACATCAAAACAAAAACCTTTTACTATACACATTTTGTTGTAAAGTTAAGTACCATTTAAAAATATATATACTACATATAACATTATAATTTTTTTTTTTTTTTTGCATTTTATGTCAATGCTTTACATTTGCACTGTCAAAAATACCATTAGATTCAATAATATAATTGTCAACTATTTATATATATATACACACACACAAAATATTATAGACAATCTAAAACTTTTAAATAGTATTATATATATATATAATGTTTATATAGTTCATAATGTATTTATGGCTTTTGCAAATAGCAATGTTTTAAATGCTATATAAAAAAAATGAAAGGTACTACAAACGTATTAAATACTATAGTTATTCATGTCAGAATAACCATAACATTTTGCCTCGTGATTGTTGTGGATTTCATTTGTAGGCCTGTCCTTCCTTTGTCATGAGTAAATCACTTAATCAGTCCACTTCTTTACCAAATCTATCACTGGTTACAAAGAAATAGAGAGTAGAAATTTTACAAAAGATCTAAATCACATACTTAGCTTTCTCTTTCACTCTTTCAGTAGAGTAAATAATGGTTGGTTGCAGTGCAGGGGGGCAGTCAGCGGGTTCAAACCCCCTCCTCTATGGTTCTTCTACCAAAGCACCTCCCCTCGACCTATCAGGGTAATTCACTTACTTTTCTCTTTCTCACAAGGGTTACAGTGCAGTTTCCATTCAGGGGAACATATCCTGTGAAAATAACGGACTCCTCCAGGCACTCCAAGACATCTGAGGTATTTCTGCTTCAATATCCTGATTATTTATGCATGGTTTATTTGCATCAGTTTCAACGAAGCGCTTACAATATGCACCGCGATTTTCATTTCAAATGTAGGAAAGAACGAATTTAAGGCGATCAAGACGTTGGCTACTTTGAAAAAATTAATTCGAAGAAAAAAAGTCCTTTGACGCAAACCAGCATTTCTTTCCTAACAGTTTGTTGACCGGCTAACTCATTTAAAACTTAGATAAAAAATATTATTCTGGTACATAACTGCAAAGAAGTAAATTATAAAGATGAGAAAAGTTGTAAAGTTTAGAAACATGAAAAAAGTAACTCTGAGAGATTAAACTTTAAGTTAAACAGTTTGTTAAATACATCTTAAACGCGTTACATCTGCAAATATTCAATTGATATTCGTTAAAATAGACTAAAACGCAACAAGTACACTGATTATCAGCGGAATATTGGACGCCAGTTAATATAATCGCGAAATCTCTCGTGTGTAGCAAGCGCGTTTACCTCAGCAAACTCAACATTTTTTCTAGCGACTCTTTTTTTTTTTTTTTTCTTCACAAAGGAAACGCTCACGTGCTGTCTTTTTAATGTCATAAATAAAGTACAAGATGTTGAATTGTGTCACGGTGTCTGACGTAATTAAGATCGGATAAGCGGACGATGTAATTCATAATAATACCTTGGAAAGATGATTGTTGTCATTGATGTTTTTTTTCTTTGTTCGCGCCGCGTTTAGCACCGCCCACTTGAAAACTCCTCAAACTTTCCCTCTCAGATATGCCAGACCTGTCAAATTCAGATGAACTGTGATTTAACTACATTTGCCATTAAACTAACGACAAGCTGACGCTGTTTTTAAGTTAAATAATATTTTAATTAATTCATTTTGCAAATGCTTTTATCAAAGCTGCATTCCTGCTTTATCAGAATATAAGTGTATCTATGTATGTATAAAAAACTGCCTTTCCTTATTGTTTTTTTTTTTCTGTTCACACCACAATTAGACCCGCCCACTTGAAAACTCTTCAAACTTTCCTTCTCAGACCTACTAAACCTGTCATCTTAGATGGTGTACTGTAATTTAACTAACTTTATTATCACAATCTTCTCATTAAACCAACTTTTTAAGCCTTTGATGTTAAACTATTCATTTTGCGAATGTTTTTATCAAAAGCGACTTGCAGTAAAATAAAGTTATTATAATAAGCAAGTCTGTGGAGACGTAACCAGATTACCTCCGTTAAAGAATGTTCTTATTAAGCAGTACGCCCACTTTGCAGAGGTTTAACACAAATATATCATGCTGAAAAGAAAACTATGTTGTTTCGCCACCCCTCTGAAGTTGAAACCCATTTCTGCCATGGTTCTAAATCTTTTGAGGCCCATTATTTACCCTAAAATCTTATTTTTAATGAGCCAGTTGAGGACAAAACCAGGAGTCCAGTCTTGGCCAAGAGTTGGTTATTTCTACACGCTAAGACAAGTCTAAGTGGGCCTGTAAAAGGATGCAGGCTGGCGCTTAAAGAGCCAAACAATTTGCCTGGAATAATACTACACTTATTAAAAAACTCCATCATCGACCGTGGGCGATTTAATGGCTAAATTTATGAGGGGGCACATTTGTTCGTATGTTAACTGTATATGCCAAATAGGATAAGCAGTAAAGCTACGCATTTTATCTTCTCTTTTTTTAGCCTTCAGTCTGGAGCGCACAAGCTTGAAGTTCGCGTCTGAAGAGCTCATTGGAAAGGAAGAGCTTTATTGCGGGTGAGGCACGTTTAACGGCACTTCAATGGGAGTGTGGAAGCTGGCCAAGATGGTGCTCGGATGGGCCGCGATCTGGTGGGCCGCGGTCCATTCGGCACAGGCGCAAGGAGATGGAGACATCCAGGCCAGTCGATTCACTGGAAAACC